>JAVYIG010000141.1:211683-863128 GCA_035222895.1 Strongylocentrotus droebachiensis
TAAGGACATCCTGCTACATGGAGTCCAAGGCTTTACCTTCAGTATCAGGACCAAGACCAAGAACATAGCATCAATTGAGGACCGGAAGGGTACTAACTATAAACATACATGAGTTAACATGCCCCAAGCAGGCTCCCAGCAGATTTTAGTTTAGTCTTTAAAGAGTTTAAGAATATAACAGATCGATACTGTAATGCAAGGTTTTTTTAAAGGTTAACTTTATATCACATTAAACTAGTTTACAAATCATACACTAACTTTCAAAATAAACTCTTGGGGTGGTATTCTCGAAAGCGGCCTAAGTTAAATCAGTGGCCTAAACCTGGTTTAAACCATGGACTATCTTTTTTGCTATTCTCGAAGGCCGCCTAAAGATAAGCCAGGCTTAAATACGTCATAGTTCGGCCTAACTTTAGGCCGCTCAGAGGGCAGGTTTAAATACGTCATAGTTCGGCCTAACTTCGCGTGACGTCACGTTTTAGTTAAATCGACTGTCCGCGGAGAGTGAACGGTAAGTTTTGCATTTGAATTTCTATATTTGATAACAATTTACACTCTTTTGTATGGATAAGCGCTCATGAAAGTTACACCGGCTAATAAAGTATTTTTGTTACTTTCATGTTGCTGTACTGGTGATAATCTAAAATGCTTTTAACTGAATAAATTTGGGGGAAACTTGGTACATTTTCACAGTGTTCGCAGACCAGTCCCATACGTGCAAATAATTGTCGGTTAACATTTCGTTTCCTGAGATTGAGCAATTTCTTACCGGGTAATTTTTTTTTTGGCACTATTGTACTTTCGTACGCATATACCACCTTAACACCACCTTAAAACTATCATTGCTAGACGTAGAAACTACTTTTATAGTGGAATTTCGAGACGCTGTTGCTAAAAGTGGACTAGCACTAGGCCTAAATCTAGATCTAGCTGTCTCTTTCGTTCGTTAGCCTCTGATTTGGGTAGGGTCGGCTCCTCTCTTCCAGGAGCCGACCCTACCCAAATCAGAGGCTAACGAACGAAAGAGAGAGAAATTTCGGTCTGGTATCACCTCTGCCTGAGCTGCAGTGCTGAGTTGTGGCTGTTGGTGCGATAATTTTCTACAGGATGATGATGATTTTCATAACCACCCCCCCCCCCCCCCCCAAGAAAAACATTTTTTTTAAACAATATTACTAGACCTAGATTCTAGATCTAAATTTCATCAATAAGAGTCTAGTCTAGACAGGTATAATACAAATTGAAATGAAATGGACAGAAGCTTCCTTTTTTGACATTCATTTGCTGATAATGTTACAGTAGTTTAGGCTTATTTGTTAGTAAACTACAGAGAAAGAGAAATTGTAATTTCTTATCAAATATCAACATATTTTTCATCTTGATTTTCTGCTATTTCAGGTTCTTTTCGATTGATGCATGGGGATGAAAAAGAAGGCCTCTCCCAAGCTACGGTGTCCCGCCGTGTGAGTCCATCTCAATAGTCTTTGCCAGGAGATGGGAGCAATACATCACAATTCCTTCAACAAGAGAGGCGGTCCTGCAGAGTGCAGACCCAACATGAATTTTATAATTACTGCCATTTCCCTGGCTAAATATGGTCGGTGCTATTGATTGCACCCACATAGGCATCTCCAAGCCAGTTGGCCCAACACCAGTTATTTCCTGAACAGGAAAAATAGATACAGGTACTCCATTTTTCTTGGAAAGTCTGCTGGTGAGTAAAGCTGTAATTACGCCTAAATTTTGTAAACTAAATCATGTTTATACAATTTGTATTCAAAAGATCTGCCGATGTTATGAATCTGCAGATGTGTCTACAGGTACATTATGAAGTGATTTAAAATTGTTTTGTCTGATGAATGTAGGTGCAATCTACACTCAAACTTTTATTCATTTTACATCGGCATGAGCTAGCCTAATATTTTCAGCTCGATTGCCATGGCTACCAGTCACTCTTGACAGTGACAGCTTAGCCTAGACTTTTGGGCGGAACTATTTCTGAAAATAAGACACAAATAATCAACAGTTGATTAACTACTTTCAAATTTGGGTCAGAAGAAAATTAAAACCTACCACTAACAATTCTGGACCATATAAGACTTGGACACTTACAGACTGCAGTACAGTACAGTGCAGTAAATTTTCATCTTACTTTTTCCCTTTTCACGAAGCTCATTTTGGGAGATAACATAAACAAAGACAATCTTTGGTCTAATGTTAGATTGAACTAAAATGGAAAAGTTGGGCTCTAACGATTAGGGCCTTGTAAAATCTACATTCCAGGCTGCGTTTACAATTTAGATTAGGCCAACTGTCGGCTGGGTTATCTAAGTAAGATGTAGACCTCTAGACTTGATTTTAGGAAAGGGACTAACTTGGCTATAGACTTTAACTATTTTCTTAGGCCATGACATGGCAAGTACAACTTGGTGCAAGCACATTTATGAGATAGTACTTCAAGAATGTGTATGTTTGTTCTTGACTTTAAAAGAGATACCGGTAGTCATTCTGTAAATCAATGATTACTAGTAACTGAGTGGGGAGGGGGTGCCTAGTCACTGCCTACATGAAAGGCGCCTCAAATTTGTTTTTAAAGTCAGAATATGATTGACACTATAACTAAGACCAATTATCAATGGAGTAGTTCTTTGATATTTTAATGAGGTCTAAACCTTTTTATTTTTGTTTCAGGATGATGTTCTTCAGTAAAATGAATGAAGGCAAATTCCCTGATAATTGAGACAAATTCAGAGAGAGGAAGGAGAACTACTGAGCTGCTGAATTTCTGACAGGTAGGCTGTACGAATAAGTTGTTGTTTGTATTCCCAGGTACTTCAAGGATGGCATTTGTTCTTTCACATTTTTCCATCAATACTTTCATGTAATTGATTATGCACTCCACTTTTACCACAATGTGCATGCAAGTCCACTTTGGTCACAATGTACATGCAAGACCTTTTTAATGTTTAACAGAAATAGGTTTCAATGTGCTTCCTTTCATTCTTTTCTCTTTTCCTTCAACAGACATACTTGCAAGGACTGTGAAGTTCTACTTAGCCTCCCTCAATGAACCAGACTCCATCTGCTGTAACTGTGACTGCATGGGGATCAAAACCTTTGTATTATAATCCTCATAACATGAAGCTATGGTAACAAACAAGCAACCATTGATAAAAAAGCCTGATATGTCCGTGTTGTGTGTGTGAACCACAAAGCAAACATCACCCATAAGGATGTTTTTATGTACATCAGATGTTCATTGTTTCACAGGAAATATTGTGATTTTGAATCATTTAAGAAATCATGTTTTATAATGTGGTGTATAATATAGTGCAAGTCATGATATAACAGATTCCCTGCAAAAGAATACGGCTCAAAAGTAGACTATGCTTTGTTTTTAAAAAATGGGAAAAAGTAATGTAAAAATACATAACATTGAATTCTAATAATTTCAAGTAGCAGATTATGAGGCTATTGGATCGTATTAATCGTGAATTACAATCTTTTCTGTTTTAAGAAAAATAAATAAATTGAACATAATTGTTGATATGTTATATACAATATTCCTTTCATATCTTTTGATTTTAAGTGTTCATACTGTTGGATTCATTGAATTATACATGGAAAAAGTCTTGAAATAGAACAGTGAGAGAACAGAGAGCGAGCGAGAGAGAGAGAGATAGAGTAAAAGAGAAAGGGAACCAAATGAGAAAGAACAATTTAATGGTTAGAGAAATAAACAATGATGTGAGATGGCGTGTGTGTGAGAGAGAGAGAGAGAGAGAGAGAAAGAGAGAGAGAGATGGAGATAGGGAGAAAGAGTTTTTATATAGGAAAGTGCCCCTTTTTCCATAGGAAAGGGCCCTTCCCCTTTTCACCTCTGATAAGTGCCCCTTTAATTTTGAACACGCGCCCCTTTTCCTTTGACAAGTTTCCATTTTCCTTTGCAATAAGTGCCCCTTTTCACATTTGATAAGTGCCCCTTCACCTCTGATAATTGCCCTGTTTAAATCTGAGAGGTGCCCCTATTAACAAAATTATCGGTGCCCCTTTTCTTTCAACAAATGCACATTTCCTTTATTATAAGTGCCTCTTTTTCATTTTCATAAGTGCCCCTTTTAAAATATGTTCAATGCCCCTTTTAAGGTGCGATATGTGACTCTTTTCACCTCTGATAATTTCCCTTTTAACAATGATACAATTCCAGCAAGTGCCCTTTTTGTTGGTGCTGCCCCCCCCCCCCCCCCCCCCCCCCCCCCCGCTTTGGAAGTCGCTCCGCCGCCCCTGGACGTCATATTGCTCAAATTGTCGAGGTGATGCATCCTCTCCACACTGCGCGCATCCATTGTCTTAGCCCATTGTCTTAGTGCATTGTGACGTCGCAGCTTCGGTACTGAGCATGTGCAGAAACCGTAACCATGGTGAATAATCCATGGACTAAGTTAGGCCAGGTTTAAACCGTGGATCAGTTAGGCCACCTTTCGAGAAATGAAAATGACTTAGGTCAGCGGCCTTAGTTAAACCTGGCCTAACTAAACCACGGTTTAACTTAGGCCAGGTTTAACTTAGGCCGCTTTCGAGAATACCACCCTTGCTGACTAAGGAAAGTTACTATTACATATTAGGTGTCCATTGTGGAAATAAAGATCAATTGATTTAAATGAATACTGTCTCACTTAACATTGATAGCAAGAAAGTACCTACATGTATACTATTCCCACTTCTATCTATATAGGAAATGTTTAAACCTTAATCTTAGTATAGGATAATACATGATTGGTTTAAATATGAAGGGATACATGTAAACTTTTCTGTCATATAAAGTGATAAATTGCATTGCATTTAATAAAAGTAAGAAGTTAGATAAGAACAATTGCCTGTGATACTTCAACTGCCAGAGCATATCTACTTGTGATGTTGCTCATTTTTGCCTCTTTAATCAAATCTGACAATTGCTAAAAGTCAACCAAACAAATTAATACACGAAAGAAATGTGAGGGTGCATGTGCTGTTAAAAGACTTTATTAAGTTTATTTACAAGGACCTGGAGAGATGGGTCAGCGACACCCCTAAACATGCACAATCATTACTACCCTGGGAGGGATAGCATCAATACAATGTTGTTTCATATGCATCCATGATTGGTAACCTTTAAATATTGCTGTGGTCTACCAGAGAGTTGAAATATAAGAGGAAGAATTAGCTGGAAATGTGTGAACTTTGGCAGATAGTTGATATGATTGGTAGAAGAAAACAGAGGTATAGAGTGTCCTGCAAATAGAAACTTAGTGGTAATTGGTGTGAGGTGAGCGAGTTTATCAACCTTGCTATCAATCTACTAATTTAATAAGAGATCATTATACTGAACATGATACACCTGCAGACCTTAAGACTTGTGTACATGGAATATATGTAATAACATGTGCAGTTTAATATGCATATAGCATAAATGGGTCAATGTTTTTTCCTTATTGTATGAACTATAAACAAGATAATCATACCTACAAACTCTCTCTATTATCAACCTTAAAGCTAGTTCAGATATGGCACAGTAAACATGTGTGTAATCACTGAGCTCTGTGTTATATACAGAAATGAGAAGCATATACACTTTACGTCATCTTATCTTTACCCTGCATTTTGAGTAGTGCCAACTTCTTCTTTTGATCTCCAGCTTGATTCTCATCTACATAGAGTTCACATCCTTGCTCAAATCAGATAGCTTCATTTCCAAATGCTTTTAGATATCCCTTTTCCTCCTCCTACATCCAAAATTTCTACCCCCACATTCTTGTCTTTCTCAAGAATCTCTGATTGCATTTGAGTACATGTAGGTGCGCATTCTAGTTCTCTTTACAGGTGCTTCAAGAACTTGTTCTCTATCAAGTCCCCAGAAATATCTCCAATCCTCTTCCCTCAATCCTGATCTATATCCCAATCAATTTAGAAACATCCAATTTCTTGTTATTTTCTGAATCCAGGATGACAACAGGTACCCACATCCTTAGAAACACCACTACACTTACAACCCCACCCCCTCCCCTTCTCTCTTAACTTGTAAAATGTCAGCACTCATTTCCAGGGTGGACAATTCAGCCAATTAACAAGAACTAGGACTAGGTGGGTATGAAATACAAGCGCCATCTATTTTTAGAGACTGATAAAGCAATGGGTTGATACTGCAGCAAACATGCTTTGCGTTTAACGCTCAATTTGAAGTCATTTCCAGTACCATCCTCTTTCAGAGGTGTACCTTCCCTGCTAGTCTACATTCTTCAGACTTTCCTCGGTGTGAAGTGTAGTTCTAGTTTCTGGAATAAGACTTCAGTGGTTAAAGGGACTGTGTTTTGTTAAAATACATAAAATCATCCACCGGAAAGAGATATTCAAAAGGATTTATAAAATAATTTCATATCAGAGCCTCACATAGAAGTTAACTACAGGCACATTCAGCCATGAAGCAGTAAAGCATTTCATGTTCATGTGATAACATGTAAATTAATGACAACTGAGTCTAACGAAGCCTCTACACACGTTCACTGAGCTGTGTGTTATAAGATGCAGTAATGTATGGTGGCCCTGAAGGGACATCGCGAATAGACCAAATCGCCAATTACTCACGACGAAATTGATGATATCGTGAATTTTGTCGTGAATTTTGTCGTGAATAATTCACGATTTCGTCTATTCGCGATGTCCCTTCAGGGCCACCGTAGTAATGGGAAGCATATTACAATTACATCATCATAAAAATAGATATTCAATCATTATAAAATGATGCGGTATACAATGCCATATGTAATGAAGGCTTATGAGTTAGCACACAAGGGGATCCATGTGTGCATCAAATCATGGACCCTACCATAAACAGGATCAAATCAACTAGTCTTCTCACAAGTCAAGTCAACCTTCTTAAACTTGCAATATATCTTTAGTGATTGTTCAAAGTAACACTTCAGCTCATACATGAACATTATTTCAAAACAATACACCAGCTTGGCTTGGAGCCTCTTATAAAGGAAAATAATCTTTGGTGCCTGGTTCCCTTTTGGACTATACAGACTGTTCACTAGCAGGTCTCATGTAGACATTGCAATTTGATATTTTCTGTCAGCACAAGGTATGACGAATGGAGTACTTAATGAAAATGGACAGAAACAGGTCCTTTGGTGTCATCTTGACCACACTATCCAAACTTTGGCTCAGGCAACATGGAAAGTGCAGGAGATTTAGGCCAAGGACCTTACAAATAGAACTATCTAATTGCTGAAAATTGGATCTTTGGGTTAATTTCTGGGGAGGACGGTTGGCTTTATGTGAGTCATGCATGGATCTTCAAATGTTGTATCACCATATTTCACTTTATTTTATGATTCTAAAGCTCTCTTTTCTTTCTCTCTCTCTCTCTTAAACAAACACACACACACACACACGAATAACCCAATATTGCTTCTTTCAGGCTCTCTTTGCATCTTTCTCTGTGTCTCTCTGTTATCTCTCTAACCGTTTCACTTTCCTCTATTATCCTTCTCTCTCACACACACACTCCTCCCTCCCCCCCCCCCCCCCCCCTTCATCTACTGGTCTGGAAATGATATATCCAGACATTACTCTTACCAAAGATCCTCCATCTCTCTTTCAGGCACATATTTTCTCCTGTTTCTCCCTGTTACCCTCCCTCCCAACCCCCCCCCCCCTTCTTCCCTCCATCCCTCTCTTTACATAATATGTATTAGTCCACACAATTTGAATCACTTCAAATGTTTCTAGGTCAGGTCATGGAGGAACGATAGAATTGATGAGTAAAAACTTATTCTGTCCAAATGTCAATTAAACTATCCATTTCCTTTTCCCCTTCAGCCTCTGACCACAATCAACCGATCTCCATGGACATTAGAAGATAAATGCTTGGTTTATAGCTGAGTAAATGCAAAGTAATAGCATGTTAAAAATGCACTGCCCTCTTAAATTCATTACACCTGAAAGTATCCATGAGTGGGTTTTTTTTTTTTTTTTTTTTTTTAAACAAATGTAGCAAAAGAAAGTATCTATTTGTTATTTTAGAAAGGGAATGATATCACCTTCTTTAGAAAGTTTCAGCTTTATTTATTCCTAGAAGAAGACAGATGCTTTGGGGAGAACCATAGGGTGGGGTGGTGGTTTTGTACAACGTTTTGTTTATGATGATGATGATGATCCACAGCCCTTGTATGGCGCCATTTATCCGTTTTAAACATTCAAAGGCGCCCGCTCCTCCAATAGTCATGGACTACACATTTGCTTGTAAAAATGGCTCCCCATCACAGTGACTTATAAAATACTTTTTCATATTTGTGTACCAGATCTCAATTCTAATTTTCCAGAGTTCTTTTCAAACTTTCCAGAATGTAACTGCTGATTACTTGTCATATTTGTTTCACTGTCCTACAGTAAGAATCATTTCCAAATTCATCATATTAATCATTGGTTAGACTCAAGCTTATTCACAGGGAAATTTTCGGCTAAAACAAGATAGAGGTAACTAGTTCACACCTGACACGGCAACTTAGACGCATGGATGTCTGATATGAGAGGCAACTGTCCCATGAAAGTGGTGGGCGTTGAAACCACTGAAACACCATTGCATCCTGTTCATGATCTGACTTAGTTTCTTATAAGAAACATGTACTCATAAGCTTCAAGAATGTTAAGCATTAGAGATTGGAGAGAAATAAGAAATAGAGACGGATACCGATCTTATGTAGATGTGGAGACAGTAATAGAAAGTGGAAGGTTGATGACCGATGCAGGAGTGGATTTTGGATGCACAACTGGCCAGCTCCCCCCCCCCCCCCACCTTTTTCTTCATTTTGGGCCCAACAACATTTTCAGTTTCTGATGCAATGCTATCTCGAGGTTCTTGCTTTTGTACTTGTAATTGTTATAATTCTGATTATTTCTATTACGTGTACTCTGCCTTTTTTTTTTTTTCCCAGATCATCTCAATCGTTTGTAAATATCTTAATTTGTCATTAATTTCTTTTGTAACACAGCATTTGTATTTTTTGGAAAGTTTGTATATGTTATGATTTGATTTCTTAATAAACACATAAATAAAAAAAAGTTTGGCTCTTGTAAATTTATACATGTAGCACAAAAATTACAACCAACATAAACAAAATAGCTCTTGAAGTGATTTCAAATCAATCTAACTGTATTTTAAAAAAATATATAAGGGTTCTGTTCCTGATTATGATGACTAAACGATGTAGACAGTACACTACACACACTCATGTAGTTGTCTTGTGTAAATAACTTGCCCATCCAAGAGTTAACAATGAATCATTAATCCAATGAAAGAGACTTTGACATTCACCTAGAAAACATGACCCCATAAAGTAGCCCAGCATGCCAGGGCCCTGTATTACAAAGAGTTGATATCAATCGCAGCTTATTTGCGATTGGTATCAATCGCAACTATGTACATAAGAGATAGGAGATTGCAACTTGCGATTGAATGGAGGACTTGCGATTGATTTGGATCAATCGTAACTCTTTGTAAGACGGGGCCCTGATGTTTAAAGGCATTATAGCCGTATTCAAATTGAAGTTTTCTAATTGTAAACTCATTAAAAATACATGATTGGACCGAATTTGTAAAATTTGTCAAATGTCAATTTACAGATTATAAGATCCTCTGTATAAAATGTGCAGTTTGGTTTGTTGTTTTGTTCTACTTGACTGCTAAGAAAACATGTGTATGCTTATAAGTAAGCAACCAGGGGATTGACAGCTTTAAGCCTTCTCTGAGGGTTTGGCAATGAGGATTAATGCCTTACCAAAGGGCAAAAGCGCAACGGCTTGGTTTCGAACCCGGGAACTCCCAGTTATGAGACCACTGCTTTACTACCGAGCCACCACACCTCTACATTTATTCTCTCATCATATTATGTGATATTGACCTAGAAAATATGCCCCCAGCTCGCCAAACATACAGTGATATTTACAAGCAAATTGTTTACATCCTTCGTTGACACACCTCACTAAGTAAACCCTGATGAAATTCTATTGGGGTTATTTTTCTTTCTTTCTTACTTGAATGCTGATTTCAACTATCCTATATTTGAAATCAGAAGTAATTGATCACAGGGGACCACTTTCCCAAGTATCGCAACACAATTCAAAACATCCATACCGTAGACTTGTTCACACATTACATGATAAACCACCTAAAACTATTACCGCAAAACAAATCACTCATGCATATAATGGGGATACAATTCTGTGTATTGTGAAACCAATAACTTCCATTACCGGTATGCTCTTTTAGTGAATTACAAATATCCTGTGTTGCGTCAGTTTTTATTCATTCATTTCAGGGCATAAAACTTTCACAAATCTGAACCAGTCAAAATAATTGTGAACATTTCATGCCCTTCAAAATTTCTCCTTTTACAGTATACATGTACCAGCAAGTGCTTATAAATGCTTAGAGGCCTTTGTTTTGTGCAGCTCCCGGTATTCTATTTTTGTCACCTCCACCGGCAATTCATCTAGTATTGCAATATTTCAATTTTAAGCAATTTAGCACAGTAAGTGTGAACACGGCTTCATTCATGAATCTAAGCTGTGGCGGAAAAGGACTGGTTGTTTTCCTGATGGTATTGGTGAGATACTGCTTAGATTGTAAAGCCTGGAAGGCAGTACTACATAAAGAAAAACCTAGAAATACCTTTGAAGACCAGTTTGGAACCAGAGGGGCATTAACTCAAATACCTTAACATCTAGACCTACATGTAACACCCTTTTAACTCTGAACAGATGATAAACAGTATTGAACCAGTCAGATGGGCAGAGGATTGTGACAATATAAAGTGTATATTAAAGAAAGAAGATATGCACCTCCCCCTCCCCCCCCCCCCCCCCCCCCAACTGTGTAATGTGCCTCCCTTTGAATATTTAGACTAAAAGGAACATACAAAAATTCAAAACTTTTTTCCCCCTTTCTTTTCTACTTGTCAGCATTTTTTCTTTTGGGAATTGTGATTCATTTTTAATCTGCCCCTGAACAAAAGTAATGCATCACAGAGATCTTGTTTGTCATTTGGATACTGAAAATGTTCAAAAGGATCTTTACTTCAAATCCCAGGGTATTTGAGTATTGCCAAAAAACAACATAGGAAGCAAAACAGAATTTAGGTCAGACCCGTTGAATATTTTCCACATTTAATCTGCTTTTTACTTCAATTTTCAGAATAGAAAAACAAACTTATTGAACATTTTGCCATTTGCATTGAAGTCAAAGAAATTAAACAAAATGTTAATTTGTGCATGGGCCTCAATGTAAAACATAGTGTCTGTAAAAGAAAATAGTAACAACAAAAAACAACCTAATACAAATTTTCAGAAGACTATCAACCTATTTTTTTCAAGTAGTCTAAGAACCAAGTAAATAATGAAACTAAACCAGGATTGCACAAATATATGAACAATGCAGTCAGGAGTGCTCACTGTTTTGCTAAGGAAGTTTAATCTTCTCATGTTTCATCAGCAAGTGCTTTCCAGAAAATTCAATCATAATACTTGAAAAATGATTTTCAGAGTTACAATAAAAACAAAGAAAGTTTATTGTCTATGAGCATATGGAACTAAGATTGTCGGCAGATTTGAGGGAACACAACTGGATGGTGAGCCCTTTTAAAACCAATGTGGCATTATCTTCAGTACTGTTTTAAATCAGAAATGTTTGCGACCTGAAATTTTCATGAAAATAAAAAATACTAATTGCAGAAATTATCAGCTGTGATTAAATTATTTTGCAGAAACTGTGCACACTCTTCCTCAAATCTCTGATCATGCAAAGCAACATCTGAAAAATCAGATAACCTTTTTTTTTTCCTTATCAGGATTTTGTTGTTGAAATTGTTAAGTTTTTATTGTTGTTTGAATTTTGCACCTCAACAAATTTATGTCCAGCATGCCAATTACTGCACAGAGTCAGAAGTCACCATTTGTCATTGTAACATGGTCAAGGGAGGGAATTAGGAATGATTTATAGGAATAATCTATTAAAGATTCAAAACCCTTTAGATAAGAGTGACACTGGTAAATTATTAATTCTTGATTTGTATTTTAAGAATCTATGGATTTATAGATTGAAGAATTTATCTTACCATGACTCTTTCCTATGTACATGTACATGATTTGTTTAGCAATTTATTATGGTAGGGATTATTTCTTAGTTAAGATGTCATGCCACTTGCTCTAATAAACCTGACTATATGGGCTAAGTTAGATTAATATCCAAATATATTTTTAAGTCTTTTTGCCCCCCCGCCATTTTTTTAACAAAGATCTAGATCTGCTCGTAACTATCACAACCATAGAAGTGAGTTCACAGATCTTTCCAGGATATCTCAAAATGTTGAACGTTAAGATAATAAATACACAACCGATGGAAGTATGAACAATTCCGGAGTAGACTCTATTACCCATCCAACACCACGTTGAAGTAAGGTTAAACTAACATCTTGGACATTTTGTAGATTCCTGTTCATATTACACCAGTAATAGACACTATGAGGTAATCAAGACTGACCCAGTGGAAACTTCCACTGCGTGTGTATGCCAAGGGAGCCATCATACCTTCATTTAAAAACTCTTAATCGCAGATGTCATTTTTTCTAAGCACTGGTTGCAAAATAGTCATTTGTTTGTACAATTAGTCAATGTCAACAGAGTCTGCTCTGCATTTTGTTGAAGTAAATGTAAAGGATGACACAGTGACTATGTGATGTACATAAAGACAACTTAAATAGCCTACTTTGCTCTGAAAATGGAACCTTTGTAAATTTTATTTTCTCATATGATTACCACAGAAAAAGCGGACTACCCCCCCCCCCCCAAAAAAAAAAAAAAAAACACCTTGCTGAGTGTAGGATATGATTTGATATAAAACATGATAAGCAGTTAAAATTCATTCCCAAACTGAACCATACAGCTCAGCAGAGTTCATGTCATATATGATGTTGGTGTTTAGATAAGCTAACATATTCTATTATATAAAAAGCCACAGAATATCAAATTTGCAGAGAGGGTTTCAATGGTGACAAATAGATCACATGCAGGTTCACATCTTCTTCATGTTACAAATTTTAGTCAGCAATCCTTCCAAAATCTATATAAACAAAAAATATATTTTCAGGAAAATCCAATCACTTATAATGCAAAAATTGTGTAAAATAACAAATCAATTGTACAATTAATATGCACGCTATATATCTGCAAGCATCGACCTCACGATCCAAATGGAGCTTTGTTTTTCTTCCAAACCAAGGGGAATTAAAACAATAGAGCACAAGTATCATATTGTAGAGCTGGCCTACCCTGGATGACTTGCCTCTATGAATCATCGGGTTTCTGTACGTGATGAAACCGTGGTGTGAAGAAAATGTGTCAGTACACTACTTGTACAGCATTCATACAGGCTGTCATTTGTTGTTTAAAGGGAAATATCAGTGTCAGAAACGACTTTAGAAAATTTCAGATAAATCTAATCATTTTGTTTTTCTTAAATAATCTATCTTACAGTGTACCTTGTCAAATATTGTGAGGTAAATTTGTAAGTACACAAAATCAATATCGTCTAATGAAATAGAGGTATCATTAATTATTGTTGTTGGACTGTTTCTCAGTATTCCCATAACTGCTTGATAATGGTACTTGAAGACTATGTATCTGGAATAGCCAGGAAAATCAACATTAATTGAATAAGTTTATTCTTTTTATATATTCTATCACATAAAATAAATGGTAACAACAAGAGAGACATGATACAAATCTATTTACAAACCATGGCTGATGATGTACTATAAGTATGAAACTGTTTGGAACTTTACACATAAATTCCATCAAAATCTGGTTGAATAGTTAGCTACATGTACGTAGCCAGGGGGGGGGGGAATGGCATCTAAGAACATTCCCCCCTTTTGAGTGAAAAAATTGGGAAAAATTGGGAAAATTGGGGAAAATAAGGGGGAAATCTGGAAAATAGGTGTAAAATCGGGAAGAAAAAAGGAATCAGGAGAAGAAAAAAATAATTGGGAAACCGATTTAAATTGGGTAATTATCGGGCCTGAATATTACACATACATGTACGTCACTTACAGTGCAATTTCAACAATCATGGAAACAGTTATGAACACTTTTGAAGGACACTGAATGCTGCATTCTTGCCCCATCAATGAACATAACTCCATGTCTCACTGCCTGGTTTCCTACAACATTGAAGGTTCATACAAAGAATTGACAGATCTGCTACATGTACATGTATATCTGTAGTTCTTCATGTGTACATGAAAACTTAGAGTTTACAGGCCTTTTCACATGGTTCTGGCAAGGAAATGAAGTCAAATCAGACAAGTCACTGTATAAATTTATATAAAAAATGTATATCAAGCAACCAGTGTTATTTAAATTCAAAGAATTTATAATCATAAATCATGTGATTAATGTACTTTTCATAAAAGAAAAACTAAAATCAAAGGCTTTGTGCACTTTTATAGGTTTTTAAAAGAAATATAAAACAAATCAAATATATAATAACTTCGACAGAGATGCTATGCAGCCCCATTATATACTGTAGCAAGCAGCTTGGCTCAAAGGTTATGGTAGATCATTGATGACGAACTTGCAAAGTTAATGGAGGGCAACTATTGTCCTCCAAACACAGAAGTATCCCTGAATAATCAAACTGTGGGAATACCTGATTTCAATTTATCCACAATCATCCTTCAAATGAGCTTCTAAAAATCTGTAATCTGCAAATTTCATCAATTTATCAATTCTAGAGGGCTATTAGATAGATATGCCATCACGATCAGCATTTTCGGAAACAACGAAAAAAACAAAGCCATTAAGGATGACACTGGGATGTGTTTGGAGTGATAAAGAGAAACTTCTGTCCTCTAGCACATCCTGTTTGCACAATTAACTACAAAATACGTCTGCCATGCTGCATTTAGCACATTAATAGTGCTTGAAAAGAAAACAAATTGTATCATATCACTGTCTATTACTCAGTTCATACTGCAAAAGGAATCCCCGAATGGAATGTAGTTTTTTGCATACAATAGGATTACCCCCATTCACTTTATGACTTCTGGGAAAGTGAAAGTGATTTGTAATTTTGAGATGAGTTAGGAGAACTAGTGGGTATTCCTTTCAATAATCCTTAATCCATCATTACATGCATGACATGGAGGAATGAAATATTTGGTGTGCTGTTAGTCAATGATTTTTAGGCCCATTGGCAGATTAAACAATCAGCTGAAGCGTTTTCTGTGATTATTGGGCAATTTGTGGCTAGTATGTTGGAAAAGTTGGTTAAATAAATTGAAATACCTCACCCCATCAACCATCTATAACGATGTTCTAGCAATGTCCCTATATGTACGTGCAGCAAACTTACTCAGAATTGAAAAACACAGACAAACCTTTTCTACAAAAAAACAATAACAAAAAAAAGATAAACTGAAGGTATTTCTAGAAAAAATACTCTTTCAACCAGTGCCTTAAAAAAAAATGTTTCTCTGATAGATATGGATATATATAATTGACAAGCAAATATTAAATAAAATTGGTGATTGCAAACTTGCAACCATTTGTTCCCTTCTTCAAAATGTACCTTACTAAATGGCCCTGATTTGACTATAGATGGCAGCATTTAACATCCAACTCATTGCTCACTAGGATTCATTCATTTGTTATAGAATGTTCTCGAATATGAGAATACATTGTGGAAGCCTAGAGATGGGCTAAAAATACACCATGCCTTTGTATAGACACAATCTCAACAAAAGAGGGGGCTGTTAAAGAATAAAGATATTCCACAGTTGCCTCATTTGCAGTCATTGCTTTATTGGTACAGAAAATGGACAATGATCTATCCTGGAAAATCTTATTCAAAAGCATCTTCTATCCTGTAACATTGCCTTGTTTTATGAGAAAGATATACTTGAGTACATGAACCCTTCACTGTAGGTTACCAACTTTCAATGGTAATGAAGGCGATCACAAAAAACTGGAAACAAAACTATTAAGTTAACCACAAAAGCTGATTGATAAGGTTTCGAATCCTGGACCTCTTATCACTATTACACCAGTACTGGCTCGATGCTAAAGTCAGACAGAACAGGAAGATAATAAATGGTAGAATAAGGCGACAGTCAAACCTGCTTTAGAATCATCTGTGCAGAATGAACAAACTGTCTATTAAAGACATATACATGTACATATATATGTATTTATAGAAACCTGTGTCAAAAGAATCTGCATGTAAAAACCACTTGTTTATGGAGCCCTTGGGTGGTCTTTATTTACAGGTTACAATATTCTAGGAAATGTTACCTACCTTCCTTTAGTTTCCTTCTCAGCTTGGCATGGACTCCTTTGACAACTGAGGACACTTTCTTCTCACATCCCTCCCCACCATCGCTACACGAATGACACGGGCTCGACAGCCCGCCATCTTTCTTGGGTCTACAGGCAGCATCTGAGGATTCAGAGCTGGAGTAGTGCCTCGATGCTCCCATAGCCCAGCTGGCTTCTTGACCAGAGTTCTCACTCTTGGACACATCTGGTCTTGATCCCGGACAAGCCAGCGATGACAAGTAACTCAGAGAGGGCGGACTGATGGCACACTCTTCATCATCTCCTGGATAGGTGTGTGACTTTAAGTCCTTTGAGAGACTTGGAGCAGACCTGTCTCTGGAATCAGATAGAAGCTCAGAGGTTGGTATTGCTCCAATTGTCTCTTCTAGACTATTTTGAGGTTGAGAAGCAGCCATGTTGAACTGGAGACTTAATCTCAGTATCTGTATTGAATAATGAAATATGTGAGATAGAATGTATCACAGAGAAACATGTAATAAAATATGAATGAAACTTTGAAGAAAAAATAATGTGTACAATACAAGGAGTCTGCGATACAAAGCACAAGGATGACTGTTCCTTCTGAGATTTGAATTTAAGCTCATCTTGACTTCTGGTGATGGAATTCATTTAGAGAGAAACTAGCAAAACTGCAAGTGTAATTCTGAAAACATGTACATGTAGCTTATCATATAAAAGATGGGTTGTGTAGCCCCCCCCCCCCCCCCCCCCCCTCCAAATAAACTGATCAGCCTGCCATTTTTTTCAACCACACTCAAATTACTTTAAATGAACAGCACATATTTAATTATATGTTCCCAAAACAATTTGGAATAACTCACTTCGTACAAAATAATACCCCAAAAAGCAAACACGCTAGAGTAACTACGGTATCTAACTTTCTAGGATCAGAAAGAGGAATGGCAGATGTCAAAGTGAATAGTTTAAAACATGTGTTGTAACGTTTGGAATGTTGACGTTTTGTCATTTCAATATTTTGTTGAGGCCTAAAACATTTGACAAATCATTCATAGCATCATATTTTTACTAAGAATAATAATTATACATTGTAAGGTTGTAATTTTTAATACCCTATCAAATGTGAATATCTGGGGGTACTAATATCCCAAAACAAAAAAACGATTCACCAGTCTTGAAACAAAATACTCACAATTGTATTTCATTCTATGAGACAATCTACACAAATGTTAAAGTATTTTTCTTTTCTTATTCCTTGGTACTATTTTCAATCTTTTTATTCCTAATTCACTGAAATAATTACAGTTTTCCTGAATTGCGACTAAGGCTTTGTCTTGGCTCCTCTTCTCGCCAATAATATAGGTTTCACGAGATGTCTAGCTATTAAGCTCTTCGTGAAACGGTTTAGGAAGATCAAAGACATCTTTGTAGTTCGCGGATAAAGTTTTGACTATCTTGTCATTGGTTTCAAGAAACGGCCCCCAGTTTTCCAGGATAGGATTGGATACATTATTATCTTTAATTTAAAAATTAATCCAGTTTGGATGATTTAAGTCTGAGCACCCAATCTAAGTTAAAGGTAATACAAAGTTTTAGGAAATTTTGAAAATGGGTGGATAGTGATTCTTTACAATTTTGATGTATTTGGATACCCATGTGCATGTAATATAAGCAGTAGAAAATTTAGCCCCTAAAACACTTCTGCTTTCGAGAAAAATTGAATATAAAAATTTACCGGTGCTCCCGGTAAATTTTGATATACATTTCAATTAGCGGCCGTACGATGGTAGCTGCGACCATAAAAATCTCAGAATATGTAGTTGTGATATATCATTTCCAAACGGGAATAGCTAATCGACCGATTTTAGTCAAGAAACATTGTTTTATAGCTTAATTAATGTCTTGACCTTGAGAGGGAGCTATACAACATAAAGAGTTTATTATTTACAATTTCATAACTTTAGACTCGATTTCAACCGCGACAATGATCACTGAATATTGTAGGGTCGCATATGCTTCCAATATGTTCATTTGATCCAAATTCATGACCCCATACCAAAAGTTTTCTTACCTTTAACAGTTCAATTCTCAAATAAAAACTAGACTTGACGTTATAGTTACTTTTCCAAGTTTTCCCTTTCTGAAGATACCGGTAGTCCGGTACACATTTTTTTATCTCTTCATCACCCGTTATTGGTAATGATTTCATTTGGCACCATACCATTATTTATAGTTGCACTTTGCTTCGAAAAAACACTGTATAAATAAATGTAACTTTTGTAAGAAAAGATAAAATGTTTACTTGGCTTGGTTCATAGTGGCAGACTGCTAATAATATGCTGCTTACATGTTTTTCATGTAAATATAGTTTGGCTAGCATCTATGGAAATAATTAATAACGAGATGTTGTATAAACACATATTATTACATGCTACATAAAGTGTACATTAATCGTTATAAATACTAAGCTGTAAGCAACGAAAACGCCTACTGCACGTAGCAGCATGCCGGAGAGTTCCGGGCGACGGGGTCATCATTATCCGCTCATAGACATACGCATTCACTAGATCTAGTATTAAATGTGAAAATTCTACATCGATGTAAAGGTGACATGCTATAAAACCACATCAAGTACTAGATCTAGTGCTCTTACCCCTGATTTTCAAAGAATTCGAAGGTTGTCAAGTGTCGATCAGAGAAAAGCTCAATTGTAATATTTTTTTCGTCCGCAGCTCCTGAACTTTTCTGAAGGTAACTACACACGTGAATTCCACAATGACTTCCGGTTAGGATTGCGTAATCAAACGTGGAAGTGGAAGGCAAAGACGTTTATCATGCCCATGAAAGGAAAATTTCCTCTTCGGAGGACAATTCGATATCTTGAGCAGGGTAAAATACATCTTCGAGATTCTGTTAAGATATTATCAATCAACTATAATTCCTTTGGAAAGGAGAGCGATGGAGCAAGGTGAGGCATGCGATTTATTATTTCCAAAGTGAAACTGCACAACATGGAATAACACACATGGGACTGGTTTCATAATTGCCAAGCATTGAACTGTTGATTATGCACATTTCAAGAATCAGCTTTTTCTGGGGCCTGTAACTTAACAATCAAACATACGTTCTTTTGCCATGGCATGGGATTAAACTTTAAAATACGACTCAGTTAAAGGTTCACGACTGAATGTAGATCTATGTGTGTGTGTGTGCACGTGTGGGATCTGGGAGGGAATGTCATATTGTGCGCGTGTGTGTGGAAGGGAATTTTTTTTTTTTTACAAGTCTGAATGTTTGCAAACCCAGTTGAAAATAAGTCGTGTGAGTTTGAAGTGTAAGAGAAATGCATGAAAATTATTTAAAATCTCTCTTCAACATAGATCTAAATATCATATGGCATTAATAATCGTTTACCAGTATCTGGTGCTGTGGTCTTCCAGTCTTCAGCATCCGCCCGCCCGGGATGAGGCCTAGATATGCTCCCATATCTTCTCCTACAGGTAGTGTCTCCTTCCAGGCCAGGTTTTGCGAGGTTTACCACAAGATTTTGAGCCTACATCCTGGAAATTCATTGCTCTACGTAGCCAATGAATTTTTTTTTCTTCTCCTGACCACATGACCATACCATCTCACTCTATGCTTCCTTATCTCGAGTGTGATATTTGTCAATTGTCAGTTCCCAAACTTTTCAACTGTGAATACTTGCTCACCATTGAAACCTAAAGAGAACATTTGCATTATTTTTTTTTTTACTGTAGTCATGCATTACTCATTTCTGTTTACTTTTGTTTCTTTCCACAGGGACTTTGTATTTTACCACCTACCTCAGCTACAATACAAGAACCCAAATGTACAGATGCAAACCTTCAAGAACATCACACCATCTCCATTTATCAGATGTTTCCTCAGTAAGTACATACTGTGGTAGTGATAGATTAGATGAGCAGGCATTTATTGGTATTGTCAGTCTTAGAAAAAGAAGGGAAACAGAGTAGAATGTAATAGCTCGTAGGCTTTAAAGCATTATTTAATTGTTTGGGGAGGGGTATGCGTAATAATTTTCCATCCAGAAATGTTGGTACCTAAAGATAACCCAATAAAACACAAACCTTGGGTGAAATATTACACTGGAATACAAATTGTAGGTAATTTGGTCAATTCCCCCCAAATGTGTTGACTAAATACAAATACATGTAAACAATGGTTTCAATTACTGATACATACAAAGTATGAAATCAATTTTTTTACACAATTTGTTTTTTATACATTTATATTCATATACCAATTTTATATTTATACTGGGGTCTAATCTTTGTATCTGTATAATAGAATCACTTCATTTTCTGTACCGAAGTTAAAAATCTGTGTTTAACCATTTATTTTTAATTGTTTAAATGACTGAAATTATCTTCCATGGCCAATGTTACAGTTGTCTCCTCTTCCTCTACCACTTCTACTTTCCCACCTCCTTTCTTATCCTTACTTCTAAATCCTCTTCTCCCTCTTTCTCCTTTTGCTTTCGCTTCTTCTAATGGTTCTCCTTTGTTATAGTCTGGTTGAAATGTTATAACCTTTTCCTTAGAGTAGCTATTACCTAGAGTAATTTTTTTTTAATTCGTAAAATTTTTCATATAAGTATTTATTTTCTTCATAACTCGCCTATATCATTAGTAGTTTGTATAATGTGTAATGCTTGAATATTGATATCGATACATTATGATAGTGTTACTATTCGCACTACCCTCTGTCTATCATCTTACTATCCCTACTTGAATCTTCTTCTTCTTCTTCCTCCTTCTCTTCTACTTTTTCTCTTCATCCTCTTCTTAATCTTACCATCCTCTTTTCTTTGCTTTCTTTACTCTACACCACCATCATGTTCTTCTTCACTTCTCTTTATCTCCTTTATATATAAAATGAGTTTAGGGAGATCAAATAATATTAAGAAATAAGCATTTTAAAGTTATTTTTATTTTTTATTTTTTTTAACAATCTACTCATTTAAGTTTAGTTCATTAATTTGAGGTTATTTGATATGAATGTTTTTATATACTGTATTTTACATTTGTAAAACATTGCCCAATTCGGCCTTGTAGGCCGCGATGCATTGTTGTTCTTTTATTCTCAATAAAACCATTATCTATCTATCTTATTTAGAATGACAAAATAATAGTACTTTTGCCTGAAAAGGAATATTGAACCAATCTACCGTACATGTATAAAAGAGTCCACAACTATTTAAGAATGACCACTTTAATTTATTCCTGAAACAAAAACAGGTATCCTCATAGAAAAGTTTATTTCCATAAAATATACTTGGAAAGCATTATAAATCAAATTTTTACTTTGATAATTGTTCAAAAATTGGGCTGCAAAAATGGAAGGCAGATAACAAAACCATCACATTCAACAATGCATGAAACTCTTGTATTTACAGATGAAGGTAAAGAGGTGCTTATTGATGTCGAGGATAAGACCAAAGATGACATTGTAGGACACCTCAACAAAGTCCTAGGAAAATCAGAGTAAGTATTTAGATTAAAAAATATTAATAATGTAGCCACTTCGAAGCACAGTGATAGTTAATTGTTTTATCATTTGTAGTAATACTGTGCATGTTTTCTAAGAAAGGAGCAATGAAAGGAAGAAATGGGAAGGTTTTTATCTGGAATGTTATGAATCAAACCAGTAAAAGTGCTAAAAATTACAGAGTAGAAGCTATACATTAAAAGGACCATTCTCTGAAAAGTCTGTGTTTACATGTCTTTGGAGCATGCTAAAAGCAGTACTAATTATCCCAAAAATAAATTGCTCTCAATCTGTGTGTTTCTATACTGTATTATTGTCAAACTAAATACACACTATAAAAACGACTCATGAGTAGCCAACTAGTCGATTCATGTACAGAATTATTGATTAACTCCTATGTAACTTTCTTGTGCTTGTGGGCTTTGAATATGATATGTAATAATTTTGTCTTTCTTGTGTGCATTTTGATCCTCAAACATTTGAATATATCATACAGTTTGAGTTTTTTAAGGGGTTATGTTTTATCTTCTAATGGTAAATGAAATATGTGGGAGCGATAATAATACTGTAGCAGAGATGCCAACCAGGACGATTAAATTGTATTTAGTACAATAATAACAGGAAATACGATAATATGATATCACCTCTTAAAATGCAAAAAAAAAAAAAAAAATTAATGAAAGAGCAAACATTTTACTTGACTGTTACCAGTAAAACATTTTTCTGAAATTCTACTAGCCCAGGGCCAACATGCCAGTGGTAATGTTGAGTTTTCGTGAAAATTTGATTTCTCTCTCCAAAAACTGTTTGAGGATACTCAGTCTGTTTTTTTGTGTCAAGAAGTTGGCATCTCTGCTGTAGTGGGTTCTTGCAGAGCACTCATGTCTGTCAGACTTGACACTCCTTGCACTCCAATATTATTGATTGATCCGGTTCCATGAATACTTTGAAGATTTCTTACTTTTTTGAGGGGGGGGGGGGGGCAGGGTGTTATTTGTTGTTTGTTATTCCCTTTGTGCAAAAACTTGATGACAAATAAAGGATAATCGATAAATGCTGATCTTACTTCTACTTTATCTTTTGTGCCTGCTAACAGGCGTGTCTTAGCCACCGAGAGGAAAGCCATGGAGCGTTCCTCTAACCCAGCAAACTTTGGTCGTACCTATGCCAGATGGTGCATCTGCGAGGTCCCTGGACAGTTCCCCTGCCCCAAGGTGGTGCCCATGCCTAACGAGATGAAGGGCAAGTACCGTGAACTAAAAGAGGACAGTCTACGCGCCCCTGAGGCACTCGTGCAGAGGGCAGACACGCCCACGGAAACAGCGGTATAACAGTGACTCTAGCTCTTGTGCTCCTAAAGACTTTTAAATTGAAGTGACTTTCTGTGTAATATATCTCAAGAAACGTACTCTGAGGGCTGTTCGTGACCATTGGATCTTGCATGGAGATTAATGCTGTATTATTGCCCGAGTTATGTTGACCAAAGTACCCAGTAGATGAAGAACATGTTATCCTAAAATCAGAGCATATTCCAGAGGTGTACAACTGTTTTCATAGGCTTTACTTTTAAACCAGTTAACCTCAGCCTAAAGATTAGAAAAGTGTCATATCTATATGTCTTTTATTTTCAGCCGAGATAACCTCTTTGTTAACACAGCCAAAGTAAGAGTACCATGTGAAAGTTGGACAAGGTATTCCAATAGTGCTGATTGGAATATGTAAATAAGTGTATATGAATTATGATATTTTGCATCATGTATGTACATGATCCATCAATGACAATAAAATTTGAAAACTTGGTAAGCATTGTTCGAGTTGTTTGAATCGAGTCTTGAATTGATGTTAATATGTTAATGATGTTAAAGTCATTGTATTCTTAGTTTGTAGTGTTTTTAGGAGAGATTATGGGGACATTCATTTACAGATGAAAAGATTTTTGAGGTCTTGTAGATTTACCCATTAAAAAGACCTTTTAATTACCTCCTTTTGGCAAAGCTTTTTAAACACTACCGAGCGAAAGAAAAAATAAGAGGTAATGAGCTTAGGACAGTTATAAATATCATTAAAGACAAGTCATTAGAGAGATGGAAAGAGAGATTGGCAGATTAGGAGAGGAAAGAAACATACTGAGGTTTGTAGAGGAAGGGGAGAGGGAACAGATCGACATATAGTGTTGGGGAATAAACAGGGAGGGAGTGAAATTACAAATTAAAGGTAATACAAAGTTTGGAAATTTTGAAAATTGGGTGGATAGTGATTCTTCACAACTTTGATATATTTTGATGCCCCTGTGGATGTTTTATAAGCACTAGAAAATGTAGCCCCTAAAACACTTCTGCTTTCGAGAAAAATTGAATGTAAAAATTTAGCAGTGCTCCCGGTAAATTTTGATTAATCTCAAATGGCACTTATGGCCGTACAATCTCAGAATATGTAGTTGTGATATATAATTCCAAACGGGAATAGCTAATCGGTCAATTTTAGTCAAGAAACATTGTTCTATAGCTTAATTAATATCTTGACCTTGAGAGGGAGCTACAACATAAAGAGTTTATTATTTACAATTTCATTACTTTAGACTTGATTTCAACCTCGACAACGATCACTGAATATTGTAGGATCGCATATGCTTCCAATATGTTCATTTAAACCAAATTCATGACCCCATACCAAAACTTTGTATTACATTTAACAAATGTTAAGTATGTAGGGAAGGAAAGTGATGGAAAGAGTAATTGATAAATGATGCTCTAGTGTAATAGAGAGAGAGATGAGCAGAAATTAATAAAGAAAGGATTTTTTTGTGTGTGTAAAGGGATCGAGATTATTAGAGAAAGAGCACGAGGCAGACATAGACTTATAAATAAAGAGATAGAAAGGAGAGAGGCGTCCAGATATTGGCTGATCAAGCATGGGAGACATATACTTAGAGAGAGAGAGAGAGAGAGAACAGGGAAGACTACTGTGAGATGGATGTAGAGATTAGCAGATTTGAGGAACAAGAACTTCCTGCTTTTGCCCCCTTTCATTTATACTCCGACACATTTTCTTAGAGCTCTCTCTTTCTCTCTCCATCTCACTCTCCCTCTTTCAGTAATGGATCCAGGGTTCAGAGACTCTGATGGCTAATAATCAGCCGGAGATTCTTCTAGAACCCATGGAGAACTAGAGACCACACTCACTCGCAGCCCTCCCTCAGATCACATTCTTCTGGAACCCATGGAATACTAGAGACCATACTCACTCTCAGCCCTCCCTCAGATCACATTCTTCTGGAACCCATGGAATACTAGAGACCACACTCACTCTCAGTCCTCCCTCAGATCACATTCGTCTGGAACCCATGGAAAACTATAGACCACACTCACTCTCAGCCCTCCCTCAAATCACATTCGTCTTATTACTAACCTTCATCTCCACATGGTAGACTTTAATGTTTTTGTGATTCTTCTCAAAAATGTTCATGTTTCAAACTTTCTCCTTTCTTTTACATTCCAAAGGGTATTACATGTATAGGCAGTTTTTACATTAACTTATCTTGTACATGTAGATAATGATATATCTTCTCAGGCAGTCACTGTCATTCTTCTCTTTCAAAAAAAAAATCCTTCATTACCAGATTTCAAGTAGTATTTCAAGATCGCCTTGAAGGATAGATACATATCCATCATAGTGCTCTTTATTACATCTCCACAATTCAGTAAGGATATACCATCAAACCAAGAAATATCCCTAGGTCAAGAAATATAAAACATGTTATCACATTCATTCATATGTTAACTTTGTACATGTATTTTGATATGGATGTCAACAATTATACATCATTCATCTCCTAGAACTGACATGCTAAGCATCCTAGTGCTAATCCAAATACATATTTGTCGGATGACTTTTAGTAGGTGTAAAAAGTTTGTTAACACGTTTAGAGGGAATATAGATAAAACGATTGGTAAAATACCTCTCAATACTTTACACATACTTTGCCCAACTGTATCAATCAAGGAATTGCCATATCAAGGAGATCCAGGGTGTCGTTCAGAAAACCGTCACAAGTACAATTTCACTGACAACCCAACGAACCATGTGTTAAACTTATTACACGCATTTCTATGAGTTGTTGGCGACCTTGTACTACTGACAGTTTAGTGAAACTCTGCCCAATATTCCATAAACACTTTTATCCTCATGAGTAAGTATTAAATACCTTTTACATACCCCCCCCCCCCCCCTCCCTCAACAAATTTCTATAAAAACACTGTATTTAAAATATAAAATAAAAATTGTATTATTTTTCCTTTCTATTATTTCTGTAGACAAATGACTCTCTGTCTTCATATTCTTTCATTTTCTCCTCTTTTTGTAGATGAAGTGATATTAATCTTAACATCTTTGTCTTCATTGGTTTCGGATCTTTTCCATATCAGCTTCCACATTCATCCTGTTCCCATTCCGTCTCCGATCTTCTCTAAATCATGCAACCAGTCCACACCCAGGTCACAACTCTATGTCTGCTGATCCCTTCTCATTTCCTTTCATCCTCTCTCTCTGTCTTTTCAGAGGAACCCTCCATGCTAAAAAGCATGCAGTTTATTCATAGTCTTATTATTAATTGAAGATGACAGTGATCATTTCCTCTTCATGGCTCTCTTTCCTTCTCCCTTCTTCGGAGGAGCTTTTCCTTTCATTTTCTGAACCCTCTTCATCTCGTCTCTGAAGTCTGCATGCTCGTCTCTGTGAAATATAAAGACATTTTAAATGGCATACAAACAATAATGAAGTTAGGTAAATGTTCTAAAGTAAATTTACAAACAAGTACAACATAATAATCATGGTAGAAATTCATACAGCACCTTTTTAACAACAAAAGAGTAATTGTAGGGTCAGCATTGACAAAATATCAAATAGTGTTAGTGACAGTTCAGTGATTGCAGAGTGTAACGATATATGACTTACTTCATTTGGACATAAAAGGATTTAAAGTAAACCAATCTTAAAATTAGATAGAAATATATGAAGAAGAAAGAAACGTTTAACAAAAAAGATATCAAAGTCCCCACTCTACATGTGTATTTTTTTTTGGTAAGAGCCCTTTTTCTCACATGACATGAAAAATTCTATCTTTACTTGTTTTGATATAAAAGGTAATACAAAGTTTTTTGATATGGGGTTATGAATTTGGTTCAAATGAACATATTGGAAGCATATGCAAGCCTACAATATTCAGTGATCTTTGTCGTCGTTGAAATCGAGTCTAAAGTTATGTAAATAATAAAATCTTTATGTTGTATAGCTTCCTCTTAAGGTAAAGATATTAATTAAGCTATAAAGCAATGTTTTTGACTAAAATCGACCAATTGCCTATTTCCGTTTGAAAATTATATATCAGAACTTCATACTCTTGAGATTTTAATGGTCACAGCTACCCTTGCATGGCCGTAGGCGCTATTTGAAATTTATCAAAATTTACAGGAAGCACCGGTAAATTTTTATATTCAATTTTTCTCAAAAGCAGAAGTGTTTTAGGGGCTAAATTTTATAGTGCTTATAATACATCCACAGGGGCATCCAAATATATCAAAATTGTAAAGAATCACTATCCAGCCAATTTCAAAATTTCCCAAAACTTTGTATAATACCTTTAAAAAAGCTATATTATTTTTTGTTAACCCTGGCATATTACCTGTATAATCCTATATATCTGAGGTAGCCCATCAACTTAAAGGCTTCCATATGGGGTGGATAGTAATCAACGATATGTTTCCTCATCTCTCTCGGCTCTTCTCTCATCATCTCTACAACCTTCATAGACTTGGACGATGTTGGCTTATAGACGTCTCCAAAGATGCGAGCACCCAGGCGTGCCATACGCCTCGCATAATTTGATGACATCTTTGCCGAATCCAAACAGCAGATTAGCAGGACGTCAGTGTGTGTATTATACCAGTTATCTAGAAGAAAAAAAATTGCATTTCGAGATATCTTTGTTTTAGTCAACCAAATGAGCTCCAGGCAACTGTCATGATCAAGGTCCTTGTTTTAATACAAGCAACTTCACATTACTTCAGCAAATCTTATCATGTCAAATATCGTCGTCATCATTTAGAGTCAGTATAGAATTCTATAGATTTCTATAAAGAATTGGGACTGAAAGATGTTTGATACTCTCCGATTCATCTCCAAGGGGGAGGGGGGGTATTTCGATTTGCACTTTTCAATTTTTATCAGCACTTCTTCACTAAATGCCATTGAAAATCAGGCTGAAATTCTTACGGGTTCGTAATGACATGCACAGTTTTTCCATTATAATCATTTTGCCTACGGTGTAGACTGGAGCTGGAAGGGATGAGATTTAGATGACGTCATGCGCAGCGAGAGTTTAAACTACCGCTGCAAGATTTTTATCATGGATGTCGATTTTGACCCATAATTTCCTAAAAAGGGACCATTAAACGGATTATTTCAGTCAAGTTGGTAAGTGGAACCGAAGCAGACATTTAAGCCTAGACTCAGTACTTGTAGCTATGGCATAGGCCTACCCACACATAGGAGCATCACTATCCTGGCTGTGTAGTAAAAGCTGTGCCTTTGATTCTCAACATTTCAAACACCACTGTACAAAACTCAACTGATTTCACTAAAAATCGGTACTTTAGTGACAATTGATGACACCTAAATAGCAGTAAAATACTTTTTTTTTAACTTACTGATGTTAAAAAGAATAATTAAAAATTCAAATTGTAAGTCTAGTGAGTAGTGTCAAACTTTGCTTACAGCTGCATCGACATGATTGCACAAAGTCTATGCAATATTGTGTGGTGTGTGTATTTGTGTATGGGTATAATAATACCTGCCTCACAGCAAGCATGCAGTGCTAGAGGTAGACAGAAATAACCATCTGATTTGGGTCATTTCTTTAATAAAACTGACATTTGTTGTCATTCCTCAATACAGATGGTACACCAGAGATCTCGTACCGTGCGGGTAATTTAGAGCCACAGCGGAACAGCTTTTCATTTCCGACATTTCTCCCCCGATTTTCTTTATTTAGATCTAATTTTCTGATTTCTAAATCAGATGTAAATTAGGTTGGTATGTCATTTGTCCTAATTACAACAGTTATCAAAATTTGATAACTTAATATTAAATACATAATTTACGGACTTACTTAGAGTAAAGTACCCGGTTTTCGGCCACTTAAGACAAAATCCTATTTATTGGACTCTTTACTTCCTATTTATTATCATTTCTTGTTCAAATCATGAAGCAAATATTATTATTATTTAAACAAAAAAAGAATCCCCAAAAAAAATCACGAATTGCCATGACAATATTCATTTCAATTTTCACTGTTTTGGAGCCGGTTATCGGCCGAGCGTTTCAGTTTACGGCCGCATGTACAAAGTCAATAGGAAGCGCTCGCGCGCGCCGTGCGTTTCTGCGCTGATGTATAGCACAAGCGGGCGGAGCAGGTATCCCACGCCGGAGCTCCCGGGTGCTCGCCTGGCCGAATACAGGCACAGCAGTGATCGGAAGTTGGAATCTGAATTAGACGGACATATCGTGTGTGCGTCGCGGTGTGCGGCTGCATTGATTTAATACATGCGATGAGATACTTTTGAGCTTGCGACCAGCACAAAATCGGGCTCTATATCTGAAAAATACTTGAAATAAAGCTCATTTTATGGTACCCATATTTCTTACATACACGCGTAAGAAACTCGATTTTTCAGATTTGGGTAGCGGGACCGCCGATTACATCGCTAAAATGTGATATTTTAGGATATATTTTTCATTGCAAATGTGGTTCTTCAGTGACACTGGCATGGTATGGTATGTGTGGGATATGTGTTATGCTATTATGCAATGTATTTTAAAGTGATTTTACCATGTATCCAACCAATTGGCCGAAAACCGGAGCTGACCGATTACCGGGTACTTTACTCTATATGAATTATCCAATTTGTATCTCAGAACCGCGAAGCAGTACGTTCATGCATTCGAAATATTACCCGGCGGCCGATATATTTCCGGGTCCACCTACCAAAACATAGCCAATGGCCAACAGAGCACTCGTTTCGTGGGATCAAGCCGGGCCGACTCGTACGTAGCTACGGTAGCTATTGGACGTTCAAAAAGAAAAAATGAATATTCATCAACTAAAACCAAGACGGATATTAATGTTGACGAGATTTTCTCGGATTAATCATTAATTTAGGATCTAAATGAGCAAGCTATCGTAAGTCAAATAAGCTATATATATGTTATTTTTAATTAGACTCTAATTATTGTAATATTGCAGCATGTATGAGGATGTAAAGAGTGAAAATCTCGTAGCATATCTCATTCATCGCGGTCCTGCCGAACTGAACCATTGGTTCCGTACAGTCCCGATAGGACAATCTTCAGTCTCTATAATCGGAGGTCTAGTGGAGCCAGACGTAGTCTCAGTGGAACAACCGACGATTAGAGAGACTGAAGTTTTCGGTCTATGCTAGAGGTCAATACGCATTAGCATTGACTCTCTAGGGTCTAACAGTTAGATCTATGCTTTGCTGGAGTGGGCCTGCCTAGCTGGAGTGGATTTAGACTATGTGACGTTTGTTGCTTGTCTTAATAAACAACCAAATCAAATTCTTTGTGAATTACCATGTATAAATATGAGTCGACAATTACATCCTCACGGCGGGTTAGCCGGTTAATACAGATCTCACATTTTTCGGAAAAGTAAAACTAAAACAAAAAAGTTAGATCTAGTTCCAGCTAGACACATGTAATTGCACATGCGGGACCGAGCTCGACAGTTCCGATAATGCTAGTCATTTCTCTCAGCCGATTTCACATATTTTTCACCTTAAATTGAATGATTTAGCACTAATACAATAAATGCAAAGGCTTAACCTTTCAAGACCTTGTGTCTAATAACCGAGAAGGAAATTACTTACCCTACTTCTACAAAAAAAATCGTGCAATTTGCTTACCTAAAGAAAACGACCAAAGAAAACGACCAAAGAAAACAAGGCTGAATGATGAACAGTAGTTTTCCGTAGATGGCGCTCGACTTCCAACACAGCGCTACAGAGGACAAATTTCATAACTTTAGACTCGATTTCAACCGCGAGAACGATCATTGAATATTGTAAAATCGCATGTGATTCCAATGTGTTCATTTGAAACGAATTCATGCCCCATACAAACACTTTGTATTACTATTAACATTAGCAGTGTCCTGCAAGGAAACCGGTTTACCTTTCTAGACTTCACTGTCTGACAATATTGAGTGACTGACTGGCACTGATTGGCGTATTATTGTCCACCGGCACTTCCTGGAAATAAACGAGGCCTTCTGATTGGTTAGAAGTTAGAGAAAAGTGATATATAACGTCACGAGACGTTGTATATGTTGCTGCACAGTGCACAACGACCCTGCCTGGTCTTGTACTTCACCAGTAGTACTTGCAAAAATTATCTCGAGTGTATAAACTGTGTTGTTATCAGGGGTGTCGCTAGACCCTTTTCAGAGTGGGGGGGGGGGGGTGTAAATCCCAGACAACTCGCCACAAAGACAACCCGCCCCAAGACAACCCGCCACAATAACCTGGACATCCCGCCACAATACCCTGGACAACCCGCCACAATACCCTGGACAACTCGCCACAGCCTTTTCGGACAACTCGCCACACTTTTTCCCATCATGATTTCTAGATCTAAAATTAAATGAAATTGTAATTTTTCATGATTTTCGTGCTTTTATAAACACAGTCATTACAAAGAATAAAGAATAAAGTTGATTTCCCTAATTGTAACAATAATATATATTGAAATGAAATTGACATTTTTCATGATTTTCGTGCTTTTATAAACACAGTCATTACAAAGAATAAAGTTGATTTCCCTTGTAACAATAATATACTTTTGATCTAGAGGTCTATAACAGCTGCATTTTTCTGTCCCAGAATTTTTTTAATGGTAGGATACTGGAAGCACTGGCGTTCTGATAGGGGGGGGTGGTGGGCAGTTGACCCGCGAAATAAAATTGGAATGTGGTTTATGAGAATGTATTTCATAATTAAATTTCAATTTACATGACATGGACCTTTGCAATAAACCCTTGCCACATAAACAGAAATATAGCAATATTAAATTATTTATATCATAAACATTTAGATGCTTTAATTGTTGAAAAAGTGGGAGTGTTTTGGCATTGATCTGAACAAAGCGGATTCGTGGGTTCGTCCAAAATAGATTCTTGATGCAAGCGCAAGGAAAATCATCTTTATTCTTTAGAACAGCTCTCAAAATACTCACAATTTCAATGTTTCCTGTCATAACTGTGTTTATAAAAGCACGAAAATCATGAAAAATGCCAATTTCATTTAATTTTAGATCTAGAAATCATGATGGGAAAAAGTGTGGCGAGTTGTTCGAAAAGGCTGTGGCGAGTTGTCCAGGGTATTGTGGCGGGTTGTCCAGGGTATTGTGGCGGGATGTCCAGGGTATTGTGGCGGGTTGTCTTGGGGCGGGTTGTCTTTGTGGCGAGTTGTCTGGACCCCAGGCCACCGATTACCGACAAAACTAGCCACCAATATTACAGACAAATACATTAACGCCAATATACCAATGTCTATAAATTTAACCCTAACCCGGGGCCAGGAAATAAGTTATTTCCAGTTTCCCCCCTCCCGCGGAAGCTTTGACGTTTCATTAAATTATTAGAGAAAGAAGAGGATTCGTTGTACCGACTTTTAATCATTGTCTGAAATTTCAAAGATGTTTCTTTCTCCGATAAAAAGTCACAGTCTGTTCGTAGGGGAAAAAAAATTGCCGACCGACCGACATACTACATCTCACCGACTCCAAATTCTGCATTGATATAGTACACGAGGATCTAGCAAGAATACCGACACAGCGGACCCGACACAGCAACATAATTATCTATGCGTATCTTTCTTGCCCCTTCGACATGGTGACTCCACCCAACATCCCCCTCTCTCTTTTACTCCCACCCCTCTTCTCTCAGGCTCTTACTCCCTCTTATTATCTTCTCTTTCATCCCCCGTTTCTTTTGTTTCCTTATATCTTCTTCTTCTTCTTTTCCTTTTCTTTCTTTTCTTTCTTTTCCTTTCTTTCCTCTCCTTTTTTTTCTTCTTTTTTTCTCTTTCTTTCTTCTCTTCTCTCTCCTTTCTTTCCTTTCTTTTACTTTTCTTTTTTCTTTCCCTTTCCCTTTCCCTTTTATTTCTCCCCTCCCCCTTTTCTCGTTTTTCCCGACAGCAGCGCAATTTTACCGACAATATCCTAACAGGTGGGGGTGTCCCTGATTGTTATCCCATTATTCTGTTAAGAGAAATGCAATTCCTCATGCTCTCGCACCTCTCTTCTATCGTTGTTTAATTCTCTTTCGTTCTTTTCCCTTTCTCCTTTAAAGGTACTATGTCCCATTTGCAGGCCAAAAAAATGAAAAAGTTAAATTTCAACTGCATTTGAAAGATAATACTAATTTAGAACTTCCCTAAAAAAAGGTGGGGCTTGAAAATTTCTTCAAGTGGGAAAATAACGACTATTAGTTGTCAAATCGACTTTAGGGCTATAGAGCCCAAAAGTAATAGTCTTGATTTTCAGACAAGTGTACCTAATGGTCATACGTTTTATGCTGCGCAAAGATTCAATCAGTTTAATCTTGGCCATCACAAGAAGTGGGTTATTGATGTAGACAAATGCTCATGTACATTATACCCTTTACAACTCTTTTCATGTATGTTATTACCAAAGAAGAAGAAAAAGCCAGTCAGTCACTCAATAGTGTCTGACAGTGAAGTCTAGCAAGTAAACGGGTTTCCTAGCATAATTTGAATATGAGGACACTGCTAACGTTTAAATTTCACAGATAGGACATACATGACATATTCATAATTCCTGCAAAGTTCTACAAAATTTGAGGTTGGCTGCGAAAGGGACATAGTACCTTTAACTAACAAAAATTCTCTCTTTCACCCCCCCCCCCCCTCTTTTTTCCATCGCTTTTTTGTGTGGTTCTTCTTGTGCTTTTTTTTTTTTTTTTTTTTTTTTGGGGGGGGGGGCTACACGCCTGGCAAAAGGGACCCCATATTATGCACACTGGAAAATTGTGTGCCCCCCCGCCCCATTCCCGGTAAAAAAACACCTTCTTATAATATCATCCCCCTTTCTTTCTTTTCTCATGTATTCCCCTTTTCCCCCTTTTCTCTCCTCCGTCTTTCCTCCTTTCTTCCTTTTCCGTCTTTTCTCTCTTTACCTTTTTCGAAAGGGTGCGTTGAACGCACCACACCGCGCGCCGCCGCACCTCACCGCACTGCATAAGCCACAAGAGTGAAAGAGAGTATGAGAACGAACTATGCCCCTGCATGTAAAAAATATAATCGTGCTCGTATTCATCACAATGTTTTTCCTTGAGATAAATCATTTTGATATAATTATGAAGAGTGCCCTTTTTCACCAAAACATTTGCGCCTTATATGCTTTTTATTGGTTCTCTTTTCCTTTTGAATATTCAGTCTTACTCTTAAATAGGCTATTGGTTTATGATGTATTTCATTTGAATATACTTTGCTTAAAGTGTTCAGAATGATGCTGCATAATTTTTATAGCAGCCTACAATAAAATAAAAAAAATGGGGGGGGGGGGCAGACCTACATGTACATTGTATTTGATCTGAGTTGGTTGCATTGATTTATTGCTCTGTTAATTTTAGTTGGAGATTTAGGAGAGTGGATTAATTTGAAATTGGTAGTGAATTTTGGATGATTACTGTTTTTAATTTATATTGGTGAGAGGTTAATTTCTATTACTTTACACCCCTTACACTACAATAACATAGGTAGGCTCAGTGGCGCCGGAAGTGGGGGGCAGAGGGCAGGTCGCAGTGGCGGATCCGGGGGGCCGGGGGCCCGCCCCCCCCCCCCCCCTCTCCTGGAAAAAACGTGTAAAAACACGTTAATTTTACCTTTTTTGTTTAGATGCCCCCCCCCCCACCCCCTGGCTCTCAAGGGGGGGGGGGTGCGATTTTTCAAATTTTCGAGGACCAAAACAAAAAATTGTGCTCACTACCTCCCAACATTCACATTAAAATATCAAAAGACACAATAACCGTGTACATGCTATGAAAAGATGCTTTTATCATCCCTCATCATCCCCAAAACAATGGATTCCTCATAGCCTCCCTCAATTTAAAGCGACTGAAAGCAATCCTTTTCTCAAATTTCATCTAAAACTCGCTCTCTACGCTCGCTCGAATTTGAAGTTTATTTTAATAAGGAACGTATTAAAGGGCTTATTCATTCTTTCATTGTGCAATTTTCATATGAACGACATTCACCCGTTTTACTTTGTCAATCTTGCACAATAGCTGGTTGTCTATCAATAGATGCTCTGACTTTGGCTTATTATGAACAGAGAATTCACCCATCTTCACTTCTCGTCATCACGTGGTTAGCGAATTGTATTACCATGGCTACATGCTCCGATGGTTAATAACCATAGAATAGTTCTTCCAAACTATGGACGAGACTGGTGACGATGCACATTATGAGAAGAGTGTCGTTAATTGATATAGACCAAGAATGAATATATACGAGTTCAGTCTCACAGCTTAGAAACGATTAACATGTTTAAACGCCAAGTATGTGAAAGTCTTTGAAATCATGATAATAGATTTAATTGTATGAATAGGGACAATGGAGCGATCAAGATACTGCTGGACCCCCGAATTCGCGCGTTTTCTTCAGTTCCCTTTTCGTTTCGTATTTGGTAAGTACATATATTATTATCTTCTCTACTTTTTCTAGTAGCATAATTATGCACGTGTGTATGCTATCACAGTACTGGTGTTATGTAGGAGAGATATATTATTAATCGAGAACTTATTTAATCATAAAATACTGTCAGGTTGTTGCTAGGTTGCTGGTATATAGACGAACTTTTATTTTAACATTATGCATGTATGTTTGTATTTGATTAAAATATGATCTTGTAATGATGTTCTCTATTGTGATATATTATTGTTAACAAAACTGCTTATCGCCATATTGCCAATATGCTTGTGTATGAACTTTGATTTAGATTATTTCAACCAAGACTCTTAAGAATGTCGTTACGAGATAATGAGACATATCCTCATTCAGTTGTTTTATCGTAATGAATAGAAATAATGATCAAGTTGTTTATCTGTCTCTCAATGAATGATTATGCGTGATTGGAGATGTCGGTGTGCATGCAACGATACGTAATGATTTGTCACGTAATCTTCGGAAAGTGAATGTGTAACTCCATATTGATTATTTTTAAAGCTCTGATAGAAGCAAGACGACTAAAAGCTTTATCATGCTCTTGTTTCTTTCATTGTGATAATTACGATTGATTCAGAGGACAATGTAAACATTTAATTTTATACGAGGTCCTTTTGTAATTGAATGCATATCTCTTTCATGGAAGTAACTTGGAAACAGAGAACTAGATACATTATTTGGTCGCATTATTTATTCAAACAAATCACCGACATATTATGTTAATTTAATTCGTGTAAATATATGTATATGAATTCAATTATTATTATCCATAAGAAACAAGGATCTCCATGCAAAAAATTGTGAATATATGTAATTACACTGTCGCTCATAAAGGTGGAATATTTTTTTTTTATCCCAATTTATGGAATTATTTTAATCCCAATTTATGGAATTATTTTAAAAATAATTTAAAAATAATAGATCTAGATAATAGTATACATTCTCAAATTTTATTGAATAATAATTTGCCAATGTGTGTTTTGCGTGACTGCTAAAGCATGTGTATGCTACTATGCTTATCAACTAGGGGACCTATGCCCTTAAGTCATAAATGACAGTAATGAGGATTAATGCCCCACAAAGGGGCACTAATATAGCACATCGAGACGGTTTTGATTCTGGGGCCTTACAGTTACGAGGCCATTGCTTTGTCACTGAACCATGACTGTACGCAGCGGGGGCTATAAGGTAGGGTAAGAGGATCTTTTTTTTTTGGTCCCCAAAAAATCGGGGTAAGAGGACACTTTTGAACATTTGACATTTTGCTCCATTGGGGGGGGGGGGGGAGGTAAACTTGTTTAGGTCAGCAATTGGTATAATTTTTTTTTTTTTTAAATGAAATAAAAAACAAAAAATGCAAAGGGTTTTCCTCCAAAATACACACATAAAAAATACCAAAGGGGGTGGGGGGGTTCAACCCCCAACCCCCCCCCCCCCTGCGTACGCGCCTGTTGACCACACCTAGACTATTCTTCTTCACAACTAAAACGTAATAGTAACCTTCAACCGGTCATGTGCAGTTAAAGGTAAAGACCAGTTATGGTCATGCGATTGCATTGTGAAAGAAACGTTGTGGAATCGATCAGAAAAGGTTGATCATCTAGCATCTAGCATCTGCAAGGTTCTGGAATCATCAAAATGATAAGAAATTTGGCCCATTCTTCGTAAAGTTACAAGCACTACACACAGAAATATGTATATGGGACTACCCTATATCTCTCACAGACCATGAGAGAAACAAATTTACCAAATATATGAATTAGTAGGCGGTTTCCCGGCAAATTTTTTATCATCATGTATTAGTCAAAACATATTCTTTCACATGATTGGTAATGAGAGCTTCCATTTCATTTTTTGAAATTGGGGCGTTTCCAATACTGGTCTTTACCTTTAAATCCTCAAATACGTGGATATCGGTCCAAAGTGGAATAGAAGTTGTGAAATAATGCTATGATTGTAATGGTCTATCATATTATACTACAGACTTGCTTTTGTACTTCTAATAATTTCGATGTATAAAAATACTCATAATGGATAACCTGATTTTTAGATAGTGAACTTTTACTTCCCAATTGCTCAATAAACACGACTTGAACCAATTTTCATGGATATTTTAGTTCTATAAAGATGAGGGGCATGATATCAATAATATTGTAAAAAACAATATTGTAACTTTTATTTTTTTAGCCAATCATGGTGTATTTATGGGCAAATCAAGTTTTCATTTTCTTAAGTTGTTTTGGAAGTTATGAAAGAATATAGTTATTTATTTGTATATATTCAAATTTGTTTTCCCTTTGAATATAACCACGATAATGTTCCTTTTCTTTTCTTTTTTTATGAAAGTTCTCTTAATTTGTTTCAAGTTTCAAGGTTAATTAAGGAAAAAACAACTTTAATGATTCGTTAAGGATATATATACAATTAAATTCTAAACAACATGTATATAATGGTTTCTAAAGCAAACCGTTAAGGAGATACCCTAGTAGGTTACAATTTAGAAGGAAAGGAATTCTATTTATCTACCCCATCAGCTTTTCCATCATTGTGCTATAATACATTGACTATCCGATACCGAAGTTTTTTTTGAAAACCTGGTTAGTGAACTAACAGGAATATTGTCAAATAAATGGTTCTGCCGTAATACGTAGTAGCATTCTCAAAGAATATTAAAACCTATCTGTTCAATTAGGACAACTAGGACTGTTATGCCCTATCCTTAATCATGTTGTACCTTTGAGTTAGCGCGTTTATGTGGTTTCATCATTTGCACTATAGTGCGTCTATAATGTAAGTGATAGGCCTATGAATGAATTTTTTATTTGATCATTTATTACTCTCTCTTTCATTTTTTTTCAGCCATCGCCATATCAGACTTTTTTCGTACACATCACTTCGGTATGTATCTTCAATTTGTATAGTATTTCTTTTTAGACAATGTTTACGTACGATTCAGAATGGGAATACTTTTCAGAACCCTTGAATGTTTTTGATCAGTAAACATGCTACTTGAGGCCCTCTGACAACTGGTTTGTTGTATTCCAGTATTCCTTTTAAATTCTGAGTGAGGCTATGAATTTGAAAATCTGTGAAATCAGTTGAAAATAACAAAAAATTATAATTCGTGAGTAACATTGTATTCTCCCACAGTCGAAAGCAAGGAGTAATATCTTTAAAGAATCGGTTAATCATCAATCAGCCCGGCAAAATAGACCACTTTTCAGGGAGTCCATGCACATTATTAAACAAAAAACTAATGAAATATAATTTCTAAAACAAATAGAGAAAAAATGAACATAACGAAAATCAAAAACTATATTCATCAAATTATCGAGAAAACTACGAGACCTACCATTTGAACCCAGCCCCCCCCCCCCCCCCCCCCCATGAACAAAATATGGATACCGGTAGAGGCTGATTAAGTTAAATGACGTGAGTAAGCTTGTCTATTCATCAATTAATATCACAATGTAATGGATTGAAATGTCTAAAACTAGTCTTATACTTAAAAAGGTTGTATTATTTGTATTCAAGATAAATGTTAACAGTCATAATTGCAAAGAAAATATTACTTTTCTTAGCAGAATATTTAGAACAAATTGGTAATGGGAGGCATCCATGCAAAATTTATTTTAAAAAATTCAAACAGTAATATACCTACGTTCAACTCATAAGAAATTGCAAATTGCTCGATTTCGTGGAACACACATCACATGAACTAAAGTTTTTTTTATGCATTAACCACATAACAGAGCTGTAATCAAGATGAGGTTGGAAAAGTGCATGCTTTATATTGTAAAGCCTTGCAGCGAAAATTAATTCACATTTCTTAGGATTCGACAATAATTCATTGCGCGTCATCCACTTAGAAATCCGTGTTAAATCTCCATAGAGACGTAAACATACTCAATTGTATTAAAATCAGTATTACAGTGGAATGGTACTAAACTGTATCACATTTGAGATATCATTTATAAAAAATGATAAATAGTAAACAGCAAGGGACCAAGTGCACTTCTCCTGCAAGTGACTGTATTATAATCTAACATACTATATTACCGGTGACTGGAAAAATATGTTTCTTCAGAATTAGATAAACATGAAAAAAGCGTAAACTTGAATCATCAAAACCAACATGAATAAGTTTCTTTAGAATAAAATAATGAGAGACCACATCGAACATAACCATCAACCTTATTTGAGGTCTATACTTTGTTTATGTATTAATGTGTTGTAAATGTTTCTTCATCCTCTTCTCCAGATTAGTATGCCACGTATAGCGAGGGAGAGGGCAGCGCGATGCACTTGCATCACACAGAAAGGCAGAAGATGCAAAAGAAAAACGACCCATGCAACACGCATCTGCCATCAGCACAGGAGAAACCTGCCAGACGATGAGTGAGTTTTTATCTATCTTTTTTTTTTAAAGTACAGTAGTGAAATTTTTAATCAAAGGATTGGAAATGTTTATAACCATTTCAATAGACCAAGAGCATGAGCATCATTAGATTAGGAAAGGTGCACATAATTATACCCCCCCCCCCCCCAATCGTTCTCAAAAGCGTTTTCGAGAGACATCTTCTTATTGTTTGTCCGATCCTTTTGTTTTAATCAGAACACTGATTTTCTTATTGTTTTTACTAATCACGCATAACTATAGATTTTGCAAGCAATGAAATGCCCTTTAAACATAAAAACAATTATCCCGTTTTATACAACACCTACGTGGATCCTTGTCATTTGATTGGAGGATTGTTGGTCACATGATATTCAATAGATGTTATATTGCACGGGTGTGCATTTTTGGTTATAATTATGCGCCGTGCATTTTTGGCTATAATGCAGACTGCGTACCTCTCTGCCGTGCGCGTATCCCTGCGTGTATCTGATGCGAAGGCAATCTGAATGTAATCGAGAAGGCTTGACTCCAACTTTAATTTATCTTTGATATAAGGAGTAAAGCATAATTTGTTTATTAACGTTCTATAAGATCTTCTTTGATGTTGTATACAACAAATAATGAATGTTTTTCATTCGTTTAATAGTGCGAATATTTTCATTCGTTGAAAGGTTAACGCTAATTCTATTCAACTCGACAGACGCCTCGTTGAATATAGAATGTTAATCTTTCAACTCATGAAAATATTCGCACTATTGAACTCATAACCATTCATTATTTGTATACTGTTGAAGGTCCCGCCAAAATTTGAGACTCTGCTGACTTTCTTGAGCAGATCTGATATCAATTATTTTTAAAGAAAGAAAACCGATGATTGGAGAGCATCTCTCCATTTCTTTTGTAATGGAAATAATAGAAAATACCCCTATTATTGTTATGGGGATGTGTAACCCCAAAATGTGTCCAATAATATATTTCTGCTAAAATATAATATCTCCGTTGGAGAATGATGAAATAATGAGGAGTTATCAAACTTTCTTTCATCATGACTCGTTTATGTTTTATTTGTCAATGATACTTGATGATTTATATTAAAGGTAGGCTTTACTACTTCAGCAGGAAGGGATTAGACCGCTCAGCGAGCCAGTGAGGTCACTGTGACAGGTGGCTATCTCATTAATTCAGCTCTCATTTAACATAAGAAAAAGAGGATCATGGGGGACCAACAGGCACCGATTGGGGAAGTTTTCTATATAGAGGGAGCAAGTAGCTACAAGTAGGACAGTGTGCCTTTAAGGAACTAAATAAACTCAAGAAAGTTCAAAAGCGAGCTCCGAGAATCATTTCAAACCAAAGTTACACGAGACTTTATGAATTTATAAGACTATATGAATTGTGTTTTTTTATATACTCTGAAATGGATGCCAATAATATTGAGAGGCGTTTTGAATTTCAACGCGCAATTATAATTTGTTAATGATTTACAAAATTACAAGTACACATTTGCACCATCCTATTTACAAGGTTTACTTGACGTATACGAGTATACTAGGTTGGCTGATATAGGTTTACTTTCTGTGCCAAAGTATAGAGCAGAATGTTTCAAACATAGCCCCCTTCGTGTCTTCATTAATATTTTTGTATCAATTTGATAGATCATTGAAAGTGGCAAACTCTGTTAAAATCTTTAAATAATTATGTTCAAAGGATCTTGTAACATCCTCATTATTGAACTCTTACTCTTATTTCTCATTATATTTCAAAGCATTTATCTTGTGTTAATCACACCATTGATTCGTGATGCGTTTACAATCCAACTGTAGGGCTACATGCAGTTTTTATATCCATCGTGATGGAATTTGCTTCATAGTTATCATAATGTAGGATAACATGAAGCTTTTGAAATTAAATCATTGACATTATTCGTTATCAGTTTATATTGATATGTTCATTAGTGTTTAGCTTGTATATTCAAATGCTATTTTAATTCAAATCAACGGAAATTGTATTACTTAACAAGGAATTCAATCTTGGAATATTGTTATCCACACTTGAGATACCAAAAGTTTTATATATAAAAATTTTGGTATCTCAAGTGTGGGTCTATAATACAAGTCTTTGCAAACAAGTTACATAGAAAATTGTTTTCCACTGGCGTTACAGTCATATTCAACAAAATACATAATTACAAGAAATAAATACATCACCTTTAAAGAATGAAATAGATGAAATAAGGAACCAATACATGCAATAGATAATGAAGCGACAAAAATGGTCATTGGTACTTCAAAATAATCATGAGTTTCAGAATTAAGCCTTGGTCATTGGTATTTCAAATCAAGATCGTCTTTTTACTTTGCTTATGAGCTTCAGAAACAATATGAGGCTATTAAAAAAGATGTATAAAAAGTAAAGATTATATTTTACTTGATTTAAGAACAGATTACCATATGTACGCAGGGGCGTACGCAGGATTTTTTCAAGGGGGGGGTTTTAAAATATTTTGCTCCCGAAAATTTGAAAATCGCGCCGGCCGAAAAGTCGCTCAGTGGGGGGGGGGGGGGGGGGTAAGCGGACACTTTTTTTTTTTTTTTTTTATAATAAAAAAAAAAAAAAAAAAAAAGCAAAAGGGGGGGGGTTTAAGGTTATTTTAGGGGGGTTTACATACATTAAAATACCAAAGGGGGGGTTTGAACCCCCAAACCCCCCCCCCCCCCCCCCCTGCGTACGCCCCTGCATGTACGGTATTACAAATATATGCAACACTATTTTTTTTTGTTTAAAAAGTCCGCATTTATTACGAGGATACCAAAGAATTGTATCCATGTATTATGATTTATTCTGTGTTTTGTTATGCTATTATATTCATGATTTTCATTGCATTTTGCTGTTACCAAACAAGGCATCATGGGAGACCACACTACAATATCGTTGTGTCTGAACCATTTCACACAGCATTGTGTGGTTCACTCCTTTAAAATACACAGTAGTTGTGTTAATTTGTGTACAAAAAAAAAATTACACTACTTTACATAACGAATTTGCAGTGTAAATTTTTTTGTTTTTTTTAACACAACCCCTGGGTAAAAAATGAACCACCCAATGTTGTGTAAAGTCGTTACACGACGAATTTGCAGTGCACCAATATGTAAAATTGTGTTACCATGTATAAGTCAAAAATAATTAGATAGATTATTTATTTTAATCAATTACTAAATTATACGATATTCAGCTCAACCTTTGAAGAAAATAGTTTTGTAGTTCATTTTGATATTTTTACAATATAATTATGTCACTGAGTATATAAAGACCTACATTTTCTCTTGTTATCTATGTTTTCTCTCATGGCGACTTAATTCCAAGTCCGCATTCCCCTTTGATAAATGATGATGACATTATATGTTTGATTTATTCTCTAACAGAATCCAAGGGTTGATCAGACCTCGGTGCAGGGCTTTAACTGCCAAGGCAAGGCAATGCAAGAGAAATGGAAGACGCTTCAACTTCGTCGCAGTGCATGAGCTCTGCCTACAACATTGTAAGTAGTCATTAATCTAAATGGTGGACAATCATCGATTTAATTACATTTTGTGTTTATGGTGGGATTTTTTTTTGGGGGGGGGGGGGTGGGGTGGGGTGGGGGGGGGGTGACCGGTGACTGCATGCGCCAAATCAGTTTTCTTCAAATAACCTGGATAGTAACTCGGGGATATTATGACCAATTTTTGTTTCTTCTTCACCGTTTATCTTGATGTCTATCAACAACCTTTTATGTAAATAGATGCGACCAACTGCAAACGAGGGGCCGGGGGGGGGGGGCAAATTTTTTCAATTTATAATAACAAAATTAGGCCTAGATCTATAGCTACTATTCGTGGTTGCTTTGCTCGGAGAGTATAGCAACGGCAATTAATGTTGATTGGAAAATATGTAGTACGATCCCACCCCCGTTGCCGAAAATTCTCCCAAGTAGCCGGGAGGCCGTTTACCAAGACACTTTTAAAGGTAATACAAAGTTTTGGTATGGGGTCATGAATTTGGTTCAAATGAACATATTGGAAGCATATACGATCCTACAATATTCAGTGATCGTTGTCGCGGTCGAAATCGACTCTTAAGTTATGAAATTGTAAATAATAAACATTTTATGTTGAATAACTCCCTCTCAAGGTCAAGATATTAATTAAGCTATAAAACAATGTTTATTGACTAAAATCGCCCGATTAGCTATTCTCTTTCGGAAATTATATACCACAACTACATAGATTTTCATGGTCGCAGCTACCATTATACGGCCGTAGGAGCTATTTGAAATTTATCCAAATTTACCGGGAGCACCGGTAAATCTTTATATTCAATTTTTCTCGAAAGCAGAAAAGTGTTTTAGGGGCTAAAATTTCCGGTGTTTTTAATACATCCACAGGAGCATCCAAATATATCAAATTGTAAAGAATCACTATCCACCCATTTTTCAAAATTTCCCAAAACTTTGTAATAATAATGGCAATAATGGCACTAGAATTTAACTGCACATGCAGTTGTCAGGGGGTGTCAAAAGCTAATACAAGCTCTATTTTGTTTTGGGATATGAGCATGCGCATAATTGCAGACCCAGCAACTGTGTCTGCTGTGCTTGCGAATTAATTGCGGTAAGTTACTGAAATACTAGTTCTTGGAAGATGAGATTATGATGTCTATGGTAATTTACTATGAATTTTGTTGTAATAGTATGTATTAAAATGATAATATTAACAGTGATTGTCTCGATTGGTCTAAATATCACAGAGCGAATGAAATGATCTTCTCTTAGTTAAGTTAAGATAAGCCCCATACGTTCAACTTTTTGTTAGGCCTGTTCCCTAGCTAGTATTACTTTTTAGCTCATGATACATTTATGTAGGCCCCCTATAGTCGAGTATAGATCTAGCCTTTTTATAGGTCTAGATCTATTTTGTATGAAACTGGAAAGCAGAGACTATACTTAAATGACTACATCCTCAGCTATTAATGATAATTAAAAAAGGCGTTGACTGTTTTAGGAGCAAGCTGTGACCAAATTAGCTGTGTTGATTTTTTTTAAATCTGAAAATTCTGAACTCGATCAATATAAAGTAGTCCCGAGAGTCGAGACCGAAAATTAAAGAGAGGAGCCGACCGTACCCAAATAAGAGGCTAACGAACGAGAGAGACTAAAATTTATAGTCTAAATATAGTAGACAGAAATTATTGTCTGGTGGGGCCTGGGGATCGATCCGGAAGTGTGACTGTTCCCATACATGCACCTGTACACAAAGTGTAACCTTGCCACACTTTTTGCCAGAATCTGGTGACAAGTTTGCCTTATGTTTTTCTGGACTTAAATATAGTTTGATTTAGAAAAAAAATAATGATTGGAAAGAAATTAGATCTTATTTTCAAATACTGTTCTATAAAATTACATCCAAAATATTTGTAAAACATCAAAATATAAGGACCTAATTTCAGGTAACCTACAAGTATGTAATTCTCTTGAAGCTACTGCGCACGATGATATCGGCAATCACACAGAAACTGCATTGTGTAACCTCCCCTCACTAACCAGTACAATCAGACTTCAGTCTCTGTGTAGAGGCAGTCAGTGGAGCCTGACATAGTCTTTTTGGAACAATCATCGATATAAGAAACTAATTAAAGCTTACGGAAATACGATGGGAAAATCCATGCATATCCACCCTGATATAGAAATAAAAGGAGAATTGAGAAAGTGACAAGTGAAATTGACAATTTTGAGGAACAACTGATAAAATATTGATTAAGAAAATTATAAATATTTACATTTACATTTTGCAAAATTTTAAGGGAAATTTTGGTTTTATTCAATACCCTCCTTCTTGCATGTGCATGATTTCTAGCGGTACAATGCTCTTTGATTCTTGTTATAGTATGGAACACAACATCATTGACTGAAAGAACAATGTAAATAAACACCTTGAAACTTTATTTGTTATCTAATCAAATGCTAGCTACTTTGTATATACTTTGTATATATATGATCAGTCCATTTTATATTTTCCCATTTTCATACTTTCTGTATAATGTCTAAATTAAATGTTTTGTTTTTTTCAATTAAAATTTATTGAATCGAATTAAACTTTTTCTTTGCATTATGATAATTATGTTATATTGCGAATCTTACAGTATATAGTTAAGCGCTTTTCAAAATTTCAAATGGGGGGGGGGGGGGGGCACCTGGGGCAACATACAATTTTGGGGTTCATGCCCAGATGCCTTAGCTATATATGCTACTGATTGCACACTAAGTTTTCATAAAATATGTTTGATATAGATTCAAATATTATGTGTTACTTACAGCTCTTTTTATTTATACAGATCGAATGCAACAGGCTGCCATATGATCCAGTGGTCATGTGAGTAAATCTCTCCATCATGCTTCAGCTAAAACAATCAGCTATCCATTTTATTGTAAAAGGGATAATAATCTGAAGATGATTGAATTTAATTTATTAATAGCTTCAGGATCATGAGAGAATGCTGATTTGTGGTAGAATTGAACAAAAATTATGAGCTCTCTCATTCTTTTAATTCCAATGTGGAACAATTTCTCTTAAAATAGCCCAATATCCTTGATTTTACAAGGCTTTATTAACAACTGTTAACTCAAAATCATTGTTATGCAGCTTTTAGACAGGGTCAGGGATTCGGTTAATGTAGATATTGAGAGAATGTGAGTGTTTTGGGCCAAAGCTTGTATAATATTCTATAAGAACTACATGTAATAGAAAGGTTGTGATTCATGAAATTACATTTAATACTCGTATAATCTACCTACTGGTATAACTATACTATGACTTTTTTCTGTTTATATAGTCAACACAAATGTATAGTATGTCAAAAGTATTGAATTGAAGTTTGATTCCAATTATGTCTTATCTTTCACAGCATCTGAATCGTGAGCTTTTCCAGTCTTTCCTCTCGTCATCTCCAGTCTTCTTCTTCGCCACTACACCTTCATCTACAGACATCTTCGCCATCTACACAGACATCTACATATCCAGTCATCATAGTCGCCATCACCAACATCACCATCAACATAGAACTACTTCATCTCAGATTCATCATTATTATGTAAGCTTACGTTTCATTCCATTCGATAATGTTGTTTATCCATGGTGTTTCCCACAGATATTTTGTTTTGTTCTTTTAGCATGCATTATGACCTCTTGGCCGTAGCCTCCGGACCGTGCTCTAGTCTCCTCGTATTCACTGTTATGATTTTTTTTGTATAACTTGGCATGGGTCAAGTGTCTTTTTAGGGGCCAGTATTCCATATACATGCATATATATATGCATCTCTGATATAAACTGCATGATGCATGTTTATGTATCTCTTTTTTTATTAAAGAGAGAACTTTTTCATATTTAGCAAAGTGTACATTATGTAAAAAAAAAAAGAAGAAGATATTTTCCAATATCCTATAGTTCACTTTTTGCTTGTTATACTTCCTTCATTAATCATAATATACACTAACACAATTTTTTTCTCGCAATGTTAACTGTTTACATCATTTGTTAAACAGTTTATACATGTATGTATATATACTATATATCATTATTTCACATGCTTTTTGTGATGGCTGAATGAGTATTTATTGAAATGTTGTCTTTATAAAAAAAAAGTATATGTGCAAGACCTCATTTCAATTAAACGTCATTATGGAATACTGGCCCTATCTGTGGGAAATACCATGGATAACCTTTCGCTGATTTATTATTTTTATATATTGTGGGATATTAACAGAAAATACAAAAAAAAATCAAAATAAAAGAACTGTAAAAAAAATGGGAGCTTACAGTGATGGGATATAGCATGGACATGTCTACTGCTGGGTTTTGTTTTACTTTTTTTTGTTTTACTTTAACTGACTCACACATTGTAATGGCAACTTAATTTGTATATCCCATGATTTGTTTAACTTTAATCATGAGAAACATATTGTTTTACACTTTTTTTTGGTGAAATGAATATGGGCAAAGTGACTACCGGTATACTTTTGACATATAGGTAGCCATTATTTGGCTCCTCAATGGGCCCTTTTTCATTGGCTCCTCAATGGGCCCTTTTTCTTTTTCGTTATAATGAATACATACATACATACATACATACATACATACATATTGGTATTTATATAGCGCCTTTACAAGAACATGATTCTTATATTCCTCCCATAACCTCTCCTTAACCACACTCTCCTGCTCCTCCCATACCAGACCCCCCCCCCCTTCATCCCTTCCAATCGTATGGTACACCTCCTCGTTCCCTCTCTCACCCCTATCCTATCTAGAGACCAAGGGGTCACACATGTCTTTGCTGGTAGAAGGATTGCATAAACCCATCTTTTCCTCATGTTTCTGCTCCTCCAAGGTTGTCTCTTCCATCGTGTGATCCATGTGAAGATGATGCAGAAAGAAGTCTGTGTTTGAAGTCATCAACTACTCTTCTGGGTCCTACCTGGCACCTGAACTGTGATGATTCACGCAACAGGTTGGCACTGGGTAGATGATAAGCAGGTTCTTAGAGTCAACGGGTAAGGAAGTCATACTTTTATGTAGCATTAATGCCTGCAAATGCAATGACATTTTCTCTATCAGTGGTACAAAAAATGAAAATTATTTGAGATTTATATATTACACATTGGACACAATTGGAAGAGAGTTAAAACATGAAGGTTTAATGGGATCACATTTTCTCTATCAATTGAACAAAATTATAAGAAATATTTAGAATATATAGATTACACATTGGACACAGTTTAGCAGGATTAGTAAAACATGATGGGTAAAATGGGAGGGGGTTGAAGTTCTTACCTATTTTCCAGACTATAGTTATAATGACAAAGGTCAGATCATATCATTTCATGTCATGTCATTCCTACATTTCATTTCTACATTTCATTCCTACTTTTCTTGATATAATTTTAATTCAACATTCTACATTCTAACAATGCAATTTGTATATACATGTAGGCCGAAACTAAACCTAAGAAAAATGCAAAACGGGATAAAATGATAATAAAGTCCATGATCAAAATAAATATCTCAAACAAGGGCAGATTGATCCAAATTCCCTACTGGTTCCTCCATTTCACAGAGGATTTTTAATTGGTTTCAGAGTGTCTTAGTCACTATGTGGAAGGAATCCAAATCAAAGAGGGCATTAATACATGTGTACCCTTGATTTAAAATGCAGAGAGTCACGGACAAAGTCATGATCAAATTCATGAGAATGGCTCCTTCGTGCACTGGCCCTCCGTTTTACCTCCCATCCCTGGGGCGGTGGTAACTGTGGCCCAGACCGACATGAAAGCAATTGCTTTATGCAGTCTGGTTTGCACAAATATGCAGCATTTTCATATTCAGCTATCCTCCAAGTTTTGCCACACCTCCTTTATAAGATGTAACATATAGAACATCTTAGAAGAGTTCACCATCATTTTTTTTACTCTTAGTGAAAGAGGGATGATGAATTTGACTGTAATGATATATAAACCTTTATCAAAAATTATCATTATTATTGGTACCAGTTGTCATGGTAATCTTGGCTACCTCATCAGTTCAGGGCAATTCATGCTTGAGTATTTGATATGCCAAGCGATGATGGAGTATATCAGAATCATATCAGAAGTATGGCTGTCATTTAGTTGCACCTTGTAAATCACGTCTGACGTCATGTCTGAACTTTCAGTTTACCCTGAGCTGGTATAATAATACTACAGCATTTGTTATGCGCCATCAATCTAGTTAACTATTCTAAGGCACAGAGGGAGATTATTACCCTGGCTTTAGCACGGCTGCCATTACGGCGCTCTAGCATTTCAAGGAATTAATTCCTGCCAGCTACCCATTTACATCGTGTGGGCTGAGTGTGGCAAATGTAGATCAATGTCTTGCCAAAGGACATTGTTGTACATGAAGTTTAGTGGTCATTGATACCAACAATCTGCAATGCATGTATGCTAGGAGTCCAGTCTGAAACCACTGCCTTTTCTATTGCAATGATTTATGCCAACAGAAATGGCATTTGATAATAATAATAATAATAATTACAGTGCTTATATAGCGCCTAACACTTACTTTGTCAGAAGTCTCTAAGCGCTCTACAATAATGCAGCATAATTACCCTGGCTTTAGCAGTGCAGCTGTTACGCGCGCTGCGTTTCAAGGAATAAATTCCTACCAGGTACCCTTTTACTTCACCTGGGTGGAGTGTGGCAAATGTAGATCAATGTCTTGCCAAAGGACATTAGTGCAGATAGAACTCTTTTTCTTCCTCTATCAAAAGCATCCACATTGCATCTTTTTAAAATTTTAATTTCAATTTGTACATAATGCTTGACTGAAATATATATGCTATTCGGACAATAGCTTCAAAATAGGATGGGTCATATATGCTTGATATGTTCCCCCAAGGAGGCGAGTTGGCTCAGTTGGTAAAGTGTCTGCTTGTCAAACCAAAGATCTTGGGTTCGAATCCAACCCAGGCGGATGACTGAAGCCTGCGTTGTGTGTTTATGTGCCCCTCCCATTGTTGCTGTGTTAAGTGGAAAACACTCTGTCCCTCAGATAGGACGTTAAATGGAGCCCCTGTGTAGAGGAGAATCACCACCTTTGCACGTTAAGAACCCACTGCACTGTTCGTATAAGAGTAGAGGAAAACCCCGGTGTAGTGGTCCACCTGCACACCCCCAATCAGTTATACTGGGAGGAGAGATCCGAGGGTTACAGTGATTCAGTTCGCTTTTCGCCTCCCAGGCACAGGTGACGCAAAATACTTACCGGTAATAATAATAATAATAATAAATGGGAGCTATTAGAAGCACAGTAATTCCCTCTCATAATATTTTAATCACATTAATGTGACTGACTCTCCTGCCACATCATTCCAACTTCATTGTGATGAATATTATGTATGATGCGTACATCGACAGGCATTGACATCTAGGTCAGCATTTTTACAGCTCCTACTGTAATTTTGCAAAAGCAAAACTTTCTTGTCTTTGTCTAGTCTCTGAAGTAAAACAGGAGTTTTAGAAGACAGTACAATTATGCATTGTCTGAGAGATTAGTTGACCTCTGATTCACATTGACATACTGGACATGTATGTACTCCCATGTTCTTGACTGACAGCTATTTCACTCAGGAATATTCTCAGGTTTTTTTCTCATTCAGACTTTGCTGATATTTGTTGGGAAATTCCTTGATTTTGTCTGGAAGGACAAGACATGTCCTAATTTCTTCTGGTTAGTTTTAAGGATAAATTATTTTAATTCTTAACATATTTTTATGAATACCGGTAATGATATTTAGGACCAGCGTACCCTTTCATCTGTATGACTAGACTGTATGGCAGGGCAGAATCCCCAATTGAGATTAAGGTTTACTTTGCTGATTATGATAATCAGACCATAAACATGATCTTAATATGTTGATTAAGAGCTAGGTCCCATATATCGTTTCAGGAAAAAGTTTCTTTCTGGAATTTGAGAGGTGATGATTATGAGCACCTTTCTGAGGTTTCTTGCTTCATCAGTTTGGATGAGGTTGCCTGTTCAAAGCAAACATGGCCGCATGCATGCCAGAAACACCTTCCTGCAAAGATACATAGATTAAGTGTTTTACTCCAATCAAGTTTGACTCGCAAAAAAGAATAAGGAATGGTCATTGACATTACAGTACTCCCAAATTTGGCTGTACAGCATGCAACTGGCATGAGGTAATTTCACCCATGCCAAGTAGTAGCCAGCTATATGTGGACTACACCAAATGTAATGTTTTGATTAGCCCTCACCAGTGTGCACATAATTTAGTTTAGTGGTGGTTATTTTACCTGACTGCTAAGAAAGCATAAATGCTTGTTAGTAAGCAACCAGAGGACCGATGGCTTTAGGTCCACTCCGAGGGACCTGGTAATGAGGGTTAATGCCTTACCAATACCAGAGGCCATTTTAGCGCATCGACTTGATTTTGAACCCGGCCGGGTCACCGGATTACGAGACCATGCACTGCTCAGCCCAACAGAGCTATCGTGCCTTCTCATAAACCGCAATGATAATAATTATAAGATGGAATATTTTAATAGCACTAGCTCTTTAACATACATGGAGCTCCTTTCTGTCATGCATACCAAACACTCCCAAGGGAGCAGAGATGGTGCACAATAATAGTGATTGTGTTGTGCTATTATATCTACAGAAAGTGCTATATATAATTGATATATGTAGTTTTTTTTTAATCAACAAAAATTTAAAACTTAATTGGAACAATAGTCACTAGAGTTTGAAATGGATCAATGTGCCCTTCTTGGCGGTATTGATTTAGAAGATCATGTTTGTCTTCTTCTTTTTTTTTGGGGGGGGGGGGGCTGGGTGGGGTCTGATTTCTGTTTATAATATATTTTCATTTCCATCCACCCTTTCATCTTTTATTTCTTATATATGCTAATCTTTTTCTTCAAATAGTAGATATTCCCAACCATACAAGTAGTAAAAAACAAACAGTAGTGATACATTTTCTCAGACATAGCATTAAAGTAATTTGTATATCCAAATACAATTCTCCCAAGGTTTTAGTGATCAGACTTGTCAAACATGTGATGGGTTTGTGTTATGGAAGGGGGTAACAAGGGGGTAACGGGGGGGGGGGGGGGGGGGGGATTGGGGTAACAGGGGCGTTGGGGGTAACATGGGGATTGGTTGTAACATAGGAGTAACATGGGGGTAACAGGGGGATTGAGGGCTAGGAATATTGGGGGAACGTGGATTACACAGGGGTATTGGGGGTAACATATGGTTTTGGGGGGTAAAAACGGTATTGGGGGTAACATGGGGTGTTGGGGGTAACACTGGGGTAACAGGGGGTTTTGGGTGTTCCACGGGGGTATGGAAACATTTTGGTTATTTTAGGGAAAGAGAAAATGGTGCATTGATGGCAATTAAATGCTAATGAAAGATGACTGTCCGTCCTAGTTGGCTCTTTGAAACCTGCATCATCTATTCAGTGTCTAACTTGTTGTTTGAGTCTGATCAGTTTAGATGTCAAGCAGGATTCAGGAGAGATGTTGATGGATTCAAGCAGAGACTTCTGACTGCATCATTAGATCATGGATCACTCTTATGGGAGAGGCAATCCTAGGGGACAGAACATGACGAACAGATGGGTGAGTGCAATCTAACTACCAGTATGAGAGATGTATGTCATCTTAGCCTCTTGATAGGAACCCCATCTTTCCAACTTCATCATTTGTAAGAAGAATAGCCATTTTTCAATCTCTATTTGAAATAAAAAAAAACTATTTATAAACAACAGCAAAAGAGCCTCTTCCTCCTCCGAGGCCTTCCTCCGGAGCCGCTTCCTCCTCCGAGGCCTTCCTCCGGAGCCTCTTCCTCCTCCGAGGCCTTCCTCCAGAGCCTCTTCCTCCTCCGAGGCCTTCCTCCGGAGCCTCTTCCTCCTCCGAGTTCCAGAGCCTCTTCCTTCTCCGAGGCCTTCCTCCGGAGCCTCTTCCTCCTCCGAGGCCTTCCTCCAGAGCCGCTTCCTCCTCCGAGGCCTTCCTCCTGAGCCTCTTCCTCCTCCGAGGCCTTCCTCCAGAGCCTCTTCCTCCTCCGAGGCCTTCCTCCGGAGCCTCTTCCTCCTCCGAGTTCCAGAGCCTCTTCCTTCTCCGAGGCCTTCCTCCGGAGCCTCTTCCTCCTCCGAGTTCCAGAGCCTCTTCCTTCTCCGAGGCCTTCCTCCGGAGCCTCTTCCTCCTCCGAGGCCTTCCTCCAGAGCCTCTTCCTTCACCGAGGCCTTCCTCCAGAGCCTCTTCCTCCTCCGAGGCCTTCCTCCAGAGCCTCTTCCTCCTCCGAGGCCATGCTCCGGAGCCTCTTCCTCCTCTGAGGCCTTCCTCCGGAGCCTCTTCCTCCTCCGAGGCCTTCCTCCGGAGCCTCTTCCTCCTCCGAGGCCTTCCTCCGGAGCCTCTTCCTCCTCCGGGGCCTTCCTCCAGAGCCTCTTCCTCCTCCGAGGCCTTCCTCCGGAGCCTCTTCCTCCTCCGAGGCCTTCCTCCGGAGCCTCTTCCTCCTCCGAGGCCTTCCTCCGGAGCCTCTTCCTCCTCCGAGGCCTTCCTCCGGAGCCATCTCCTCCTCGGAGGACTTCCTCCAGAGCCTCCTCCTCCTCCGAGGCCTTCCTCCGGAGCCTCTTCCTTCTCTGAGGCCTTCCTCCGGAGCCTCTTCCTCCTCCGAGGCCTTCCTCCGGAGCCTCCTCCTCCTCCGAGGCCTTCCTCCAGAGCCTCTTCCTCCTGAGCCTCCTCCTCCGAGGCCTTCCTCTGGAGCCTCCTCCTCCTCCAAGGCCTTCCTCCGGAGACTCCTCCTCCTCCTCCGAGGCCTTCCTCCAGAGCCTCCTCCTCCAAGCCCTTTCAACTATGCCATCGCCCCCCTATATTTCTTGTCATTGCCAATTCCCATACATTGCCATGGCAGCAAAGATTACTGATGCAATGTTTTGTTTTTCATCCACCTTCCGTGATAAAAGTTTTTACGAAAAGTTTAATGTTTCCTTCTTGCCCATGTTTACAATTGGAGTTTTCCAAATAGACTGATTGCAAAGAGCATAAGCTTGGTTGTGAATCAAGCATAGTCCAGTCCTAAAACCTAAAGTCCTAAAGAGTTTTCTCTCTCCTCACTCGACTTTTGTGAATCCTTGTAATGTCATTACGTTACTCCTTCCTCAATCTCTTCATTCGTTGTTATCATTATTATTCTATAATCTGTGAAATTGTATGGTGACAAAAAAATGTGTACCGTAATGATTTGTTCCCCTTCATCCCGGATTGTGTGATGCTTCTTCCACTATTCCCATTAACAGTGGGGGACTAAAGATTGTGTGGTGCATTGCTCCCCTCTTTGCATCAATCCAATCCAGGAATTTATAAAGCGCCAATATCTAGTTGCCTGATCAAAAGAACTGATGAGACTGAAAAACTACCAAAAATGTCTGTTCATGATTCTAACTGGGAAAGACAAAAAAGCAGTGACTATAATTGTAAGCAATCCGAAATAGGTATGTCTTTAGTTGGGTTTTAAAAGTGGATAACTGGTGACAAGACCGAAGGATTTGGGAAGACCATTCCACAATCTTGATGCAGAGGCAGTAAAAGATTGATCACCTACAAAAGAGCATGTTCGTGGACTCTCAAGCAGCTATTTACCTGCAGATTGCAAATTAGTTTTGAGGGTTATAAATATTCAACAAGTCTGAAATGTACACAGTGGCATATCCATGCATCAACAATGGAGGAATATGTTAAAAAAAGAAAAAAAATTGTGATGCATTCCTCCTCTCTCTCTCTCTCTCTCTCTCTCACTCTCTCTCTGTCAACAGTGGGAAAATAAAGATTGTGTGATGCATTCCTCCTCTCCCTGTACCTGTGGATAAATACAAATTGTGTAATATGCTCTCTTTCCATCTACAGGGAAAGAATAATGATTGTATGATGCGTTCCTCTGCTCTTTCCACCAACAATGGAGGAAGAAAAATGTTGAGATGCGTAATTACTCTGCTCTTTACATCATCAGTAGAGGAATAAAGATTGTATGATACTACTCTTACCATCAAGAGTATGGGAATAAAAATTGTGTAATGCATTCCTCTGCTCTTCTGTCAACATTGGAGGAATACAAATTGTTTGATGTGTTCCTCCACTCTTTCACCAGAGAAAGAATAAAGATTTTGTGATGTGTTCCTCCCCCATGTGGGCCTAAAGATAGTGTGGTGCGTTCCTTGATCTGCTCTTTCCGCAACAGTTGAGAAATAAAAATTGTATGCTTGGATTCCTCCTCTCTTTGCATTAACAGTGGAGAAAGGAAAATTTTGTGATGCTTTCCGCTGCTCTTCATATCAAAAGTGGGGAATAAAGATTGTGTGATGAGTTTCTTGCTCTTTTCATCTATGAAGGAGGAATACAAATAAAATTGTATAATAATAATAAAGTTTGTGTGATATGTTCCTCCTATATTTCAATCAACAGTATAAAGATAAAAAAAATTGTATGATGCATTCTTGGCCTCTTTGCATCAACAGTGGGTGAATAAAGATTGTGTGATGCATTCTTTTTATTTTTTCCATTAACAGTGGGGGATTTAAGATTGTGTGATGCGTTCGTCTGTTCTTTCCACTGACAATGGAGAAATACAAATTGTATGATGCGCTCCTCCCATCTTTCAACAACATTGGAGGAATACAAAACAATTCATGATGCCTTCCTACCATATCTTTCCATCAACAGCAGAGGAATGAGAATTGTGTGATGCATTCCTTTGATTTATCAGCAACATTGGAGGAATAAAAATTAGATGAAGCGTTAGTGTTTCCATCAACATTGGAGGAATGAAAAATTGTTTAATGTGTTCCTCTGCCCTGTTCACAGTGGGGGGAATAAAGATTGTGTTGTATGTTCCTCCACTCTTTCAGCAGAGAAAGAATAAAGATTATGTGATGCATTCTTCACCCCTTCAAATGAAAAATGGGAAAATAAAGATTATATGATGCATTTCTCCCCCTTCACATAAAAAATGGAGAAATAAAAATTGTGTGATGCATTCCTCTGCTCTGTCAGCAACATTGGAGGAATAAAAATTAGATGAAGCGTTAGTCTTTCCATCAACATTGGAGTTTTGTGTGATACGTTTCTCCTATCTTTCCATCAACAGTGTAAAGATTTAAAAAAATTGTATGATGCATTCTTGGCCTCTTTGCATCAACAGTGGGGGAATAAAGCTTGTGTGATGCATTCTTTTTATTTTTTCCATTAACAGTGGGGGATTTAAGATTGTGTGATGCGTTCGTCTTTTCTTTCCACCGACAATGGAGAAATAAAAATTGTATGATGTGTTCGTCTTCTCTTTCCACCAATAATGGAGAAATCAAAATTGTGTGATATATTCCTCTTTCTATCAACAGTTGAGGAATTAAAATGTTGTGGTGTGTTCCTCCACTCTTTCTAAATTAAGTTTGTGTGATGCGTTCCTTGATCTGCTCTTTACGCAACAATGGAAGTAAAAATTGTATGCGTGGATTCCATTTTGTGTGATGCGTTCCGCTGCTCTTCATATCAAAAGTGGGGAATAAAAAATTATGTGGTGAGTTCCTTGCTCTTTCTCTTTCTCTTTCCTCCTATCTTTCCATCAACAGTGTAAAGATTTAAAAAAATTGTATGATGCATTCTTGGCCTCTTTGCATCGACAATGGGGGAATAAAAGTTGTGTGATGCATTCTTTTTATTTTTCCCATTTACAGTTGGGGATTTAAGATTGTGTGATGCGTTCGTCTGTTCTTTCCACCATCAATGGAGAAATAAAAATTGTATGATGTGCTCCTCCCATCTTAACCATCTACAGCAGAGGAATGAGAATTGTGTGATGCGTTCCTCTGCTCTATCAGCAACAGTGGAGGAATAGAAATTCGATGAAGCGTTAGTCTTTCCATCAACATTGGAGGAATAAAAATCGTGTGATGCGTTCCTCTGCTCTTTCAGCAACATTGGAGGAATAAACAAATTCATGATGCGTTCCTACCATCTTTCCACCAACAGCAGAGGAATGAGAATTGTGTGATGCATTCCTCTGCTCTATAAGCAACAGTGGAGGAATACAAATTGGATAAAATTTAGTTTTTCCATCAGCATTGGAGGAATAAAATTTGTGTGATGCGTTCCTCTGCTCTGTCAGCAACATTGGAGGAATACAAATTGGATGAAGCGTTAGTCTTTCCATCAACATTGGAGGAATGAAAAATTGTTTGATGAGTTCCTCTGCCCTGTTCACAGTTGGGGAATAAAGATTGTGTTGTATGTTTCTCCACTCTTTCAGCAGAGAAAGAATAAAGATTATGTGATGCATTCCTTCCCCCTTCACATAAAAAAATGGGCGAACAAAGATCGTGTGATGAGTTCCTTGCTCTTTTCATCTATGGAGGAGGAATACAAATAAAATTGTATAATAATAAAAAAGTTTGTGTGATACGTTTCTCCTATCTTTCCATCAACAGTGTAAAGATTTTAAAAAATTGTATGATGCATTCTTGGCCTCTTTGCATCAACAGTGGGGGAATAAAGCTTGTGTGATGCATTCTTTTTATTTTTTCCATTAACAGTTGGGGATTTAAGATTGTGTGATGCGTTCGTCTGTTCTTTCCACCATCAATGGAGAAATAAAAATTGTATGATGTGCTCCTCCCATCTTAACCATCTACAGCAGAGGAATGAGAATTGTGTGATGCGTTCCTCTGCTCTATCAGCAACAGTGGAGGAATAGAAATTCGATGAAGTGTTAGTCTTTCTATCAACATTGGAGGAATAAAAATCGTGTGATGCGTTCCTCTGCTCTTTCAGCAACATTGGAGGAATAAAAAAATTCATGATGCGTTCCTACCATCTTTCCACCAACAGCAGAGGAATAAGAATTGTGTGATGCATTCCTCTGCTCTATAAGCAACAGTGGAGGAATACAAATTGGATAAAATTTAGTTTTTCCATCAGCATTGGAGGAATAAAATTTGTGTGATGCGTTCCTCTGCTCTGTCAGCAACATTGGAGGAATACAAATTGGATGAAGCGTTAGTCTTTCCATCAACATTGGAGGAATGAAATATTGTTTGATGAGTTCCTCTGCCCTGTTCACAGTTGGGGAATAAAGATTGTGTTGTATGTTTCTCCACTCTTTCAGCAGAGAAAGAATAAAGATTATGTGATGCATTCCTTCCCCCTTCACATAAAAAAATGGGCGAACAAAGATCGTGTGATGAGTTCCTTGCTCTTTTCATCTATGGAGGAGGAATACAAATAAAATTGTATAATAATAAAAAGTTTGTGTGATACGTTTCTCCTATCTTTCCATCAACAGTGTAAAGATTTTAAAAAATTGTATGATGCATTCTTGGCCTCTTTGCATCAACAGTGGGGGAATAAAGCTTGTGTGATGCATTCTTTTTATTTTTTCCATTAACAGTGGGGGATTTAAGATTGTGTGATGCATTCGTCTTTTCTTTCCACCGACAATGGAGAAATAAAAATTGTATGATATATTCCTCTTTCTATCAACAGTTGAGGAATTAAAATGTTGTGGTGTGTTCCTCCACTCTTTCTAAATTAAGTTTGTGTGATGCGTTCCTTGATCTGCTCTTTCCGCAACAATGGAGAAATAAAAATTGTATGCGTGGATTCCATTTTGTGTGATGCGTTCCGCTGCTCTTCATATCAAAAGTGGGGAATAAAAAATTATGTGGTGAGTTCCTTGCTCTTTCTCTTTCTCTTTCCTCCTATCTTTCCATCAACAGTGTAAAGATTTAAAAAAATTGTATGATGCATTCTTGGCCTCTTTGCATCGACAATGGGGGAATAAAAGTTGTGTGATGCATTCTTTTTATTTTTCCCATTTACAGTTGGGGATTTAAGATTGTGTGATGCGTTCGTCTGTTCTTTCCATCAATGGAGAAATAAAAATTGTGTGATGTGCTCCTCCCATCTTAACCATCAACATTGGAGGAATAAAAATTGTGTGATGCGTTCCTCTGCTCTTTCAGCAACATTGGAGGAATACAAAAATTTATGATGCGTTCCTCTGCTCTTTCAACAACATTGGAGGAATAAAAATTGTTTGATGTGTTCCTCTGCTCAGTTCACAGTGGGGGAATAAAGATTTTGTTGTATGTTCCTCCACTCTTTCAGCAGAGACAGAATAAAGATTATGTGATGCATTCCTTCCCCCTTCACATAAAAAAATGGGCGAACAAAGATCGTGTGATGGGTCCTTGCTCTTTTCATCTATGGAGGAGGAATACAAATAAAATTGTATAATAATAAAAAAGTTTGTGTGATACGTTTCTCCTATCTCTCCATCAACAGTGTAAAGATTTTAAAAAAAATTATGATGCATTCTTGGCCTCTTTGCATCAACAGTGGGGGAATAAAAGTTGTGTGATGCATTCTTTTTATTTTTCCCATTTACAGTTGGGGATTTAAGATTGTGTGATGCGTTCGTCTGTTCTTTCCACCATCAATGGAGAAATAAAAATTGTATGATGTGCTCCTCCCATCTTAACCATCTACAGCTGGGGAATGAGAATTGTGTGATGCGTTCCTCTGCTCTATCAGCAACATTTGAGGAATGAAAATTTGATGAAGCGTTAGTCTTTCCATCAACATTGGACAAATAAAAATTTGATGAAGCGTAAGTCTTTCCATCAACATTGGAGGAATAAAAAAAAAATCATGATGCGTTCCTCTGCTCTTTCAGCAACATTTGAGGAATGAAAATTTGATGAAGCGTTAGTCTTTCCATCAACATTGGAGGAATAAAAATTGTGTGATGCGTTCCTCTGCTCTTTCAGCAACAGTAGAGGAATTAAAAAAAATTAATGATGTGTTCCTCTGCTCTGTTCACAGTGGGGGAATAAAGATTGTGATAAGCTCTAATTTCCATCAGCAGTGAGCTAATAAAGTTTTTGTGATATTTTCCTGGCTATATATATTCTTCTGCCCTGTCCAACAACAGTAGTGAAGGAATGAAAATTGTGTGATGCATTCCTCCCCTCTTTCCATCAATAGTAGAAGAATACAAATTGTATGATGTATTCCTCCTTTATTTCTGTCGCAAGTGGGCATATTTTAGGAACAAAGATTGTATTTCATGCCCCCGTTCCCCTATTCATTAAACAATGGCTAGTGATTATGGGATACATTGGTTTTTGGCCCCACTTCCCTTTCCAGTTCCCATTTCTATCACAGGTGGGGAACAAATATTGTCTAGAATGTTCACCCCCTGTTTCCATCATTGTTCTGTATGTTCCAAATGTTTGTACTCCTCTATCCTTCCTCTCCTGGTTAAATTCTTGCAGTGATATGTTCTTGGCCCTCTTTATGCCTAGGTCATTAATTTGCACCGGATCCCATACGATTTTTCCCTACCCGGCACCTTGCTTTGAATCTTATAGACCATACGGGACTCTTCCGATTTTCATTTCTACGGCATGTGTGGTCACATATTCTGCGGCCCCAAGGAGGTGCCCGGTGAAAATTCGTCTTGTGAAAATGCAAGGCTCCCATAATGGTGCCGGCCGGATGCCAGCCAGTAAGCTTACGGGCTCCGTCCCATGAACAAATGCACTCCATGGCTCCCGGGGCCCAGCCAGGGTCTTCAAGGTGCCCGGCTGGGTGCCGTGCGGTGGACTGAACTATGTGTCCTCTGACATCTGCGTCTCTTGTATTTAAAGCTGCGTAAGCCTGAGGGGCCCACAGGCCCATTCCGAGCTTTCTACGCCCTAGCGGTCAGATTAAAACGCCAGGAGAATTGGGAGCAACCAATTCAGCACCACGACGCCCTTATGGTTGGTGAAAAATATCCTAGCGCCGTAGGAACTATACGAGAAAAATTCCCAAAATGTCAGTTTTACTGACCATAAGGACCCGGATTGTATGTGTGAACGCCCCATAACCATGGTCGTGATGGAGAAATAAAGTCCAACTGCTCTGGATATGGTGGAATACTTGCAGTAATATGTCCTTTGCCCTCCTAACCAAGCTCTGGATGGAGAAATGAAGTCCTAGATAATGTTTGTACTCCTCCTTCCACTCCAAACTGCTCTATATATGGTGGAATACTTGCAGTGATATGTCCTTTGCCCTCCTCACCAAGCTCTTGATGGAGAAATAAAGTCCTAGATAATGTTTGTACTCCTCCTTCCACTCCAAACTGCTCTATATATGGTGGAATACTTGCAGTGATATGTCCTTTGCCCTCCTCACCAAGCTCTTGATGGAGAAATAAAGTCCTAGATATGTTTGTACTCCTCCTTCCTCTCCGAACTGCTCTCCATAATGGTGGAATACTTGTAGTGATATGTCCTTTGCCCTCCTAACCAAGCTCTTGATGGAGAAATAAAGTCCTAGATATGTTTGTACTTCTCCTTCCTCTCCGAACTGCTCTTTATATGGTGGAATACTTGCAGTGATATGTCCTTTGCCCTCCTCACCAAGCTCTTGATGGAGAAATAAAGTCCTAGATATGTTTGTACTCCTCCTTCCTCTCCGAACTGCTCTCCATAATGGTGGAATACTTGTAGTGATATGTCTTTTGCCCTCCTAACCAAGCTCTTGATGGAGAAATAAAGTCCTAGATATGTTTGTACTCCTCCTTCCTCTCCGAACTGCTCTCCATAATGGTGGAATACTTGTAGTGATATGTCCTTTGCCCTCCTCACCAAGCTCTTGATGGAGAAATAAAGTCCTAGATATGTTTGTACTCCTCCTTCCTCTCCGAACTGCTCTTTATATGGTGGAATACTTTCAGTGATATGTCCTTTGCCCTCCTCACCAAGCTCTTGATGGAGAAATAAAGTCCTAGATATGTTTGTACTCCTCCTTCCTCTCCGAACTGCTCTCCATAATGGTGGAATACTTGCAGTGATATGTCCTTTGCCCTCCTCACCAAGCTCTTGATGGAGAAATAAAGTCCTAGATATGTTTGTACTCCTCCTTCCTCTCCAAACTGCTCTTTATATGGTGGAATACTTGCAGTGATATATCCTTTGCCCTCCTCACCAAGCTCTTGATGGAGATATAAAGTCCTTCAATATATCTGTTATCTATGACACATTGCTCATCTGATGTGTTTGTTGCCACTTCCTCCACACCTTAAAAAAAAAAAATTTATAGTCACTTTGCCCCTCCTCTTTAATATTGTGTATACGTACATACTTTATACCTTACAATAAATATGTTGTTCTGTATGATTCATTGGTCATGTGATGTATATTTTTCCACTTCCTTATAATACATTGCTCATGTGATGTATAATTTTCCACTTCCTTATAATACATTGCTCATGTGATGTATATTTTTCCACTTCGTTATAATACATTGCTCGTGTGATGTATATTTTTCCACTTCGTTATAATACATTGCTCATGTGATGTATATTTTTCCACGTCCTTATAATACATTGCTCATGTGATGTATATTTATCCACTTCCTTATAATACATTGTCCATGTGATGTATATTTTTCCACTTCCTTATAATACATTGCTCATGTGATGTATATTTTTCCACGTCCTTATAATACATTGCTCATGTGATGTATATTTTTCCACGTCCTTATAATACATTGCTCATGTGATGTATATTTTTCCACTTCCTTATAATACATTGTTCATGTGATGTATATTTTTCCACTTCCTTATAATACATTGTTCATGTGATGTATTTGTTGCCACTTCTTTATGATGCATTGTTCATGTGATGTATCTGTTGCCACTTTTTTATGATACATTGCTCATGTGATGTATTTGTTGCCACTTCTTTATGATACATTGCTCATGTGATGTATTTGTTGCCACTTCTTTATGATACATTGTTCATGTGATATATGTGTTGCCACTTCTTTATGATACATTGTCCATTTGATGTATTTGTTGCCACTTCTTTATGATACATTGTTCATGTGATGTATTTGTTGCCACTTCTTTATGATACATTGTTCATGTGATGTATTTGTTGCCACTTCTTTATGATACATTGTCCATGTGATGTATTTGTTGCCACTTCTTTATGATATATTGTTGTGATGTATTTGTTGCCATTTCTTTATGATATATTGTTCATGTGATATATATTTTTCCACTTCCTTATAATACATTGTTCATGTGATGTATATTTTTCCACTTCCTTATAATACATTGTTCATGTGATGTATTTGTTGCCACTTCTTTATGATACATTGCTCATGTGATGTATTTGTTGCCACTTCTTTATGATACATTGTTCATGTGATGTATTTGTTGCCACTTCTTTATGATACATTGTTCATGTGATGTATTTGATTTTGTTGCCACTTCTTTATGATACATTGTTCATGTGATGTATTTGTTGCCACTTCTTTATGATACATTGTTCATGTGATGTATTTGTTGCCACTTCTTTATGATACATTGTCCATGTGATGTATTTGTTGCCACTTTTTTATGATATATTGTTGTGATGTATTTGTTGCCATTTCTTTATGATATATTGTTCATGTGATGTATCTGTTGCCACTTTTTTATGATACATTGCTCATGTGATGTATTTGATTTTGTTGCCACTTCTTTATGATACATTGTTCATGTGATGTATTTGTTGCCACTTCTTTATGATACATTGTTCATGTGATGTATCTGTTGCCACTTTTTTATGATACATTGTTCATGTGATGTATTTGTTGCCACTTCTTTATGATACATTGTTCATGTGATGTATTTGATTTTGTTGCCACTTCTTTATGATACATTGTTCATGTGATGTATTTGATTTTGTTGCCACTTCTTTATGATACATTGTTCATGTGATGTATATGTTGCCACTTCTTTATGATACATTGTTCATGTGATGTATATGTTGCCACTTCTTTATGATACATTGTTCATGTGATGTATTTGTTGCCACTTCTTTATGATACATTGTTCATGTGATGTATTTGATTTTGTTGCCACTTCTTTATGATACATTGTTCATGTGATGTATCTGTTGCCACTTTTTTATGATACATTGTTCATGTGCTGTATTTGTTGCCACTTCTTTATGATACATTGTTCATGTGATGTATTTGATTTTGTTGCCACTTCTTTATGATACATTGTTCATGTGATGTATCTGTTGCCACTTTTTTATGATACATTGTTTATGTGATGTATTTGTTGCCACTTCTTTTAATGATACATTGTTCATGTGATGTATTGGTTGCCACTTCTTTATGATACATTGTTCATGTGATGTATTTGTTGCCACTTCTTTATGATATATTATTCATGTGATGTATTTGTTGCCACTTCTTTATGATACATTGTTCATGTGATGTATTTGTTGCCACTTCTTTATGGTACATTGTTCATGTGATGTATTTGTTGCCACTTCTTTATGATACATTGTTCATGTGATTTATCTGTTGCCACTTTTTTATGATACATTGCTCATGTGATGTATTTGATGCCACTGCTTTATGATATATTGCTCATGTGATGTATTTGTTGCCACTTCCTCCACATATTCTATTAAAACAATTAGAGTCACTTTGTCCCTCCTCTTTGATATTAGGCTCAAACCTTACAATATTCCTGTGTAACACATTGCTCCTGAGATGTATGAAACTTTTATATTTGAAACTCAATCCTTACAATGTTATATTTTGAGTAACACAGTATGAAAGATGTATGAAGGTTACTTTCGATATACAACTCAAACCTTATAATGTGATTTTCTATGTACTGAATGCTTTTCACATGAGTTTAGAAATTATTCATAGTACATGAATGTGTAAATCAAACCTAAATATGTTCCATATGATACATTGCCCATGTGTTGCATATGTTTTCTCATCATGTAGTTTTTATAATTACATGTATATATCCCTCTGCTCCCCCTCCAATGATATTGTGTTCATACTTCAAACATTACAATAGGATAATTTTAGTAATAAATTGCCCACGAGATGTATGAGAGGAAATAATATGTGTCACTCAAACCTTACAATATTATACTATTTATGTAGTGTTATTGAGACGAATAATATGCTGTATATTACCAAAACCTTACGATGTGATACTATTTATGTACTGTTATTGAGACGAATACATACTGTATAACCCAAACCTTACAAAATGATACTCTTTATATACACTTATTGAGATAATACATTTTTATATGGATGATTTATCTGTAAAATTGAATAACTGTTGTACTGGCTGTTTTGTTGGTAGTACCAAAGTAAATCATTTATTGTATGCTAATGATCTTGTTAGTTTTAGTCCATCAACTGCAGGTTCACAGAGCTTGCTAATTTTTTAAGACACTGATGTTAACTATAATGCGAAAAAGAGTCACTTTATGATTGTGAATTGTAATATCTACATGTAAATATGTTATATGCATGGACCTATGCCCTTGCAGCTGAGTCTGGAATAAAGTCTTGAATTGAATTGAACTTGAACCTTACAATATAATCCTATTTATTTACTGTTCTTGAGATGAATACATAACCAAGGAGTGTAATAACTCCTTGGTGTGACATAATGTGGAATGAGTGGACATTGATATGACAAGGCTGCCATTTACTTATCTATGGATTGTTAAATTAGTGTCGTGTTTAATAATGTTCCTTAACCTCTTATTTGAAGTCGGATACATTATTTTCTGTCAAAATTAAAATCGCAATGAAATATGTATGACTTTCGCTTAAATCATCATGTTCGATGCCAGTTGTCATACAATCTTTAAAACAAACACATTTGTTTGAAAGATGTGTAAACATAAAAGGCTTAAAGCATATGAATCTGTTATATTCCAGGTCATTTTCACAAATGTTAGTTTACATGGTTTTGATGTCCACTTTCCTCCTAATTTCAGACTTCCATGTTTAATAACTTTTTGTGTAATGTAAACCCATTAATTGTGTGCAACAACTATCTAATCTATGTACTATCAGTAATTAGCATACTGTTGACATTTCAAACATTTCCTAGAAGTTGAGAGTGATTTAGTTGGATACAAAATGTTATCAAATGAGTTTGTGTGTTATGCCTATAGACTGTGTGTAATGATTGAATTGAAAATGAAATGTTAACAAATGAGCTCATATTTTATGCCTATTGATTTTGCTTAATGAATGATTGCATTGAAAATAAGTAGAGTTTTTTTTTATGCCTAATCGGATTGTGTGTAATGATTGAATTGAAAATGAAATGTTATCAAATAAGCTTGTGTTTTATGCCTATTGATTGCATGTAATGAACAATTGAATTGGAAACAAAAAGAGCTCATATTTTAGACCTTATGATTGATTGATTGATTGATTGAATAATTCAAAATAAAAGATGTTATCAAATGGTCTCACATCTTATTATTTTCAAGAGCAAAAGAAATATTTGCTGAAATACGAACAAATCCCTTTTTTGCATTAACATTGCAAGGGTGCATGCTGCAACACAATTTTAAAGTTTTTTTTCTCTTTACCTCTTCAGAGGGACTTCATTATTCCATTTAAAAATACATATAGACTATTTACAAAACAATTAAAATGAAACATATGATGTCTCAATGTAGATTGTTTCATCAAGACTTGAAGCTTTGTTTAAACGTTAATTCCATGACCAATATTTTGGGAATGCTTTTTTTAATTTTGACATTGTGAATAAAAATAAAACACAATTATAAAGTTAGGAAGGGAGCGGAAATAGAAAAGAGAGCCATACAGCGAGAGGGGAGAAAATTAAGAGGAGAGGATTTGAAAGATTGTGAGAAGGAGAGAGAGATAACGAAAGCAAATGAAAAAGACAGAGAAAAGTGAGACACATTGAGAGGGAAATTTCAATAGATGTCATTTTCAGAGTTTTAAAGATTTTCGTTTTTCCAGGAATTATCATACCTCAGAAAACTAGTAATAATATTGATAAACCTAACTTCATTTATCAACAATCTTGATTTTCTGAAACTTTCCGAACACCGAAAAACAAACGTAGTTGGACCGGACCATAAGCCTAGTTACTGTCCGGAGAGGGATGGGGAGGGGAACAAGATTTGTCAGGTCGCAGTGCGAAAAATGACATCTTATTAAGAGGGGAAGAAAGCACATTCTCATAAGGGAAGACGGAAAAGACATTTGATAAGTAACGTAATAATATCATCTATAAATGCGAGCTTTGGGGAAAGTCGCTTGAAATTAGGGGCCCATTAATGATGAGAAGAATGGGGGACACTTATCGAAAGGCAGGCGCGTACGCAGGGGGGAGGGGGGGTTTGGGTTAAACCCCCCCCTCAAGTTTGTTTTATGTATATGTTTTACGTATGTTTTTTGACAAACCCCCCCCCCCTTTTGAGATTTTTTTTTTTTATTTTTTTTTATACCAATGGCTGACCTAAAAAAGGTGACCTTACCCCCCCCCCCCCCAACGGAACAAAATGTAAAATTTTCAAATTTTGATACCAAAAAAAAAAGTGTCCTCTTACCCCCCCCCCCCCCCCCCCCCCCCCCCCACGGAACAAAATGTCAAATTTTCAAATTTTGAGACCAAAAAAAAAAAAGTGCCGTCTCTTACCCCCCCCCCCCCCCCCCCCCCGCTTATTCAGCGGCTGGCTGAGTCATTGCGAAATTTTGGGCCCGATTGTAAAAAAAAAACCTTGAAAAATTCCTGCGTACGCCACTGTCGAAAGGGATAATACACTTATTAGAAAAGAAAAGGAGCAGTGTCAAAATACACGGCAATTATCAGAGGTGATAATTGGGCAGTTCTTACACCTATAAAAAGAGGCACCCACCAGGGATGAAAAGGGCACTCGTGAGAATGGGCAATGGGAATTTTTCGACGGAAAAGGAGCACCGATCAAATTTTTATAGGGGCATTAAGAGGTCCCTTCTTAGAAAGGAAAGGGGCATGTATCATTGTTAAAAGGGAAATTATCAGAGGTGAAAAGGGGCACTTATGAGAATAAAGGAAAATGTGCATTAGCTGAAAGATAAGGGGCATTTATCTGAGGTGAAATGGGGCTTTTATGAGAAGGGGGAAGTGGCTCTTATTAAAAAGAATAAGAGGCACATGTTGAAATAAATGGGGCACTTTCCAGTGATGAAAAGGGGTAATAATGAGAAGGGGCACTTATAAGGAGGAAAAGGAGCATGAATTAAAAAGAAAAGGGGCAGTTATTAGAGGTGAAAAGAGCACTTATCAGGAGGGAAGGGGCACTTGTCAAAATTGAACGAGTATGTCTCAGATATGAACAGGTGCAATTATTGGAGGTGGAGGGGGCACTTATCTGAAGTGAAAAGAAGTAGCCTCTCGTACCCGAAAAGGATCATTTACCAGAGATGAAATGGGTCATTTATGATAGGGGGAAGGGGCCCTTTTTAAATGGGGGCACTTATCATTAGGAAAAGGGGCACATGTAAAATATACGTTGCTCTTATCCGATTTAAAAGGGGAAGGGCACTTCCTATAAAGGAAAAGGGGCACTTACTAGAGATTAAAAAGGGCACTTATGAGAATGGAGAATAGACACTTATTGCAAAGGAAAATGGGAACTTGTCAGAGGAAAAGGGGCACTTACTAGAGATGAAAAGGGGAGGAGGTAACTATTACAGATTAATAGGGGCACTTGTCAAATTCCTATGTAAAAAGGGGTACTTGAAAAAGTGGAGGGGGGGGGGGGGTGGGCACCGCCTCTGAATGCAGTAAATAACTTCCAACACAAGTTTCGAACAAATTTATTTTAAAGAAATTACGCAGGACTACTACTTCAGTCAGTTGTCATTTTTTTTACATGTCATTATCTACTTCTATTAAACTTGCATTTTTTTAAACTAAATTTTACTGTCCATTCTGTGAATTCACTATCATGATGATAACATCGAATATTCATCAATGTAAAATGAAGGAAAAAATAGCATTTGAAATGAAACGCAAGATCCACTTTATGTTTCAGAGTAATACTGCATCTCCAGTATTTATTTCACAGAATATATAACATATCTTAAAGATGGCCTCTTTATACAAAAGATATACTGCCCAAGTAATTCATTCTATACTACAATCAACACAGTGAACAGAAACATTTCATTTTTTATAGAGTAACAAAAGAAGGCAAGTGAATTTTCACTATTTTTCTATATCGGTAAATACAAAATATGAAATTAACAACTTGTTACATATTTTCAACTTAAGCTATCATATAAGATAATATGATGGATATACAGGACCATATTCTATTTACATCCATTTACCAATATACATACTAATTAGTCTAAAACAAGAATCTTTCAATACAAATAATTCTTGATTATTCTATATAAATGATGAAGTAATAATAGTATATTAAAGTTGTATAGACCTACCTTGTACTGATATTTCTTTCTGTTGTAATTCCCCATCTATAAGTTGTGCAAATACTCAATGATATTGGATTGTATATGAAAATGCTACCATTATGTTTTTGAATCTTTTTAAAACCCATATCTGCACTAGTTTGGCCAGGAGGGATAAGACCTCCTTCAGGGAAAAAAATACACGGGGGTTCGGGGTTAATTAGCCCCCGAAATGCCCAAAAGAGCCCCCGAAAGAAAAAAAAAGGAGCCCCCCAAATTTGCATAGAGTTCACTGCAAAAAAAATTAAAGAGTGTTATTTTCATGCAAGCAAGCTTGAAAAGTAACCCCCAAAATGTTGTTATTAATTTTTTTTTCCCCCGAGTCCTCCTTGCATGGTCACTGACAGGTGGTTATCTCATCAAATCAGCTCTCACTTAACATAAGAAAAAGGGGATCATGGGGGACCAACAATCACTGCTTAGGCATTGTTTGCTATATAGAGGGCGCAAGTAGCTACAAGTAGTGCAGTCCCACTTTAAAGAAAGACACTTTTAAAAGAATATGATTATAGAGCAGATTATTAACTTCCATTTTGCTTTGAAGATGATTACAGAGTAGAGAGTCAGAAGGGCAATAACTGTAAATAAAATGATGAGTTAAAATCCTTCTGGCACTTAACAGACAAAACATGAGACAAAGAGCAATCAAATTATCGTTTGTGTCTTCTTATGGCTACTGTCTCAATACAAGGAATCAACCAGATGATATATATTGATAAAAGGGAGCTAAAAAATATCCCTTTCATAACTTGGGAACAGGATTAAAAATCCATGCTGATACATAATGAAGAAGATAGTGAAGAGGATAATAAATTAAATTCATGGCCAAATCATCTGATTGGTAATTGATCTGATCTCAAAACAATTCTGTCATGCAAAGATCTATTAATGTCATCTACTATAATCACTACTCAATACTAAGAGTATAATCACACTTCTTTTACAAATCTAAGTAGATATGCAGGGACAAAATATATTCTGTTTATAGCACTTTGGGGAATTTTACAAAATCTTTTTTTGTTCTGTCTACTTTGTATGACAACAAAGGTAATTTCTAAGTGACTGTAATGGTAAATTAACGTTGGCAAGCAGAATTTTGGGATTTTAAAGTCTGTCAATTTCCCTCAGGCCACGGAAGAATATACCATACCTCATATATACAAATAGTTATTTGGTAAAAAATAAATCCCATATTTCCAATTTTTCATAAATAAAACAGCACTGCGTGAAACTCACAAATTATATCTTTCGGAAGACAATCAATGATTGGAATATGTTGATAAATATACATTGATAATAGCAACACAGCCTAGGTATTTAAAAAAATCATTCTCAAATCATTCAATCATTATAGTACTGCAAATTATATCACAATTAATGCACAATTATATTCCATACAATAGGCCTTTTTTCCAAACCAATTTCGAACTACTTTTCCGCTAATATAATCTTTAAAATAATTATACAGGAACAACACATAAAAACAATGTCTATTATATTTATTTTTATATAAGCCACCAGTACGTAATGTAAACAAATATACAAATATGTTGTTAATTTTTTCATTATAACCTAAAAACAATATGAAAATATGTCCAGGATATTTGCCCTGCACCTATTTAACTCTTCATAGCCGGCATCATGCACATGTCTACAATCCTTTTTTGTTTACATTCCTCTTTACTGTCCTTATATGAACATGATGTTACAGTGGAAAACACCCTGTCCCTTGGATAGGATGTTAAAATAGAGGCCCTCTATGAAGGAGAGTGAGTCGCAAGCTATGCATAGTAGTATACTACACCTCCACATTCTGATCAGTAACATTGGGAGAAGATGCTTGAAGGTCACCGGGTTAAGTTTCCTTTTCCCCTCACAGGCATAAATATAATGTTGAGAAATGAAATATGTCTTCTATGAATGGGCAACACAGGAACAAATTTTTGTTAACATGATTTGAAAGTCCACCACCCAAGACCTTCATGAAAGGAAAGCTAATATTCAGTTCATATTGCAATTGATTTATTATTCCAGAGAAGCTCTAGCAAAATTAGAATCTCCCTTTTCAACAATTATGGGTACGTCAACAGGTCAGTACAATAATATTTTACATCAAATTACTGTTATGATGTAGTTGAATCAAATCAGTAATATACAGATGCTTTGGGTTAGTAAACCACATGCTCCTGTGGAAGTCTATTCCATGTTCCATTTCTGACACTAACCAAATTCTGAACTTCAAATAAGACCCTAGCACCAAACCTAAGCCTAGCATTATCCTAACATACAATGTTATCCTAACCCTACATTATATCTTCACACAAAATTAAGCAAATGTCTCTGGAGTAAATGCTGAATCACCAATGCTCACAAGATATTTCTGTGCAAAACTTTTAACAAATTGTTAAAAAAAGATGTACCGGGCAATATGCTACTGCAATCAACTGTCCTGCCAAAATTATTAAGTGTGCATATCAAAGCTGACTAAGGTTGCTTTGTGAACTGCAGAGGCACGTAAAGACCAACCTGGAACGTAAAAGGCATAATAATTGGTGTCATCTGTAAATACATTGTGTGTCTCATTAACTCTTCTTGGTAATACTACATATAACCAATGTAAAAGAGATAATTACTAGCTTCATGTTCTAATATGGTTTTACCTCAAAAGTATAAAACAATGAGCAACATAAAGCCATGCCTTGGAGCAACATAAAACCTTTATTAATGTGTTTAAAACACATCACGGTTTTTTGTCATATTCCATTTCTATGCCGGCCGGAAAAAATGAGTCGTCCCATCCTGATTCCCTTAATGGACTGACATTTGAATAATCACTTGCTGAATTCACAGGGTAACAAGATTTTGTGAATATTTCTACCTACACATGTACATCTTTGTGATAAAACCTATCATTTTTACAAAGAATAAGAATATCAAAGGCTGGCCATATCATCAATGAATTTCATATGGTAGTCATTTTCTTTCCTTCATATTTCCACAGCCATCTCCAATTTCTTAAAATGTTCTAACATATACATTGGTCATGGTTAATTTCAATACATGTGCATATCTAACTCCATCGTAAAAACTACTCTTTACAAATCTATCTCATAGATATCTATAATTCCGACAATAATTTGGCTAGTATAAGTATCCTTCTTAAGTGCACTTTTTCTTTTTGCATAATTTGATAATCATAACTATTAAGGCTTCAATGATTGGCTAGTTTTGAAGGACATTCTATTACTATTAAAGTACGCTTCAATATTCTTCTATCATGATTGTTACACTTACCTGCTCAGGCTGGAATAAATATAACACAGTCTTTCCCACAAAACAGACAAATGCAAAGTCCACAGGACCATACTGAATGCTTTGTTGCATTGAGACTGTAAAACATTGAAAACAATGTACAAAAATGTAAATTCACTAGTATATCACAGCAGAATGGAACAACAGATTCACAATAAAATGAAATATTTTGATTTTTGACACGACACTTTGTTGAAGGTGGCATTTGAATGCACTATAAAAGCTGCAACACAAATGGAAGACTGATCCCATTGAGGCTTCAATAAAAAAAATAGTTTGGTAACCATACATTAAAAGATATATATTTCTATTTACAGGCCCTCTTAGACAAAGCTCTGCAATTGATCATACATGTACTTCTATTGATGGTATGATCAATTGATTGTACAAAGCGATTCAAATTTAAAAAGCGCTAGCTTATTCTTTTGTGTTACGGGACCCAGAACTCAGTTCTCCGTGAGTGTTACATAACAGAATTTCCAATGTTAAGCACCTACTTCACAGTAAGGAAGAAACTATAATGCATTTAACCAGTTGACTCCTGGATTCTCTCTTCCCCAAGGCTCACCATGAGAACCATTTGGTTCTGCTAGGCAATCAGTTAAAGAGTATACTAAGCTCAGTTGAGAATATGATAGTTCCTTTGATATAAGTAAATATGAAAATAGATTCAAAATATATATTTATATACTGTACTAAGTACAAGAATATCCTATCATACAATGTAGCCATCATTCAGTTTATGTACCAGAAATGCTTGAAATAAATGGGTGTGATTCATGCCCTAAGCGCAATAGATGAAATACCTCAATCAATTCAAAAGATTGAGTTGAAAATGTTCCATGTCGGCTAAGAGAGATACATTATTTGTCATCATTCTAGATTAACATGACTCAGTACAGACTGATGGCCTCTCAGTACAGACTGATGACCTGCTCAGTACAGACTGATGGCCTCTCACTGCAGGTAGAGCATATGATGGTAGAGGGTACGTACACCACATGATATTTGTTCAATCAGCTACTTTTTCTGTAGACAATCTTGCATCTTTTGGACCATTGAGTGGTGAAGAGAGGGTTTGAAGATCACAAATGAATCTAGTTTACACCTGATCAGAGCTTTCTTGAATCAAGTGTTCTCTCTGGAGGCCATTCTTGACATAGTTTGGATCTGTAACTTGTAGAAAGGGAGGGGTAGGTAGAGTGAGTTAGTTGTGCGCTCTGAATGCTATCCATCAGGTATGATCAAGTAGAGGGTGAGTAGGTCCTTAGTACACCCTATCAGCGCTGAGCTCTCTGAACCAATTGTTCTGTCTGAAGACCAATCTTTACATGTTCTTGACCTGTGACTGGTGGATAGGAGGTTGGTAGAAGTTGACCTCTGGTGCACATGAGGGAGCCTGTGAGTCACCCATGACCAGAGTCTTGTTGAGGACCTCAAAGATTTGCTGATTGAGGATCTGGTATTTGCTGATACGGTCCACATACCTCTTCACAGACTGAAAAAGAAATGGCAGAGAGTTTTAGTATTAAAAAAAAAGGTACGATAAACAATGCGAGATTCCATGAAAAAAATGAAATGGTTCATCAAATAAGAAAAAATAGACAACAGCTCCTGAGCTGATAATGTTTATGTTGCAAATTTTGAACAAAATATACCGATCATGTATAGGCCTACTGCAGGCAGTTTTCACCTTAAGTTTTCACAGGATCTCCTACATATCATCTTCGTGCAATTAAAACTAGTTGCAAATGATGAAGTATAAATGGGTAGATCTGTAATCTTGGCAAAGTTTTTTTTTATGGAAATACCCTAAATATTACCCCCCCCCCCCCCCACCCCCTTCTTTTCCCAACGCTTCATAAACAACATAACTACCCACAATCAGAGCTTCGTTTCTTGCTTTTGCTAAAATTAACTTTCAAAGGAACCTATATGGCAAAAGAGACCTCCATTGACTGGGGCATAGAGTTAAGACCCAAGTGAGGTATTAAGTTGACTCACGATGCCATTGATGTCTGCTAGCTTGCCATCCACCTCATTGACCCTCTGGATGTGAGAGGCAAAGTCTAGGAGTTCATACTTCCTTGCTTGATTAAGGAGGGTCATGATGGTACATCCTGCCCAGTTCAGACCATCACCATACCCTTCCCTGCAGGACAGAGAAAATACAAAGTCAGGAGAATGAATGGCAAATTTCAAGTATATCATGAACTTTTTATGAAGGGAACTTAGTCTTTCTCTTGGAGTAAGATAAGATGTCATGTGGCTTTCAAATATCAAGAATGATGAACTATTAAAGGAAGGGAAATGAACGTTCCTTGTATAGTAAGTCAAACTAATTTAATATATCAAGAATATCATGAGAATCTACAAGGTGCTACAATAGATGCTCTGGTGTCTATTGCTGCACAGTCAATTCCTAACACTATCCAAATCACAACATTCCTAGAGTAAACACCATATTTAATCCTAACCAAAAACTCAGACCTACCCTAAAAAATGACTTTCCTAACCCTATTCCTATATCTTTTATGAAACATGTGTCACAGCAGCAATTACTGCATCACCATCTATAAAGGAAAACCTTGTGCTTTAATACAGAAACGTAGTATTCATGCCTGTTTTAGAATTAACTCTCTAGCCCAGTTTTTTTTCTTCAACTCACATCCCTGCACTCATAGAAAAACAAAAAACAATACAGAACACAACAAAACAGAATAAAGCACAAAGAATTCTGTATACTAAAATGACATTTTATTTTAGATTACATTTTAATAAACTGGAATTAAAGTAATCTAGAATAGATATGAATAAACAGGATAAATTTAATTATATTATGTTAGATTATATCAGATAAAACTTGAATGAAATTGGATCAGATTAAGTTAGGAATGATTCAAATTGATAAAGTCAGTTTGGACTTCAATCTGCTCCCTAACTATTTCACAAACTACCAAACAGATTAAAACTCCAAATCCATGTACTCACTCTACACTGGTGTTGTTTGGGTTGAGGGGCATACAGATGACGATCATGATGGCACTCCAGAGCCGATGGAACTCAAGGTTGCTCTCATCAACATGCATCACTCCATTCTCTGGCGGAGTCTCTCCCCGCCATACTGGGTCGTCAAGGAAAGTCCTGATGCGGTTTAAGATCTCCTTCAAGATGATGTTACCGCAGGCACCTCGCTCTCTTAGTAGAAGGTCATTCTCTTGGGCATTGCGGAGTTGCTGGTGTGAGTGAGATGAAGGGAGGCAAGGAAAAAGTGATAAAGACCATTAATCGTAGGTTAAATGTTCCTGGTATACATGCGGATAATAGACACTTTCTAAACAAGGGAGACAACTTACTATGCAAATCTTCTTATCATATTCACCAATGGTCAAACTACAAAGCAATATGTAAATTATCTATCAACCAAAATGCCTATACAAAGACACTAAAATCTACATCATAAAAACAGTGTGTAACGATGCAGCAAGTGTCAGCTATATCAAGATGAAACCTCAAAATAAGAATAGCAGTGAAGTATGCAATTAGCAGTTCACTATGTTTCCAAAGAATAATTTACAGGTGTATGCACAAAAGTGGCTTACCCGAGACTCATCAAACGCACCCGTATGATACTGACAACAATCTCAACAAAACATCACATTACCATGAATATAAGTCCATTAGGTAATATGACCAGGGTATTATTGAGTAGAACTAAACATTACCATAAGGACGTGGATTGTGTTTATGTTGAAAAAATGAAGAAAAAATACATACAGAGTTCTTCTATGTCTATACAGAATTTTTCTATTTCATCAATAATTAAACAGCTAAATTAGAGGACTTGGCCCATTGTACTTAAGATATACAGTTTGACCCGAAGTGAATCATTCAGCTTGCTTCTGGTGCATAGTTTTGATGGTGTATGTATACCTCTTTTGTGCCAAGTTTCTGCATGAGAGGACATAGGTGAAGGTGTGCATAATTCTGCTCCATTTGCTTGATCTTGGTCTCTAGCTTCTCCCCCTCTGCAAGGCAAAACATAGTCAATAATATACATCATGCATCAAGCCTGAATCCGATGACCGGGGTAATAAAATGTGCAGCGCCTAGAAACAAAGTATTAGGCGCATTATAAATGGGAGCTATTATTATTATTACTATTGTGCATCATTCTACACAAGTCATCTTACTTACATAGTTGAATACTATTCATGCAATTGGACCGATTGTGAAAAACAAAATGTCTAGAAGCTATTGAGGTTGTTACTTTATAAATATGTGTAAGTGTTGTTGTGTATTGTAAGGTTTTGAAATCACCAAAATGATAACTAATCGACCCTATCTTGCTGGAACTCAGATGAAGTGAAAAGCAACGACACACATACATGGGTATATGGGACTACACACATACAGGTGGCATCAAAATCTGGTCTAAAGTTTAGAACTATATCCAGATATTTCTGGAATATGTGAGGAATTCCATACATACTTGCAAAGTAGGACTTGGGTAGGATGTTCATGAAAGGTTAGACCTAAAATTTTAGAATATGACAAAAATGTGTGTTTGTGTCCTTCTGCAAGGTACCCAAAGAATAGATTTAATGCAATCAGCTTTTAATAAAAGACACAATGTAAATGTAGTGCCTTGAGGGGTTTTCCATACGTACTTGCACAGTAAGGCTTGGGTAGGATGTTCATGAAAGGCGAGGCCTGGAACAAGTTCCAAGCCTCCTCCATGTTCAGGACCTGGTCTAGTAGATGAAAGATGATGACAGCATTGCCAACAGACTGGAAAGCAACCAGGGTCTGGGTCTTGAGGTCCGAGTACTGGACCACATCCTGGACGTGGGTGTAGTAGTAAACCACTAGTCCTGAAATGGCAGAAAAGAAGTAATCATAATCATAAGCAACATTCCCCATTTAAGAACAAAGAATTTATGTCATCATAGGAGGCAACATAGCTCATTATTTAGTGTGAGAAGGTAATGAACATAATCATGATCATGAATGTGATAGTAATGACTTTTAATTATAAAGATGAGAAGGGGGAGGAGAATAATGAGGATGATGACAAAGGCAATGATAAGTACCAAGACAATCATGATGATAATGAAGATGGTGGTGGTGATTGTGATGATAATGATCAAAATCTTCAAGGCCATGTAATTGGGATTATGATGATGATGATGACAATGAGGATGATAATGATGATGTTGTTGATGATAATGATGATGATTATGAAGATAAGGATGATGAGGATGAGGAGAAAGAAATTAATTCCTACCTTGAGTTCCATATTCTGTCTTGGGCATCTTACACTTGGCAGGCATAGCTTCTTGAAGGAGCACTTTGACGTAAGGTACACACAAGGTTTGGATCTATGCAACAAGGACAAAGACCAGAAGTAACCCGTTTACTTAAGAATTCACTCATTTTCATATGCTTAATGCAGGGACCACTCATTTCAAATCGGCAATGGATTAACATTGGTTGTTTGGAGCCAGAAAGACATTTACTCAGAAACTTGGACACAGATTTAATGCACTTGTGACTTCAAACATACAATATTTTGGTAGCAGTGATAAGCACTGGTTTTCTTATACCGTTTCCTCACAATAATGTACATGTATCAACAAGCTTTTTTTTTTTTTTTTTTTCTTATCAAAGTTACCACCACATTGTTTGAATCAAGCAACATGTTTCAGAGATCAACAGTTAGAGCCATTCATGTTTTCATTATGCCCACCCATACATTAAATTTGTATTTTCAGTAGTGAAAATCATATCTACTAAGTAGCCATACTTACCTATACCATTAATGCTATTCCCTTACTTTACCCGCTATTTACCGGCAAAGGTTTTCTCCTTAGAGAAAAACACAAAAAAGAGTCTGTAAACACAGACTAAGTCTTTTTGTGACGTCATACTCCGTCGGAGTCACTGCAGGAAACCCCGACCGTCAGTAGTATATAAGGCCCCGCGCCAATAACACTTCCTCTTTCCAAGGCGCCTGTTACGCCATCATCTAACTCAAGGGGAAGGAGGGCGGGTTTGGTATAGGTAAGTATGGCTACTTAGTAGATATGATTTTCACTACTGAAAATACAAATCTACGGCAGACTACGCCATACTTACCTATACCATTAATGCTAGATTACCACATGTTAACTATGGGAGGAGGGAACACAGATAGATGATGGACCAAAACATAAATAAGTCATCGTGTGAATTCCTCACCCAGTTTAAGATCTTGAGCAAGACAGCACTGCCCTTGCAAACTCAGTCTCAGTCTGAAGTACATCGGACAGGTAGCATGCCGTAAAGGTGTTTGAACTTGACCAGTATGCAGCGTTGAGTATGTCCTCCATGGAGGCACCGTTGAAGAGGGCCCATGAGGCAGCAAGGCCCCTTGTGTCATGTGCTCGAATTCTGTCAGAAAGGAGGGCAACCTGGCCCGCTGATTTGATAGCCGACACAATCCAACGAGAGATGGTATCACGAGAGACAGCTTTATGTGGTGGTAGACAACTAACGAAAAGTTGCTCTGATGACCGTAAGTTCTGTGTCCTGTTTATGTACCACTTTAGAGCTCTAACTGGACACCACAGTTTATCTTCAGCGATGGAGGAGAGGGACTGTATAGAAGGAAGAACAATCTCCAGGGGCTGGGATGACTCACGTTGGTTTTTGGCTAAGAAGCGTGCATGTGGGAGGAGCCTTACTTTGTTCTTCTCCCAGCGTATGTGACCTGAGCTGGTGGTAAGTGCATGGACAGAACTGCGACGTTGACCAGAAGCTGTTGTCAGGAGAAAAACTGTCTTGATCGTAAGGTCTTTAAGAGAAGCTTTGTGTAGGGGCTCATATGGGGCCCTACTAAGAGTTTGGAGTACCTTGGGGAGACTCCAGGCAGGAGATAACGTCTTCTTACTGGGTCTAGTAAGAAAAAATGATTTCATTAACCTTGTCAGCATGATAGATGAGGATACAGATTCGCCGTTCGAAAACCCTTTGTGAATAACAGCTATGGCTGACCTATAGCCACGAATAGTGTTAAGTGAAAAACCCTTGTCATAAAGAGAGATAAGGAATTCAGCTAGCTCACCTAAAGATACTTTGGGTGGATCAATCTCTGATTCCCGGCACCATCTGATGTAGTGCAGAAGTCTTGAATCATAGGCGGATCTAGTTGACTCTCGGAGGCACTGTGCTGTAAGATCGGCAGCCCTTTCAGAAAGTCCCGCCGCAAGTGCTGTTGCCCTGTAATTGGCCAGAGTGTTAGTTTCAGTCTCGAAGGATTCGGGTAGTACTGTTTTGTCCCCGGTTGTCTCAGTATGTCCTTTCTGTCTGGTAGGATTACTGGGTAATCGTTCAGAAGGTTCACCAGAGTTGGAAACCATGGTCGACGGGGCCACCACGGGGCGATTAGGAGGGTGGTGGCATTCTCCTCCCGGACTTTGGTCAGTACCCTTGTGATGATTGCAAAGGGAGGAAAAGCGTAGCTGAGAACGTTGTTCCACGGGATCGAGAATGCATCTGTTGCCAGGGCCTTGGGGTCCCTGTGTTTTGTGCAATATGTTTGTAATTGTCTGTTCAGTTCCGAAGCAAATAGGTCGACAGACGGCTGGCCAAATCGATTGAAGATGTGTCTCGTTATCACGGGGTGGAGCATCCATTCCGTCGGTAGATATCTCCCCCGTGATATGAAATCGGCAATGTAGTTGTCCTTGCCCGGTATGTACGATGCCCGGATGTAGATTGCCTGGTTGATGCACCACTGAAGGATTTCCAATGTTAGGAAGCACAGGGTTCTTGATCTGGTTCCCCCCTGATGGTTGATAAAAGCCACTACAGTCTTGTTGTCTGACTTTATGAGGATTGACTTCCCCTCGATCTCTGTCTGAAAATGTAGGAGGGCCCGTTGGACAGCTACCATTTCCAATTTGTTGATGTGCCAATTTCTTTCCAGAGGGTTCCATGCCCCCCCGGTTTGGTCGAGATCTAGCACTGCTCCCCAACCTTGTTTCGATGCATCTGTTAGGATCGTGAGGGTTGGAGGGGGGACTTGAAAAGGTTTCCCTGCTGTTAGATTGGGGAGATGCAACCACCACTGAATTGCTGCTCGAGTCCTGGAATTGTTGGGAACCATTGTCTTGTTTGCCTGTGACGTTGGGCATAGGTATTTTTGTAGGTGGATTTGGAGAATTCTCATGTGTTGTCTGCATTGAGGTACCACATCCACTAGGCTTGCCAGTAAACCCAAGAAGACCTGCCAGTATTTGACCGAGGACTTTGGGGCATGGAGTAGGTTGGAAGCCGTCTCTTGCACCTTTAGGATTCTGTGAGGTGTTGGCGTTGCTTTTTGACTTTGGATATCTATGGATGCCCCCAGAAATTCCGGGTTCCGGGTTGGGGTTAGTTTTGATTTCTCTCTGTTTATGATAAACCCCAGACTGGTGACGAGATCGATTGTGGTCTGAACCTGTCTGTTTAGTGACTGTTGTGAGAGGCCTAGAATCAGCCAGTCGTCGAGATAGCAGAATATTTTTATCCCTCTCTCTCGTAGTGCGGCTGCGACTGCTCTTACTATGAGAGTGAAAATGCGAGGGGATGAGCGAAGTCCGAACGGGAGGGCTTGATAGACACATGTTCTTTCCCCTATCGCGAAGCCGAGCAGATTCTGTGACCAGGGGGCTACAGGGACGTGTAGGTAGGCATCCGACAGGTCTATAGTTGCTGCCCACTCGTTGCATTGGATGAGAGGCAAGATTTTGGAGAGACTTTCCATCTTGAACTGTTGATTTGGAACAAAGTGATTTAGTCTCTTTAGGTTGAGGATCATTCTGTATTTTCCAGATTTTTGGTATACTGGGTCTATCTGAATGGTATAACCTTGGTGGATCGTTCTGAGCACAAACTTGTCGGTGGTGATCTGTCGCCAATTTTGTATGAAAGTTTTTTAATCTCCCCCCTACTGGTAGGGGATATTGGGGGACCCGCAACGGTCGTGCCAGATAGTCAGAATTGTTGACCCCCCCGGCCGGGGTGGCGCTTGAATTTTTGCTGAAATTTCGATTGTCCTCGAAAGGATGATTGTCCTCGAAAGGGCTTGTTGTCTCCCCATTTCTTTTGTGGCGTTTTGCTCTCAGCTGAAAATCGGGGTGACTGGCCCTGGGTGGATGGCTCCCGGTATCTGGGAGTGTGGTCTCTATCGTTGTGTGAGTGTCGATAGGTTGAGCTCGATGGGGCAGATAACTTGTACACCGTCTTGTCTGCTGTATTTGATGCAGTGATTGAGGATTCCAGGATCTCCTGAAACTTTCCTCCGAAGAGATCTTCACCTTTCACAGGGAGTTTTTGGAGGAGAGCTGCAGCATTTTTCTCTATTTGGAGATGTTCAAGGACAAGCGATCTCCGAAGGCGAGTAACGAGGATGCTTGTTCTAGTCGCCTGTTCAAATTGGAGTTCTGCAATCTGCAGTAGCAGGTCTGAGATAAGCTTACGATCTTCAGGTGAGATATTGAGCTTGTCTGCCTCACGTTGGGCAGTGAGTAAATAAGTTTGATAGGCAGCGAGCCTCATTGAGCCCCGAGCTGCTGAGTCAACCGCGTGTAACTGTGATTCCATCATGTTAAATTTGGGGGAGCGGAGGGGGTTACGTCTCGACGTTGATCTTTTTGCCCTGGCGTCCCCCACTCGGGTAGCAGCGTCTGGTACGGACGGGGCCTTGAAAAAGGCCTTATATTCAGTTTCCCCGAAGGGAAACTTGCGACTTACCTCCTTCCGCAGGGGTTTCAGTCTGGTCCCTCTATCACTCAGGCTGTTCACGCACGATATGAAGGGAGCATCAAGCTTAATGGCACACGATGATGCTTGTTTGTCACCACTTAGATGAGAGTCCAAACAGAAAATTGGTTTAGGAACATTTTGCTGTTGTTCTGCTTGTTCTGCCTTCAGCTGGGGGCAGTATTTAGTGATAATTTCCGCTGGTTGAAGCGGCTTGATATTAACATCATCTGCGTCCTTGGTGGGGAATTCATGAACACTTTCACCCAACAGAGAGGCAGAGTCACTGGCAATGTCATTGTCTGGAACAGAAAAGGTAGTTCGCTTTCTGCTAATGCCAGTATAATCCATGTCAGAGAGTGTCGAGGAAGAGGCAGAGTCCGTCCATTTTCTCTTCCTGGAACCAGCCATAGGTCGATGATAACTAAGTTCAGAGTTAGACTCATCATCGAGTTGAATAGAGGCGGCATATCGTGCTAAGCCAGGTCGAAAAGAACGAGGAGGGGTAGGGCTAGCCTCCCGACTGCGACGTGAGATTCCCTCTCGTTGTCTTGGCCGCGAACGCCCGGCTGAGTCCCCGGCGGATACCGGTGGGTCGTCGTGTGAAGAATCGCCCGGCCCGTCGGGCTGGGTTGCCGTCGCCGGTGCGGTGGGTCCTGATTTTGGTACCGAGAAATTCCCAACAATGGGTTGATTTCCGGACTGAAAAGCCGCCTGAAGAGTCTGAAAAAACCAGTTCGCGGCTGCAGATGGATCCATGGACATGGTTGGTTGTTTGGGCAATCCTGTTTGTGTATTTCTTTCGGATATATCGACGGATTGCTCATGTAATTCTCCCTCCGTTATCACGTTTACCGGAAGAAAGTTTGGTTGAATTGGAGTGACAACCTCGTCCCCACTGCTGGGGCTCATAACCTCCGTCCCCAGTGGTAGTCCACTGCTCATTTCATTTTCTTTCGTGGGGAGGGTTGTTTGGTTTCCCCCGATCAGAGATCGGCTCATGGGATGTAATCTTCGATACCCCCGGGGTAGCACCCGCGTTTTTGGGGTTAGATTTTCGTGTAGTTACCTCCGTCCTCCGTGGTGGTTTTTCTTTCGTGGGAGGAGGGTTTTGTTTCCCCCGATCAGAGATCGGCTCATGGGATAAAGTCTTGGATACCCCCGGGGTAGCACCCGCGTTTTTGGGGTTCGACTTGTCTGTTGGTTTCTTGGTTTTCGAAATTGTCTTTTTCGATTTTGATGGGGTTTTGTTCCCCTTTTCATTCGCTGGGATGTCCGTCACGGACCCATCCTTAGCGGTGTTTGTTGACATCGTTTTTATTTGTGAAGAGTTGAAGTCTTGAAGAGCCGGTGAAAAGATTGCGAGCGCGCCTGATTACATTGGGTTGTACTTTCAACAGGCGCCGGCAAAGGAAAGAGGAAGTGTTATTGGCGCGGGGCCTTATATACTACTGACGGTCGGGGTTTCCTGCAGTGACTCCGACGGAGTATGACGTCACAAAAAGACTTAGTCTGTGTTTACAGACTCTTTTTTGTGTTTTTCTCTAAGGAGAAAACCTTTGCCGGTAAATAGCGGGTAAAGTAAGGGAATAGCATTAATGGTATAGGTAAGTATGGCGTAGTCTGCCGTAGATAAACATCCTAGCCATTCATACAAAGGGTGAAGAGACATGATTTAATCACAAGGTTCTAATCTGTCTACACATCCTGAATGCATTCTGTATTCTACAGTCAGCTGTGAGCACTTCCTTCACTCTGGTATAACAAACACTGGCCTGCCGGTCAGTTTATTAGATGTATAGTAATTACATACTTAAATTACAACAACAAAAAATATATTTAAAAAAAAAATGGAATCATGGCAGGAGGGGCCCTTACAGTTCCTTTGACGATCTTGAGCAGTTCTTCGACCACGACATGAAGCTGTTGGTAACCAAGGAGACGAACCATGATGCGGATGTGTTCCATTCCCATGAAACCCTGGTAGAGACCAGCTATGTGCTGATACACTGCATTCAAGGTCTGGTAGAGAAGAGGAGAGAAGAGTCATGAGAAGAGGATTAAATAGAGTCTGATCGCATCCTGTATAACCCATAACAGGGAGTGGTGTACAGGTGAAGGCTCTTGACTCTCAGACAAGAGGTCATGGGTTCAAGCCTTGACAAGGTTTTTTACTGATTGTTTGTTCCTCTTGATCCAGGTGAGGTGTATCGAATGGTTACCTGCCATTGCCAGGTATTAATAATTATAGGGCCCTCACGAAGCACAATTCTAATGCTCATGAGGCTTCCCTTGGTAAAGAAGAATATCACGATTATGATTATCCCAAAATCATCAGTCATTTGTTTTTTTAACACAGTTTGTGCTTTTAACTTTGCAAGCAATGACATTTGAGCCAAAGGTTTTAGATTTTAATATTTGTCACTGTTGAAGGTGGCCAAGAATATATAAACTTTACATTCCATGTTTCTACTTCTTTTGAGAAAGATAATTTTCAGCAATTATTATCCCAAACATATAATAAGCAACATTCACATAAGAAATTCAAATTTTAGTGTAGAATATTGACTAATATAAAGCACAAACACATGCGTCTTGAAACTGGAGTATACATGTACCTTGTTTCCGAAGTAATAGGCAGGCTGTGCATTGGCTGGTTTGTCCTTGCTCGTCTCTTCCACAAACATGAGCTTGGTACGAACAAACCTGAATAAAGACAACAAGTAGAGACACTGATCAGTTTCCATCTAGCTTTCATGTCAGGGTACAATCAGCATCAACCATCATCTGTTACTCTCTTAATCAAAGTCTTTGTGAATTCTCAAAGATAAGCAGAGAACGAAATGCTTTGGTGATGGATAACACTAAACTAAAGGTGCACTAACAAAAAGAACAAAGAGAAAGAAACATTATATGTTTGGGATCTAAGGTGTACCTTTGAGTTGTTCCATTGAAGCAGTACTTGGGTAGGATCTCACTGCTTAGGTCCAGGGCTAGAGTGAGAGCTATGGTCCCACATGGTCCTCCTACGTTACTGTCAGCTTCATCTACCAGTGATTGGAAGGAGGGTAAGGTCAGGTACTTGCCCATCATCATATGGGCTAACTGGTTGATTTGGAAGAGGCAGTCCAGTTCCTACAATAGAAGATAACAAATAACACAATGAAAACCAAGACCACAAACTTCATCACCACCAACATCATCATATGGGCTGCTTCAGTGATTTGGGTTGGGCAGTCCAGTTCCTATATTGGAAAGAGGCAATTGAGAGGCAACCGTTAGACAGTTTGGAACAGTCCTATACAGTGCTAAATGATAGCTAGACCAAGTACTTGGTCTGCATTATATGGGCAAACTGGTTGATGAGGCAATTTATTTTCTAGTTCAAGGTCCATTTACATATTGTTATAAAAACTGTTTAACAAGACAACTAGATTTAGTCAGAAAATAGGCACAACTTGGTGCCAACTCAGTAACAGAAATTAACATTTCATTATAAATTGGTTCCCACACAATGACAATACAATATATACATCATTAATTATTTCCTTCCAATAAAAATACAAAGTGAACAATGAGCAATGCAAGAGTACATTTAAATCAGTATACTTTACTTTAAATAACAGAAGATAAAAGAAACTAGATGGATCTTTGACTGCGCACAGTCGAAAATGATGCCTCCGCCATAGAGCGATTTTACAAACCAAAACAGAATCCATTAACAGGTTCCCAGAATATAATGATTACAAGATATTTTTCATGTACATGTATGACCCTTTGATCTTTGACCTCATGACCCTACAATCTAATCAGTTCATTAGCTCTGCAAGATACATACATGACCCAAGTTTGGTGGTAATCCGATCATCGGTTTTAACAATAATGTGATCACAAGCTATTTTTGCATACATAATGAGCCCTGTGACCTTTGATCTTGCAACTCCAAAATCTAATCAGTTCATTGACTCTGCAGGAAACATACATGACCAAAGTATGGCGGAAATCCATCAATTGGTTCTTGAGATAACGCGATTACATGAGCGGGACGTACATGTACGTACATACGTACGAACAGACGGACTACTCGAAAAAGATAATGCCTCCGAAAAGAGTTGAACTTACAATAAGACCTTCATTGATGCCATGACCTTCGAATCTAGAGATGGCCAATTTGAGGCTCTTAAGGATTGACTGGATAATTCTCTGGGACAGTAATCTGCTCATATCCACTGACCTACCCAGGATCTGAAAGACAAATGATAATCACAGTACAACACATCATTCATACAAAGCAATAAACCAATGACTTCAAAATAGTACTCAGGCACAGCCCAAAAGATGAATCGGAACAAAACTGCATTTATCATATAATTAAATTTTTGCACAGATGAAGCAAACCCTATTTACTTCATTAAATGAAAAGGGTTTGCATCATTCTAGGGGGAAAACCATTGAAATACACTCTTCCAATTTAACATCCTATTCATTCCATTTTCCTGAACTGCAACAACGAGAAATCATAGATAATTCTTATGACTGGTTAAGGTTAACAAAATAGTGTGTCATCAAAATAGGACCTACCTGTACATGTTTTTGCCTGAGGATGCTGTCATACTTGTTGGCCTTTTGGCATGGGATTTCAATGCCATGCTTCTTGCATTCCTTTCGGAACCTCCTGTCTAGTAGCATGCTGATTGAAAAAGACACACACAGATCAAACTTAGATAATGGCGCAATATAAAAAGAAATTGACCATTTCTTAGCACATTTCTAATTCGACATCAAATTATCTATCAAGTAATATTAACATTGAGTGATATGGAGCGGACTTACTTTCATAGGATTAAAAAGACTACTATAGCTGGTGCAAGACTGTATAAATCATATCATAAGTAATATAATTATTCTTGTAAAACATTAAGATGTTTCTACAGATATGCCAACCTTTACATTCAGCTTTCAGGGAGGATTCATTCAGAAATCAGGGAAGTTTCAATCAATAGCATACGGCATAATAGGAATAATCTTTCAAAACCTCAGGGAGGCATTAAAATTTGAGTGAAGTGACATATCAAGTAAAATAAAATAATTTAGGGAGCCTCCAATCAGGGAGCGTTGGGATCTGTGTTATTAGGGACTTTTCGATTTGATGGACTCGACTGATACGTGCGACGTCCATTCAAGGCAGTGCATTAAAAGGACGTCGATCGTAGCAATCCACATTGTCTTTGTGCAAATCTTGAAGTCCCTATTACCTTCCAGCCAGCTCCTTGTAGTATGCAAAGATCATCTCAGCAAGCTTGTACACCAGCTGATCAAAGCACAGATTCACCTACAAAACAAACATACCAACATCTTGTAGACAAACTATCAATCCTTCTTGACATTGAATCTCATAATCACTGCAAGAGATCACTGCAAGGGATCACTGCAAGGCCACTCATGATAGTTTGGAGATATTAGTAAATATTGAACTAACATGCTGAGTTGTTGGCTAAAACTTTTGTTTGCAACAGACCCTAGCCTGAAATATATAAGGCAACTTTTTCAATGAGTCAACTCATCTTTTGACATGAAAATCAGCATCATTTGATTCCAATTTGTATGGGCACCAGGAAATAATAATAATAATAATAATACTCAGTTTTTATATAGCGCTTACCGGTACTACAATCACTAGGGCTTCTAAACTTGGAGATTACTACCCCATTATGACCCTCTAGCATTTCAAGGAATTACTTGCTGCCAGTTACCCATTTACATCACCTGGGTTGAGTGTGGCAAATGTAGATCAATGTCTTGCCAAAGAACAAATCTTTGTGGCATGTTGAATGTTTATCAAAATAAAGATAGTATTATAATTTGTATAGCCACCCCCCCCCCCCCTCCCACACCATGTCGTACTACTAGAGCATACATGTGAGAAGAGAGACTGTATCTCACCTCAGCCTCTATCTCGTCATAGAGATACTGTTTCTTGAAGATAGTCAGAGCATACTGTGCACTGTCATTGTACAGATCAAGAGGGAAGAACACGTATCTGAAGAAAGGTAAGAAATAATTACATACCGGGTAAGTCAAATTGTAATCAAGTTCGCTTCGCGTGCAAGAGTTTACATATTACCCTTTGCTAGGTTGTTACCGTAACCAAAAATGAATGATCTCATATTCACATGAGACATGATCTCACATTCTCTTCTTTACAGTAAAGTGAGTTTGAAACAAGCAGTATTTGCACATCACCAATCTAACATCATTATAGCTTGAGATAATTTTCTCTTAATTGTTTGTGCTTTTATTTTCACGTTATTGTCAATAATGAAAAGAAACATTAAATGCCATGTAATGCTCCTAAGCAAAGTGTCAATATTATCACTATTAGTATTATTTGTAATACCATATATATGACAGGTGGATACTGAATACTGATTGTCTAATAATTATATCTCACATGAAGCAGAAATATTAAATGCATGGTGAAATTAAAGACACAAAGAGATTGAAATGAGTCATTGATAATGACATAACATGCATTGACGTAGAACGACATATCACCAGTTTAGAGCCAGAAGGACATTAATAGGTTTAACACATAGTTAACGTTCTTCTGGCCCCAAACAGAGGATAGACGATACCATTCTGCTCTTTCTTTCTTTCTACCACAAACTATACCATACTTACTCCATGAGGGCAGGCTCCTTGGCCGTCAAGATCTCGTCGGTTAAGATCCATGGAATGGACATCTCAATCGGGAACTACAACAAATATACATTGAGAAACATTAGCCTTCTCATTACTTGTATTCATAATTGATGCAGAAATCTATCTATAAACAACCTCTACACAATGAGGCCACCTCGTTTTGAGCCTCTGTATTGCATGTACAAACAAAAGTTTATTAATAAAAGTTGTGTTGAAATTGACCCAATGGCATTTGTATGGACAGGAAAAAGGAAGTTTCTGGTAGACATCTCACTGTTTTAGGACATACAGTGTAAACCTATATCAGTGAATGTCTGGGTAATGAAATATTGTGGATTTGATGGTCTGTGGGATAATTGCCTAGAATAGCTGGAATAATTTTATGTGATCTGATATTTGTTCCTTAAACATTTACTGCAGGCTTTGTTTCGTCAAAGATAAAGGCTTGTTCAGATATGGCACAGTAAACGACAGCAAAAAAGCTACCACATTTTCTTTTGTTACATGTAAATAAATGGCGACTGCACTCAACAAGGGACCTGCACGTATTCACTTAGCTCTGTGTTATAAGATACATGTAAATAAATGGCGACTGCACTCAACATGGGACCTGCACGTATTCACTTAGCTCTGTGTTATAAGATACATGTAAATAAATGGCGACTGCACTCAACATGGGACCTGCACGTATTCACTTAGCTCTGTGTTATAAGTTACATGTAAATAAATGGCGACTGCACTCAACATGGGACCTGCACGTATTCACTTAGCTCTGTGTTATAAGTTACATGTAAATAAATGGCGACTGCACTCAACATGGGACCTGCACATATTCACTTAGCTCTGTGTTATAGGATACAGAAATGGAAAGCGTATTAAATTTTACGTCATTAAAAAAAAATCGCTTTGGTTTTGCCATGTCATATCTGAACAAGTCTTAAAGGGTTAGATTGGGTTTCACATTATTAAGCTTGGGGTTAGTAATTGATTAAAGGGATCCGGTAACTTTGTCTCAGATTCTGAAACAAAGTCCTGGATTGAGCTCATGTTGCAATGATAATTATAAACCTTTTGTCAGTCAGGAACTCCATGACTTTTACAAGCTGATCGCCTGTCTGATGATTAAGAAATTTATGATTGGAAATCGAAACAAAATTTTGCGTTTGTCAAACGGTTTTCATAACACTACAGTCTAATGGGGAAAACGAGTATGGTAAAACCAGTCACTTTTTTAAGGCACTTCTTGATCATTTTGAAGCGCGATTTTTGTAGGGCTTCAATATTACATCATATCACAGACACTGGTAGCACGTAGGGCCAGGCATCTCATATTTAACATTGTTAAACGATGCCTTTAAAGGTTAAAGTTCAATCTTTGGTTAGTGGAGGGAATTATTTGAGGAACAATTACAGAAGAAGAAGTCTAAGATTGCTATGTACCTGAATGTGGTTCCCCATAGTCATCTCCAGGTAGAACTCTCTGTACCAGAGCTGGGACAGGTCACCACACTTTCGTATCGTAGCTGCAAATTCAAAAGATCAACTCAATGAGCTTCATTCAAATATCCTTTTCCCTACCAGATTCTAAGATAACCTTTAAATTCAAGGTTGGTCATTTAATCTAATATGCAAGTAAGTTATAGTTCATCTTAGAATGTGAAACCTATTACAGCTCAAGCAAAAAAGTGCAGTGATTGAGTTCAATGAATCATCCAAAAGGATAATTTATGTGAAACAAACTCCTATGGGACTTTGAATTGGTCATAAAATTTGATTTATTATTTTTTACATCTTTTTGTTTCAGTTTCTGGTCATGGTAATTAAAAATAAAAGCGTCTTTAAAGATGGTGAGTAGGTTGGGGATAGAATTTCTCAAATTTTAAATGTGATTAATGAAGGACAACATAGTGAGTGATTACTTTACTTTTGATCATCAATTATGAATTATAAATACAAATATAGCCAATAGTACTTTTCTGAAAAAATATATGGTGACAAAAAAATTACACTCTCAAATACATTACATAAGATACCAATAAACAAGACATTTAGTTTTCCAACCTGGGAGGTTGATGAGGTGAAGATAGAAGAACGAGGACTTGAGGAACTCTTCAAAAGGCTCCATGGGTACAAGGTCTTGTAGTTCCTTTCGCAACGTCTTTTTGCCGGTACCACCCTTGTCCGCCGTCACACACTCCAGCATGGTTCGTACCATGTAAAGCTAATGTGGAGAACATTGAGGAGTCAGGATTTATAAAACTCATCACGCAAATTGAGAATCTTTAGAAAGAACCTTTGTAGAGACATTGGTATATCTCATTTTCTTTATCATTTACCACTAAAATTAGAGTGAAACATACAACAGCGACCACATGTATACAGAGAGGCCTTCTGTATATAGACTCCTTTTTATGTTTCCCTGAAAAGTGTTTCTTTACACACAGTATTTCCGTATAATACAACTACTAAAAAAATAGAACATCATGTGGCAGCAAGGAAAGATTTGTTTAAATGTGAAGGGCACAGGTGTTTCAAGAATACCTCAAAACTGCTGTAAAAACAGGAGAAAAAACTGCTACACTCTGCCTCAGACTAGGGAGGACAAACTACTAGGTGTGTACTGTACCTGAGTGGTAGAGGGTCCAATGCACTTCCTTGGGACCTTCTTGGTGGTGTAGCCAGTCTTAGGATCCTTCTCACCCTTCAGGACAGGGTCATCTCCAGGCTGCTGGCCCTCTAGCCAATCACAACAACTATCTCTCACTCCACGGATGATACTGGGTCAAAACAAGTGCAAATAATGATAATAATAATATCAACAACATCAACAATATCATCAACAACATCAGCAAAAGCATCAACAACAGGGTAGCCTCATATGTATTAATACAGTTCTCCCAATCATTGTGTAGATCTCAACACATTGACTGATTTATTAACTTTCTCTGTACCCTTGTAAGGGAGAATCTTCCATTTGCATTTAATCCCCCCCCCCCCCCCCACCCCCCAACACACACAAACAGTAAGGTTGACTGCATTTCGGTTGGACGAACAAAAATGGATTTGAAGAAGCACACAGTGAATGGTAAATATCATGTAGACCATTTAATATTCAGGTGACCAATCAAATACCTAGATTATTTCTATGTATTACATTATTGTGCATGAACTTAAGAACTGAAGATTGCCTGAAATGAGTAACCCTCCCTGTATCTCGTTACCCTGACCCTGACCCTGACCCTAACCCTGACTCTGACCCTAACCCTGACTCTGACCCTAACCCTGACCTTTACCCTGACCCTAACCCTAACCCTGACCTTTACCCTGACCCTGACCTTTACCCTAACCCTGACCCTGACTCTGACCCTGACTCTGACCCTAACCCTGACACTGACTCTGACCCTAACCCTTAACCAATTCACTGTGCTGCTGCATGGTGGTGTATTCTTCAAGAAAGCCTGAAGTTGAATATTGCCTCACCTCAAGATAAGGGTGCCTTTCTTCTTCTTGGTCCTCTTGACTGCTGCCCTCATGGGTTCTCTCAGGGTCAGCTGAACGAAGTCCTGGACCTCGCTGTAGATGCTCCGATGGATGGCTTCCTGGAAGAAGGGCTCCATCTTGCTAATGATAGCCTGAAGACTCTTGATCATGGCAATGATCTCGATCAGGGCAAACTTCTCCTGCTGGTTGTAGTTGAAGCGGGTGGCCTTCTCATACTCCTCCGCCTTCTCCACCTCTGGCTTGTGGCTCGTGCTGGGATGAAGGAGCTTCCAGGAGAACTGGAAACAAGACAAAGCAATCAACTCAAAATGGCATTCCAGCATCTCAGGTTTTTTAAATGACCACACATATTTCTACTAGAAGAGTGAGATATTTTCTTTTTTTAAAAGATCACTACTTGAGCAGCTAGCCATTGGAACGGTTTCGCAGAAATCAGCTGCTTATGCACACAGCCAAATTACGAACCCCAGCAATACACTAGGATCGAGAAGCACACTTTGTGACAATACTTGGTGCTTACAGGCCAATAATGATGTCACCAATTCATTTAAATATAAGCCTACTTTACTTTAGTCAGTAAAACTAACTATTCAAAGTGAAGTATATAAAACAAATATAAACTTTAATTTGAGTTACAAGCTAAATCTATGGGATCTGAGCCACTTGGCTGTAGCACTATCCCAACCATCTTAACCACATACATCTAACTAGAATCTCTGAAGACAGGGTATATCTGTCTACTGTAAATCTCACCATTTCAGTGACAAGTGCAGTGAGTTTGGAGAGTAATCTTAAGCCTTTGAGTGCCAGCTCATAGATGGCCTTGTTCTCTGCATCACTCCTCTTTACTGGCTGGTTGTTGTTCTGTGCCTGCATCAACAACAAAAAACAAACAAAAAAGAACGTTAAGTCTGAGCAAGATAATTAAAACCAAAAGGTACTACTTCAGCCTTTTTTCTATTTAAAGTCCTTATAACATGATGAATTTGCAGTGTAAATCAGTCACAAATTTAACTTCTTTCAATACTCTTTCTATTGTGGTCTGTGTATTCTTGATAATTTTGTTTCTATAACATATTACTTCAATTGGCTGCATTTGTATTCAATTACAATGTTTTGATTCTTGAAATATGATATCGGACATCTTGCAATTAAATAAATGGGACAATTTGAAGTGCCTCAATAGTTGTCTCATAAATGGAATTCATTTGAAGTACCAGTAGCAGGAAAAGGAAATAGCAATTAAGCATTTACCGGTACATACAGTTCATATTATTTAAGAGATGGAAAGAGAAATATAGCAGAGAAGAAAGAAAACATTTGTGCAAATACTTCTACAACTTGGTCATAGATTTCATTGAATAGTCAGAGAGCCATACATGTAAAGCACCTAAATGCATAATGAGAGCCTACTGGCCCTATCCCAATCAGGGCTGAATTATAGAAATGCAAGTAGACTGATAGTAACTAAAACTGAACTGCAGCAAACCAATTTATTGTTGCATTTAAAAACTCCAATTAAATTGCAAATCCTTAAACTAATTAGAAGGGTCTATGTTGCTGAAATGCACTAAAACTAAACTATCATTATTATTCTTTCTTGTGAATCAATATGGTAGACCAAAGATGGATGTAATGTTATATAAATGTGATGTCCATGAAATGCTGGTAAAACTGAAATGCATATTGAAAGCAAAGATTTTAAAGAGAAGCAAATGAAAATGGAATGATTCTGGAAGGGCACTACTTTATATATTCATTGCATAAAAATCTTCAATGCATGATTTCACCTTTCATGTGTAGTAGAAGATCTCATACACAGACATCATCATGTCTTTTGCCCCGGCCAACCTCATGGAATGACCCCACAGACAAATCTTCCAACTCACCTCAATGACCTTCCATTGTGGATGCATCTTGTTATACTTGACCAGCTGAGCGAGGTACTTAGTATGCTGGTCCCTGAGGGCGTCCTGCTGCCTGAGGATGTTGAACTGTGACCCCGTCGCTGTGATGTTCTCGCTCTTCCAGAAGGACTGATGGGTCTCGTAGTTGGCACATTTCTTGATGTAAGACAGGACTGAGATCTGGAGATCTCCATAGAGTGGCACCACCTCCAGTTGCTATCAATGAACATTTTAAATTTAATTTTGATTTATTGTAAGCTGCTTTGAAAGTAATCTTGAGTTCTGGAATTTGATAGAAACTATATTCTCACAGAAGCAAACAAAACAAACACTTAAGATTCAAAACTATAATATTTAAAGTCTGCGTAATGAACAAACTGAAGACGAGTACTTTAAGCAAGTCATTCCAACACTGCATACACATGCACACAACCAATTTCTAACTTCAACTCTGGACCAAACATTCCCTAACCCTAAACCTAACCTACAACCCAATGGCAACCCTAACCTAAACCCTACATCTATGGCAAACTAATGTTCTAAGTAAATGTCGGCTCATCGATGGTCGAGGAAGGCTGAACAAACCTTGAAGATCTTGTCAATCTTGGAGAGACTGATTCTGCTCTTCTGGTCCATCTTATAGATGCTGTTGGTATCATTGTCCATTAGGAACAGACCTATCCCCATCACCTGCAACAACAAAGTTTCATACATTTGAAATAAAATTTTAGATAAATCTCCTTGAATATCAACTGCTTTTTCACATATGCACGCAAAACACACAATCGGTCCCTAAGGTCTTGACAAATTAAAGCTTTAGTTGGTGTTGAAATAACTTATGGAATTGGTTTAATTACTTCATGTCTGAAATATTGAGGAAAGTACTACATGACATTATGAAGATTTCAAATTTGGAGTAGAATTCATTCTTTTTTCCACTTTTAAAATAAGCCCCTTCTTATTCCTATGTTTTCTCCTATCTGATCTTCACCTAAAGAGAATTTATCAGACTCGGTATCTAGACCTTTCTATACTTTGCATTTGTATATATGACTATTGCTCGCTTGCTTGGTGCCTTGTCTGCTCAAGAAATTTGTGATCAAGGCTGCTATGCTAACATAAATTTTTCTATTCTCGAAGGCCAACGTGTCCAAGACAAACCTTACCTTGACAAACAGATGCTTCTCTGCAGGCAAGACATACTGCTGATTCTCAAAGAGACCAACCTTACCTTGACAAGCAGATGCTTCTCTCACTGCAGGCAAGACATACTGCTGATTCTCAAAGAGACAAACCTTACCTTGACAAGCAGATGCTTCTCTGCAGGCAAGACATACTGCTGATTCTCAAAGAGCTTGACGCAGAGATTGACGACGTCTGCAATCATCTCCTCATAACCTTCAATCTTGAGCAGAGTAGCCTTGAGGGTGTTAGTGATGGACTGATTGGTGGCCAAGAACATGGTCATCTTCTGCGACTCCTGGACTGCAGCCATGTCGATTGCTGACCTCAAGAAGTTGGCGTCCCTAGAACGATGGAAACATTGATGGGTTAGTTACAGCCCCTTAGACCACACAGCTTCCTACACCAACAACCCACAAGTTCCATGAGACCGATAGCCCACAGGATAGACATGTCTGTCTTGCAGGCCTTCTGACAATTTTGTTGAAAGTTCATAGGCTGTTGTTCTAGTGGGATGTCCTGGATGGATTTACTAAATTCAACAATTGTGCCTTAAAAACTTTGATTTATGGGTCCATAAAGTTGGGAAATCATTTATTAATTTCACAAACTTGTCATTTAATTTTAGTATAAAAATACAATAAAAGAATTCTATATACACCGATTCGGGCGACTTCTGGTGGAAGTGCGCCCTCATAAGGTGACGCCATAACTGGGGGGCGTCTGACTGATCTAATTAATATTTACGTTATGGTCTACTCTTCAGAGTCTTACTGTTACATTGTAATAAGGAATAAAGTAATAGTTAAGTAAGAAAGAATTAGTCTAGCCCTTGCACTCTAGAATCTAGGCCTATATTACTATCGGAGAAGCCCCCCAGTTATAGCGCCGCCACCGGCGGGCAGGTACATAAAACCCCCAAACCGAATCGGTGTATAGAGAGAAAGATAAACAATAAGCAACAAAAAGAAAAAGAAGCAGATTAAAATATAACAGATTGTTGGTCATGTATACATCATGGTTATGTGTTGTATGATTATAGCCTACATTTGAAAATCAAATAAGAAAGTTTGGAGGAATTCCTGTTTATAATAGAGATTTGTGGTTTGCAATTCATTGTGCATCCTAGTAGATTGAAAGAATATATGTAAAGGGACATTCTGCACTATGAATAAAAGTACCCCCCCTGGTAACCAAAATAAGAAATATATGAGCTTTGAAATTTGTTTTCATCCCAAGTCTGAGGTGTTTTGGCAAATGAATAACAGGACACATCGTTCTTGGTTAACAATTTTCTTCTGAACTTTCTTAAACTATATGACTGGCACAATCTGATAAATCTTTCTGGTCAAGTATACATTTGAAATACAATGCAGTTCAAGTTGAACCATTAGATATCAGAGAACGATTGCATCAACACTCTTATCACCTATCTCAATTGTGAAATTATTGTCCCACCTATTGTAAGCTGAGTTGTCATTCCTAACACTGGCTTTGCTATCCTTCAAGGCATCCAGGACAGCAAACATGTTCATGAGCCGACCTAAGGTCAGCAGGTAGGACTCAGACACAAAGTCATTTCTCCTCTCGATGTGACATAAACGCTTGAAGTCTTGACTGAACTCGTTTATTGCTCTCTCCTACAAGAAAATTGTTAGAGAAACAACAATGTTATAATCATTCATTCACTCTTAGAATGCATTGATAGTTGTAGAGGGACTGCCAAGAAGTGTGACAACTGGGAATATTGCGTTGTTTCTTTCAGTGATGACATCATTTTTTCAAGTCTTTACAGAACTCGTTACTAGCTCTGTCCTACAAGGAAATGTTAAGTAAGATGATGTTTATATACTCAATAAACATTCATGCACAAATGGCTTGAGAGGGAATGGTAAGAAATAAGAATTCCAAGGAAATGTTATACATGTACATATATGTTATTCTTTGGTTAATATCAATATAACATAATCTCTTTAAGTGTCCAGACAACTCTCTAACAGCTCTTTCTTATAAAGAATTGTTTATAGAGGAAAATGTATTCTTTTGATCTTATGATGCATATACATGTATTAATGGTATTAAAGGGAACTTTCAAAGATTAGAAATACATGGAAAGTGTTATAATACTGTCCTAATTGTCACCCTTGAAGTGACATTATCACTAAGTCTTCACATAATTCATTATTTTCTCTGTCCTACAAGGAATTGTTTGGAGACACAATGCTGTTATAAAGTGTTGTATTCATTCATTAATGTTTGTAATACAATGCCCAGAAGTTGTTATTAAATGGAAATATGTTGTTGTTTCTGTCAGTTAACTCGGCTATGGACCCCCTCTTGGGTATGAGAGTACAACAAAAAGAAAACATATTTACAAGTATTACACAATCAAAGTGCATGCACAAAGTAGACCATTGTTTAACAAAAATTTAAAAACATTACAAGACTAGTCATTCTGAGATAATTAATATATTGTGTTCATTAACCTCAAATCTTCAATCTAACATGTACATGTATATTGCTATCATGCGAACTCTAATAATACTTTTATTATGCTCCTATTTATACAAACTGAAAGTTTACAATCGGGGTATTCATTCATACATGTACAGTAGGCCTACATGTATACACCCTCTAATTTCAAACTTTAATGAAATGGACATTTGTGCATTGCATTCATCAAAATCTCTATTATCACTCAGCTAGAGGATGTCACACGTCACTTTAGAGCTATAGTTTTGGGGTATTCCATTACACAGATCGCCCCTTTATTTCCTGATGTCCGTCAACCCTTATTTCCTATTGCTGGGCCTTGCCAGGATGCTGGGCTGTATTTGTGTGTATTTTGGCTCTCGTGCATGGGAGTTAATTTGAGCTGCAAAAGGAGGTAAATCCAAAAGTTCAAGTTCAAGTTCATTTACCGGTAATTCAAAACCACACAAAACATGATATAATCTTGTGACTGAGGCTACATATCACATACGTACAACATGTCTTTTTGACATGTACATGTACATGTACATATACGTCCCAATGCCTACAACTTCATGTATGATCATGCATTAGTCCGTCACATTACCTCATTCTGATTTCTACTTATAATTCCAAGATATTACGTTCCAGGAGATTTATTGAATGTTTGCCCTTCAGACCATGTACCGTAAATGTATTTTCATTCCTGACAAACTTCTCTATATGAACTAACACAGTATATTGTCTATTTGGAGACCGAAGGTCGATCATTATCAAACTCGGTGTAAAAGTGTATGACTTAACAGCCTTCTTGCCTTTAAGCAGGCATAGCCGGCAAAGACTGGTCATTAGATATATCCTGAAACAGTGTATAACGACAAGTCAAATACAATTGACAATGGCCGATATTGATAATAAAGATTTAATTATTGAATATGATTTTGATTGAATGGGAGATACGTCTTTTTTGAATCGCAATTCTCATGTAATTTGAAAAGTGTTAGGTACTGTAAGCAAATCCTGAAATTTCTAACTCCCAGGAATCCCAAATTTCAATGTAGACATACACACAACACATCTGTAGAGGGATCTATTACAGTGAAAAATCTTGGTTACAGAATGAAAATGTTTATCAGGTACAATTCAGTGTTGTTCAGAGCTAGAAGAGCATTAGCATTAATTTAACACTGATTTAATGCCCTTCTGCCATCAAACAATCAACTACTACCCATATCTACATGTACATGTGCATGTACATACAACTTAGAAATAAATGACGTCCTCTGTGACTGCAATGCTTGAAATGGAACATATCTTATTTATGTACAAATATTCATGTACCAAAAGAGCTGGGATAAGTGGGATAATGTTTGTACATAAAGGATGGGTGAGATCCAAATGTTATAAAATTATTAAATCTGAATACCTTCATGTCTGAAAGTTAGTTCCAATGTCTGAGCTACATGTACGGTACACTTGTGCCAACGATTACAAATGCATTACTAAGTAAAGACAGCTAAATTTCTAAATATACATAAAGGCATTAATAATCAAAATCATATTTTTGCCCTATTAAATGACCAATCGAAAGGAAAGGGAAGGAAATGTAATATCAAGGGGGTTGTTACTTGAGGAAGTCAAATGAAAATAAATTCAACCAAACACGTCATTTTTCTTGAACTCTTTGATACAACAATTAATTGCAAGCCTTATGAACTTTGTACCCTGCTTTAACCATGGACCCTATGCTTTTACTATCAACAGCACGTGTCGTGATTCTTTCTCTCCAATCAATATTTACCCAGTCCGTTGGGTATAGTGAATATCAATTATGCGGGGGATTGTATGGCTCGTGTTTGGATGAGGAAGTAGCAATATTCAAGAGAAATTGATTTTTAAAAATGAGATATTAATAGAGAAAGGTAGGAATTGCACACTATGAAAGACAGGAAATAACTTTATTACAACAATGATAAAATTTCATAATTTTGGATAGGCGAAATACAAATACAGATGTTTTGTTTCACTATTATAAATTCGAAAGAAAAATGGGGATCCTCCTACAAAAATGTATAAATAAACCTCCCATTACAAAATATTAACACCCAACAATGCCAATATTTATACCTGCATTTTTTCATCGAAACTGCTTGCTTTTAAAGAAACCCTGAAGGCATACAAATAAAGAATTCATGATATTTGAGATAACAATAATACAAGTGTCAAATTACATGTACAAACAACTGAATTAGTTTCAGTACACAAACTGATTCAGTTAGTATCACAACAATCACAACTTGATGTCTTGATCAATAATAATGTACACTCTGAACTATTTGTGATTTTGGTCACATACATGTGATTCAACACTGAGATATTTTACCAAGATAATTTTGCACTTACATGCACATATACATGTACATGTAGCCTAGTTACATACATGTGCAGACATGGTGTATTTGCTTTTCTTATCATTATTTATTCAGGTGATACAAATAATATTTAGAGCAGTTCCCACATGAACCCCTTTTTAATCAAGAAAACGTGTTATCATTTCATACACAATTTATTGCAGTATGTTTAAGTGGACTAGGTGTTTAATTTTTTTTAAGGGGAACTTAACTTATGACAAATTTATGTAAATATGCTACATTGGAGGGGGATAGGAAGAAACAAATTATGAAATTGGATCTGTAAGTTTACCTGAAAATGCATGAAGGCACTAAGCTTGGCGATCTCTGGTTTCATGATCTCAACGAAGGTTTCTTTGATTTCTCGTCTGTTCTCCTGAAGATTTGATTTGATCTAGAAGAAATAAATCATGAAATCATATTTGTGTGAATAACTTGAATCCAGCACATCAATGAACACTACGATAACGAGTCATGTACTAAGCACTGCAATCATGATAACGAACATTAAGTGTTATTAAGAGTACATCTGAATGGCAGGTCCATGGGGGATAGGGCACATAGATTTTGAACGTAAGTGCACCCCCCCCCCCCCCCCCCCCCTTCAAAAAAAATATTTATCCTGGATTTGCCAGTGCTTCCATATCATTTTAAATATCATCATGATTTTCACTGTTAATATTATGACGTCCATGTTTGGGGTGAAAATTTTCCAATACAATGGTATACATGTATGTAACAATAGATGTATGGGATACAAATTTGGTCTCATATTTTTAGACTTTCCTTGTAACCACATGACGTGATATAAATATCAAAAGTTACATTGTATAAGAAGCTGTAGTAATACAGTATATAATATGTATTTTGAAAAATATTATCTAAAAAGGAAACATTATTATCTAAAAAGGAAGTATTCACTTGAAAGCACAAACTTAGATGTCAAAGGCAATTTTGTTTTCACTTAACCGTCACATTTCACCAGAAGAAAACAAAAAATTATATTGCATAATTTTTTTTCTTCAAATTTCGAACAATAATTTAACTTCCATTTGACATAGAAATTTGTATTTGGCATGGCATCAATTATTATGTAGTGAGTGTTGAATTTTTTGAACATACATGTACATGTACTTTGACCATGCAGAATCTCTTTCACCGTGTTACTGCAAATGGCTGACACAACCTTTAAGAAGGCTGAAAATGCTTCAAAGATCTCTTATTTTCCCTCCTAGCCTTCCCACAGGATATCATGAAACACATTGGATCAGGATGACTATGTTTCTTTTTAATCTATTTTGATAACCATGAGGAAATAATAAGGAAACCCTGTTGAATGATTTCAAGGCTTATAACAAAGGAAGGGAAACATAATAATGTCTAGGAGGAAATTGTAGGGATTAATGTGATTCTATTCTATGAACTAAAGCCATAAGAAGAACATGCATTGGTTGAATAATCATACACATGTCTAGTACATCATGTTACACCCCTTCTCACAAACTAAACTCCATTTATTTTCTATTTTGAAGTGTATCCCTTGAAAGTCCACATGTATGCACCTTCCTCTCCCTTCTCATCTTCTTATTTCCACCTTCCTTACATTCTTATCATAGAGTTTCTTCTCTACATGTATTCTCCTGCCAGTGGGCTACTACAATTCATCAGTTTTGAGCCAGAAGGGTGTTAATTCATGTTATAACATAAAGTTAACCACCCTCTGGCTTCAGGCAGACAAAAGACAGTCCTTTATTATCGATTCAACAATGCCACAAGCAACAAAACTTTGGCCAAATAAATTAAAAGGATATTGAATTTCGATGCAAAATCCAATTTTATCATAAACTACATCAAATTATTAAATCAGGCAGTTGCCAGTTAGTAATTTCAAATTCCTTTTTTTCTAAGCCAAGAGCAGATAGAGAAAGACTTCATTTCACTTCTACATATAATTGCTAGAGGAGCATGGTTGATTTAATCTCCTACAAAAGGCTCCCAAAACCTGTGTTTGCCAAAATCTGCAGTGAATGAGATAAAAATCTGCTTAACAATGAATAAAACTTAAATGGGATATCCTAATCTATTTTCATTTAATGCAATTTTTTTTTTGGAAAATCATCTGGATATTTAAAGACGTCAATTTCTAGTTGAAGTCTTGAAGACACCCTACATGTACATTGTTATCTTAAACCTAAAACGTTTAATGAACAGCCTTTTTCATTTTTAATTACGACACTCAATTTTAAAATCCTAGATTTATAAAAGTCTGTTGGTGATACACCCACAGCTGATGGCTTCTGGAAGTACAATTTTCGGTTTGAATTTTTCTTTTTTAAACTAGGACAACACAAGGCAAGTAAGGCTAAGTAAACCAATGTCTCGATTCATTGGCAGTCAATATGAACTTGAATGACTAATGAAACACATCAACATGACTGCCATGTGCTGGAGATACATGCAAACTCAAGGCTCAGAGATCACACTCTACGAGTTGATTAGTGATGTATTAATTGTTAAGACAGGCAAATCATCTATGAGTCACGCTGATGTCTTGTTAGATCAATCTTGATTCTATAATGAGCTCTTTCTTGTCTTAGTATGTCTCCTGTGTCTGCTATATCATGATTTGAAATTCACATGAACGATCAATACACTCGGCTGTACATTCTTTAAAATACTGAAATGTAAAAAATGCCCAATAAGCCCAATTATGTATTCACTGTTACTTAATGAATCAATGAAGTAGGGTTGCATCACATGAGGGCAGTCATGACAGCATTATGCATCACTAAATTGTGGCAATTTTATAATTAAGGTAAATGTACCGCCCATTATGATCACCTATTACTAAAAATACAATGTAGTACCAAAAAAAAAAACATTCAAAACATTATGGATACCCCTATCCCTACATTTGAGGACAGATCTTCAGAGAGTTATGATTCTATTCAACTACTCATGTTATCTAAACTTAGTCAAGATCATCAAAACAGCAACATTAGTATTGAAGATATATGTTTACAGCAAAGTTAGTTTACATTCCAAAAATAACTTGTGGGCCCAATTCTTGTACACTGTACCAAAATACACACAGATTGCACTCCACAATCAGCTGGCCCCTCTATAACTCCCATAATAGCATGGATCACTAGCCAAGAGTTGAAAGAGACAAACAATGACAAATGGTAGCCGAGGAATGGCTTTAGAAAACTGTGGTTGATCTAGACTTTAAATAGTCAGATTACAAGAAAACAAGTTTTTTCACTGTGCCCTTTAAACTGTGGATTACCTATTGAGGCTATGGACTGTAAGCAATGACAAAATATCTGGGCAAATGTTTATTTCGGCAGTAACAATTTTTCACCGAGCTTAGCCCACGCCCACTTTATTTACATTTCCACATCCATGCATACCTTATTTGTGGCAATGGTCCACAATACAGTATCATTCTAATGTACAGACTTTTTGTACACATCTATAATTATATAGTCATCTACTGGTTTCTTCTCAGTAATTACATGCAAACAGAGTGAATACATGCAGGAACACTGGGATACATGTATACAAATATAATATGGACAAAGGCAGTTTTGTTGTTTTCTTTTTACAGTGTAGGCCTAATCTTTTTTACCATTAATAGGCCTAATCTTTTTTACCATTAATAGGCCTTACAATGTAGTTTTATATGAAGACCCCTTTTATCACAAATTGATTTATGACAAATATACAAAAATGTCTGTTTAGAGCCAGAAGGGCATTAATTCATTTAATTGATATCATTTAAACAGATATCTGGCTCTGAACAGAGGAAAAAAGAAATAACAATGTTTAGCATCATTTCTATATAGCCTAGTGGAAAAAGATCACCTAACAAACATTTGTCCCTAAGAGTAGGTTCATCCTGTTTCTTAATACGTCCACTTGTTTACCTTACATTCTAAAACATATTACTAAACAATGCCTCTACTTTCACAAACTTGTTACAATTTTATTAAACAGTACCCTAAATACATTGTTGAGAGGAATCGAGAGAATACCAAAGAAAGTCAATACGTGTAGTTATATTTTTTGACTGACATCACAATAAACTTGTCTTAAGGTAAGTTTCAGTTTCAGAAGCACAGGGACTTCTGATGTTTAAAAGCAAGTGGGTAATTTGATCTCATTAGTATTCATTATTCTCACCCACAGAAAGCTTTTTGGTTTGGTTTCATATCCAAGTTCAAGAAAGAGAATGAAAGGAGAGTTCCCCATACCTTGGCATTGTAATTACTGTACCATGCATACTTTTATAGCTACAGTTGTATGGAAGTATCATGTGTGTATTCATGGAGTGTGTACATACATACATTGTACAAAATACATTACCAGGTACAATGTGATAAGCCTAAGAGCCATCACAGGGGTGTACATTGTATGAACTCTAAAATCTTATAATCTAAACATATAATTCAGAAAGATTCCTAAATTCAAACTCAGTTATTAAATGAAGAGAGTGTCTATAAGTATGCATTTTAGGAAACTTTTGTTCAAAATGCATATATCACTTAATGTAAAAATTAGTTGCAATTTATAGTCAAATCCTTAAAAGAACTTTGTTCAACAAAAAAAAATGTTATATAAGATTTACATTTCTACAAAATAATATTTATGAAACTCAAATCATGCAGTCTGAATTGTTTGTGATATTTGGTATCTGCAGGACATGCCATACTGTACGTACATTGTAGGTATTTTAAAAGCATACCAAGAGTTCACATGCCATTATAATATACATGTAAGGTGCGTTTACACTGCAATCAAAAACTTGTTTTTTCTCACATTCCAGAGTTTTGTCAGATATTGCTAGGGAACCAACCATAAACAAAAATAGGAAACCAAAATCATGAACCCATCTCTGGAGTATTGAAATGTTCATGCTCAAAACACAAGTGAACTATTTCAATTTTTGGTCATGTGACTCTTCCCGCTTCGACGCTAATGCATGTAGAGCAGCAACAAGTGGTGCATGTGTACAACGCACGCGCACACAAACGCACAACAACAAAACAGAATATGCAAACACCAAAGGTTTTTATGGGATTTTCGAACAGTTAAATGGAAGTTTTTTTTAAATAACGATGGTTTGAAGAAAAAAAAAATCAGCAATGTAAATGGGCTTGTTGTTAATAACAATGCTTGTTTAGGGGTCGTTATCTGACTACGGCATGATTGCCCTCCTACACCAAACTTCCTCTATTAAAAACCGTCACAGCCTAGTTACACTCAGGAATTTGACATACCCTGTTCATGACCAGACCTGGCTCATAACAACCATCAAGTCCTAATTGTGACAACAGTGCAAATTGTGACTATGGTATAATTTCCAGAATACATGTACATTGATAGCTTTTAGTATTAATGATATTTACCACAACTTGCATGGCTTCTACTCGAGTAATTTACTTCTACAATGATATACTCCTAAACTAACATTTTTCCTATTTTCATATATTTGTTTTGTAAGTGCTATGGTACTTATTGTTTTTAGCGCTCCTTAATATTCAATATTATTATTATTATTATTAAAAAATGTAAAAGTTAACAGAATATTTTCAAACTTTCCCAGGACTCAACCTCTTCTAGCCCCTTCCTTGCAAACTTGGTAGTAACAAATTTAACTGAAGTAAACATATCAGCAAATAAAACATAAAGGAATATAATTAGTGATCAGGCTAAAAATAGAGGACCAATTTGTCAATCTTTTCTATAAATAAATGGCAATGAATTATTTTGTTAAAAATCACAATAAGGCATTAAGACTCAATGTCCCAGAAAATTGGAATGGGTGTTTGTTTGTCAGTATGAGTGAATTTGAAACATCATATTACACAGCTGGGTAAACATGGGCATTAGGAGGCCTGGTATGAATAAGGACAAACATTTTGAAAAGTACTTTGGCATAGATTTTGTTTTCTCAACAATAATGCAGACTCTTTTCATTAATATAATGTACATGCATACATGTTTGTTCTGCGTTAGAGGAGATTATTTCAAATAGACTCAGTACAGAATAGAGAATTTTTTTGTAAAAAACATTTTGAAAAGTTGTTGCTATTTAAAACGCTTTGTTTTACTGAACTACTATGACAAATCAATACTGTGTTGAAATCTTTTAAACTTTTCATGAAACTTCTGTTTTATTCAGGGACCTAAGATTGATTGAGAAAAAAAAGATACACCTTCAATTTCTTTTCAGAGTTACATGTAAATCTAGATGGAATATGAGGAAGTATGAACCTGCTCTCTGCCCTATTTTTTTGTTAACGCTTGAGGCAGATAAAGGTTAACCCTCCCACAAAGAAAGGAAAGTATTAACAAGGTCATCCAAACCCCACTTGAACATGAACATGTACATGTACATGTACAAGGATAGAGGAAAGTGTTTTACTTTATAATCAAGTTTATTTTCTGATGCACTGTCTCTACATCTACATACATGTATGTATTCATTACTTGATTTCTATCTCGTTTTTCAATTTTTGTTTTGGAGACAGATTAAAGTTAATCCTCTTCCAAACATGGAAAGTATGAACAAGGTCATCTATTATCAGCATTCCTGGCATGGTAGGGCACAGTAGAGGTCAGTTTCAAGTTTCCTCAGGGTCCCAAAGGAAGCCAGGAAAAGAGGTCTTTCATGTCAAAAGAGGGGGAGGGCTTGCAAGTGACAGAACAGGTTTGAAATACAACCTCAGAAATGCACTCTAATGGGGTAACCTGGGTGCTACTGTATGGTGTATAATTATATTTGAATTAAAGGTGCAATAACTGCTACAAAAGAGCTCAACTATTCATTTGAGTGCTATAACGTTATACACTTACATGTGCATTAACCTTATCAAAGGGGGGTGTAGTGATGTATTTTGTATGCATTGTGTCACAACAAAAAAATAAATTGTTAAGAGTGACATATAAATGTATGTCGTTTATCTTTTGGCATTGATACAGTTATATCGGTTACTCTGAAATGTACTGAGCAAAACTTTGACACGAGTTGTATTCATCAGGAACAACAAATGACAATGCGTATGTTTTGATTACATAGCCAGATGCTTTAAAGTATTTTTCAAGTTCTATTTGACTAATACTTCACTTTGGGGTAGAAAAAAACATCTGTTTAGAATATTAAGGTTATGTACATGTACTGTACCTACATATTAACTGAAATGAAAATAAATAAGTCAAGTTTATTTTGGCAGCCTATCAATGATGTATATAGGCTAGTAATTGCTTTTTCTAATCAGAAACACAAACAAAATGCTTTTTACTGATTTGTTATTTGAGACAAGCCATTGGCAATACTTAAAGGTTATCAAATGTTCATTATTTTTAGTAATAATCATCTGGCACCAAATATGAAATATATATCGAGAGAATATGAATATTGCTCTTGTGAAAACATGTGAACTTCAATGTGTAGACAAGATTTTCACGATAAGATTAGAGATCAAATTCATATTTGTGCTGAAGTGGGGGCCCCATTTATGTGTGAGGCTCTACAGTACGTCATGTATTTTTACAAACTGAGCATTTTTCTCATTTCAAGTCAGAAAATGAAATAATTTGCACTCCCACCAACATCCCATCCAGCATGCCATAGGCAAAGAAATTTCTTGTTTTTCATCTTAAAATGGAGGCAGGTACCTTGCATTAATGGTTAAGTTTGTTCCAATGCCAATGGGTTTTGTTTATGTCGATTCCACGATGAAACAAGCACTTTAAGTCAAAACATAGCTCTTGAAAGTTCTTCTTATATTTATTCTGTTTTCTAACTGTTTAAAAAGCGTTTGGTGGCCCGAGTGTTACTGTTCATAGCTTTATGTAGATCACCTCCTGCTTTTACATCTCATATTTGAATTCTAAATGTACATGTGTATCAATAAAGCTGCTTTATACAGTATCATCCCTTTTCTTTTAATACACATTTATTACTTTACACAATGTAGTGAAACTTAGGATCCAAATGTACGATGGAGATATTAGTATACCAACTTTAATCAAGAAAAGAGCTATAAATCTACAGTATGGGGCCTAAGCCACTGCAATAGTAATATTTCCTACGAGCCACAGTATGAAGGAAATAGTGATATTACAATCACCTCGACCCCTATAGATTGAATTAAAGTCTCTCAAGTGCATACAGTATTATAGTGTACAGTATGTATATCTTATATCAGGACATTCTGTGTCTCTTATCCATTCCTCCCATAAGGTATGTTTGACATGTCCACTGATTGATACAGTAGTAGTGATACCAAAAGAGCCATTAATCGACGGTCAGATTTTAATAGAGACTATCAATTTCAGGACACAGAATTGCCCAAAAGTTAATATCCTCAATAAAGTTTTATTGATCCATATTTCTTACCGAAGGCACTGCTCTGGCACAACTCCTCCATGTATACAGCATGACTGCGTGCTCTTCTCCTTCTTTTAGAATGTTGTTCTATGGAGAAAAAAACAGGAAAGTTGCAGATTTAAATATTCATGAACATGAACATATACATGTACGTGCACATTGTTTATCACATTGTTTTACAATAATAATGATGCAGAAACATGAATGGTACAGATTTCAAATGGTGCATGGACAACAAATAAAAATGCATTATGATGTAGAAGAATTTGTGAATTACATCATGAATTTCTGCACAGTTCATATAGATATAGATGACAGCTAAATTGCATGAAGAAATATAATAATAATAATAATAATAAATTATATTTCTATAGCGCATTATACAAGGTATGTCTCTATGCGCTTTACATTGCACAGTATTACAAGCTTTACAATATCATTATTATCGCCCATTTCTTAAATCTTGAAATTGTGTTTAATTATATACATGTACATTATAAACTCATATTTACATACATGTACACATGTAGAAGACCTGCCATGTGATCCTATGTATTTCAAGTAGGAATATATTGGTTTGAAACTGAACATTTAGGATAGCATACACACTGTGTATGTGCATGTATGCCTAATTGCATCTACTCTAGCAAGGACAAGATGTTTGATTAGGTTTAGAAACTTTGGTAAGAACACTTTCTGAAAATAAAAGAAGAAAATTTATTCACAACTGATGAATAATGGCCAATAATTGACTTTAACAATGTATCCATATCACTGTATCATGAAATACCTTTAATACAACCTATGCTAAACGATACAGATACATTTAAAATAGTATGGGGTCACATACAGTGTAGGGACAAAGGACAAAATGTAATATGCAATTTATTCATTATAAATGCCCTATTTTTCACATTTCAATATCAAAGAGCGACGCTATACTGGCAATTTCTGCCTACAGGCACAACAAGGTACCCTTACAAATGTCATTTGTTTCTAAACTATATATACATGTGTATGTACAGATTTGTAAATAATCATTCATGTATCATGAATGGAATAGCCTTGTCTATACAGGTCTACTGTGTTCAATTGTAGAAAGGCACAATGCTACATGTTTGACCTTCGGTTCATAATCAATAATATGAATACTAACTGGCGGATCAGCTGTGTTGTTATGAACTCTCTCTGTAGAGTCTGTACCTCTTTCCTTTTGGTTTGGAACTTTAAAAAAAGTTGCTTACATAAAGCACATATCTACCAACGATGCTCACATATGGAGACATATCAGATATAATATCCTGCATCAAAAATGTAATGGCTTTTGATTGGTTGAGAGCTCGTCACATGACCAGAAATATTTCAACTATTTTGAGGTTGCTCTGAAAAAGTACTATTTGGGAGTAGAATATTATTCAATTACACTGTAGATAGGATTTTAACCAAGACCTACACAACGTTGGCTGTACTATGTAAAGAAATAATAAATGGGACATCAGTGCAGCGGCAACAGACAGGCTTAGAAATTAGTTTTAAGAAATAGAAATATAAACAATGAAACATCACTGATCAAACTGGAGTTTCCTCACTTTTTTATGTAGCAAAATTATGCATGTGTTCATTCAAGCTTTTATTTGTCAAAATCAGAGAGCACTTGCTGATGAAATAAAAATACAGCAGAGTTCAGAATGAACAAAATAATGAAATAAAAGCATAGGCCTACATTTTGGGATAAACTTATGAGAGAGGTTTAATTCTTACCATTTCCGAGTGCACTGTGGCTTCCTCCATAAACTTTGCAATACCAGTAATGAAAGCAGTCCTGTCACTAAAGTTAGTGTCAAAGTTCGCATGGTAGGTCAGGGCTATCGTCTTGGCCTCGATCATGGGCTGAGGGTCAGGGGTCGGCAGGTCACCTAAGAGTTCCACATTGGACATAGCCTCCTCCAGGGGTACAATGGGAGAACCCTGGCCAGGACCAGGTCCAGGACCATCCCCTTTTACTGGTCCAGCTGACATTATGCTGGTGATTAAGATTTAGCTAGATCCAAGAGTCTGTTCTGAAAAAGAGAAATAAATCATAATTTACATGTATGATCTTGTCTGTCGTTCTTGGGCTAAAAAAATTAAGCAGACCACTTATTTCATACAAAGTTAATAAAACATTAAATCAAACTTTTCTGTGATTTATGTTTGAACAAAAATGTGAAAAGTCAAATTTTTCAAGAGCTAGGCCATTAAATTCTTTGTTATTTTTTTTGTTTTGTTTTAAAAGTTCAGTTCAGAGCCATGGCATTAGTTCATGAATCTGAATATATAACTATGGTGTAAATAGGAAAAATTGACTGATTAGTGATTACCATTATCAACATCTTCCTTTGTGAGTGGGCCTTGTGATCATGCAATCATTTGGAGTTACATGTAAATTCTATGTTTGCAACCTGAACAAATACCTGTACAAATACAAGTAATGTCTTATGATAGTATTACATTTCTAAAGCTCCTTTTCAATAGTAACAAAGAGCATAAACATGAAATACAAAAAGACAAAAAGAGAGAACATTATCTTACAAAGCTTATGTTATTTACAAACAAGGAGAATATTAAAACAAATTAGAAAATATGTGTATCTGTTTACTGGTTTGAGGGACGGTAAGTATTTTACTACTGGCTGATCATGTATTCTACATGGATGTGTGCGAATGGAGTAGATGACCTACACACGCTTGGGCCTGATTATTGAGACACTTGTCAGTGGGAGTTAAGATTTTATTAAGTATGATACAATTATTAACGCGTAGCCAGTGAAGATCAGTGATGAGACCGGAGACATGAACAAGTTCTGGTTTACAATGAATGAGCCGTGCTGCTTTATTTTGGAGGAGTTGCAGGGAGTTAAGATCTTCTTCTTCTTTGGGTTAAGTCTACCTCCTTCACAGTTGAAGATTCTTGCAGACTGAGAGTGTGTGTGTGCTTACGAGAGCAAGATGCATGGTGCAATGCTATTTACATGGTGCAAGTAAAAAGTTCCCGGACTTAGTTGCTGCCTCCCGTCAGGCATTGATGGAAGGCATTCACGGATGAGGCACATACTGTTTCTTTAAGATCTACCATATTTGAACTACAATAATGTAGACGAGACAAAACAAGAGATCTTACAACTGCATGCATGAGAAGAATTTTTATCCATGAACTTCCTTATTCTACAGAGGGTACATAAAGTAAAAATTAACAGATTTTGATACATTTGAAACATGATCTGACATATTCATATGCTTGTCACAGGTAACACCTAATATGAAAACAGACGATGAAGGTAAAATGATGGTATGATCGTCTTATTAATTAAGGTCTTACAATAAGTTTGCATTGTTAGCTATATAAAGAATTAGCTTTAGCCATAAATAGTGGCACATGCACCTGACGACAAGCAAAATACTACTATCCATAGGCCTATAACACTGAAATATATAGCAGTGCTGCGTAAATAAAAACTAAATAAAAATTATTTTGATCTATTTTCAAGCCACCAATCAAGGTGCGGCGATCAGTGGCTACATGTACATGTACATGGCTGTGCAGCTGCAGCTGCTAGATCTGTATTGCAATTGCAGCAACACAACGTACGCTACGGCCCAGCGCCGACCTACCTGTTGGATTCCAGTGGCAGTGCAGTCAGTGGATCGTGCAACTTTTCAAACAAATGAACTCAAATACACCGCTGCAAAACATTCATGACAAGCGTAGGTAATGCCTCCAAATGTTGATATATATCTCAAAGAAACTCTCACCTGTCCTCAGAACCTGTGAAAGTAGTCCTAAAAGGAAGTAATTTGCTCTATTCTTTCCCTTGCCAAAAGATTTACCGCGGGGATTTCCCTCCGTCTTCACCAGCTAGTTCGCACTGTATTCGCATAGCATAGCTAGATAGCGCATGGAAATACAATCAATGCTTGTTGCACTGCACTGTGTATACTGTGTCGAGTTTCCTATGCCGATTTGATCAAAACATTTTTGTGAAATGGGCGTTGCACTTGTTACGGAGCTAGCCCTTGTGTACAACCGGGACCCAAATCATAATAAATCGCAAAACAAGCCAGTACCTTTGAGAGAGGTGGAGGACTGTTGTGGAACGGGTAATTGCATAGAGTTAGAGATATATCCTTTGTTATATATCTATGGTTTATGTAAAAACTTTTAATGAAAAAATGGAATAAATTGGGAGAAAGGAAATAAAAGCCAAAAAGGGTAATGCATATTGCAGGAAAAGAATTAGGGCTAGGCCTATATGATGAAAAGGAGAGGAAAAGGAAAGAATGCTTTAGCATAAAATCCGGGAGAACCTATTATAGAGAGAAGCATGTTTATAAGAAAACTAATTTGAGAAGAAGCTGTAACAAAACGTAACCTCCCCCGCCCGGGCCCCCCCCCCCCCCCATTCTCTCTCTCTCTCCATCTCGACCCCCCTTTTTCTCTCTTTCTCTCTCTCTCTCTCTCTCTCTCTCTCTCTACCCTTTCCCCTTTCTGTCGCTAACATTTCCATTTTAATGTAAATTGTAGACTAACACGCCTTCATAATTATAGCCACGATAGCTTGTATTTATGTCTTACTTCATAGATTGACAACTTACTCATTAAATGGTGGGACAAGCTTTTGAAGCTAGGTGGCGCTGTTGTATTTAGAACAGATTTCGACAACGTTTAGGAAAACTGGGTATTTATAACAGTCATTTATTAATCGAATGGTTTATTATAATGACTTTTTAATGATGATTACCAACCTCTCCTATTCAGGCCGCTTCGATATTTAAAAACATAATATCGTTTTCTTTCGATTCAATTTTCTCCCATAAAGGCTCCCCCTTTAGGGCGTATGGGCGGCAGACAGTGGGGATTATAGGAAATGCTTATTCAGCGCCAATAATTTGTATATGCTCTTTAAAATCATCGCAGAATTGAAATGCATCTGTATTTGTCATTTATATTGCACCAATGGAACAATAACTAGACTTTATATTAGGCCCCCTAAAAATCCTTTTTATTTAGTTTTTCCTCCTTCTTTCTTTCTGTCATTTTTTTTTTCTTTCTGTTTTTTTTCTCTGAATTCCTAATTCTTTCTTTCTGTCATTCTGTCTTTCCATTTTTTTTAAATTACTTCTTTCTTTTTTTCATTATTTCTTTCTTTCTTTCTTTCTAGTTTTTCTTCCCCTTTTAATTTAAATAAAGCAGGAGAGTACATTAATGTCTTCGAGGGGCACGGGTAAAGAGATTAATGCACACAATGTGTAGTTGAACTTGAACCAAAAGGGAAACATCCACTAGTAAGGTACGTGCCCCTTTTGCTTTGTTTGTCTTTCTTATCTTCCTTCTATTTTCCTTTCATCACATGGTGTATTATTTCTTTTGTTTGTTGCTCCTTCTCATAATCAAAATAAAAGAAATGTGGCCGCCAGTCACCAAGGCCCTCGGATCAAGGGGCTGAATCGCTTTCATATCTTGTCCGAACGAACTTCCAATGTCCCCACCAATTTACTGGCTGACCATAACTTATCGCTGACATATTGATATATCTATATTCCACATCAAAGGCGAGCAAAGTTTTTGTTTGTTATGTATCAATTTTAGTTTTATCGAGGAGATGGGAAGAAGGTGTCTAATCGATTTCTTTGTTTTCATTTCTGTTTTAAGTTCCCTGTAGCCGCCCTCAATCTTCTTCGTTAATTTGGTATTTTGTATTATCATTCTTACGAATATTTAAATTGAACGGATTCAAATAGCAACTTCGGAACCCAAATATTTTCGATTTATTATTATTCCACACATGCCAAACTATACTGAAACATTGCAAAGCAAGGAAAACACTCTATCAAACTTTATTCAGAACAGAGAAAGATCTTTATTGACAAGAAACAAAACAAAAATATAATCAAAAGGGGTATAAACGAATTGACCCTGATTTTTTTCTTAACAGAAAAGATGAAAACACAGGCATGTTAATCATGTAATTTGCATCACATTCTTTATACATGTATATGTACATGAATACAATAACACAGAAGCACAATAACGTCATTCAATGCCAGTTGAAACACGGTTGTGCACACACAAAATATATATCTGATATTATTATGAAAAAACTAGAACTAAGTAAAACATACAACTAAAGATAATCACACAAATAAATACCTCTGTCTGTATACAAGTATCATAAATCATCTCGTAAACTTTTTAAATGAAATAAGTCTTTTATTGCCAGAATATATACATTTTAAAGCGATTTGTTATATTATGTATCAAACTTTTCAATAAAATGAAACATGAATACGTCACATTTCTATGTTACACAAAATCATGAACAAACATGTTTTTCACACAACAAGCATTCAAATAAACATTCTTCTATTCCATACAAATTACATAATCATATATTTTCTAGATTTTAATAATTCAATGATAGCATAAAAATCGTTACATTCATTCATTCAAGTGAAACCCTTTGTTTGTAATGAACCATGGCATTGCATACAAATAGCAACAGATCAAACTAGCTATGTACTGTTATTGATTATATGGACCAAATGGAACTATAATTCAGCCTAGTGAAAAGACGTCATCAGTAAATTATTGAAATGCAGAACTAACAAGGTTTACATCTGAAAAGATTATACAGACGTTTACATAAAAAGTTAGGATTATAAGAAGAAGTAACGATAGCATGTCCTTTACCTATTTCTTACAGGAATGCTCAATAAATTGAGATTATAAAAACAAATATACAGTAGCGTATCCAATACACAGGCGGAACCCCCCCCCCCCCCCCTCCGCATAATGTGTTTGTGTGGGGAGGGGCTTATATCTGGGTTGCTGAAGCACGAGCCTGAATCCGCTCCTGCACAAAATCTAAGAACAGTGTTGCTTTTTAAAAATAAAAAACAATCAAAACTAAATTGTGTTTAATGACAAATTTCTCGTGTTACCACTTCCCCAAACTCTAAGAGAGTTTTGGATAGCTGATACAATGACTACTCTTTACCAATTGATTGCAATCCTTGAGGAGTAAATGGGCTCAATAATCAGAGAAGTACAACCATAACAAAGTTAACGTATCGAGACACCATTATGTAATATGCTACTTTCAACCCATGTAGGTATAATGGGTTCCTGGTAGGAACGAACAATCTAAATGCTTTGAGCACCAGAATTGTTAACGTAGCTAGAGCAGGGGTAATATTGGACCCCTTGAGCACCTTGCGTGCTGGATATGAGCACCATACAAGTATCCAGTGTCATTGTTATCCCTATGCATTTCTTTGCAGACGGAGTTTAACTATAATAGTGATGCATTTTCTTCCACTGCTTCGGTTAAATCCTTTTGGACAGAATATAACAATTAGATACTTGTAATATATTATCTGAACAACAATTGTCTTTTCAAATCGTTCATCATAAAGGCAGCTAGATTTTACATGTCTTCAAGTACTAATGCATCGTTCACTTTTCCTTTGGATCGTTTCTTTCTGGGCTTGTCTGTCTCCGGCTCAGCCTCGGCGTCCATTGGATTCGCCCACTGATCTCGATTTCGATTTCGCTTTGTAAGAACTCTGTGCCTGATAACCGAGTATATTACAATAGCAGTAATGAATAAAAGAACGACAACCACTGCGATAGCAGCGATGATCGTGGATTTTCTCTTTCTTTGTGGCTTGAGCCCCCGTGGTGGAGCCCCGGGTATTTTCGTCGTGTTTGCGTCACTACCGCCGCCGGTACCGGACGTAGGGAATAAACCAGGTTGACCTGGGTCCATGATTCCTGGCGTGAAGGCAAAAGGTCCCGTTGTCGTCGGCATACGAGGGTCAGCGGGACGTGCTCCACCACCAGTACCACCAGCACCAGTACCACCTCCACCACCTCCAGCACCGCCTGTACCACCTCCACCACCCCCAAAACCACCATCGAAACCAGTTCCGACCGTAACATCATAGAACGTTGTGACCGTCTGCCCAGTGGTCGGCGGCCCTGCAGATATGACCACCGTCACCATGTTTGATGGTTTGCCCCGGTTGCCGACATTATCCAGAGCCAGGAGACGGATTCCGCAGACTGGATTGCAGGCGTTTGGAGGAAGACGGACGGTCATAATCTCAGTTTGGAAGCTCAGCTTGGGGACCATTAGGTTGCCATCTAGGACGAGGGCTTGGGGGAGGACGATACCGGAGTAGTAGGAACTAGCTAACAAGTTGGCATTGTCGCTGTATCGGATCTCGTATTGGGACGCTGGAAAGCAGAAAAGGAACATGGTTTGTAAAGATTCGAAAATACCTTGTCATTCTTAGATCGTAAAGCATGCCTTTGAAAATTCACACATTCCGAAATATTAAGCCCACCGCACACTTTACCACCTCACTACGATCCGATCTTGGAAGAATTTGCAGTAGCATTCGACTTGAATATTCAAACATATACACTTTTAATGATCGAGATTCTAAATATATATACGAATAATAAATAACAGTGTCGGGGACAGCAAGTTTCCTTAGAGGAGCAAAATTCATATCGTCTCAGAATCGTAGTGCTGTCAATTCAGCTGTGCGATCGTCTACGATTTGAAGCCGATTTCGCTTTTACGCCGACTAGAAGACTTAAGCGGACAAAATGTCTTTTTTGGTAGAATTTAATCCGTTGAAGTTCTTTATAATATCTCTAGTTACTATTTCACAAATCTATATCGAACAACCTTGGAGAGTAGGGGGTGTCGAGAGATATACTCCGAAATGCAGAACATTCGTACAAGTATTATATATCTTCATTGGCTCATACCGCAGTCACTAAGACGATACCAAACAGAAAATGGACTTTACCACGAATGACCAAGAATCGATCGGCTTTGAGTCGGCTTTACAGTATTTACTGGGGATAACATGGCTAACCCGGTCTCGATCTTTCATCGAGTCCGGAAAGACATAAAGTAGGCCTAATACTTGAAGACAATTATCACAAAATGTTCAGATGAACTTTTACTTACCCATTCCTGTTTCATAGTTATCTCCCATGGCTGTCCACCGGAGCCTCGCCGTGCCTGCGTCGGTATCAAACCCTAATACCTCAAGATCACTGATACGGGCTGGTGGAAAGTTATCCACTCTCATCAACGATGCGACGTCACCCGTCACTTCGACGTGCGCCTCGGGAGGAGCTCTCATGAACGGGTCGATGGTGACGATGGCTGGCGGCTGCTCTACGGCATCTACGAGAAAAGAAAGTAATATCTTGAGGGTGACGAAGTCGTACAATCTAATTTTGTCATGAAATTCATTTTTAAAATGAGTACAGTGCAAGTTATTGAGAAATGTATAATCTCAAAGATTCATTGTTCTTTCAAAATGTAATTTAAAAAAAAACCCTCGTACCCTCTTTTGATAAAAGTGATTTCAATTCGTAAGACTTATATTTGCGGTTTTTCGTCAAGCCTTGATTCAGATGCCATCTTCTGTTCAATCATCGACAACTTGTTTTACGAGTTCGTCATCATTCGCATGATAAACATGAAACTTTCAATTCTGAACGAAAATTATATCCTCAGTATGCCTTGTTTATTACCATGCATTTTATATCACCATAATTACCATTACATTGGGAAAGAATGGTGACCTGAAAGTTGCCGTAAAGGATGACAACATTCTGCGCGAAAGTGCCAATAACGGTCATGGTTTGTCGATGTGATTAGGATTTAGCTGCGATGTTTTGTGACGACCCTGACTCTTTTTACAGGCAATAAGAAATACGAAGTCTGAATAGGATAAGAATAAATTGTATATGACTAACCCCAATCAGCAGGCTGAACTCCACTGGACATCCAGGGTTGTCTCTGCTTGGAGGCTGTGTTGTCCCCAACGGCGCTCATGTCCAGCTGATAGTTGCCTTCCTCCGTGAAATCGGTAAAGTAAGCCGAATAGATGCCGTCATTCTTTCTCACATCGGCACCTGTGAACACAACATAAGTGAAGAAAATTTTTTTTTTTGTCAATTCCACAAAACTTAGTACGATACTTATGTAGGGCCTATCTGACTGAACTTGATGTTCCGTGATATAGCGGTTCAATCACTTGACTTTTAATTAAAGGGTTGAGGGTTCAGAACGCAGCCCGGCACCAACGTCCTGTGACAAAAACATCGACCTACGTTAGCTAATCTCCATCCAGGTGTAAATGGGTACCCGTCACGATATGGTGGTCACAAGAACTATACAAGAAGACACCATTATTGTTATTGGTATTGAGTATTGAATTAAATACCGGTCCTGAATCTCTGCAAAATGAAGACTGTAGACGGACTTTTTGCAAAGCATGTTGCACATCAAGTTGTACCACACCATCTGCAACATCGCTATACAACTTACCAATTCCACTATCCCTTAGTGTGACCCGGATTGGATATGAATTTGGACGATCGACGGAGACGATGACGGTTGCTCCGACCACGGGCATCTCCCCTTGCTTGACCTCGCCGTGGAGGACGAGCACGGGGTCGATATTGATGTCGATCTCTCGCTGCATGACGAGGGGCCTTGCTCGGATAGGGAGTTGGGTAGGATCGGCAGCGGCCGAGTAGACGTCGAGTTCGACTGATTGGTATTCCATTTCCATGTTCTTGATACTCACGTACCAGATTCCTTTCTAAGATGGAGAGAGACAAACGAAAAACAAGCATTCATTAAAAGATCGAATTACTGACTATTTAACTGGTTAGTTTATAGGATATTTTTGTACGTGTAAATAAATGGCAACTGCACGCATAAAGGACTTGTGCGTTTTCACTGAGCTGTTTTTACAGACATACGTTTTACAAATTAGGCCATCATAACAATATTTATTCAAACGCCGCAATTTTGCAGCGTCATATCTGGACGAGCCTTAAAAGATTAATTTCATGTCCTTTGTTGCGTCTGGTCTGAGGATGAACGAGGTTGACTTAGACTTGAATGCTAATTGAATGGATAGATGGTCTTTAAATTTACTATGTGGAAGTATTAAAGCTAATTATATTCTCGCAATGGACATCCAATTCCAACTAATGCCATTTGGATTAACCGCTTAATATCATATATAAACTGTCTTACAGAACCATTAAACAGAACCGTTGAACAGAACTGAATCATTTCCCCCAAATTAGTATAATATTATTGGCAATTCTTTCCTTTGATTTGAACAGTTTATCTAAATAATAAACTGATTTCCTCGAGCTGTACCTGAATCAAACCAGGAAGCCTGAAGTCAGCCTTCTGCCTGGACGTGTCGACAACGGCCACAGTCGTTGACCTGAGTGTGTAGACATGGCCGCTTGGGTTGCGAAGCTCCACCGTGACCGGGTTCTGGTCCCATTGTACCCGGAATGTGGTTAACCGACCGACTGTTCCATCGATGTAGACCGGCGTTGTGAGGTTGCGATGGGGCATGACGTTTTCAAAGTCTCGACGAACAATCTGGAGACGATAATATAAAGATGAGGTTAGCGACGATATCAGCAAGCAATTCACGTTTATCTAACAAACTAAGTATTCGAAAGTTATTTGAACGTTCACAGATGATACCAAGGATACATTTAAATAAACGTCCTGCAGACGTTGAGCTGGACGCTCGTTTAATGTTCATGAATGATATAATCACAGCTAAGTTCAACCAATGTCCAACAAACGTTAAGTTGTTTGTTGCTTGGTTGTTGAAGGATTCCGTCAGGGATGTGTTTAACCAACGTCCAACAAAATATGTCTAGCAAACGTTGAATTAGGTTGAAATTAGATTGAACATTCACGAACGCCAGGAATACAATAAACCAAACGACCGATTCTTGGACACTCGGCTTATCATATGTTTGTTGATCGGGTCTATAGTGTCGGTCCGGTGTCGGTCTCGTCAGTGAGACTAGGGTATTTCTATCTATAGCTTTCTTTCTGGTGAAAAATTACCTGAATCAGCCTGGGATCGTTGGAGAGATCGCGGAAAACCGGCTCCGGTGGTTCAACCGGGTTTGCGGGTGGTTCGACCGGATTCGAGCCAGGCATGTATCCATAGATCCGACTCGGCTCCAGAATACCTGGGATGTTGACACTTTGTCGACCGGATGACGGTGGTCCATACTCGGATGCTTGGACTTCGACCCCCTGCCCGCGAAAGCTGTTGATTTCTCTGGTGATGCTCGTGGAACTGCCTTGCCAACCGCTGAAGAGAAGGATGTTTGATCCGATTCCCTTTTCTGATTCCCCAGTGTTATTGAGTAGTACCTTGAAAGGAGGGCATGATGTATGATATATCGTTATACGGTTTTGTTATAAAGACGAATTAAGGAAGACAAACCGTGTCCCTTGCTCGGCATCATTTCCATATATTATCCAACAATATTATGAAAAGGAGGATCTCATAAAAAGACTGGGAATGCTTTCTCTTCAAATTTGGAATTAACCTGGATTGCAAATATAAGAAGAAAGAACAGAATGGATACGCGACTGAATGCTCTTTTTTCCATATGATTTTGCCCCCTGTGACGGCCGTACTAATTATGAGTGCCACAATATCTATCCTGTATGGAGCGGAAAATAAACCGAAGGTTTTAATACAAGGTATATTGTTCTACATGTAGGAACCCTATATTATCATGCCGTATATACGTTTATAAATTCCATTCTTTAATGGAAAGGCTTGGACAAACAAAATATGCAGTTGCATTAATAGTACACTGAAGGCATTTAAAACAAATTAGGATAATCTAATTTCATTCATATTTAAGCATAAATGCTCATAAGCACAACCTATCATGCGATTGGAGGGGGGGAGGGATATACAACTGAATCACATTTAAGATACGTATGGTACCTACATGTAGTTAATCACAGAATTATCTGGGGCAACCGCTCAAAACCCTGCCCCCATCCTGATCTGTGCCCCTGAGTGCATGTTACTTGGGGGACCCCACACTATTGTCTTAATCTAACGATAGTTCCCGAGACCTTTATGTGTCGAAACGTAGGGTTTAGGTCTACGGTTGAAGAAGGAGTAAAAACCGGGGGAAAATTATCGCCGGAAGCATGTCGTAGAACCATATTTGATATAATTTGTATCAGGTCTTAGGATGCTGGGGCACTCACTTTATAGTATGCATGACGGAGAGCCAGCAAGGGGTTGGTCTGGGAGCTGGTTTGGGGTGACTGAAGCCTGGAGACGACTGACAGGAGGTCTGTCTTTCCCTCGGGTGTCATGTCTCGGAGATAGGACCTGATGACGGGCTTGCGGCCGGCACTGGAATAGGAGGCAATGCCAACCTGACTGTCCTCCGGAGACTCGCTGATGAAGCGTTGAGTCATTCGAACAACATCCTGCCATACCTCGTCATCCTGTTTCATCCAGGTGCCAAAGAAAGAGAGAGAGAGAGAGGGGTTGATAGGATTGACAATGTGCATGTTTCAGAGGCAGGGAAGGAGAGGGAGACAGATGTGAATGCATATAGAGACATAGAGAAAATTGTAAAAATCATAGGGTGACAGAGAGTTACAGCAGAGACAGTGAGAGGGGACAGTGAAAGGTGAAGGACAGAATACAGAGATCGCAAAGTTAAATAAAATGAAACATTTGGGTGGATCTAAGAAATGTTAAATTACTGCAAAAACATTTGAACCACGACAAGAGATAATACGATAAAACATTATTTGATAATGGGCATTATACTGAGCCATTTAATGATAATTCAGTTTTGTTGTCACAGGTAATACTTCGTTTTATTCGTCTTATAAATTTATTCACAAATATATCTTTCATTTCATTTGTAATTTTGAAGATTGACTATGTGATAAAACTGTATTATCAAAAGTGTATCTCTCCATTGCTAGCGTCAAATAAGTTTGACATGACTGTTTAAGTTTCGTCGAATACGAGAAACTGGGACTGTGGGTTACGATCAATACCGCTTGTACCGGAGCATAGGAAACGTCATAACTCCACTTCAAAAGAATTGTAGTAACCACTAGCTTCGTCAGACAAATATATTCTAATAACATTTAAACCTGACGAGTTTTTGTTAAAAATTGGGTTTAACAAAGGAAGTTAGTGAGTTGGAGGTCGAATTTTTCCTTTGGTTAACGTGACCTCAGACCCAGGGTCGGATTTAATGGTATCAGTAGAATACACGCCAGAGAGTCCTACAAATCTCTATACTCTCATCACGTCTGCGCAAAGATACTGCGTCTTAAGAATCACTACTGTATTTTGTATGCCTGTATTTCAATAACTGACGTAACGGAATTGGCGCCTCGTGTGCAGACGGCATTGACCGAGAAGCAGAATAGGCTACGACTTACACCCATGGTTGCCGATTGATCGATGACGATGACCGTCCTCAGCTTCTGACGAATCAGGGTGAATGTCGGCGTCGTGTCCATGATGTCGGCTGTCGGAGGGTTGGCACCACCCAGGAAATCAGGTGACTTCAACATGACGTCCCACGCACTTTGACCTTCGCATTGTCTGTTCTGCTCCGTCGGTGCCTCGGAGGAGTGGAAGGATGATGGGTCACCGTTCGGGTCACTGTGGCAAAAGCTCCTGATCTGTTTCAAGGAAAATGAAAAGATTTAGATTTGTGTATGGAACACCACAACAAATAACGATCCGACAACCATCTAATTTTGAACAAATAGTAATTTATATCTGTAGATATGATAATTTTAGTATGTAAAATCTTTGCTTTCAAATGATTATAATGAAGGATAGAATCTAAAATACAGGTACTGTAAGCACTCCAGCCAGAGAAAAGAACTGCTTGGCTACATTGGACCGATTTTAGGACTGTCCCCGACTTGCAGCCGACTTGTCCTTTTCACAAATAAAGAGGCTTCCAATACCAAACGACATCAGTTTTCCTACATACATCACTCGGAGATATTTACATGTTTTAATTTCTATTTTCAATGATACTGTGTTTTGTTCAATATCGCAGTCGAACTATACAGTGTGCGATGTGTCTTAAAAACATACAAAATATTAAACAAGCTACGTGTACATGAGACATGCACTACGTTATCGACATCACTTCGGAAATATGACTCCATCTCAGGACAAATAGCTTGTATTTTCGCTGGGCATATTGTTAGAGACGATAATGAACCGATGGACGATAACGGGCTAAATCTACCTAAAGCCGAGAAAACATTTTCGCTGGCGGCACCAAGTACTAAATGTGCCGTGAACTTTGTCATGTGTTATTGACGGCAGCTATATGCCATTGCCAGCGTTCATACAGAGTCCTCACTCGTTTGTCTCTTATTCGCCATAGTGCAAAACCCAGCGCGTTGGCAGCATCCGGGGGCAGCATGAACATATTAACGTCACCCCAAGGCGAACATTGTTTGCTCCTCTGCCTCTGGTAACTTTATCCCTTTTAGAGTTCCAAGCCCTATATGTTTTATGAATCTTGACCTTCAGGTATCAGCAGAGGATTTCCGTCATGATCACGATCTTCTCGAATGTCTGGTGTGATTGAATACCTATCTACAGGGTCGTCGACTGTACTTTTTAGAGACGGTCTAAAAATAATGTGTTGATCCCTCCATGCACCGATCTCTACCACAGAGCTCTCTTCAAGGGCTCGGTGCATGTGTGCCTCCAGCGCCATATATGCCTTTGGAGGTCATATCCTTCATTTCTACATGTATTTTCTAATATCAGCAATTTATTGCATGCTTTTTCAAATTTGAAGGAAATAAATGTGTACATCAAGAATTACGAACGAATGAGATTGTGTGTTCTGCATGGTGAGAACTAGAAATAGATAAAACGGAATCTGTATAAAATTAACAGCATCTTGAAGAATTGTGTATCCTATCTCTACCTGACTTTGGGATTTTTATTGGAGGGATGGCGTAATATGCCATTTTTATGAAAGAACTTCATAACTCCTTGATTATACTATCTAAACAAACTCATCATCAATCTTATATAAACCTAGGACAAAATCGAAAACCACATGATCGTGACTATGATGACAGTTATGGAGAAAAGGGTTAATATACATGTGCAAGGGAGATGACAGCCATTCTCTGCATGTACTTACAGATGGGATGTGGGTGCTGTACATGATCGACCCGGAAGCAGTCTGTCTTTCGATGTTGCTGGGCCGGAAGCGGCACTGGTGAGGCGGGAGTTCCCCTTCTGGGACTTGGCATGAGATCCATGATTGTCCACGCCTCTGCAGGTCGCCACGCGTAGCAGAATCGGAAGATCTTGGAGGCACGGCTACTCCGACGATGGAGTCTGAACACTTGTTGCCTTGCAGTCGGCCGAGGCTGTTGATGTAGAAGTTAGGGTCGGTGGGGAGGGAGGGATACTCGTCAAAGAGTCCCCATCTGAGATGACCCCACTCGTGAACAATCACTTTCGCTGGAGACAGGAAGGGTTACAATTGAGGACAAATCAATGAAGAAATATTTAATCGGTATGCATGTTATAGTCAGATCATTTATTACATTTCGGCACGGAGGCCAGTACGTTGTGCACACCAGGTGTCATTTTGATTGCATTAGTACCTATACTACTACTACTACTACTACTACTATAATGGTTTGATTCATAATTATTACTATCATTATTATTATCATCATTATTGTTAAGTATTTGGCGTCACCTGTGCCTGTGAGGCGAAAAGCGAACTATATCACTGTAACCCTCAGGATCCCCTCGAAATAACTGACTGTCGGGGGTGTGAAGGTGGACCACTACAGCAGGGTTTCCCTCATCTCTTATACGAATCCCGGATACGAATAGTGCAGTGGGTAATTAACGTTCAACATTGTGACTCTCTTCTACACGGGGCATCCATTTATCATTTAAAGGTAATACAAAGTTTCGGGAAATTTAGAAATTGGGTGGATAATGATTCTTTACAATTTTAATATAATTGGATACCCCTGTGGATGTATTATAAGCACTAGAAAATTTAGCCCCTAAAACACTTCTGTTTTCGAGAAAAATTGAATATAAAAATTTACCGGTGCTCCCGGTAAATTTTGATAAATTTCAAATAGCGCCTACGGACGTACAATGGTAGCTGCGACCATGAAAATCTCACAATATATAGTTCTGATATATAATTCCCAAACGGAAATAGCTAATCGGTCGATTTTAGTCAAGAAACATTGTTTTATAGCTTAATTAATATCTTGACCTAGAGAGGGAGCTATATAACATAACGAGTTTATTAATTACAATTTCATAACTTAAGACTCGATTTCAACCGCGACAACGACCACTGAATATTATAGGTTCGCATATGCTTCCAATATGTTCATTTGAACCAAATTCATGACCCCATACCAAAACTCTGTATTACCTTTAACATCCTACTGTATTAATGTATCCTGCGTCTATGAAACAGGGGAGGGGCACGTTAACACACAACGCAGACTTCAGTCATCTGCCTTGGTTGGATTCGAACCCACGATCTTTGGTTAGGCAGGCAGACACTTTACCTACTGAGCAAACTCGCCTCCGCTAATAAAGCCTATGAAAGCAATTAATGAATGCGCCAATAATTCAACACATTGTTTGTATTGATAATATTTCGGTTCACTTTTAAAAACTTCAACTGTTTGTACGATGTCAATCTTGCAAGACGCGTCACAAACCGCTTAAATTACCGACGCAGACAACAACAACGACAGCGGGCTCGTGTGTAACGAGCATAAACAGGAATGGTAACTGACATTAAAGTAAAAGAAATTCAAGCTTTAAAACATTATGCTCTTTTTTGTAATTATTCACGTAAACTTTGGGGTATGAAAACTCAACACAACCACAATTAGACGACGGCATTCATGATCAACATGTACAATGCCGGGGTTGAAAAGGGAATAACTAAAGTTAGATTTCTTTGAAATATCATGACAAACACAATACGTCACAGACACAGTCAGACATCGCTCTCTCAGCAGAACATTTACCAATGACACTTTGCCCCCCGATCATAGCACAACAGTAAAAGAAAGTTCATGACCACACGGTCGTGTCGTCATGGAAACTAAGAAACTTGACTCTACTTTTCACCGACATCATGTTTACGTCATAAGACATTAGACTCATGGGGTGACAACGTTCATTGATCGTTATGAACAATGATACTTACTACTCTAATATTAGGCAGTTTCCCCGTACAATCAAAGTGCATATGATAATTATTTTCGTTGTACTTTCTGTTATTTACTCTACTTTTAGTTTGATTTATATCTCAAATTAGAGGTTATTTTGTCATGTAATCATATTTGCTATTCTCTACGCCCCCCTTTTTTTATAGCTACAAGCTAAAGTTTAATACTAAAATGAATTAGAATATATAATTTTCCGTCTTATGAAAATCAAGCTATGCAAATACATAAGGCAATATTTACCTACGTCTTTATGATCATCGCTTCATGTCAATAATTCATCCGTATCGGTGTGACAAATTATTCGATAAATTTTCGTGATGATGGAACTGGTGATATGCACATGTCAATGGTTTTATGGATATCTTTCATGAGAACAAGATATTAAAATGATAATATACAGTCTTTGCAAAAACAAAATCAATGCTGGTTCACATTGTGTAAGATAATATTCTTTTAGGTGGGGAATAGGAGAGAAAAAGAAGACCTTTTCACTTAAAATTCGACAGCCCTGTGACCTTCCTGGGTAAAACGTAATTTTAGCGAACTAAGCAGCATCCGTTCCCATAACTTAAACATGAAAGATAACCAAACTGTGGATTGAGGAGAGCATAACTACTTTTCAACTAAGATATCTACAATGTCATCATCTTCGAAGTGTGGTCTAGCTTGAAAGTTCTAGCAATCCCGGAAAGTTAGGGGAAACACTGACGCACGACCGGGACCGCCACTGTGGCTTGTGATTTTTTTTTAAAGAAACGATGGTGATGAAAAGTATTTTCAAAGAATTTCTACAAATAACTATTTTTTGAATGTCTTTGTCATAACAAATATGCCATTTCCTATTCCAAATTCTACTTCATTATGTTTATTTATGTACGGTGTGGAAGCATGAAAGGTAGATCTCTATACCCCTCTCTCTATACCCCTAATCTGAGAGTACATGCTTTCCATGAACATGATATATTTAATCTTATTTGTCCCTATAAAGCTCAACTAGACGATCTTTATATCAAACTAATACTACTACAAAACAAAACAGTGAGAAATTGAATGAGGAAAAATCGTTACCATTTTGATAAAGAAGGAGAACGGGTGGGGAACGAGCTTTGTCTTGAGTTCCTCTTTTTGGGGAGCAAGTTTGAGTCCATAGTCGTTTCTTTAGTGATATTGGGGAAAGGATTGAGAGCTAGTCCAGTCATGTTTCAGTTAAGTTTAGATTCATAGTCGTTACCATGGTATAAGCAGGGGCGTCGCTAGACCTTTTTCAGTGGGGGGGTGTAGAGGCCAACGATTACCGACAAAACTAGCCACCAATTACCGACAAAATTAAATGTCCAATATCTACAAATTCAACCCTATAAACCTGGGGCCGAAGGCTAAATTGTTTTTCCTATGGACTATCTATAGTACTTGCATATGAGCAAAATGGTCATTTTCCTCGACGACATAAATATACGAATCATTTTTTCAATTTAGTCAGCATCATAGCTTTATATTTTAATGCAGGCGCGGAGCTAGGATCTTATTTTAGGGAGGGACGGTAGTGAGCAAGAGAATCACTTAAAAGCGCGCTCATTAGGGGGGTGTGGATGATGGGCCTCCCGCGCGAAGCGCGGAAGCTTAGACGTTTCCTTAAATTATTAGGAAAAGAAGACGATTAATTGTTCAGTTTTCGACTGTTAATCCTTGGCTGAATGAAGTTCCCCCCTCCCGCGCGACGCGCGAAAGCTATGACGTTTCATTAAATTATTAGGAAAAGAAGACGATTAATTGTACCGTTTTCGACTGTTAATCCTTGGCTGAATGAAGTTCCGCGCGAAGCGCGAAAGCTATGACGTTTCATTAAATTATTATACAAAAAAGAAGACGATTTGCTGTACCGTTCTCGACTCGTCTAAAATAAGTTTTCCCCTTCCGCGCGAAGCGCGGAATTTTTTGGCGTTTCATCACAATATAGAGAAAGGAAGACGATTCCTCGTACCGTTTTCGAATCTTATTAAGCCCTTTTCATCTGAATTCAGTTTCCTCCTCCCGCGCGAAGCGCGAAAGCTTTGACGTTTTCTCAAATTATTAGAGAAAAAACACGATTCGTTGTACCGTTTTCGACTCTAAATAAGCCCTATTAATTTTGTCTGAATTCAGTTACCCCTCTCGCGCGAAGCGCGGAAGCTCTGACGTTACCTTTAATTATTAGAGAAAGAAGACGATTCGTTGTACCGTTCTTGACTCGTCTCAATGAAGTTTTCCCTTCCGCGCGAAGTGCGGAATTTTTGGCGTTTCATCACAATATAAAGAAAGGAAGACGATTTGTCCTACCGTTGTTGACTCTTAAACCTTGTTTGTATTTAGCTTCCCCGAAAATGTTAAACCTCTGATTTCTTTAGCTGATATTATAGGAAAGTGAAACTGCGAGAAAATACAAGTATTGTAGTTGTAGTCACTCTCGAAGTCGTCACAGCGGATAAGAAGTCACAGTTCGTAGGGAAAAAAACTTGTCGGCCGACCGACAATATACATCTTACCGACTTCAAACTTCTGCATTGATATAGTTCACGAGGATCGAGCAAGAATACCGATACAGCTGACCCGACACAGCAACATATTTACCCGTGTCTTTCTTGCTCCCTCGACGAGACGACTCCACCCAACAACCCCCTTCTCTCTTTTACTCCCACTCCTCCTCTCTTAGACTCTTACCTCCCCTCTCTCTCCTTTCTTTCACCCCCCGTTTCTTTTGTTTCCCTTTCACTTTGTTTTCTTCTTTTTTTCTTTTCTTTCTTTTCCTTTCTTTCCTCTCCTCCCTCTTTTTTCTTTTTTCTCTTTCTTTCTTCTTTTTTTTCCTTTCTTTTCCTTTCTTTCCTTTCTTTTCCTTTCTTTCTTTTCTTTTCCTTTTCTTTTTTTCTTTTCTTTCCCTTTCCCTCTCTTTTTTTCCCTCTCTTTTTTTCCCTCCCCCTTTTCTCTTTTTCCCGACGGCAGCGCAATTTTACCGACAATATCCTGACAGGTGGGGGGGGTGTCGCACCCCCCCACACCCCCCCCCCCCTTTGGCGACGCCCCTGGGTATAAGGAGAAGGGAGTGGGACGAGTGTGTGTGTGTGTGTGTGGGTATTTGTTTTAAAACATTTTTACAGACGTGTATCAATCAGATATGATGGTAAATGTATGGGGACCGACCTTAACCTCACCATCCGAAAGACGTGACTCAGTTTCGAACCGGGGTCCGTCTGAGTCAGTTTGTAGGCGAAGATAGAGAGCAGACTAAGAGAACGTGCCGCTAGACCAACTCTCATCTCTCTTGATAACCCTTATCATGGTTATAAAGAACAGGTGAACATGGTGGGAGGAATAATGCCATGAAATGGACTCTCCTTGATTGGCAGAAAATTATATTAATAATGCGTTATTGTGGTTTCGCGGTTTCTTCATCATCATGAACAATAGGAGGCCTGTTGAATCTCTTTAAAAAATGGCACGAAGTGTAGACATAATCCTTTTTTCAAGAGGCCTTCCGCAAATAAATAATTTTGGGCGATGCCCCCCCCCCCCCCCCCTAGCGCAAAACACACCAAGGCCCCTTAATTTAAGTATATGGGTCACAATAAGTTGGAATATTCTGCCCCTTATAAGGCCAAGGTATGGATACGCCATTGGATGACTCACTTACCGGGATCTCCCCACTGGGATGGGTCTTCAGACGTGAAGAAATCGGTTGTGAGATGCATATACTCTCCAGGATTGCCGCACCGGCCAGGCTGACGAACGAACGGCTGAGGAGGTATATCCGGGTTACTCCCCGTTGGTCTGTAGTCAATAAATCACACCAAAAAGACAATAAAAACAAAGTACGAAGAACTTTATTAAAAGTAGGTTAATTTGTTGATTTATGGATTGATCTGATAATGATAAATCCATAAACGGAAGTTTTTAACTTCCGTTACAAGGTGAGTTTCAATAATTGGCATAAATTGATGAACATGGCGGTTGGGAATCTCAGATCAATGGGACCGGCATACATTGCTTGATCCTTTTTTTTTTCTTCTTCTGCAAATGTATAATTATTTATTTATAATTTTGTTCCCATTTATTATTTACCTAATTTATAAACATATTATTAAATTATCCATTTAATGATGTTTGCTAAAAAGTTTGCTTAAAATGAAAAATGACCTCTCTCAGCGTTTTACCCTAGTTATCGGGTTCATATATGCACGTACTGAGTGCACGCATCGTCCCTCTAGTAGGGAGCTTTCTTAAATATAATTTATGGACATAAATATGAAATATGACGATTCCAAGAAGATTTCGAAGGATCATGCATTTTCGCCGATTGATATATTGATCTATTATAAATCAAGGACGCTCAAGTTTGTGATGTCCTAAAGGTCTGTATCAAACATAATAAATACAATAATGATGTGGTGCTTAGAAAAAGCTGAATTTACACATTCATATGAAACACATCAATTCTTTATTTTTATTTCCCTTGAATTTCAAATGCATGGACTACTTAAGCACGTTGTTTTAGACTATATCATATCTGATTTTATTTCTACCACACCCTGTTGAAGCTAATACTCCTACCTATTTTGCGTGTAGGCCCATTAATCATCAATTAATGGTCTAAGTGTTGGATTAATAAGGACAAAACGACCTCCTATTCTTGAAAGAAAATTATACCTGTTAAATCCATCTTCATCACCCTTCTTTGACCTTGATAACGAGGTGAGTCAGAGTTCTCTAATCATATATAGTCACAAATCTGGTGTCTCATAATTATGAGTGTGCTACAGTTTCTTGAGAAAAGAAAGTAACTCACAAACACCAATCATGACTTATTTTATGTCTCTATTATCTCTCTCTAATAATAAAGATAATAATGCTAGCACATCGTATGCTGCTATCTCCATGCGCTTAATAAAGTAACAATTAAATGCCTTGATGAAAATATTTTTTACGTAGACTGATAAGCTAACTAAAGTTTTAAAAAAATCATAAATTGAATATCTTTACTTTTTTATGATGAAATAATGTAATTATCAAAATGAAATGAAAATACCAACCATTCATATCGATCTATCAACATCACAATTATGAACATGCCTATTCTCCGTTTGATAATCCTGTCTAAAAATACTTATCTTCTTCAATTTCATATTTCAAGATTGTTTTAGTACATCTTTCCACAAAGGATGTTCACTTTATAAAGATTTATTTCGTCTTTGTCACCGGGGGAACAAAGCACAGAAGAAGCATACATCATACGTTAATATTGTCAACTGACAGTTTGCATCTAAATTTAAAGATGATTTTAATGTTTCATCAATGATAAATGAAACAGTACCCAACATTTGCGCAGACGCTTGAACGTTGATTAAAGCACGATTAATCTATATTAACTATTTACGCACATGTCTATCATTGACCGATTTACCAACCACAGAAAACGGAAATATCCAAATTATCTGGGATTAGGTTAATTCATCGTAATAATCGGATGTGAAAGACGATTATCCTCCAACAGATCAGATTGTGTATTACATACAGTATATCGAGACAAATCTAATGGTTCTAAAAATGGGAATTCGTGCTAAAGAATGAGTAAGTTATCGATATATCTCGGTGATTATACCACGATTAATCACACCCTATAGAGTCTAGACACAAGGAAAATACAATGAATACATTTGTTTGATTCTTCTCAGATTACCCAAATATATTGTTTAAAGCTTCTAACATCTTGTATAAAATATATGATGGTTGAATTGTACATATCAAATCTTGTTTTAATAAATAAATAAAGATAATTGTTTTGTGTTTCAGCTGAGAAATCAGCCTCTTTTTATTAGTTTGTTTTCGACTAATTTGTAAAAAGATGTAACATGGCCTACACAAAAAGGTTAATAAGAAAATATGTTACCCGGTGTTTGTATTTATTGATTATCTTTACCCTTGACACAGTTTGGGTGGATATTACGACATTTATGACACACAAGAGAGTATAATAAAGAATACATGATGTTTGATTGTGCCTTTAAAGTACCCTCGAACAGGCATCAAACAATAGCACCATACCATTTTCTATCATAAGTAAGTTTGGCTTTTTCCCGAATTATCACCTGGATCTGAGATTTGCCAGAAATTATTACAGCATCCTTATATTTCCATCCTAAAATAGACAAACTTGCAAGATAACAATCTGGATTCTAACAAAGGTGACAAAATTGGCATTTTAAGAAGTTTCAGACAGACTTCCGAAAGAGGGAACTGATAAAAATACACACAAATCCTCACACTGCAAAACGCAAGCAGCTTAAAATGTAGAGTTTACTTGACGGTTGATGTAAAGAATCCTGCGTTAATGCTCTTTTAAGATTCCATGCAATACATAATTAAATGACACCTACCATGGAGTTACTAGTAACTCCATGCACCTACCTAACATAGAGATTGGCTGTACCGAGCTGTGCTGTGTGTGGGGCGAATTTGTGGGTGGGTAGTTGAGGCCAGTTCTTTGGGATGAGGATGGCAACATCTCGAAAGAAAGCTCGTCCGTTTGTTGCATTGAAGAGAAACGATGAACCACTGGTAAATATATTCTAGAAATAAACAAGACGGTGATTTGAATAAAAGATAATGAAAAGTAAATGATATGAATAATTGATGTACTGATAAACCAAGTTATGAGAAGTGATGATGTGGAAGACTATGAACAGAAATATACAAAGCCGACAATTATATAGTTTAAATCTATAGAAGTACCACATAATAAAATATTAACAACGTATATTGGTCGAAACTAGGGGAAGGAGATGTGCGCGTGTGACAAACCTCATCCATTAAAATATTTTTGTTGGCACATTCGAGGTTTTTGGCAAATGAAAAAAATTCCCCCTTACAGGAGGGAGGGGGGCTTATTGGGGGAAATGTCGACATCTGTCGACATATAAATAAATCAAATTTTGAATAAGCATAGTTATACGGAAAGTCTCTGTAACTATTTCATTTCATTTAAAAGACAGTGATTACTAACTACTCACCTATAGAGCCCACCTATAGACTAAATTATATCAGTTGCAATAATTGACTTAGAACACGATTTATTTCATTTACGACTAAACATATCAACAGTGGGATGAGTGAGGAATAATTGGTGACTCTATTTCAAATTCAAGATGATTAGTTTTGATCGGTATTTATAGACCATCATGACTCATGTTCTGCGTATCGTCGATTATACGATTATAATAGGTCTGCTTTCTTTTAATAACCATTTGATTACCTATATAAAAACTATAGGCGAAAATTTGTGAAACTATTACGTCGTCAACGGATTAAAATAATGTTGTATTGAGTCTGTCTGTCTGTCTGTCTGTATGTCTCTGTCTCTGTATCTCTCTCTCTCTCTCTCTCTCTCTCTCTCTTAATCAATTTATCAACCATTAAATTAGTCATGAAATCATCACAAACAAGTTTTATTGGTTTGTATTCTATTTGATGATTATATATAACCTCATGTATCGACTCCACTTAGGTTACATCCTTTATATATCAAATAACAGTATTTGTCATCTCTTTAACGGCATTGTTTCTTTTATTGGTAGGCCTCGGCATTTCGTTCACACATGGCCAAAATTACTGTGTTATATCATTCATGTCCGACTTCTTACTTTTTTATTTTCTGTTACTGACAGGTCTATTAATTTTTAGCTCCGTCTTCTCTTCTTCAATGATCTTACCTTTCAATCGTCTTTCTTATACAGGCAGACTTGATTTGATGTGACACGGAGCCGGATATTACAACATTAGTTCATGAAGTCCCACTGACACCCCCCCCCCCCTCCCCCCCCCCACCCTCTCCCGCGTCTTCGAAGTTCGAACCAATTACACATGTGATGAAAGCTAGGGTGATTACCTGTTCTACTTCTTAATCCATCTCTTATTCACATAGCGAATTTATACACCTGATATACGCTATATAAAGGAAGGGATTAGGTATATAAAGAGGATGATCTAAGGCGTATCCAGGAACCAGCGTAGGCCCTATCCGCCCCCATTTTGAGCCCCAGAAGAAAAAGATTGACACAACTTGTAAACACATACCTTATAATAAAGATGGAAGCCTTATATTGAATGAAATAGGCATTTCAAAATGGTATAACTCCTAAACATACTCTTGCATATCTAGCTCATGGTTGTGACGGAGAAACCACAAGTTACCATCCCCATTATAAGCCCAGGAAGAAAGAAAAAAAGACTTCCATTATTGTACCGCCTATCTTTGTCGCCTAAAGTATGTCTTAAAAGAACATCCCCTTTTAGACATTTTTGAATTGCAAAAAGAACTAGAAGCAGGAACAAAAGTTCTTCATCAAATTGCAATTTGATATCATAAAATACAGTCCACAGATGAGATACAATACCGAGTTGCTTTTCTAAGATTCCATTTTAAATTTTATAGTGCAGGATACAGCTGTATGTGCATTTCTATCGACCTTCAGAAATATATAACTCTCTTATTGTTTACTTTTTCTCAATCATAATTATATTTCTACTAAATTCTACTTAATTTTTTTTTCTCTCAGTTTAGATTCCATTGAATCACATGCAGGTACTACATGCACACTTTGTAAAACTTTTTTTAAATTCTGACAGAGGCCAATCTTTCTTTCGGCTCTATTTTAAAATATCTAAACCTACAACATAAGGGATTGGACAAGTCCGGACGTTTTGCTTTAGATGTGCATATGCTAATTATGAATCGCTGATTTTAACAGAACATCAATATAGGAGCAGCATTAATCTGACGATTATGAGCTTTATTGGAAAGAATACAAGTTTTGAAAAAGGTGATTAACACAAGAGGACAGTTATAGTCAGCTTTTAGCATTCTAACTTGGCAAGTTTTCAAAAGCCATTTCTTGTCCTTAAAAGGTCGTCATGGTGATGGTATGGTTTGAGTTTGTCTATCTTATTTATAGCTTTTTCGTTTTCCCCTCTCTTCTATTTCAACTTCAATAACCGTCAGTATACCATGTCTTTCTACTTAACTTGCTTTGAGTAGACGTTTCTCGATTCTAGTTTGTTCTAAATGTCGATTTTATTATTTTTTAATTTTCACTTTATCTTATTTCGTATTGTTTGATTTCGTTGTCCGGTTTAATTTTTTCACTTTGCTCAAAGGCCTTCTTATACATTAAATCCCATTAAAGTTGGTATTATTACTTTCACTCACATACTATTTATTATGCCTTTTACGTATCCATTATTCCTTAGCCCCCTTCTATCTCTCTCTCTCTCTCTCTCTCTCTCCCTCTTTCTGTCACTTTCTGTCTCTCGCTGTCTCTTTGTCTCTCTGTCTTCCTCTCTCTCTCTCTCTCTCTCTCTCTCTCTCTCCCTTCATGCCTCTGTAAGTTATTCTTCCTTTTTCCACTTTCTTATCATGTTCAGGCGTCTAGGGCCCTCCTCTTTCTTTGATAATAATTGATCTCCATTTTATAAGCTCTAAAATATAACAGATTGCTTTGTTTGAACATGAAAATTTACTAAATTATCAATACAAACCATTTTGATATATATAACAAAATCTTAAAATGTATCAGGTATTCCCCCTCCGTGCCCTCTGCATGACTAATGCCTACGAGAACAATGGGATGATCCTAATCCTCTTGCACTCAGTAAAACAAAAGAAACACAAAGTATTAATCACAAAGCAAAACGGGGTCTGTAATTGAGTCACAACAGAATTAGGGCTAAAATGGGGTCCCAATGCTATTGTCTTTCCAATTTAACTTAGGGGAGTTCCGAAAGGTCGCAAATCTGGCCTACTGATTTAACCCCCTCCCCCCCCCCCCCCCATCCCCTTGTCAATTTTTGACTAATGTATAATGCCTAACAAGAAATATTCGACATTCGGCAACTTTACATGTATGTAACGGGAGGCAGGGGCGAACTTATCCATGATTCTTTAAAGGGGGAGGGCACAATGCAGAATTTTTTTTTTCAACACTGACATGATAGACCTATCCTTCTCATTTATGATGGAAAATTCTAAATGTTGTTGGTAATTTACATAGTATTTTTAGGCTTGTGGGAAAATTCAAAGTTTGTGAAAAATTGGGAGAGATTTAAAAACAAATTGGAGGGGCATATTGATAGGAAAGATACACTGCATATTAATACAAACTTAGTCTCCTAGATATTTTGGGAATCGAAACTGCCCCCCCCCCCCCCCCCATTTCCCTCTGCCCGCGTTATGAATATTCATTATAAACTCATATCATGCTAATTCATCTAGAACTCTTACTAATACTAGTCCGTACTGTGTGGGCATGGGGCTGCATAGGGCTGCATGGTGCGGGTGTCAAATGCCCCCCCCCCCCCCCATCGTAACGCAACATAGCATACCCAAAGCCACACACAATATGTCACGATCGCAATGACTTTCAAAAGTAATTTACCTATTTCAATAGCCTTGCACGACACGTGTTCTAGTGCGAACATGAGCATAACATATCACATATCAGAATATGATTTCTATTTCTATCTATACAATAGGGTATTGAACTTTCCCCAAGTTTATTTCTTGAAAGTCTTTACGACCGTGTCATCGTAAAGTACACAAAATGTTCCATTGATTGTTGTAAATAGAACATTGGAATCATAAAAACACCTAAAATATGATAAAATTGTATTTACTTGTCTATTAAAAGAAGAATAGGTACAAAGGAATTCGTTGTTGTAAAAAAAGAAAAGAAATACAACTCATTTGGTTATCTTACCTTGAATGTTTGAATAAGTGCATCATTTGGCGGTATGCTTGGGTCTATAGCTGCTAGGATCCCTGAATATCCATTATTGACAAGGTTGATCTGACTCCTCCCCCAGCTCCCAAGCCCAGGAATGCTTTGTGAATGGGCTGTTCCCGCCAAAATGAGTCCAAGAAATATTGTCTGCAACAAGCAGACTTGTGCTGTCCTTAATTCCTTCATAATTTTGAAGTTTGAAATTCAGTCACGAAAAGCCTACAGGCCTACCAAAAGAAAGTATGAAGCGTAGATGGCTGTGCTACAGTAGCTTTACTGGAAAGACGTCCTCTTATCTTTTTTACGCCAGATAGTAGGAGAAACCAGTCGTCTAGATCTGAGCAGACGACAGTATCAATATCACAATTTCTCCTCGATTAATGATAACAAATAATTTTTTTAAATCTATCAAGTTGTTTTCGCTGAAAATATTTCCAGTTTTGAAAGTACGCATAGCAGCTTCATTCGTTGTGGTTTCTGTAATCCATATTTGATGGCTAATATAAATATTATACCATGATCTAATCGGTGCACTGAGAGGGATTGACTTAGAAATCAAAATCAAAATCAAAATTTGTGAACAGAAACACAAATGTATGGGCTACGAAATAAGCCGGCTTTCGTCAACCCTCCTATCATGCAAGACCTCAAAATGTGTGTGCAGTCTACATCTTCTGTCATCAAGACCAGAAACACAGAAAGAATTTCAAATTGGCCCAATTCCGATCAGAGCTGACCGATATCCTTAAAAAGTGAATTAATTGGCACAACTTGTGCGATCAGAACAGCGTCATGCGTTGAGTCACGATTTACAATGATCAAACTTATATTCGAGCAACCCTGAAGATTCGTTATGTCTTTATTGCGTGAAAGAGCAGACGGTAAGCGCGCTGAGAAGTCACCAGAGAGTGAGCGAAGTTTGGGAAAGAGGGTAAGAACCTTTTTAAAACTCCGGAACACGTTGAGAGGCCGGATTGAGGTGATGGGGCTAAAGCGCAGCGCGCGCGAACGAATTTTGAGACCGTAGTTCACAATGGTTTAATGTGATAGGAAAACGCTCATGGGGTCGTTGTTTTGGTAACCGTCTATGAGAATCATGAAAAATTAACTTCATACCGAATCGTAAACACAGCTGCTCGATTTCACCTTGATCATGGGGGGTAAATTTAAGTTGGTTTGTTCTTAGCGAGTAATGGGTTTGGTAATAGAATCCCCGTTCTACCATTACAGAAGCTAATATTTCTTTATCTAGGGCGAAATCGTTCTATATTACATTCCTTTGCTATGATAGGATTCTTCATTTGCTTGCAGCGAAATATCCTTTACATGGGTCTCTTCTTGATGTGATGTTGTTGTACACAACATTTTCTCCATTAATTATAAAAATGATGATAATATTTCTTGTTTACCCAGGGTTGCCTCATCAGTATTAATACTATTCTCCCTGAGGGTCCTACAATCACCAAGCTACTATAATAAGGCGCTCTAGCATTCCCAAGCATTCGGATACCCATTTACTACCCTTGGTGGAGAGTGTCAAAAGTAGGTTAAACTTTTTTCGTTTTCATTTTGCCATGCATTTCACAGTCCAGCGACGTGTCCATTCGACCACGACACCTCAGGCTACATTAATAAACTGCACCATCATACACAATGGTAATATACTTCTTTAAATGCTGCCAATGATGCTGATGCATAGAATGTGTTCCATTTTCACCAGTTTCATACCAAACACCAATTTTCAAAATGAAAAATAAACAAAAATCCACGTAAGCAGAAGATGCATTCAAAAGAAAATGTCAAAATTCTTTCATTAATGTATATTTCTTTTCTTCTATCGTAGTAAACTGTACTTGTGTTTTTATTTAAAACCACACAAATTCCCCTTTTATATTTTGCTATCAAAAGTCGGATACACTTAATACGGGGGACAAATTTGCCCGCCCTATAGCCACATATCGTTATGTGACGCGGTTTTCTACCCCCCCCCCCCCCCCCATCCTCCCTTAAGACAATCAAGGCAATCGTGGATTCATGATTCTTTGGCAATTTTTTTTTGCGGGGTGGGACGTGTCGCCCCCCCCCCCCCCGTGTGCCCTGGAGCCGTCACTACCTGGATCCACCTTTGTCTCATATCGAGTTGCAAAGTGTTAATATTAACATCTCAGGTCACATTTTCATCATCGTCTCATCTTATATAAGAATTCCGAGTGTTTTCTTTATTCTTTAAGATATCTCTCCAACGACTAAGATGACCTTTTGGTGAATATGTTGTAGTCGCTGAGCTAGAGCAACCCATTAATTTCACTTTTGAAGCAGAATAAAGGTCAATATGTTCTAGGCAGACTGTTGAGCTTATGGTAACGATGAGGAGCAAAGAATCGTAACAAAGCGCGCGAGAATGAGGATAAGTGAGATTGACAACACAACAACGTAATCAACAAACCTTGAGCCATCACAAGCTCCAAACGTGCAGTGACTCAGCAATTATTAAATCCCACTTTATTGGAAGAAAGTGACTGACATGGCCGATATTTGTTATTGGCTTATCCACAGTATTATGATGAAAACTGGGCAAGATTTAAAAGTTTTTGTTTTTATTTTACGTAATGATTTAGCAATCAATATGTAAAATGTACCTCAGACATTTTTATTAAATGTGTGTATTTAGAAGTAAGAGCAAAAGTAGCGTCCTTTCCGATGGGTACAAAGGCAGGGGCGGATCCACGTAGCGATTATTCCGGCCCGGCCCCCCTCCCTCCTAGCCCCCCAAAACGATAAAAAAATAGGATAATAACGTAAAGTTAACCTTTATAAAACAAAAAACAAAAGCGCCCCCCCGCTTAAACGCCGGCCGGCTGAGTCGGCACTAAATTTTGTATTAAGATTTGGCTACCCCCCCCCCCTCCTTGACGCCGTCTGGATCCTCTGCAGGCGCAGATCCACGGGGGGGGGGGGCTGACGGGTCAACAACAAAAAATTATTAAAAAAAATTCTCACGAATTAGGTGAAAAAAAACAAAAATAGTGGTCTCACCACCCCTCCCCCCTCCCCCCTCCCCCCCCCCCTCCCCCCGCTTATTCACCGGCTGACTGAGTCGCAACTAATATTTTCTCACGGATTGGGCCCCCCCCCCCTCTTCCCGCCGGCTGGATCCGCCACTGCAAAGGGCTTTATGTGTTTAATATGTGATTTCACTCTAAGAGGACCTAAAGCCGTCGGTCTCCTGGTTGCTTATATACTTACAAGCACATGTTTTATTAGCGGTCAGATTAATCACACTAACCAAACCAATCAGATTTATATTTGTGTAAAAACCTATGAATGATTTCGGAAACAATTCACATTGATTCCATCGAAGTGTTAGGTCTAATGACAGAAGTGTTAACCGGCCCTGAACGTATCAGCATGGTCAAGATGTTAGGCACATGTTCATATTTCTAACGAATAAATTCTAGCCAGCATGAGTTAACAAATACAATATGAGTAACGTTGCCAATATAATGTAAATTAATACCCTGGGACTTTCAAGTTCATATTGGCACCGCTGTGTATCAAGTGACAGTTAAGGACACACAGTATACAGTAGATTAATTAAAAAAGGAACACCAACAGGGTGTGGGGCTTCTGTGAAACCTTAAACTGTTTCCACTGCGATCAATGACCGAAATTGGATGCTTTACTTTGAGAATAAGATCAAAAGTGGTTGATCTTCTGGAGCTCATTGTTAGCACACCTAATCACTTGTCGTTATTGGGCACCATGACATACGAATTCAGAATCAGTTTTCAATAAAAAAAAATATAAAAAATTGTACCGTGTATACAGCTTAAACTGAAATGTAATGATATAAGCTTACTGAGTTGTATATATGGAAATGTTTGATGTAAATTTCAGAACAACTAGAAAGATATACATTATTGGGACATATATTGTGACCAATTTATTAAATAGTGACATGAGTTTATTAGAGAATTTCACAATTTCTGTTAGACGATCAGTGAGGAAATAACCACGTTTTACCCATTTCTATAAGCAGTATACAAATGTTAACTTTAATTAGGTGAAAGAAAAAAAATCATGCAGATAAAAACCACGAATTTTTGTTATGAATGCCCCAACTCATTGCTAAATATTAAGGCCCCAAAATAAGACCAAAAGAGAGTGAATAAGCAACATATTAAAGGGTCAACCACGTAGGGCCAGGTATGGTGAGTGTGAACCTGTTTGTTAGCTTTTCAAAGTTTGCCCTATAATATCACCCAGTATGACATTAATTTTCCCTTACCGACCTCAAGACTTTATATCCAGGGGAGGCCGCACTTGAGTCATATTCTGTAATACATCGCAGCGTGATATCATTATCTTGTCTGTATATCTTCTTCACGAATGTGACACGTTTTCTTGGGGGTTTTGTTAGCTCAAAGTCACGGGTTAAAACATTGTGGGAGTATTCAATATCAAACTTCAAAACACAGGTGTTTCATGCAGTGAATATAAACGAAGAAGTATTTAAAGACCAACAGAATCCTTGCATTTTATTATACTCGTTTGCTCTTTTTTGTTTTGTTTTGTTTTGTTTTATTTTGTTTTGTTTTGTTTCTTGTTTTTATTTTGTTTATATTTTTGTCTTTGTTTATCTTTTGCTTTTTCTTGAGGTTTTTCTTTTTCTTTTTGTTGGTCTTTGTTCTCATTATTTGTATGATTTTTTAATAGCCCGGCCCCTCGTGATCGCAGTTGTTTTTATTCGTTTTTGTATTCAAGTGATTAAAAATACAAAGTTAGAGAGAGAGAGAGAGAGAGAGAGAGAGAGAGAGAGAGAGAGAGAGAAAAGGGGTCGGGGGAGTGTGGAAAGAGTTGGACTGAAATGGTTGGAATAATATTTTCACGCACATAAAACTAATGAGGTATAAAAATTAAAAATTATTAACAAATACGTTATTTTGTTTATAATTTTCTTGCAAAATTTAAATGTTTACATGTTTTATCAAAATTAAATGGTTCGATATTATTGTCACCAACTCAATGTTGTTGTTACCAGAAAACTCGTTAGTATATATGAGCATTAATTCCCCAAATTACACACTATAGTGTTGATGATATCTGCATTGATTAAAATATTAAAAATAGCATTATGGCTTGCGTTACTGCAATTCAATTACAGGCAAAAACAAAGCGAGCAAATCAAAAGAATTAACAGCAAAAGATTTTGATTGCCATGAAGCTTTGCACGCATGCCAGAAAATTATCAGGTTTCTTTAAAAACCTGATATTTTAGATAAAACATTGAAGCGAAGTGAAAATAATCAATGAGAGTATCAGATTAAGGAAATTCTTGTGCAGTATAGTAAACACCCTTCTTAGTTACTTTTCCCTTTGCTCTTTAAGATGACGTGCCAGGTCAAATTGATCAAGCTATTTTAGTTCCATAAACATATAAATTTGATACAATAAATTACGTTAGGGCTTTCCCCCCCCCCCTTTAGTCTCTTTTCGCTAAATAATTCCCATGGCAGCAGGTCAAATTCTCTTTCTTTTTTGTTCTTCTTCTGTCTCTCCCTCTGTCTTTCTCTCTTCATCCAGGGGCGTTGTTAGAGAGAGTATGAGCCCCCAATTGAAAATGTCCGTCTGCAAATTGTGATTTATTTATCTATTTTTTAAATTAGAATTGTCGTCAAATCGCAATAAAATTATGATTTATTTGTATAGTTTTGTTTTACTTCCTGCAGGACAAAATGGAATCTCTGAATGCTAATTTTTTTTTTCTTGCTACAACATGTACAGCCTAATCTTTGGCAAATTTAGTGGTAGATCACCCACTAAAACCCACTAAAAATGTCTGCCCGAAGATATATCTGTCTCTGACCCCCCCCCCCCCCCCTCTCTCACTCTCTCTCTCTCTCTCTCTCTAACCCATCTTTACTCTACCCTTCTCAACTCTCTCCCTCCCTTTTTGAAATTCTCACTGATTCTTTTGTCCCGCTGTCCCACAACATGATTTATTTTTCAAGATCATAACTGAGAGTCTGTGTCAAATTCTATTTCCCGTTAATCTAGACATTTCAGGTATTTCATTTGCTTCCATTCATCAGCCATCTTTCTGCGTATTTACACGGAAATGCAAGATAACCCATGAAATTCACAAATTGAAATCTGAAACCACTTCAACAAACTTTTATAAGGAGATCTGATTTCTCAACAAATAAAATTCATCTTCAACTTCCTAACAACGGCATTTTTCTTTTTTTCTCTTCGGGATTGAACTTCAAGTTGCCGAATAAAAATCGGGATGGGAGGAGGAGATGGGGGTGGGGTGGGGGGGGGGGGGGGTGGGTTGGATAGCAAACAACTTTCGACCAGAGAAGAGAGATGGGTGTATATAGGGAGGCATTGTCTAATGGTGTGGAGTAGTGGCCGTACAGGGGCACGGGGCACGGGGCACGGGGCACGGGGCACGGGGCACGGGGCACGGGGCACGGGGCACGTGCTTCCATTGGGATGGATGAGAAATGTAAAAAGATTGTAAAAATAGGACCCTATGGCGCCCCATCCCCTCATGATACCGGTACCCCTCCCCCCCCCCCCCCCATGTCTGGATCCATGCTACGCCACTGGTGGTAAGGCGGTCTCTATATCTCCCTACCTACATCAATGATCGGTCTTATACATTCTGTAAGGCATACTGTGTATAGGTCTTCATCCGATAGATGAAACACTTTTACACGAATTAGTCCTGTGATTAGGATTAGGGCTGGTAAATATTTTTGTGAATATTAGGTTTTTATTGGACCAATGGACCGATGGGAAAACATTACGAGCATCATTACAGTTGATCCATCTCCCATAACACTCACTCAACATACACAAACCTTCCGTTTTCCAAGAACAAGATTCTTGAGGGGGTAACGACGAGATCCGCATTTTGGCAATGACACCGCCTTGACCTCGAGCATCATATAACATGATGTATGTTGGGAAAGATCAGTTACTACAGCGATCAGTTTTCGATCAGAATTTATTCTCGAGAAAATACTCCCCCGCTTGGTATTTCCTCGGAAAAATAAACGTTTTAAAACGAAAATACCCCAGTCTAAAAAGTACAAAACCAAAAGAAGAGTAAGGTATGCTATTGAATGACAGGTATAAACAACGCTTATAAATGGCATGAGATTGACATATTTGCTGACGTCACTGTAACTCTCTTTGGAATATGACTTTGTGGCCGATTTTCGGGTCGTCACCGCAGAGATTCCCAAGAATAGAAATGTCAGAATAATTCACAATCCAATATCCTGGAGGTTAAAACGTTTGAAATGTGAAAAATATACTAAAATGGAAGCATCTCGACAGGAAATACAATCGTTTATGATAAATCACCATTGTCAACACCGCTGGTTCATGAAATAAATTTAGATTTGCTGACGTCACCTTAATGGCAATGTTTCGTCATTATGAATGGTGCATTAAAACAGCTCAGTTTGTGAAGGCTAATGTGTGACAGATTGTGATGATAATCATTGCATGATCTGGAATTCGAAAAATATCCGGAACTATTCAATATAATTTTGCAATGCAATTTAATCCGTCAGTTATGTAATAATGAGCGAATGTATGAGCAGTGCACGGCTGTCACAAACAGGTGAAAGTGATTGCCAATATAGGTCTGTATGCATCCATAGTCTGACCTTTTACCCAAAAACATATTTGACAGAAAGTTCACACCGTACCCTGGGAATGGATTGGGACAGGGGAGGCAAGGGGTCGTCGGTATTGGGGGGGGGGGCATTTTCTTTGGTCAGCGTTCGAAATATTAACAATAATAATAATAATAATCTTTTAAAGTCCACTCCAAATTTTATTAAGTTAAACCGAAAATGGAAATTCTTTTTGCCCAATTGATCGTGAGCCCGGCAGCCACTGAGCAGCGCCAGATCGACGTTGCTATATCCCTATTGTTGAACGCCAAACAAGGTAGCAGCAACTCCCGCCTTTTTACGTCTTTTGGTATGACGCGGCCGGGGTTCGAACCCACGACCTCCCGGTTGTGAGGCGGACGCTCTACTGACTGATCCAACACACCGGTTATATTGTTATATTGTTTAAATTCTAAAATCTGGAAGCCATTAACCTTTTGATTTGCATTTGTTTCCTGTATGAAATTTGTCGGCAAATTTGATTGGACAGCCCCTCTTTTTTCACAATGGTTTTGAGACGCCCTTGTTAGAGATTGGGAGAGGAACAAAGAGGCTCATGAACATAAAATGTATTTTAGTCTCGTAGAGAGTATTTAAATTCCTTTGGTCAGATTAAAAAGATGAAAAACTACAATTCGTTTCAAATTCTTTTAAATTGTTGTTTGTATCTCCTATTGATTTATCATCATTTTTGTTTGAATGTTTTCGTACATCAATATTTGTCAATAGTCTGAAGGAAATGCCTTTCTCATTTTTGTAACAAAGTATTTTTCTTAATTATTTTGTGCGTAAAACCTCCCTTCGCCCACATAACTCATAAACATTGTACGTACGTATTCACTTCTACGAGCACATTAACCCCTTCATATATAGGGACATCGACCTGAACATAAAACCTATAGGCAACCCCATATCCATGTTGAAATTCAATAATATCAACCCAAGGCACCCACCCCTATCGTATGTCCCGAAGGTTATGTTAAATGTATAATTGATACTGAAATAAGATAAGAGAGAATGTACCCTGAATCTATAAACTGACCAAAAGTCATTGACTGAGATCGTGCAGTGAAGACTGATCAACCACAAATTAATATAACCGCAATTTTACCGTGTTGAATCAATCACAATTTAGGGGCAGGTTACGTATTTACACTCTATATTGCTCTCATCACATTTCGGTTATCTTTCAATAGCATGTATCACAATATGATGAAGACATATGGCTCTCTGTCTGTTTGATGAAGATTTATTTTTGTTATATAAAAAAGTACCATAGCTTCCTCACGACTTACCACAACATTTTTAAAATTATAAATACAAAAATCCGAACAAGCAGACAAAACCGAAAACAACACCAACATCAACAACAACAACAGCAGCAGCAAGAATATAAGTCACATTATGATTAGGTCTCCTTGCATGAAACATGAGATCAAACAAAAATCCGAAAATAAAACCCAATTCTTATCGGCTAAAAGTTTTTTGGAGTTGAACCGCACAAGGCCTAGTTATGTTCAAACCCTTACTAGCCGTTTTCATTTTGCTATTAGGGACTTTTAGATTTACACGACGAGAGCGTGGACTGCCGCGTGTGACATTGTGTTAAGGCACTGGCTGGGCCGTGCCCGGCCGGCAGTGCCTTAAAAGGACGTCACATTACCTTAAAAGGATGTCACACGTGGCGGTCCACGTTCTCGTCGTGTAAATCTAAAAGTCCCTATTTTTGGTTTAAATCATCGTACATTGAAATTTAACATTGTTCATTGTCATCATGTTCATCGGAGTGTTTACTGAGTGTCGTGTTCATTATAATGAGAGGGGAAGAGGGGAAAGAGAGAGAGAGAAATAGAGAGAGAGAGAGAGAGGGGGGGGGGCTACCACTACACTATACACAGCGTCGGTGTCTTGTAACTCTCGTGATACATCTCCCCATTTGTCGTCTGCTTTCAGTTTTAGAGAATTTCCTGCGATTGTGTACAATGACGGATGCCATGGCAACGTCACCTGTCTTTTGTTTAACCTGTTGTCTGGCTAGCAGATATATAACGATATACAGTGTTGTTTACTGTTATGAGGTGAAGAGAGAAAGAGAAAGAGAAAGAGAGAGAGAGAGAGAGAGGGAGGGGGAGGGGAGAGACGGAAAGTTAAAGAGAGAGAGAGAGGGGAAGATGGAAAGAGAGAGAGAGAGAGAGAGAGAGAAAGAAAGATAGAGAGAGAGAGAGAGAGAGAGTTTGATGGAGTATCTCATTTCAATCTGATAAATAGGAGACATAATTTTTGCTTTAATCGTATATAGCAGATATTGCCTTATAATTAAAAAAAATGGTTTCTCTTTAATATTGATTTGCTAGACTTGGCAGGCAGAGGAAAAAAATCAAACAGAAATAGAACAGATGTAAACAAAACAAAACAAATCAAAGCTACATAAAAACAAATTCTTCAGACGATATGCAAGTCACATGGCAAACTTTCACCCATTTTTATATGTATGATTCATCAAAGTGCTTTTGGCTCTTGATGAACTGACCAAAAATATCGTTTAGATAACATCCATAACATAAAGAAAACCGTATCAGTGGACAGACGTGAAGTATATCCATACTTCGTTTTTGTAATTGATCTGGCGATATAAATACATATTTAAAATCCCTTTTTGCACCTTCTCTGCCAGCCTAGGCCAGTACATTCTAGTTTACAGGCACCAGCCCTTGTCTGTCGTGCGTAACACTGCACAGTGAGACTATAATTTTGCAGACTACCCTGGATAATGCACTCCATATAGGCTGTGTACCAACAGTGATAGGTTCGGCTCAAAGCTTTAGGAATTATAGATAAGTGCCAAATAAGAGTATGTGCCAGCAGACTACGGAGATATTAGGCAAGCTTGCCTTGTAACTTCTTGGCCAACTTCTTGGGGTGTTGTTCGTCATTTCTTTTCTCTCTATTTCTGTCACCAAATTTCATCATAAGTTCGATTACTAAACCGCTACATTATGACTCAGGTGCGTGCTGCAACGTCGGGGAATCCAATACTCACATCGCAACATTTTAACCGGTTGTCTTTCGGCAGGAGGGTTCAAAATTAGCCAAAAATACACGAGATCGTTGTCTTTGGTCTCCCGTTTCTTAAAGATTATAATTCATGCAGTATTGTCAACTTAAAGCGAAAACAGAGAAATGTATAGGCGTAGTCATATATTTTAAGACAGAAATTTTGCAGAAACCGCAAAAAATGAGTAAATGTGTGTCATTATGACATTCTTTATTAAAATATAAACAACATGCAATGATAAATTTAAAGGTTGTGAAATTGGGAAAGGGGGAAGTGTCCCTCCAATATTACGAAAGGAAAATTGATTCCTCTTGTAATGAACAAAATCTTACCTTGGAGATATGATTGAATAGCTCTTCAATTTGTTTCCATATTCTGCCATTACACGATTTGAAAGGGAAAATAGATAGTTTCTTGATTTATGAACTGTAATCTAAGAACTGCATTTGCAAGCCTTTTGATTCACATCTACATTATGCCATGGATATCATTTAGCACAAGTTTCAAATGTATACTTAAAATATTCCGTGAACCCATCAACTTCTTGTGAAGCGCTTACAGACATCGTGGATGGGTTAAACGATATATACATGATATAAATCCAGAAGAGCATCATCATCAACATCATCGTCAACATCATCATCATCATCATCATCATCATCATCATCATCATCAACATCATCATCATCATCATCATCATCATCATCATCAACATCATCATCATCATCATCATCATCATCATCATCAACATCAACATCATTATCATCATCATCAAGATCATCACTATAGATCACTACGTAAGAGTCAAATTTATTAATCAATGAAATAACTTAGTGTAAGTTTATCAAAGTGAGACGCATTATACTACTTCAATATCCACTTAAAGTCTACATTAATGATGCAGACGCTCTTTACCCAATCCATGTCCATTCTATATCCTTGTGGGAGTAGAGATCAGAAGAAGATAAAATCATAAAGGAAGCCAAAAAGTGATGTCATTTGACTGAGGATTCTATCTTTAGGTTAAGGATGAGGGATTGTAAAGGGAAGATGGAGGTTATCACCCGCTTACGGATTGAGAACTCATGGATAGACGGGAATACCCCTTCAGAGAAATACAGAGCCCCCTTGATCGCCGACAGAAGGGTAAGGGGATGGGGAAAGGGGAAAGATGGGAAGGTTAACAAGATTAAGGTAGGGAGGGGTAACAGGGAGAAAGGGAGAGGGAGAAGAAGTGGAAGGGGAAAACGAGAGAATTGATTCAATTAAAGAGAAAGGCTGATGAAGAATTGAGAGAAAGGGAGGGAATAGGATAAAGTGGAGAAAGTCCGAAAGGGCAGGGAATAGGGAAGAAAGAGGGTAGAGAGGGAGAGAAAGGAATTAAAGGGGGAAAGGGGGGTAAAGCGGGAGAAATGGAAGAAAAGGGAGGAAAGGGGGATAAAGGGAAGAAAGCGAGAAATTGGGGAGATGGGGAGAAATGTGACAAAGTGGGGAGTGGAAAAGAAAAGCAAAAATTGGAAAAGGAAAGGGAAAGAGAGGCGATAAGGAGGGGAGGGGGGGGGGGGGGGGTAGACAGGGGGAGAAACAGAAGTTTAAATGAAACGATGAAAAGATAATTATCACCTATTTATAATCTCGTCTCTCAATCTGCTTGTCTCTAGCGGCGTCTATTATGACTACGCCCTCAGGAGGTCGATGGGCGAGAGGGAGAAACTGGCTCAAGAAAGTTTGAAGATTAAAGAGAAGTAGGTTATCCGGTCTCAATGATTCAATTTCAAGACTGACCTGCATGGGAACGTTATTATAGAGGTATATAGGATGTTACCTCGGACTAATTTTGTGTTAATAATGAACGATGTCATGTGAAATAATGTACAGTAACCCAGCGCGAGTGGGATGTTTTGATATGACATATAGTTTCTCTTGGGGCCATTATTCCCCAAATGTTCTACCGTTGCAAACTAACTCACAATCTGACATTTGCTCTGGTGGCAATTGCTCCGGGCTTGAAATTGTCAAAAATATATGGTCAGGCCAGCGTTCTTGCAATTGTTTTTAGTTTAGGGTTAGGGCTAGGTTTAGTGTTGGACATAAGGTTCAGGCAGGGAGGTGATAGTTAGATATTTGGTTGGTGTAGGAACTTGACAAGGAGAAACTATCGGAGGAGCATGTGTCGTACAACCGACTTGGAGTTTGACTGGTCTATTTTGCAACCCCTGAGATCCCCAATATTAAAGAGCACTGAAGAACCTTGGGAAAGACCACTGCCAAGGTCCTGTCCCCCAGATTATCAGGATTTAGCAATGTCCTTGGCAAGATGTCACATTTTATGATTCTCCTTGAACATCCTTCAGTTCTCTCCCTCATACTCACTTAATTTTCGAGCAGGAAAAGCCCATTAGCTCTACGGCATTTCTATTTACAGCATGCAATCAAGGAGTTCCCAGACAGATCTGGGTATAATTTTTCGAGTCTGAAGTGCTCAAACTTCTAACTCCTTCATATCAATTTAAGACGCTGGCTGTAAAGCAACACTGGTTCACATTTCTAGCGAGGGTGTATTTTGGGGTGACAATTTTACGCAATTAATACGACATGAGAACAGAATATGTACCAAAAACCTTTTTAGTTAAGAGTAAAGAAATTCAATCTTTATCATAGGACTATAAAATGTTTAGGCCTATTTGATATATTATCTGAAGGTTGTAAGCGTGGTAGCGTTACAAATTTACTTTTAGTATTATAATTGCTTACTTTTATAGTAACATTTTTTTAATGTTGGATGGAATGTTTAACAAGCAGGATCGACAAACAAACAATCAATGACAACGTTTATGCGGCACTGAATGAATAAATAATTTACCTTTGACCTTTTTATTTGTTAATGTTTTTATATTCTAAACTGCTAAACCTCATATTTGATTGATCTTCCATAACATGATGACGTATGAGACATTTATATTTCAATATCTATGATTCGGAATCCATTGTTATATGTACATGTACAAGCATTACCTTACATCATTAAGGTCATTTATACCTGACAAAACGAAAAGTCCAAGGTTTCAATGTGAAGAGCAGTTGAATCATAACTAACCTTCAACGTTTGTTCCTGGACTTGCTGATATCCTTATCCAAGCTATTCGTCATTGTTTGAAAAAGAAAGTTCTGTTTTGTGTTTGATACTTCATCCAAAATCATGTTGCTATCCTTTTCATTTATACATTTTGTTTCATCTATACATTATGACACCGATTGCTCTACATATCTTTTTGGTGTTATTGATGCAACCAAATAATTAGAACCTTTTTTTCTTTGCATTTGCATGCCACATTGTGTGCGCTGTATTAAAGTTTTTGTACAGCGATTTTCACTTAAAGTGATTTTCAACGACACAGATTCAATTTCTCATCGTTTTTAATGATTCCATGCAACTGAACATCGCAGTACACACTTATTTGTATTGGTTATCTATTCACAATAACTCAAGGACAGTTTATTCACAACATAACCACATGACCATTAGTAGTACGCCTACTCAACTTTATCACAAACACGTCAAAGGCCAGGAAAAAGGAAAATGTAAAAACTAGACAATTTAGGGGAAAACCCCGGGAAAACTCCGGGAAAACCCCGGGAAAACCATTACGCTAACATACAAGTTTAATTACTATCTGACCAAAGATCTAATTATATCTAAACGATTAAAATTAGTAATAACTTTTTTTCTGTACTAAATTTACAGAATCTTTCCCAGCATACAAAAACCTTGATTCTTCCCAGATGTACATTATAATTATATTCAATACACATCGATTCTTGTGTGACAAGCATTACCACAAGTTTTTCCGTAAAACAAGAAAATCGGTTAATTATGTAATGTTATTTTTAAATGTTAATCAAGAGCTTCAAATCTGCACCATTTCACCTTATCTTATATCTCTATATTCTTACCTCAAATCAGAGGCATAAATATTGCACGACATTATTTCGTGTTGATGTCATGATGTATCACCCACCAACTTTCAAGAAACGCATCATTCAATATTCATCATAACTTTTGAACTGAACCCAAACAGCTAGAATGACTGGCACTGTTTCTATCAAATCCAGACGGAATAAGACAGTGTATGCAAGTATAGACTGTTATACACCTTTTCCTCTGCGCTATAAATATGGCATAGATTTCACCTATGAGATTTTGATTTTATCTTCGTCACGTGTATTGAATATGGCTCCGGCTCATTTCCTTTTGGTGCACAAGGCGTCATTTTGATTGCGTAAATACCGAAGCTATACATCGAGTCTGTAAGAAGACTATTGGAAAATGCATCAGTAATTATAAGCTAATTTTTCATAGTTCATTTTTGCAATCAGTGTTTACACGATTAACACTCACATTGCGCTTTAAAGACCGCGTTGCTGACGTATGACACTGAGTCCTACATGTACGTCAGCAAAATGGCGTCGAAACTCGCGCAAAATACCTCAAAGGTAATAACGCAATGCCCGTTGCGATTCTGATTGGCTGAAAGGCTAAGTTAAAATTTATTTTTAGAATTGCTTAATCTCGTTAATTTGATATCTTTGTTTACGCGCCAGGCCATATAGTTATAATTATCATAACTAGTAAACGTGTTCCATTTCCTCCATCATATCGTCAATCGCATCATTATCAAAAGCGAAGACACCATCGTAGGGAATCTTCTTTGACGTCACAGATGTAGGCAAAGACGGCGACAGCTCAATCGTATAAACGCTTGCGTCATCCTTCCGTTGTTTTGAAGATATATGCCAGAAGTCAATCCCAATCTTGCGGTACCACTTGTCGTCTTGGTCGTAGGTCTTCTTTCCTTCGTCGTCTGGCGTGTCGTCCGGACCACGATTTCCCGATTGAGGTCGAGACCGGTTACCACTCGACGACGAGCAGGTGCTGACGACTGTAGCCTTTTCTCGAGACGGCATTCGGCGGGGGCATAGCAAGTTTCTCCAGTGCGTGCGTGCGATCGGGTTTCTCAAGCAGTAGAAGAGAAATAGGTAAACACCTTGGAGCGAGTTTAAGATGATGAAAATGATCTGGAAAGCCAGGCTAGCGACTTGGATGGAGGTCAGGTATCCAACGCTCCAGGTCAACCCCATGAGCACGATCAAAGCCATGGCGTTGTGCAGACGACGCAGCCGCTCAATATATTTGGGTTTGGTGATTTGTTTTCCCGCCACTTTGCGTGTCAGTCGTCGCATGACGAGTGCGAAGATGAGGGCATCGTAGAGGATGAGAATGGCCAATGGAACTAGAACCCCTCCCACCAGTGGCCAAAGTGTCAAAAATCCGCATCTGTAAAGATAAGTAACGAGTATAGCTGGGTGACCAATAGATAACAAAGGCCCATCTCGCGCATACGCATCGGAGCTTGGATGGATGGGTAGTAAAATGAAAAAATCTTGTTAAATGTCAAAGTATATACTTAATTGTACATTTCTATCAGCGTAACAAAGTAATTTATTGGACTTTTAAGAAAATTAAGATTTTAAAGAATGATTATTAGGACGACAAAATGTACTTCCACGTATACTTCAACAGCAAAAAGTTTAACTCTTACTGGACTACCGCATTGTGGGACAGAAATGGCATTCTAAAAGTTTGTTTAAAAATATTTTTGTTAACAAAGTTTAGCCTGTTATCTTTCATTCATTTTATACTGAATACACACCAATCCAGCCCCTTTAATATCTTTACATGACTCATGAACATTGAACAGATTCAAGGGTGAACTTACTGCCTGTCTTCTGAATATGACATGTATCCTTGTCTGGCTATTCCACTGGTTATCCCGACGATCATAGCTGGTGTGCCTATCAACAAATCAATTCAAAAGACAACCTGTACTATAACATGAATGAGGCCAGAGGCGTATCCAGGTTTCTCTTGTAAATTGGGAGGGGTATACGTCCAGAAGAGGGGAAAAGATCTCGTTTTCTTGAGGTTCCATTTTATTCAAAAAATCTCTGACACCCAAATGAAATAGATTATTACACTTACAGGAGCTGTTTTTGGTCCAAAGGTAAGTGTTTGTTTTTGTGCATGTGGGGGGGGGGGGGGGGGTTAAGGGGCGGTTTGAGTGCACCTTGTGAGAGGAGGGTTAAAGGTCAATCTCACCCCCCCCCCCTCTTCCTCATCCGCTATTCAAGAGGGCTTAATTGCTCTTGAGCTGCATGTTGTTAAAGTTTGATAAGCACCAAACGGAACACCTTTAGGACGCAGACATTATTATCAATATGACCGATCTTGTTCTTAATTTTGTTCGTAACTCATTTTTAGTAGACTTGATTGTAGTTGAACTCAATGGCCCGTATTCTGAAGTCAGGTTTAGTTAAACCTGACTCCAGAATACGGGCCAATGAGTCAGCTGATAATGAGGAAGGGCCAATGTGGTCAATCAATAAACTCTTTTCGTTTTCAATGTGCTGTAGGTTCATATGTTATGAGTACTTATTATACAGTTCAGTTTGAAGCTCCAATTCAATATGTCTAACTTCGTATCGAATCCTCAAACAATTCCACAACGGGCCAATAAAATGCCACAATGTTCTTACTGCTTCACCATATATTATAAATTATCTTGAAGAAATATGTTTTAGCTCGCGACAATTAAATATCATTGTCATTTTACCCATAGGGGTATGCTGCAGCCTCACCACGACAACTTTGAAATTGCCAACATTTGGGTAACCGCCCCCTCATTTTCGGACACCCGCCTCTTCATACTCAGAGAGGGGGCACATGCGTTTGGATCCGCAAATAGGGGCACTTTTTCTTTCTTTTCGTCTTCTTACCTAACGCAAAGACAACCGCCCTTAGCATAAAATGTGGGATGCCCCCGCGGTCGAAGACTCGGATCACCATGAGGTACATGTTGAAGCTTTCAACCGCCATCCAGCAGGCCGAGGAAAGCAGGGAATAGTGGAGAAATCCCACGATGACGCCACATGTTACCATGGTAACATGATTGAGTGAGAGGAGGAGGAGGAAGGTGATGTAGAGGGAGAGGAGGGATGCGGAGAGCGAGGCAAGGATGCGGTTGGCTTGGGACTTCCGAAGTTTCCTGCAAAAACCAACCAAAATACAAAAGTTGCTCGTTTCAGTATCTTTATTTTTAGGGTTCATTGATGGAGTGAATAGATGAGAAAGATAAAGATGGAACGTTGTTCTGATGTGTCTGGTAAATCTCATGTAGATAAAGTTGATAATTATCTGTTGATCATAATTTTCTCTCATTATATCCCGGTTTTACTCTTGTGTCGATAGGGCGTTTAGTAGATTTGCCACCTACCGTAAAATGTAAAACGATGCATCACTAGAATCATGTATAACAGTTTTCACGTCGTTTATATCTTATTATTATGATCCATCGTAATTCATGTTGATACTATGTGATGTTTAATTTAAAATAAAAGGGATCAATAAAGGAATTAAAGAACATTTAAAGTTTGAGTCTACAAAATGTATCAAGTTATGAATTGCACTTCGTATTGTATCTTGTTTAATTTGTTTACGAAAGTGGTGACACAAAGTAAATGCTATACTGAGAATGCGGAATCACGATTCCACGATATTCCTAATCACCACTTCACAGTTATTAAAACTATGATTGACTGGACGAAGCAAATCTTGACCTGCTTTCGCTGATTGTTGGCTTCATTTAGCGAATGCATAACTTAAAATCTTCAAGCAATAAATCTAAAGATATACCATCGAAGATGTTGGTGATTAATACTTATAATACAATGAAGTACAAAGCATAACAATAACTGACAAACTAATAATGTAATGGGTATATTTAACATTTTGATTTTTAATCAAAATATTTGACCAAAAGCATAACTTTCCTGAAAACAAGCTTATAAGATGGCAGCAGATAAAATTTGTCTAAATTAGAAACCGTGTCTATTGACCAGAACACTTTTTACATGATTTCAACTAGAGCGGCGCTATTCAGCTCAAAACATAAAGACACATCCAAAACTATTATTTGTTACCATGGTTGCACAAAATGTATCGTTATACTTATCAAATTCTAGCGACGCACCCCTCCCCTTGATGCGTTAAAAACAAAAAGGGAGGGGTAGGGTGTTGAATGCAGGTGCTTTCTTCTCGACCTTTTTGGTAAAATTATATTTTAACAATAATCTATGCGAGCATATATTTACTGTTTTTAAAACATTACTGTTATACCTTTATAACCTATACAAATCCAAGTTTATGATTGCTCTTATGAAAAAGAAATGAACTAGGGTGAATTTGAAGAAGAAAAAGACATATACGATACGGAAAACAACAGCTCACATTGCTCACATGGTTCAATATGTTGATGTCCTAGGCTTGTTACCATTTTTTGTCTTCTTCCCCCCCCCCCCTCCTTCTCATTTATCTATGTATCTCATTCTAATTCTATCCTTCTGCGCCTCAGAATAGTTTACTAGATCGATGGCGCATAATAAATGCTGTATTATTATTAGTATTATTATTGTATCCATGAAAGTGGAACAAGTCAAACATGGACTTACTGAGTCAAGAGGCTATCCTGATTCCACGGAATAAGTCAATTTGATATATTCATAAAAGGTATGATGTAGGTTAGAGAATGGAGTATAGTTTATCCATGTTTGGTGCACAATTTAAATTAAATGTTAATGTCGGACTAAATGTAGTGCACCTGAATACCAGCACTATTAAAAACAAATCTTCTTTTTACTGGACTTACTTTGAGGATAGAAAGGTGAGTAGAGTGAATCCAAGACACACACTGGACAGACAACAACCAACGTAGCTCATTATCTCCAACACATAATCTTGATAGTCTGTCAGCAGAGTATTTCCGTAAATATCCTGGAGAGATAGAAGGAAAATAAGACTTCGGATCAGACAATCGAATCGAACGTGAACGTCGATGAGAGTCTATATATTATTTGGTGGATAACACAAAAAAAGCCAATGGAGAATATTTCAATTTTGATAATTTGGTCAGAAATAATACCGTTTTGGGGGAACAAATAACTTTCTAGTGTGTGACAAGATTATGCTGAGGTTAACTTTACGTTCGCAATAATAATGAAATTTCTCTTTAACGGTAGGAAGCGGTAGTTTCAGGCGGCGCATTTGCAGAATATTATTATTGGCCACAGTATATAGCACTTCATAATTGGAGGATAAACTGAAACACTACAATATATTAGCTGCATCACTATTATAATCTGATCTCTTGCCAGCCCTTGCCGAATCAACCCCTTTTCATTTTCTAATTTTATTAAATGGACCTTGCTATCAATATTATCATTATTCAACTGGGGAAGGGGAGGGGAGGGGGGGGGGGGGTCCAGGCTTGTCGGAAAGGGAAACAACTAGATTCCAGACATTATTTCTTTTCCAATGATAATGGTTTAGGCCCTCTCACAAGTAGGGATAGGGTAGAAGAATGTTTCCTGAAAACAAATTTCTAGCGGAAATGCCGCGCGCGATTCTAAGGCCGAAATGAATGAAGCCGTTGTCTTAAAGTTGATGTTCATTGATTTTAAAAACTAACTTAATTTCATTATTGCAAAGTTGAAACTGTGATTCGACAAGGTTATCAAACTTCAATGCTTGGAAACATTCGAGGTGATTATTATTATAAATTATAAAACGCTTAAATACAGCCCCGGCATAGCACCTGAAGAGCTCTCCGAACGCTCCTGAGATGTGTGAGATCACTGTATGGACACGATTTGCACAAGCAGACGATGTCCCATGACATCACACACATTTTCAGTGCCTGTGTTTACATCTTCTCTTGAGTTCTTTCTCTTACTTCACTACCGTCAGGCTAAAATTATAATCTATTGCCTCACTCTAAACCCCGCACACGGTTTTATTTTGATGACAAATGCAGCGATACAAAAATAAAGGAATTTGTCGCTTGTAAACAAAATAAGACGTATTGAATATTCAGCTGCACACAGCGCGGTATGTTCGGCGTTTCAAGAGGGAACAAATGCCGTCCTGATATCATTCCGGGGGGTTTTCAATTTGAAAGTCTGGTTTCTTTGATCGTTAATTAACACATATCCTGTGTATTTACAAGCAAACGATTTTAGTTATCGGAATCGGGTCATATCCCCCTTTGAATGGTTTGACATGCCATTACATTTATATACACTAAACTCATTATAATTTGAGAAATAATAGCTTTGCAATTATGTTCATTCTCTATGGGATGTCGTCTGCTTGGGCAGTGTTGGTCCATATAGTGACGTCATTAAAAACATCGTTATTTTTCCGGCGAATCTCTCGCATATCCCAGCTGCTACTGGAGGTGGTTGTATTTGTATTTTTATAAATCACCCGATATGTAGTTGACCTAAAACTTGTACGATGGCTATCTGTTAGCTTACCAGTTTCTAGTGATACATTAGTTGACATATTTGTGATTTTCTTTGAAGTTCACCTTTAATCCGGGAAAGGGGGGGGGGGGGGGGGGCGGGGGTTCGACCCGGATCCACTTTTTACATTACCATTAGAATAGCAAAGTTGGTGAGATGGTCACATTGACACCTGTACTCATGGATGAACCCGGACGTGGTAAGACGACATCCATCCTGAGACCAATTACCATGACCCTCATCGGCATCGAAATCCCAAAAGACACATACCGGGTTGGTCACGTTGTCGATGTTCTATGGCGAAAAGTCATTCGAAATATTCTTAAAATGGAATTTATGTTACTCAATTCACATCATAGGAGTTAAATACTCAATGCATATTTTACTCGCAGTTTAACACTCTCTTTTTCTTTCATCGAACAGCATTGAGTACATCTGTTGAAATTAATAGTTTTATTTGGTCTGCCTATTCATTATCTTGACGAATCAAATGGCCTTCACACAAACATTATCGTGTCGAGTTTTTTTCTTTATATTACTGAAACAACACAAATGAAAATTCATAGTTTTAACAAATTGCTAATGGTAACATTAGATCAAATTGTCTCATATACGGTTTAATTTATTTTAAGTGACGGGATATCGTTAAAGGACTATGAAAGGGAAGTTGGTTGCGATATCCTCCAACTTTTCGACTTTAGGTTGTGTCAGAAATTCACGAGGCATTAAAATGATTATCAAATACTCGATCACGCAAACGGTTTTTCAATAATCTATTATTTAGAGAATTGTCGACATCAAAATTATCGACGATGGTTAGGCGGACTTGGGATGTCATAAACCTCGATGGATTTAAAGTCATACAAACTTCGTTAGCGTTGGTAAAGATGACATGGTATGACGTCACAACTGGTTCTGATAGATTTGAGATGGGCATCGAATCGATAGACGCCGAGATAACACGTGTGTTCGCAATTCGGCTGAAGTCAGATTGGTTCGCGTTGAACTCGATCAACGAAGGCGACAGGAAAAGAGCAGTAGTCCGATAAATCACGAAAGAGACCCGACTGCTATTTCTTCTGATTCGTCTCCCGAGCGATGTCGGCAGGGAGATTCGGGCTTGAATCGGCATGTCTCCGGGATCGATGTTCCCGCTGTTCCCGATGTAGACGAAAATGTGTTCAGGACTGAGGGGACGTCGGGGATCATCGATGGCGTAGATGAACGTCAAGCCGGCTTGGAAATGGTGATATGAATATTCACTTACCTGCACAAGACAGGCAGATATTAATGCAAAATTTGATGTACACATTAATAGCGACACAGTCTTTAGAGGGGGGGGGGGGCACATTGACCTTGGTATACGTGCGTGGATGAAACGTGAGGACTCGGAGCGACCGAGAAGGAAGGGGGTCATGGATGCATGGATATTTAAAATGCGGCGATACAAAAATAATCTTAATCAGAAATAATCATAACAATAAATTTATGTAAAGGCAATAAGGCATACATCAAAATTATAAACTATTCGACAGGCCATACTTGTACTCCTAGATTGGGTTGAACATCTTTATATGTTCCATTGGACGTAGTGACATCGACAAACTGGAGCTGTGTCTCTAAGCATCGTATAGCTCGATTCGTTGACCCTTTGGCAGCAGCTTCTTCAAGTTCGTCTTCGTTCACGTTCATCAGGTTGTTCATCGTCTCGACAACAGATCGAGTCACCTAGACAAAAGCAAAGAATATAGAAAGATCTGTGTATTATGTAGAGGTGTCGTAGTCGAGTGGTTTAAACACTGGAAATGCAAAGGTCGTGGGTTCTATCCCCAGCACGGCACTTACGTCCTTAATCAATGCATTTTCTCAACATTGCTTCTCACCACCCAGGTGTTAAATGGGTAACCGGTAGGAAGAGAAGGTCAATGTAGTTTGCGCATAATGTAAGCTGGCGCCTGGCTGGAAAGCTCCAAAGGGAGTGGATAATGAAGATGTATTATACTTTGGGTGCGGGAAAGCCTGAATCCGATAAGCGGGGTAACATGTAGGGCGCTTAGAGGCAAGCATCGTCGATGTTTTAAGCGCTATATATATATAAATCCAGAATATTATTATAATTTTAGTACTTTTATTATTATTATTATCGTCCTCATCATTAGAACTAAAACGATATTACAGAATATGAGGGGAGAACATGATTGTAATCATGTGAGTATGTTTCATTTTCTCGAGGGAGGCTGATCGAGGCCTCTTCCCGAATATCGACTTTATTATGGGGAAAATTGTTATTTCTTCATCACATATATTAGATGAGTTACTGGAATCACGCGTTTGGACACCCCGCTGACTGGGGTATATCAGGTGAGGGATGCACGATCCTCTTCCCCTTCCCACCGTTTAGTGGACGGGACACATGCCCTCCCGCATCCTTTGTATCTACGCCACAGAATATGATGACGATACAAATATGAACATGGCGTCATGATACCATGAAGATGGCGAGGGCTATGAGGATGTTGGTGACGTCATGACTATTAAGACCCACGAGGACATCAACTCTGTGTCACTGTTAAACGATATGAATTAACGCCCTTCTGAATCTGAGTAAACTATGATGATAATAACTTACCGCTGGTTCGGAGGAGTTGACAGCCGTTATATTCTGAAGGATATCAGCAGTGGAGTCGACTTCCTCGGCTGTCATGTCTTCTGAGTCTTCTGTAAGATCAGCTAGTTCTTCAGACACCTCCTCTACGTTATCATCTGTGATGGGCGTCTGAAAATGGAAAAAACCCGCATGAAATACTAATGCAATAAACAGGCCTAGGATGTTTTGCCATCATATATCCTTGTTGCTTTAAAATACACATAACATCCATTAAATTACCAGAATACAACAATTATGATGATTTTGCCGAAAATCAACATTTCAAGCTAGACTGAATTTATTTCATTTTTTTCTCGAATGTTAGGCTTCCTGCGAGTAATTTCAATTTGTACAGAAATGTCGACTTGCACCCAGAAAATAATGATCGCGTGCTCAATCTTGTAATTAAAAACGAGGCACAAAAAGTCTCAACGAGCGGGATTTGATCTACTGCTCAGCTTGCCTCACAGCGACTCTACCACCAGGCCATCACGGTCCATGACAAAGTCATTAAAACAAATACATCATCTCTCCTTATTTATTCTCAATTATTAATATTCATTAGTCCGCCGTTTGGTTTCCTGGGGGTTATTTCGATTTGTAAAGAAAATTATTCATAATTTCTTCTTATTCTTGGAATATGCTGTTTGATGGAATATGTCACATATTTATAGTTATATTTCCATTCTAGATTGAAAATAGGTTCTTCATAGCAGTGGCGGATCCAGGGAGGGGGCCGGGGGGCCCGGCCCCCTGGACCTCACGCCAATTCGTGACCTGCCAGTGTCACAAAAAGGTATAAAAATATGCTCATCTGACGATAATTTAATGTGTAAAACCCCTGAGCTTCTGGGTGCTCCGCCCCCTGGACCCACACCAATTTGTGTCCTGCCAGTGTCACCAATAAGGTATCCAAATATGCTCATCTGACAGTAATCAAATGCCTATACCCCCTGAGCTTCTGGGGGCACCACCCCTTGACCCCCGCCGAGAAACGTTCAACGGGGCCTGCATGTAAGAGTGGGGAGATGGGGATTTTTTTATTGTCTACCCTTCCCCCCCCCCAAACGTTTTTGCCGGTGTCACCATTACATTTGGCTCGCATAATTTCAAATTTGGCCCCCCCCCCCCTAAGAAAACCTGGATCCGCGACTGGCTTCATAGCATTGACTTTTTAATCCGTGAATGATTAATATACAGTATAATATGATATGAAATGACATGATATCATTATAAAAAATACGATAATTTATGATATGAAAACATGACATGGAATGATATGTAATGATAATAGTTATGATACGATATATGAGATACATGATAAGGTATGATATGATTTTGATATGGCGGCATATGACACGTGGCAGAGAGAGAGAGAGAGAGAGAGAGACAGACAGAAAGAGGAGGGGGCGGGAGTGATGGTAGAGCGGGAAAGAGTGGGAAAAAGTTGAAGTTTTCAGAAAACCAGACTTCTAAGTAGAGACGCTTTAATAATTAATCAGACAAATCTCCCGTTAAAGTACCAACCCTCCATTCTCGAGATTTTTAATGGAACCCTCTTGAAAGTTTTCAAGTGTTTGCGTCCCGGCGTTAAAGACCGCATATTTTCTTACTGATAAGGCCCAAAGCGCTTATAGTGAATGAAAATAAAAATTACATAAATACATATATTAAGAAAAACAACTACAAACTACCAAAAATATGTGTTTTTAAGGCCTTTCTGAAGGTAATAACTGATGGAGACTGCCTAATTCTAAGTGGTAGATCATTCCAGTATTTTGAAGCAGTAAATGTCATATCAACGGCAAATGTGCGGGTAACTGAATATGTGAGACGGAGAGGATCACTGGCTGACCTCAATGCCCTGGCAGGCAGGTGTATATAAATTCAAACAGTGGTATCTAAATATTGTGGATCTTGATTATTGAGTATTTTGAATACAAAAAAGAGTAATTAAAAAAGTATTCTTTGTTTCAAAAGAAGCCAGTGTAATGATCACAAGAGTGGCTGAGATGGATGGTCCCTAGAAACCTGGATACCAGGAGTTTTTACAGAATAAACTGCAATCGGCAACAAATGAGAACCGACACACAAGTCTACATTTTAGTTTTCAATTCAATGATAATATTTTTTCTACTACATTCTTCGTCAATTTTCATGCTTATTATCATATTTCATCATTTCAAATCCGAAGGACATTTATTTTATAGATCGCATTCAGTTTTTTTAGAGAGTGTGAAATCATCTTTAGAGGAAATTAAATGTCTAGAAATGATTGATTCGCGCATTGATCTTATTTTCTCGAAATATCGTGAGTCACCTAGCAGAATCAAATTATATTAGCGCTAATGAAATTGATTTTTTGTTAAAGTCTTTGCAGTCATGAATTCATGATACTACTGAAAACACGTCTGCTTGGCCAATGAACTTTGGAGTCCGAGAGCCACACATCATTGGTCACAAAAAAATATATAACTATATGATATAACTATACTAAACATTTAAAATTAACACCAACAAACAATACCGCAACAACGTAGTGAAGGACTTCCTTCACATAGCGATGGAATGACTAGGACTTTGCTGCTGTATAAATTTTCGTTTTTTTTTGTTTTGGCAATGTTCTCTGTTGACAAATTTGATACCTAAGCAAGTAAGCGCTCGCAACCGAATACAACGAAATCCATATTTAATCCAACATATACCAATATAATTGTTTTTGTTATAAATAGCTAATCCAAATTGTTTAAAGCAATATGTTGGCGAATCTCTCCATATTAAAGTATCGAAATATAATGTATACCTAGTGATAGAACGATGATCTTTCTTTTCCCGTCACATCTAAAATGATGTATTTATTTATTTATTTCTAATTTTTTGACAGGGTAGCCCATTCACCAATAAGTAGTTGTCTTCCATGGGGCCCTGAATAAACATGAACATAATATCATAACGTTCATACAGAACAGTTAAAAAATAATACTCGTTTGCAAAATAAACATAATATATTATTAACCTAGTTCAACAGTAATGTCAATAGGAAAATATTGATTAAGTCGCAATTATGTGAATAAGTCATGTTAATATTACAGAACATGCACGTAGTATGACAGCTCAGAGCTGGTATTAATGATTGATTTTTACCATTCAACCAAAACCTAGAACACATCAAACACTTAGGTAGTAACAAATTTAATTACTTTGGGGGAAAATTCAATGCCCAATCTAAAACCTTTTGGATATTTAATCTATATCAAGGGGAAGTACCATGTGATCTATCACAGCAGAATATCGATTTAAGGCAATTTTGAGGTTGGTTCTAGGGGTTTAAGGTTTGTGTTTGGTCCGCGGTCAACACTTACTACATTTCTAACTCTGCTGTAAGACAATATTGAGACAGCGCTTTGAGAGGGCCTTCGGTCCTGAAAAGCGCTATAATTATTATTATTATATAATCTAACACTTAACCTAAATCTTACATGAAACCTAATCCCAACTCTATCTCCAACCCTTTTGGTCTGAATTCTAAAACCCCCAACCCTAATAAAATCACGTCACTTTTCAAAGAAGAACTTAGACATTCATTGTTAAGCCCGATCTTGAACAAAAGCTTGAACCCATCATCGGGTTTAAAATTTAGCAATATGCGCCTTCATCTTTGACGAAATAAAGCCGGGAGCCTAAATAGGTGGCACGTGTGATGGATCAGTGACATTTAGTATGATCCGGAAAAAAATCCTATCAAAATTCTGGAGGCTGCAGCATCCGTCGTCTTCTTTAAACGGAAGCTTATAAGTGCCAACCAGATGACGAGATGACGAGATAAGAAAACGGGAAGACGGGAAGACGAGATAAGAAGACAAGAAGACAAGTTAAATGACGAGAAGTCATCTTATCTTCTTATCCCAAACAAATCGACTTGCCGAGTTTCAACAACTCGTCATCTTGTCTTCTTGTCCCAAACAAGTCGACTTGCCGGGTTTCAACAACTCGTCATCTTGTCTTCTTGTCCCAAACAAGTCGACTTGCCGGGTTTCAACACCTCGTCATCTTGTCTTCTTGTCCCAAACAAGTCGACTTTCCGAGTTCCAACCACTCGTCATCTCGTCATTTTTCCTTGTCTTCTTGTCTTCTCATCTCGTCATCTGGTTGGCACTTATAAGCTTCCGTATCTTTATATCACAGTGAGCAAATCTTACCCTTTTCATGTCTTCTAACTGATCCCAAAGAGTTCTGTTGCGAGGGCTCGCCCTGGGCGCGGCCGAAGTACGGACGGTCGACATCGCAGGACTGGCCGTCGTCGCCTTCCTGAACGCCACGGAGAACCATCCGGCATCCTCCTTGTGAAGACCTGCTTTTAGATGTATATTGTTGTATGTTGCAGTGTGTGTGGCAGTGTGGCTGCAATATGACGATGTCGTAGCATTAGACGATGTGGTAGATGTTGCTACACACGGATCTGAGAGTGACGTGGTTGCCCCTGTTGCGACCGTTGTGCCATCCTCAACGAAGGTAGTTGATGTTGTAGCATAGGATTTTGCATCTGCGGTAGATGTTGCCTTACACAGATCTATGTGAGAGGCAGTTGTGTCAGTTGTCACTGATGTTGGGATGTTGCTACTTGCCAACAATGTTACTGTTTCCCACAATGTTGCGATCACGAAGTCATATGCGGTGAAACTCGTCGCTTCGCCAGCAGCGCTTACGTTTTCTCCCAAAGTCTTGGATATTGAAGAGAAAACATCACTAGAATTCCCTTTGAATTCACTTGGATCTTTGCCACTCGAATACTTCAGGCTAAAAAGGAGCAAGGCAAATATACTTCTAGCAAATTTCATTTTGTAATCCTTAAAATGGCAGATACTGATACCAGATGGATCATTTCAAAAGAGATGCAGCTACTAAGTACTTGAAGAGCTAGTAGCCGTTTTGAAAGTGAGTCTTGAATTTATTTAGAGACCGCGATTGGAAGACGCACTTCTATTGGATAGTCATTTTTTTTCTTCAATCTACAATACTTAAGCCGTTAAGAAATTTCGGCGGTACTTCATCCACCCAAGTTCCTCCGACGAGCTCAAACTAACGTGGGTGGGGAGAGATGGGTAGATGCAGGATACAATGAAAACAAAATCAATTAGAATGTTTCGAGTGAATTATTTACTCATTAACAAAACTACTAACACGCGTATCGAGTTGGTTTTCCTCATCTTGACATTTAGTTGGAAATGTTCCTCCCCCCCCCCCCCCGTACTCCCACTTACTTCAACATCTCTTTTAGTATGCGCCTCTTTGTCCCTCATTATTCAACAATTCTCTCTGAGTCTCTCTCTCTCTCTCCCCCTCTCTTCCATCTTTACTGTCTTATCTAGCTCTCTTTCCCGGTTCTAAGACAATTAGCCCCTGGACAATCGCCCCCGGCCAATTATCAGCGGGACAATTACCCCCCCCCCCCCCCCCCCACCAGAAAATCCCCCTAGGACAATTAACACCCCTCCCCGAGGAAAATTACCATCCTCTGAAAATATCCCCCTTGGACAATCACCCCCCCCCCCCCCCGAGGACAATTACCCCCCCCCCCCCCCCGACAAAATTAAAAACCAAGGTATTATCAGGGTGGGTGAGTTTGAGTTATTGAACAGGGGGTTATTTTCCGGGGGGGGGGCGTAATTGTCCTAGGGGAAATTTTCAGGGGTGGGATAATTGTCCTTGGGGGGGGGGGGGGTAGTTTTCAGGGGCGTAACTTTCCGGGGTTGATTGTCCTTGGGGGTAGTCTTTTGGGGGGTAATTTTCCGTAGGGTGATTGTCCAGGGAGTAATTTTTTTTGATATGCTCTATTCCTTATCTCCTAAATACATATCCATTTACGTGTTTGTTTTCTATTCCAAATGTGTTTATATCTCTTGCTCTATCTCTCACAGAGTTTCCAAGCTAGAAGCTTTTGACTCTACTGATAAACCCTAAGAACTAAACAAGGTGTAAATAGTCAAATTTGATTGAAAGCCAAAAATACAACATCTCACAAACTACAGTTTTGCGTCAACAACCCATTTTTCATCTTTCTGCCTCACTATTCAACATCTCTAAGTTTTCAGTCTCTCGCCAGCTCTTTTAACGCCTCTCTTATCCCACTCTCTATCACTCTTCACTTTGTGGCGTCGCACCACTCACTGCTATTTACATAATTGTATCCTCTTCACGAGTGCTTTCATTCTCTTCCCTCTTTACTCATCAAAATACCTGTCACCATGCAGAGTTTTGATGGATAATGGTGAAATGTTTCTCTGGTTAATGATTAAAAAATGGGAGATATATATTTCAGTTGAAATAACTTTATTTATATTGTATAACAAAATTAGTACACATAAACATAATAACAAATAATAATTGTACTTTCAAGATTTCCTAGATTATAAAAATAGTCTGCAATTTGCACTGTTCTATCCTTACTCATCAATTTTGCTTTTAAATGACCTATTTTTTAATAAAAAGTTTTCTTTCTCCTTGCAAGATATATATACCAGTGATGATAATTGATTGCAATCATCATGTCGTGATGCAAAGTCTATCATAATTCTATTCAATTCAATTTAATGTGGAAAATTCAAACCCTGCCAGATATCAGTTAGACACCTGGGTGAAGATACACAACTATACATAAAATGCCTCATCTAAATGTACATGCACCAGGCTATGATTCGACCCCTCAGCCCTTTGAAAGTTTAATAATCAATACTAAACCATGGTGCTCCTAAATGCTCTTAAATGCAGATGATCCATCTATTTCTATGAAAGCAGCTTTCTTTATGGTTTGCTGATACCAGCACTCTTCATATCTTATCTCCTATTCTCCTGGATCAGGTCTCCCTGTCCTCATACCATGCATGTATGAAGGATATGGAATGCCACATGTGTAACATGGTACCATAGCTTGCAGTGTATGCACCTCAAGTTGTATCTCCTAGATCAGCATAAATCATGTCAGCCTTTATCTTTCTTGTTTAATTCCTATTGAATGAACAGAAAGAGAGAAGTAGAGATAGAGAAAGAAAGAGAGAGAGAGAGAGAGAGAGAAACAACATTAATGATGTATTAACAATTGACAGACAGGAATGAATAAAAAGACATATAAATAAATGATGATGCAATAAAAACAAAAATGTTATACATGCAAATCTACACAGCTTATATTGTAAATTATGTTTTAGACATACAACTAAAAAAAAAAAAATGTACCATTTACTATCATAGCAAATTAAGAAGGTTTAGCTACATGCCTATTAGTGCAAGTAAACATGTAATCCCTTTTTTCAGTTTTCATGGTTGGGGGTAATTAAAGGAAATAAAAAAGCTACATTACAATCAGAAGGATGTGGTTTTTTCCAATATAGTTCCTTTGATATCATAATGGAACATATGTTTTAAAAGCGATGAAAAAAAATGAGTCATTATCTCTGGAAAGTTACAAAGAGCTGTCGTAAAAATAATAAGGTACATACAAATTGCTGTGGGAAAATCAAAATTTTACAACTATGAATCCACATAGAACTCCTGTATGAGGGAAGGTATTCTTACACCGTTTTAACAAAATAGGGAGTTTCTTGTCATACCTGCTGTACTTCTTTGGGGAATTCCTCCAAGTTTTCCATGACACAGTCAATGCAGAATCGCCTGGTGTAGAAGATACTGCAATCCTAATTAAATGAAAGAGGGGGGGGGGGGGGGGGGGGAGTGGTTATTGGTTAACAATAATACTCCTGTAAGTAAAACTGAAAGAAAATGTAACATCAAATCAGTCGTAAGTTTTAATCTATATCTAATAAGCCTATCACATAAAAAGAATAGAAGGAAAAAAGAGGATTAACTACATGTATTAGCATCACTATTCACTTGTTTATCACTTGTAGAAATGTATTGTTCTTATTCTCCATTTTATTATCTATTATTATTGTTTTGTATTATTTCAATGTTGTATGTCATTTAGGTATGCTCCCATGCAATATAAGTTTCAAATTGAAGAAAAAAATGAATAAAATACAAAGATTTCTATACAGAATCATCATGCAACAATGAAGTCAAAGCATTATGAATTTTCCTACACTCCTACCTTTTCACTTACTTTACCAACACAAACAGGTTTGTTGCATTCAGAACAGTGCCCACCAAGAGTCAGATGCCTGTTTTCTGGTGTAAATGGATCTTTCATTACGTACGCCTCTTCAAGCAACCTTTTGGAAACAATAGAAGAAATATAGAACATTCATGTTTTCAGGAGTGAACAGGTCTTTCAATTGTCATTACATCCATTACGCCTCATTGAGTAACATATTAGAAAAAACAGCAGGAAATTTAAGAAATATACATTTCGTGTATTGTAGTTTTTTTCTTCTCCATATTGCGCCTCAAACACATTAGCCATGTAGAGTTGGTGCATTACAAATACTCTATATGTATCATTATCATTATTAAAAATGTATATAAACGATAAAAGAAATAAACAGGAAACTCAAGTTTTTTTTATGATTGGGTTTTCAAGCAACCTATTGTTGTATATCCACTTGGAATTACATTAACATGAGATATGATATGTAGATACCACGCCGAGCTATGCGGAAGGATACATAAATAAAGGGTCTTACAATATGGCTACTAATCAGTAACTACATCGTCTGCCAGACTCTATCATTTCACCGAGTCATATAACATATTACAACACCTATTGCAGTTAACAATATAATAAATGAATGTTAAAAAAGGATTATCTTTTTTCCTTGAGTAAATGGTTCTTTAATTGATACATACATGTACCAGTATATGGTTCTTCAAGTTCAAGTTCAAGCAATTTAAAGGAAACAATAGAATTAGAAGAAATTTAAATTCAAAATCAAACTTTATGATTGAATATGATTTCAATCCAAACAGAGGATCATTCTCAAATTTTTTTTGTAAGACATCAAAGTTTTAGTGTAACAATAACATACACATAGATAATAGACCCCTAAAAGAAATATATGAAAACACTAGACCTCTAGTAGAATAATATATTTCTGAACATGACACGGGCGACTAAAAACCAAAAAATTGCAAATCTGTAGTGTAAGACTGTCTGTAACTGTATAAGAGGAGATGAGAATATCATGAGTAACTGACTCACACAATGGATTTCAGAAATCCGGGCCTCTTTCCGAAATAATCGTAGGGGCTTGAAAACTGGCATGATGAGCAGGCAAATGATCGACGTTTGCCTTCCTTCTCTGCATTTGCATCCATCCTATGCCCCGCCGAAGCCTGAGTACTAAGGGCCCACTGTATCTTGTTTGCACATTAATAATAGATGATACTAGTTATACTATTGTAAGTCTACATCGTCATGCAAAGTAGGCCTAGTATGGGTATGTACTCCCTGCGTACCGTATACATGGTATATAAGGGTACTATATAACAGTGCCAGGCCAGTGGTACTGGTAATAATGGTATTAGCTAGACGGTCAAATGAAAACGAAAAAAATAAGCGACAAATTACTGCATACATACACAGCTGGTATAAGGATTATTTTGAGGTGTCAGTCTAGCTCTGCGTTCATCTCTGTCTTGTAAAAGTTAGTGTTTTAAATTTTGCATGATGTTTCGATACTGTCTTATAATTGAAGTAATTCAAAAATTAATGAGCACACATTTGGTGGTTAAATTAATTTCTGCTTCATAACAAAATCTGGAAAAATAGGACAAAATACGGCAAATTGGCCTAACTTAATATCAAATATCGTTTCGACTCTTACTTCAATCAATCTCCCGCGCTAGCTAGCAGACGCGGGGTTTTCAAGTGGTATCGAAACTCGAGATCGTCGACGTGATTCGCATTTTACAAATAACTTAACAAGATTGATATTGAGGCTCTTCGGGAAGATATTTTAGCTGCTTTTCTTGTCAAGCTGTTTAGTCAACTTATATCCAGGTATTCTATATAGACCCCATTTGATTTGATTCGATAATGCATGAGCGTGAAGATCAAGCGCCAGCGCAGCTGAGCTCAGCTGGAGCTCAGCTCAGCGAGTAGCTTACGCAGCTTCCTAGCTCACGCTAAGCCGCGGCGCTCCGTAAGGTTAGGTCTCGGGTACGGCTGGATCCCCGGGCTCGAGCGCGAGCGTGAGCTGAATTCCGTCTTGCTCAAGCTCATGGACATGAAGGGCAAATGAAACGATGGCCATTAATACTTGAATTAGCTCTTTCTTGATTTGTCAATATGTTTGATTGATTTAGATCGATGTTCTAGTCTCCTCGTTCAATAATGCTAGCTTTGTCAACTTTTTAGTTTACTTGTCTTGGCTAGACTTCAGAAAAGTTCAGCCTTCATTACTAGTACTACTAGTACTAGCCTTAACTTATTGAAAACACTTAGCCATTGGAAGCGTCTAGATGATATTGATAATTGATATGATTATGAAATATTATTTTGATATCACCTAGGAGTAGGGATCCTAGCCTTAATTGGTACCAGGCTTTTTTTGTTAAACTTGAAGAATGATTAAAACAAAACCTAACATTTTTAGGGAATTTAATCACCTAAATAAAAGAAATAGAAATAGATTTCTTTCCTACCTTGTCTCGTAGAAAAACCTGTTGAGTACAGATACTTGGAACATATATTACATCACAAGTAGTAGTTCAAATATTGCACAGCACCCGTAGAAAGAATATGTAAGACCATGTACAAAGTAATGACGCTTCTTCGCGAATTAAGTAAAGAAGGAGAAACTTATAATCTCTATAAAGTAATAAGGCCTCAGAACCGAGTAGAGAAACAAGCGAAGAAATAGGACAAGAATTAAGATGAAGCTGAATTAGCTTTGCTGTAGATCGACTAAAGACTCTCTAGAATACGTGTGCTCTATATGAACAGCTCAGGAGAAGTGATGAAAATAGGTGTGGCAAATAAAGCAAGCAAGTGTAATGTACCTGTACAGTATAAGCTATACCAGTGCATTAGGTGGTTGCACATCCCAACCCATAGGGTATGGAATGTGCTTGCCAGAATAAGTATGTGTGGCACTCTAGTAATGCAACAGGTGTCACTAAAGAAATGAGTGACAATGGAATAAAAGGCTAGACTTCAAGCCACACAATAAAGACAAGACAATAATATTTACAAATGCAAAGTTCTCCAAAGGTCAAGTCACTACAGTAGCTCCCCTCTAGATTTGTTGTCGAATGAAAAGTAGCAACAAATCGATGAGGAAATATAGACCTACATGCATGTTGACTTGAAAATACGAAAATATGGTAATACTGTTGAAACACAGTAAGTTTAATATGATTCACCCGACTTCGAAAAAGTCCACAAACCTCACTGGCCATCTAACTTGACGACCAGACCTGGTCTTTCGAATCTCAGGAGTGTTCTGCTTCAGTGCAGGATCCAATGCTAACGGTGCAGGATCCAATGCTAACGGAGCAGGATCCAGTGCTAACGGAGCAGGATCCAATGCTAAGGTTGCAGGATCCAATGCTAAGTCTGCGGAGTTGGATTGCCGAGGGACTTGGATAGGTGGATCTTGACCCTTCCTAGATTGAGCAGGGAGATCTTGCTCCATGAAAGCTGGTTTAAGTCTCTCAACACTGACAGTTTCACGTTTACCATTGTAATCAATAGTAAAAAACTTGTCAGAGCGTTGAATAACTCGAAAAGGCCCCCTGTAAGGAGGTTGAAGGGGCCCCTTGACTGCATCAACCCTCAGAAAGACGTGGGATGAGGAATGCAACTCTGGGTGTACCTGTGTAGGGGTAGCTCGCTGCCTGCGAGTAGGGGTGGGGTGTAATTCACGCATCAGTCTCTTCAGTCTGTGGGCATAATTAGCTGGATCGCCAGCAGAGTCAGTCTGTGAAGGAGACACAAATTGGGCCGGTAGCATGACCGTAGTACCAAAAACGAGTTCTGCTGCGGAACATCCCAGATCAGACTTGATAGCTGTACGTATACCCAGCAATACCAAGGGAAGGACCTCAGTCCAACGCACTGTGTTATGCGCCTTGAGAGAGGCTTTGAGTTGCCTGTGAAAACGCTCAACAAGCCCATTGGCTGCTGGATGGTATGCTGTTGTGCGAATGCGTTTAGTGCCAAGAAGATTAGTGAGAGCAAGAAAGAGTGCTGACTCAAATTGTCTACCCCTGTCTGTTGTAAGAGTAGTTGGAGCACCAAACACCGCTACCCATCTGGCCACAAAAGTACGTGCTACAGTATCCGCAGTGATATCTGGGATAGGTATAGCTTCTGGCCATCTGGTGTAACGATCCACACAAGTAAGAAGGTACGTGTTACCCTCTGAAGTAGGAAGTGGGCCTACAAGATCGATGTGCACATGAGAGAAACGCGCATCAGGTGAGGTAAAAGTGCCAAGTGGAACTTTTGTGTGTTTATGCACCTTGCATCTCTGGCATTCAAGACATGTTCTGGCCCATTTCCTGATATCATGATTAATACCAGGCCAAACGAAACGTTCCGTGATGAGCTTTTGAGTGGCCCTGATCCCAGGATGGGATAGTCCGTGGAGGGCGTCAAAAATAGCTCGTCTGTGTTTGACTGGAACAAGGGGTCTAGCAACACCTGTCGAAAGATCACATAGCATGGTAGTAAGAGAACCAGGAAGCGATATAGACCTGAGTTGAAGCGAGGAGTTTAGTACCTCACTATCATCCTCTTGATCTTTCGCAATGGCTGCAAAATCTATGACCGAGGATGAATCAACTCTGTCGATACACAGACGGGAGAGAGCGTCTGCTGCTGTGTTCTCCCTTCCTGCTATGTGGTGTATCTCAGATGTGTATTGGGATATGAAATCAAGCTGGCGGATTTCACGAGGTGAGTGTCGGTCAGGCTTTGAATTCAAAGCATGGGTGAGAGGTTTGTGATCCGTGTAGATGGTAAATGTGCGACCTTCAAGTAGATGGCGAAAGTGCTTTACACCGAGGTAGGCTGCTAACAGTTCCCGACCGAAAGTGCTGTACTTAGTCTCGGCAGGCTGTAGTCTCTTAGAAAAGAAAGCCAATGGTTGCCAAATTCCATCTACCAGCTGTTGGATAGTTCCTCCAACTCCCACATCAGATGCATCAACCAACAGGCATAGAGGAACATCAATTCTAGGATGAACTAAAATTGCAGCGTTAGCTAACTGATCTTTAGCCTGATTGAAAGCAGAAAGTTCTTGTTCACCTAGGGTGATTGGTTGGTTCTTCTTCGATCTATTTTTCAACAGATCTGTGAGAGGTTGGAGTACTTCTGCACACCGCGGAATGAACCGTCTGTAGAAATTGATCAGCCCGAGGAACTCTCGTAGTTTGGTAAGTGATGTAGGTATCGGAAAATCACGGATGATCTTCACCTTGTCACTAAGCGGCTGTATTCCTTCTGAGTCAACTTTATGCCCTAGAAAGGACAGTAAAGGTACTCCGAACTGACACTTGGCGGGGTTGAGAACGATTCCATACTCTTGCAGGCGGTCAAAGAGTAGACGGAGATGTGTCTCGTGTTCGTCTTTGGTAGTACTAGCTACCAGAATATCGTCTAGATAAACATAGACGAAAGGAAGACCGCGAGTGACATCATCCATCAATCTTTGGAATGTCTGAGCTGCATTGCGAAGGCCAAATGGCATCCTTACAAACTCGAATAATCCAAAAGGCGTGGTTATAGCTGTCTTGTGGATATCGCTAGGCTCGACTGGGATCTGATGATATGCCCTGATGAGATCAATCTTTGAAAAGATTGTCCTGCCACTAAGTGACGCAGAGAAATCTTGCAAATGAGGAATAGGGTATCTATCAGGAATAGTACGAGCATTAAGCATGCGATAATCTCCACAAGGTCGCCAGTCGCCTGGTGTCTTTTTCGGAACCATGTGCAAGGGACTTGACCAGTTGCTATCAGATTGTCTGATAATGCCAAGTTCAAGCATGTGTTCAAACTCTGCCTTGGCAATCTGCTGCCGATCCGGAGCAAGCCGACGAGGGCGAGCTGAAGCAGGTGGGCCTCGAGTTTGGATATGGTGGGTGGTTGTATGCTTGACTTCTGAGTGCTTGTACACTGGCCGGGTGATGTCAGGATACTCACGAAGAAGGGAGTGGAAACGCTCCGAAGTATCTTGCTTGACATACACCGGGCTAATGATGCCTGTGTATGTACCGACTCCCTGTACTGTAAGAGTGGTGGTGGTGTCTATCAGCCGTCGATGTTTGATGTCGACTAATAGTCCATAGTTATCAAGGAAATCGGCTCCCAAGATAGGTGTAGGCATGTCCGTGACAACAAAAATCCAACGAAAAACTCGCCGCAACCCAAGATCAAGAGTGAAAGATCTCTGGCCAAAAGTCTTAATGGGTGACTTGTTAACAGCTTGAAGTTGGATATTTGTTGCACTTACCATTGCCGATTTTCCTAACATGGATTGAGGGAAAATACTAACTTCGGCCCCAGTATCAACAAGAAAACGCGTGCCTGATTGTTTATCATGAACAAAGAAAAGGCGACTGGGTTGAATGGTGCCAAGTGAATTAGTCGCCGCTATTCCTTGGCGGGCCCGTTTCCCTGGACATATCCAGGGCGGCTTTGTCCTGCTGAGTATGAACAAGGACTTATGCACTTCTGGGCACGTTTGCCATGCTTCCAGTGGTACCAACATTCAGCCCCAGCATGTTGTTGATGCCGACTCGGGCTACGGGAAGCTGATTGGCGAGGGCCGGAATTCTTCGGGCCTCGCTGTCGACTGCGACTTCTGCGGTCCTCCTGTATAGAACAAGTCAAGGCTTGCACCTGAGCAGCCAGTTGAGCAACCTGGGTAGAAAGTCGATGTACTTCACCAGAGTCATTGGGAGTAGTGCTAGCGTAAGTCTGCGCTGGCACTTCTTTAGGTAAGACATGGTGGATAGTAGGCGGACCAGCAACTTCAACAATTTTGTCGGCTAATGCTGCCAGCGCAACCAAGCTGACATCATCGCTTGTGGAAGCGAGAATCAACTGTACATTGGTTGGCAGGCGTTGCAAAAATAATTGCTTAAGTATACTAGTTTCCAAAGTATTAGAGCCTAATAATTGTTGCATTCTCCTAAGGAGTTGGGAGGGCGACCTATCGCCTAACTCTTCACTCGTCAGCAATTTGTTCAGACGCTTTTGCTCAGAGACAGAAGTTCGCTTGACTAGTGCTGCTTTGAGTATCTTGTACGGCTCTGTTTGGGGAGGGGCAATTAAAATATCGCGCACCTCAAGAGCTACCTCTGGTTGTAATGAGGCGACAACATAAGCAAATTTTGTAGACTCAACTGAGACACCTCTAGTTTGAAACTGAGCCTCAACCTGAGCAAACCAAATATCAGGATCATGTGCCCAAAATGGTGGAAGCTTTAAACTAACATACGAGACTTGAGGGGATGGTTCAGAAACCTCACTAGGTGATACATTGCTATCGGTATCAGGCATGATAATGACGATGACAAGGTAGATTAGATCAACAGAAGAAAAAAAATCTGGATCACGTCGGGGTCACCAGTTTAGGGAATTTAATCACCTAAATAAAAGAAATAGAAATAGATTTCTTTCCTACCTTGTCTCGTAGAAAAACCTGTTGAGTACAGATACTTGGAACATATATTACATCACAAGTAGTAGTTCAAATATTGCACAGCACCCGTAGAAAGAATATGTAAGACCATGTACAAAGTAATGACGCTTCTTCGCGAATTAAGTAAAGAAGGAGAAACTTATAATCTCTATAAAGTAATAAGGCCTCAGAACCGAGTAGAGAAACAAGCGAAGAAATAGGACAAGAATTAAGATGAAGCTGAATTAGCTTTGCTGTAGATCGACTAAAGACTCTCTAGAATACGTGTGCTCTATATGAACAGCTCAGGAGAAGTGATGAAAATAGGTGTGGCAAATAAAGCAAGCAAGTGTAATGTACCTGTACAGTATAAGCTATACCAGTGCATTAGGTGGTTGCACATCCCAACCCATAGGGTATGGAATGTGCTTGCCAGAATAAGTATGTGTGGCACTCTAGTAATGCAACAGGTGTCACTAAAGAAATGAGTGACAATGGAATAAAAGGCTAGACTTCAAGCCACACAATAAAGACAAGACAATAATATTTACAAATGCAAAGTTCTCCAAAGGTCAAGTCACTACACATTTATTCATAATCGCCCCCTCCCATTCCGCACCAGACGACCCTTGCACACTGGCTTTGAAGTTCACTTGTGCCTTAGCTCTTGGCCTCTTCTCTCTTCACATACAATTACAAATGCAATCAAAGCTCTTTCAAATCGGTCAAGAATTTAACCCAATATGTGAACATTTTCAGGCACAGAGCTCACTGAATTGAGCAAACTCTGTGCATGTGCCTTTTTGCACTAAAAAAGATGTGGTCGATTGACCAGTTTGCCAATTTGAGATTCACATAAATTTTGTTGACCCATCTTAGTATCTTACCCATCTTTCTTTGTTAAAACTTTCTTAATTATTTAGGTCTAGTCTTGATGTCCATTTTTTCCCTTAAACTTCACGAACATGTTTATTTGATTAAGTCTTTGGAATTTAACAACTCCAGTTGTTTTAAACTGGTTTGATTGCCCATTATGCTTTTTTAGAATCAAGATCTAGACAAAATGTTTGAATTGCAATGGACTTGTTTTCTTTAAAAAAAAAAATTGATATGGCTTCTTAGGTCTACATTGGCACATAAATACCATTTATTTATGAGCTTGACTTAATATTTTGAGGTGTTCTTTCTCCAAACATTTTTCAGATATGGGTAAGCCCCGAGGGAAACCAAAGCGACAGAGGGAATCATTACCCGATGAAGACACTGCATCAGCTGCAGGTGCTGGGAAAGGTAAGAATCAAAATACAACTTCAAGTCCTTTCAATCTGGGGTCAAAGTTCATTTTGTCAAGATTGAAAGTTATTTAACAAAACTGATCCTTATAGATTTTCAGAATTACTTTTACAGATATACTTTTTTTGCTTTTTCTTCCCTAGGTGAAAATACAGTGCATCTCTTAAGTTTAATAAGGCCATTGGTTCTTAACTTCTTAACTGCCTTAAACTTTAATACAAATAATAATAACAAATAATAATAACAATAATGAAATCACTTTACATCTTATGATTGTCCTTATTTTTATTGAATTTCTTTTTGTTTTGATGTTTACAGCTAAAAAGCCAAGAACAAGTTCTGACAAGACAAAGTCTACCACTGCAGTTCCTGTTGTTGATAAATCAACATTTGGAAAGATGGTGACAGATGCTGGCTTTTGTCTTATTGCTGGAGACCATCCAAATCAGCTCAGTAAGTAAAACACACACACATACGTCTCTGCATGTAGGCCCTTAGGTTACAGGGCTCATCACTAACTGACAGTTTAGGCAGCCATTAATTCATAGCATTACTGTATTATTGATGTATTCAAGGTTTTTTGCATGCATGCATTAGTGCATTCACACATGTATATCTCTTGAACTGAATATTTATCAAATGAATAGTAATGTGATATGTCTAAAAATAAAGTCAATAATATGTCTCATGTCAATATTTTTGTTCACAAAATTCAGATGTAGATCAAGTAATGTTTCAGAAAAAGCTGAGAAAAGCAGTCAAGTCCGGAATGAATTTAGGAGAGGTATGTTATCAATTTCATAATTGAAGGGCATTGTGTAGTTTGTTTGCCGTTTTGGACCTTATTATGAATTGGGAGTCGTTTGTGACTGATAATGTAAATGACCTTTAAAATACTAGTTTCCCTCTTGATTAAATAATATTTATGAGAAGCACATGGAGATTATATACATATATCATGATATTAAATATGAATAGTACAATGAAGGTATACTGCTCATTTAGTGTTAAATCATGATATAATGTATCATTAATGTTTTCAACATAAAGATACTTATTCATAGCACAATTGTCTGCTGTGATTCGATTTTTGGATATTACTCTACTTATTTTTGTCACACAAAATGATTATTAAATCATTGACAGAATGAATTTAGGAGTTAGTCTTTATACCCCGTGACAATACATTTCTAAAGGATGAACTTGTGGATATGACCCAGAGACAGAGATCTATTTGATTGTGATGGAAGGCTAAGATAGTGAAATTCCTTTGCCTTTTTTTTCTTCTTCAACAGACTGTTGAAGAATTTATATCAGGCCTTCAAAATCACATAGAGGATCCAGTCAGGTAAGTTATTGATGGATTTTAAGTGTACCAATCACACAAAAAAAGGATTTTGCTCTGTTTATTAGGGGTTCTGCGTTGCAGATAATGCAAATTTCAAATACACTCTCCATTGACACAGTAGGGAATTGTGAGTAAACTACTTGACGCAACTGTATGCACTCGCGTGGAATAGTTCTCGCCCGCATGGAACACAAGCCCGACTTTGGTTCTGTGCTGGGTTTTATGTTATTCTTTATTTTCTTCGAACCCCTGATTCCTGTTCCCATAGAATGCTGGGTAACTTTTAGGTGATTGCGATGCTACAAGGAAATATTATAGTTGAATGGGGGGGGGGGGGGGGGGGGGAAGGGGCAGGTACAAGTAACATTTGTAGATAATGATGATATTTATTTAAATAAAAGTAGGCCAAAATGTTTTGGACTCTTTTGAGCGACTACAAGGCTTGCCAACAACTATGTAACTGACTTTTCAAGACTTTTCAATATTTTGATTCAGTCTTTGATAGTTGGATTGTTATAATATTTTCCACCCCAGGTTTAAATACAGTCTGCTGCTGACCACTTCCTCTGCTGAATGTGAGAGGTAAGAGAAATAAATATCATTGAATTATAAATTTCAATGATTTTACCAGACTTGTATGAAACTAATGCACTATTATTTCATGAGATTATTATTTTTTTTTTTAATAAAAAACTTTCAAACAAAGCTTGATAAATTTCTGAAGCGAGTAGTGTTAGTTGGGTTTTTTCTATGAATTGTTTTGTTATTTATACTTTGTGTATGATTTGGGGCTAGTGAAATTGTATTCATTTGGAAAAGGAATGTATGACTCATGTTTCTTTGAATATGTGCTAAATGTAACAAATTCAAACCTGCTTTCACGACCACTTGTATAGAAAGACCAGCTGTCTATAAAGACCACAATGTTTGTTTCCCTTGAAATGGTTTCTCATTGAAACATAGTACCGAAAGGAACCTGAACACAAAGACCACCTGCCAATAAAGACCACTTTCCTTAATTCTCTTGAGTGGTCTTTATATACAGGCTTCACTGTACTTGCACTATAAGAGGTGAGAAACAATCTGATGTAACAAATTAGCAAATTTCTTTTTTACTATAAACCTGGGCAATGTTGCGCTAGCCTATAAGTCAAAGTTTGCTGACATCCTATTGAATTGGATGCTCAATAAATCATTGTGCATTTCAGTTGGATGTCAGACCTGTCTTTTTGTGAAACATTTGTACTTTTCACATACTTTGATGAGAAGGCTAATGAATGGAAGGATAACATTCTCAAAGAACAAGTCACATGATAAGTCACATGATTATAGTCACCTGATTTTACCTGTCTAATTTTGATATTGTTCAGTGCCAGAGGAGGAAATCAGGATAGTCTCATCAGATTGATTCTTGGAATTGATGAACTGCAGGTCAGTAGGGTTATCACCTTTTTTTGTTGTTTTTTGTTGGGGGGGGGGGGGATAATATTTCAAATTTATAAAATTGTAATATTTGTGAATGAAGTACTTTGTAATGTAAAGCATTGGCAATTCCTTCATGCTTTTGAGAAAGAATGAAGTGCAAAGAAATTTCAATGAATGGAATATGGGATGGGGAGTGGAGAAAAAATGTAAATCAAAATACATGTAGAAGAAAACAACAAGATTAGAGAGTGAAATTGGCTTGGGAGGAGAGAGAATTATAGAAAGATAAGTAAATGGAAGAAAAAAAAAGATTGACAAAACATCAATTTCACTTGTATAGTGGACAATTACCATTTAATGCTCATGTCTTCAAGTTTCATATTCTATTTCATGAGTGTTTTCTTGTCCTGTTTTGTTGTTTTTTACAGCCAGCTCTTGTCAACACGTTGCTTGAGAAGCTGCCTGAATTCATGGGGGAAGAAGAGTAAGTTACAATGAAGATGAAGTTGATGGTGGTCATGACGATGATAATGATAGTTATGTGAGGAAGGAAGAGTAGGAGAGTGATATTGATGTTTATAATGATGATAATTGTAATAGAATTAGTGAGCATATGTCTATTCATTAAATTTGTTTTCTTGGTCATAAGATGTTTAAAAAAAAGGAAAATGAGATAAAAATATTTTCTAGTGAAACTAAGCCAAATTTAACTTGGCATAGTGATAGGTTTGTGGTGACATATAATTTACCATGTACATAATCAGCATCTTAGTTGCTTACATTCTATTGGCGCTTTTCCGTAATTCTGCATTGCAGTAGCATGTTTGACTACAGTGAAGCTGTGGACCTACCTAAACTTATCCTCAACCAGTTTCATTGGATGGACAATGTCATCAATAGTAAGGTATGTTAACCCATCATAGATGTGGTACCTCAAGGGTCTTTATTAGTACCTTTACTGTTTATTCAGCATATTTAAGAATTAAGCACATGCATAATTAGGGATAACAAAGATCAATAACTGCTTGTGTCTGAAAATGTTTTAGTGTCAATAATAGTTTGTAGGAAGGAAGGAGAAATTGGCTTTTTATATATATAAATAAATCCAAAAATTCAATAATGGCAATAATTTTTTGGCAAGTATTCTCTTGTGTGTGATATTTATGCATTCATTTCCTTTTTTTGCAAAAGATATTTTTGTGGAAAGAATATCAGTCATGAAGCCTTATAAGGTAACATTGCCAAGTTGAAGAGGAAAGTCATTGATAATAATGGCTTTTTCAAAATTCAAACATTAACAGGAGATGACAGACAAGATGCTTGAGATGGTAGAGATCTCATCACCATCCGTCCAGCGAGAGATCATTGCTTGCATTCCTGAGGTGGTCAGTGATCAGGAGCACGGTGAAGTAGCTAACAGATTGAAGTAAGTACATTTGTATAGAAGTGTGTATATTAGAATATACACATGACAATAGGATATATAATGGTAATGGTAATGGTTTTATTAAAAATTCATTTGCAGCCAGATGGTTGAATTGCAGAACTTTGTACATTGTAAAAACATAAATATTTATACAAACATAAAACGTTTTAAGACATTATCACGCAGTGAATGAATTTTCTAAATAAATCAGTGTACACATATATATACAAATTAATACAATTCATAAAATTTGCTTAACATTCTATTACACAATCATCATAGGGCTGGAGGGAAATATAGAAGAGAGGTAGGGAGGATAATAGTGCAGACAGCACGGGAGATCCAGGAAAAGTGTGAGATAGAGACAGACAGAGAGGGAGAGAAAGAGAGACAAAGCGAGAGATAGAGAGAGATATATATATATATATATAAAAGGTAATGCTGAGGATGAGAGTGTATATCAGATATGTGTTCAGAGCACCCTTTGAGCTAAGAAGCTATCATGTACATTCCATAAATTGATGTACATTCCATAAATTGTTATACATGTATATTAACAAGCGTGCAATATAACTACCTTTTTGCATTGTATCACACACAAAATAGGAATCTTACTTTTTATTTGTTCAATTGCTTGATCTGTTTTCCTTATTTCATTATTTATGTTTGAGGATCCTCATATTTTTAGAATGTTCTGTTTTCATAATGGATTCAATCTCCCATCTAAAGATAGTGATGTGAATTTCACTCGTTTTAGAATCCCATATCCTTTAATCTTTAACATACCTAATACATGTAGCTCAATTTTAATCAGGAAACCCTGCGCAGGTAAATAATAAGAATAAAAAGTAAGATATGAATCATGTAGGCTATTTGGACTTTCCTTGTGAATATAAATTTATATATTTATCAAGATGTAAATTTGACATTTAAAAGTCGAATTGTTCTCTTCATTATATGACACAATATTGATATCATCTTTGTTACAGGAATATGCTAGAATGTAATTCCCAGCTGACTGTACCCATCATTGATGCTCTAGATAACCTGAACCTAACTCCAGAGCTACTCAGAGAGGTAATTACATACCTGCCTTTAATAAACATTGTTTGTTGTTCAGCAGTGACTGAAAATATAATGGATAACCATGTGTGATTGGATTGAGAAGAACCTGATCCACTTATTTATATCGACCATGTTTTATTTGAAAACTAATGATTATCAATAATCAAGCACCAGCATACCTAAGTGATCTGCATCCACGTACAATACAGACTCGGCCACTAGTAATACACTTACCGTCCCTCAAACCAGTAAACAGAAAGATGATAGGGCTTTTCCAGTTGTTGCCCCTAAAAATTATAATTCTTGCCCCCTGAAATAAGAATCGTCATACTCTTGCAGCTTTCAAGAAGTTTCTGAAAACACATCTTTTCTAATTTCTCTAAATGTTCCTCTTTGTTTGTAATTAGTGTAAGCTTTGAATAATATTGTTTTTTTTCCTGTAAGTATTTTTTTTTTTATGCATTTTGTATCTTATAAAAAGATATGTTATAAATGAATTATGATTAATATTATTATTATTATTATTATCATTATTACTACCAAAAGGTAATATCGATTTTTATCCATGCTTAAAAAACTGTAGGTGAATTGATAGGCATGAAGTTTGCTCACTAATATTGACTATACTTCATTAGAATGTTACTCCAAAATAAAGTACACATTGTATGTTAGCAAAAGCAAACACTCTACATTTGCTCAGAAACATCATACCACTTGAAACTAACAATTTTATTTACACATATTTATAATATATCTATTCTAGATCTTTGTCTAAAGTACTTTATATAAAGGACATGTTTGTGTTGTGTGTGTAGGTAAGGGGATCAGCTTTAGAGAGCCTTGTGTCTGCTGATCTAGATGACTTACCTGTTGTCATCAAGTTTATCCTTCAGTCTGTGTCGTCTAGCGACGCTCTGGAGGTGAGTGTGATAGCATCCAATGTAGCTATTAATAAGAACTAAAGAAATGATGCAAAAGCGGTTCTATGTATTGTATCCTGCTTAACACAATCTAACCCATTTATTTCTTTAAAAAAAGATATGATGATGTGGTCATTGACTAATCTTACTGATATCACAAAGAAACAGTCATGTGAAGATATTTTCTTTTCTTGATGAAAGAAAGGAGATACAAGTTTTTTGTCAAGTATGTCACCTGTTGATGATTCGTCCAAAAGGGTCCAAATAACACACTGCTCATAAATAAATGTGAACAAACATTTTGGTCAAAGATCTTTTTCAAAGTGTTATCACCATGGTATGAACATAATCATAAACAAATATAAGATGCTCTGTTCTTAGGACAAGGGATTATTCTTGATTTTTTCGTCTGCGACTTTGTCATGTTTTTCCTGATGTTTTACTCTGTTCATACTTCCAGTAGTTTGCCTTGTGATATATTTGTGGCCCTTTTCTTAAAATGGAGTAGGGCATACTCCTGTAAGTATAACTCCGTCATTTTCAAACACTTACCAAATTCCTACTTTCAAGCATGGGCGCAATTTTATACTTTTATATCCTATTCAAGTACAACCCAAGCCCTAATTCTGCATGTATGTCTTTGATGAAAACATGCAATGAGAAAATGTCAGAACATCACTAAAAGCTGTACTATTATAATTTGATAAAAACATTACCATTATTACTACCTTATTCAAACTTCTATTGGCATTTTCGTTGTTGTTCCCCGTTGTCTTGGACAAATTTAAAGACAATTCTGACTGAATTACCCAATTTTTGTTCCTTATGTAGGTGATCAGTGAACTGAGAAGAAACTTAGATTTCCACACCTCTCTTCCACCATCCTCTGCTTCCACACCCTATGCGAGAGCATCTACCGCAGGGTGAGTTTGACAGGTTTTTATCAACATCATTTCAGGTTATTTTGGCAATTTAGGGAAAAATGTCACATACAAATAATTCTCAATTATCAAATTGCATGTATTGGTTTAAAAATAGTTTAATTTTATATTGATAAATCATTACATTCTGTTGAGATCTTTACGCTCTCAAAACTCTGGATTTCTTGTTCTCCCTAAGCTCATTTAAAGTGTGGGAAGAAAATCTTTGCTCATGCAGGGCCTTCACTGGGGGAATGCTCCCTCTCAAGATATTTGATCAGTTGAAGTGTTTAAAAATAATCTTTAAAAGTATGTGTTTGATTTGGCATATAATCAATTTTTCTTTTTTTATATTCTTATGTTTTATCTTACTCATGTTCTTTTCTTTATAATGTAGATGATGTAATGTGATTTTATTCTTTTGTCACAAATGCACCTTGGACATTTGATTTGAAGTAGATTTAGCCCCTTACATATGTAAATGAATATGAAACATGTTCAAAGATTCATAGAATTCCTCTCCAGTTTAGCAGTATTTAATTTATTCACCTTACGTTTCCGTTCATTTTATAATCACAGAAATGTCTCGACCCATAAGAAGACCACGGACAGTGAGATGCTGATACTAGAAACCATCAAGTCAACCATGAGATTCAACAAAGTACTGGCAGATGGATGGCAGAAGGTTAGTGAAGCAGTTGGCATGGTGATGAAGATATATGATGGTAACACTTTTCATCATAATGGCATGAAGTCAAGGAGCAAGCACTTGTAGATGAATGGAAGGGATGAATTTGACTGTTGGGAGCCATATAAGCATTGCCTCCTATCATTTAACACAGAGCCAATGCCCTTTTGGTTACCAGCAGAACCAATGAAGGGCAGTAGCTGAGGGTCCTGTTCTGGATGTTCAGGGTAGAGAATGGCGGTGATGGTTTCGCACTTGACAACTGACATGTAGTGATGGTGGATTATTCACTGTGTGATATTATTTATATTGAAACTCTTTTTGTACACTCCGGATTATGTTTGGGTATCTAGAGTTTTTTAAAGTGTTCTCAACAATGACTTTAATGATGATTGAAAAAGTAACGATAACATTGCTGCCAACTTTTGTTTTTTCTCTTTACTTCTATTTCAAAGCATACAAAATTCAGTGTATTAATAATTTTGCTTCGAGAGATACCTAATTTTGGCCATGGAAGGTTGGCATATGAGATGATAATGAGGTTATTGGTTGCACATCATCATGATGAGAATGATGTTGGACAGTGATTCATCATCATTTATTTCCTCCTACCCCAGGCCATTGAGAGTGTGTCCGATGCAGCAGGTCACAAGGTCCTGGATATCTTTGTGCTTCTCATCTCACACGCTGTAGCCAACCGCAAGAAAGCTGTCGAGGCCGTCTTCAGACATAAGGTTCGCAAAGGCCACTTCACGGAAGAACTGCTGCAGGCGACCTTCACGTCTCATGCCAAGGTACCCAATGACACTGATTATTGTTTCATTGACTGTCTGTTCAGTGATTCCAGGGGGTAACACCCCTGCCCACCCTGGTGCTTGTTCATTGGTAGATTGTGACTGAACCTGCGTGCAGTGCATATTCTATATTGAACTTGCAAACATGAATGGTTTGTGATGGGATGCTTTAATCAATATCTCATTCCGTTCGGACCAGGGTTGAACAAACTTCTGCTGATAAGCCTGAGTTCATTAGAACACTTTGATATGTTATTATCATAATAAGTATTATTAGTAGTAGTTTTATTATTTTTATTATTATTATTATTATTATTAATATAATTGATTACTGTTTATATTTGCCTGGTCTTTCAGGTGATCCGAGATTACCTAGGCTCCCTGCTGTGTATTGCAGAGAAGCTCCTAAGATCCCCTGAACCTCAAGTCAGTCAGTTTGGTTCTAAGGTCTATCAGACAGCCTTCGCTGCATTTGACGTCTATAGTAAACAGGTAAAAACAAGCACACCACCCTTTCCCTTATATACACATCATTGAGGGTCTAGTAGGATCTAAGAGGTCAATTTAGTAGTACTATTTCCTTTAGGGCGGTACCCCTCTGGACATAGTACTGCAGTTAGTTATATAGAGGTGGTTTATATTTGTTAAATATCACTCATGTTTAAAAAGTTAGTGTACTGCAGTTTCTGAAGAATACAACTCATATCTTAAGGAAATAGAATGATTTGATCATCAGCCATTACATAAGTATTCCTGTCTCATGTTTTACCGTAAATGCAATGAATTGTCTGCTGAGCTTTACGGGAATGTTTGACAGTGTAACATCGTGCTATTAACCAAGTTGGCTTATTGTAAAAAGCTCCTCTTTGTGTCCTTTTAATCTCACCCACTTTCAAAAATCAATGAGTGTTATCTCTTGTACATACAAAACATTGATGTCTTTCTTTGATTGTTTACATTTACCTGTCATATTATCCTAAAATAGATACATCTATGCAATCAACAGAAACAGACATGATTATTAAGGATTGATGTAAAAAGATGACCTGTAAGTTTGGCTTGCCTGTTATTGAGTTGCTAATGCTCTTATCACACTCGTCAACAAGCAGCAGCTTTCATGGATTGACACAAATATGGCTAGCACAGGATTCTTCATAATGAACTTTGTCTTTTGTATTCCAGGAGGTCGTAGGGGCATTGGTGACACACATCGGCAGTGGTTTGTCGGCCGAGATGGACTCAGCACTGGACATTCTCTCTTCTCTTGCCTCATCCCATACCAAGGATCTTGCTCCCTTTGCTGTCTTCATTAAAGTAAGTCTTGACCCCTTTGCTGTCTTCATTAAAGTAAGTCTTGACCCCTTTGCTGTCTTCATTAAAGTAAGTCTTGCCCCCTTTGCTGTCTTCATTAAAGTAAGTCTTGCCCCCTTTGCTGTCTTCATTTAAGTAAGTCTTGACCCCTTTGCTGTCTTCATTAAAGTAAGTCTTGACCCCTTTGCTGTCTTCATTAAAGTAAGTCTTGACCCCTTTGCTGTCTTCATTAAAGTAAGTCTTGACCCCTTTGCTGTCTTCATTAAAGTAAGTCTTGCCCCCTTTGCTGTCTTCATTAAAGTAAGTCTTGCCCCCTTTGCTGTCTTCATTAAAGTAAGTCTTGACCCCTTTGCTGTCTTCATTAAAGTAAGTCTTGACCCCTTTGCTGTCTTCATTAAAGTAAGTCTTGCCCCCTTTGCTGTCTTCATTTAAGTAAGTCTTGACCCCTTTGCTGTCTTCATTAAAGTAAGTCTTGACCCCTTTGCTGTCTTCATTAAAGTAAGTCTTGACCTCATTCAAGGAGTTTCTTCCTGCCAAGTACTCATTTACTGCACCTGTCCAACGAAGACATGAAGGTCAAACATATAATTGACAATGCCCTATTGTATGTCTTTTCTAAAATGGCTGTATTTTGGAGTACAACGAGCTTAGAACAGAGATCTTATGGAACGTATGAATGTTGTCGATATTACATATGACATTTGAAAGGGCAATCTTATGTTTACAACAAGTTGCTATGAAGGAAAGCAGAACAATCAGATAAACAGATGAAGAACAGCTTGGACATAATGGGATAATCATTATGGTGATGATCCCATTTACTCATTAATGTCTTAAAATTTTATTTCATTTCTCCATGAAGAATATGAAGATTTTTATTTATCTGTTCAACTCCACAGGGTGTTCTTGATTACCTGGACAACTTGACCATGACCCAGGTCAAGAAACTCTTCTCTGTGCTAGCTACCCTAGCCTACAGGGGTGGAAGCTCAGGCTCTACACTCCAGGTGAGTTGCTCCTTCTTGCCAACTCAATCCATCTATCTTCTGGCTTTAAAATGCTCTTATATCTCAGCCCTCGGTCAGCATTGGATTTCAAGACAAATATACAATTAAAAAAACAATTACAATGAGAGTTTGATGAATGCCTAGGGTTTTAGAATATATTTCTTCAATTCTGTCAGAAATGATCAACTGATGATGATGTTTTTAGAAAATACAGTTTCTTCTCTCCCCTGTGTATCTGATACAGCCCTCTGTATAATCCTATTCATCTCATGTTCACTATTCCCTCCCTCTCTCTCACTGATGGAAGAAAGGGTAATCATATGTCTCATGAGATATGTTGCATTTTTTTATATACCTCCTCCTATGTTTTACTTTACCCTTGGATTAATATATTGTTGCCCTTATTGAGATCATGCGTAAGTCCATTTTAAAGAAGATCTCATTAGAAAAACCAATATCTCTATCCCGCTTTAATATCCTATCTATTTGTGTATATTGATTTTAAATTAATGATATTGGATCATATTTTGCTTGACTTGACATGTGTATACATACTAGCAATGAAATAAAGAGAGAAAGAACTTTTTTGATTCATTACCAAAAGGACCGTGATTACAAATATATACCACAATCATAGCAGTGAAGTGAGTATTTGAGCCTAGTGTCTTTCTGTCTCTGTTTTAGGATGAGCTTCACATTGTCGTTCGTAAGAACCTCACAAGTAATAGTCCCAAGTACAAGCGCATGGGTGTGGTTGCTGCCTTGATGGTCATACAAAACATGGCAAGGAAAGGGTAACAATACAAACTTATATTCTCTTTCAATTGTAACCCGATTGTCTCTAACAATAATTAGCATACTCATCTGATAATATTGCATCATCTTGTTGCTCTCTTTAACTCACTTAGTTTTCAGCCGCTAAGGATTGAAATAGTAGATTGCTGTATTGTACACTGTACATGTGACAAAAGTTGACTGGCTGTCCACTGTTTGCTCCTTTATTCATCCAATTACGTCAAGTTTATCTCAAGTGAAAGCCATTTAAAACTTTTTATCCAGTTTTACTTCATCAAATATATTAAGTTTTATAATACAGAAAGCATTTCAAATAATTGTTATCAAATCATGACAAGAGTAACAAAAAAAATAAAGGAATTATAGCAGATGGGTAAGTTCTTATTTTGGTGACAAGATGCTTGCTTGTGCGATGACTGTGCCAGGCTTTATTTTTATTAAAGATGTAGGGTTGGGGTAAGTGTTGTAAGTTAGGTTTAGGATTAGGGTCAGGTATAATGTTTTAGTTCATGGTTAAAGTTTGGAATACGGTTAGTGTAGGTAATTTAGTGTAGAGCATATGTCATACATTCTGTTTTGACAAAAGAGTGGAATGACTTTACTTTGTTTTATTAGGATGGACTCTGGCAGTGGCAAGCAAGCACTGGCATCCCTGTCCCAGGATATCTTCAAGCAGATCTTAGGTCTCCTTGACCTGGTCAAGTCCAGCTGTGGTCAAGCCCCAGAGGCAGCTGCTCTGTTCTTTGATGAGTTGGCAAACATCGTACAGAAGGGTGATTTGCATCCTAAGATACTGGTGAGTCAGCTGTTACACTCTCTTTTTGTTAACCTGCAATATTTAACCAAAAAATACTATTCCAGGGAAACAAGAAGGGTAGTCTTTAATAATAATAATAATAAATTTATATAGCGCAGCTTTTATACAAAATATATTCAGCCTCGCTGGTTCAGAGCTCCTTTTTACTAAATTCTACAAAATAGGATCTCTCAATTGAACAAATATGTTTTTAATTTTGATTTTAAGACATTGAGAGATGGAGTGCTTCGTATTTCTATTGGCAAGCTATTCCATAGTTTGGGGGGGCAGCAATAAGAAAAGCACGGTCCCCGAGAGTTACTTTAGTTTTGCCAGATGGTCTTTATGTACAGGTTCCTGTTAGGCATTCATCACTAATACTTTACTGAAACAAATGTGCGATCTCTATAGAGAGATGGTCTTTCTATGCAAGTGGTTACTAACGCAGTTCAGGTTGTATTAGCATATTTTCTTACATGTATCTCCGATGTAATTTTCAGCATATTTTGGTTTTGGCTCATTACACCAGAACTGAAATATCATAGTCAGCTTTAGGGAGAGGTCACTTTTGGTCAGTCTAAGGGCCACATAGCGAAAATATATATGTTAGAAGAAGGAGAAGAAGAACAAGAGAGAGAGAGAGAAAGATCTCTTTGGACAATCAATAGTTGTTGATGTATATTGTGGAGTGTTTTGTGAAAATCATGTACTTCACCAAAAATTAAATTGGAACAAATCATTTGCTAATGTTGTATGAATGAACAAGTGCTAGTATTATCATCAAAGGATTGCTTGCGTATTCCATGTGGCAATATGAACACAGCTGTTTCCTTGGCTATTATGAGATTGATCATACAAAGGTCTTGTCATAGTCTTTTGCTTCATCCTCTCTGGATAGGAAACGGTTGGTGAGAACATCCTAGATGATTTCCAGGCCGACTTTGTTGTCGACATTGTAGGTGATGCCAGCAATGAGTAAGTCAAATCTTTCATAAGACAGTGAAGGAAGGAGAGAGGAGATATGTCAAATGAAAAGGGGTAGCAAGAAGGATAAATAAAAGGAGAGAGCAAGGAAGTAAGAAGAGAGAAAGAAATAGAATGTGGGAAATGATGTAATATTTGGTCAACTTTGTTGTTATTTCATTATCTGAAAGATGTTTAATCGATGTCAACAGGAATGATTGGATTGAGTAAAGAAGGAAAAAAAAGAGAGAGGAGGAAAATAAGAGGGGGCGGAAATACAGAAGACCTAACAGAGGGAACACATTGAGGGGGAAGAGTAAACAGATTTGATGGAGATGGCTGTGGTTTATTGTACAAAATCATTGTATGTATCAACTCGTATAATCTAAAACAGACTTAAGGCCCTTTGCAGACAATATGTTGTTGTTACTGAATGTGAAGAGTTGCTATTTGGCAAGTATACTGCTTACTATGAAAACATGAATTTTTTGTTTCCTGCAGATTGTCAGGCTAAATTAAAGTATCAAGTTTACATTTGATATGCCTACATGGTCACCATGGTTACTTTCTCCCACGGTTACTGTAGAAACTATGGTTTGCCTATGGGTGAGATGTACAGCATGGAAGGGGAGGAGTCACAAGGGGGCGTGGCCATCAATCTCCTCCCCCTCATCTACAAGGCAGAGAAAGACAAACTCAAGACCGTTGCTAGGAACAAGAAGGCAGAAAGGTTGGTGAATGACTTTTGTGTTTATGCAGCTATATTATTATTCCTTTTTACAAAGAGAGGTAGTCACAAGTAGTTACAAGAAGTAACACAATTGCAGTTGATTACAACATCAACTCACGATCTCTTTCGGTCTCATTCAGGCCTTGAATAAATTGCATCATATTAAATGAGACTTTAATTGTAAAATCAACTTGTGCACCCTTTTTCAATACTCTTCAATATGTGACAGGATTTTGTTTTCTTCACTCAGATGGTTCTTTGATACACAGTTGGTATAACTTGCAAGGGATTTAACTTCATTTATGCTTCCTATTTATGTTATTATAATAACAATAATAATAATAATATTTAATTTTTATATAGCGCTTAATACAAATGTCTCTCAGCGCTTTACAAATATACTATTACCCCGGCCATTGGATTCAGTGCTTGCCCGCACACACTGTGTGCACAATCTCCACTCCCTGGGGAGCATTCCAGCCAGGCGTTACTTGACGCTCAAAAACTGTTTGACCAACAATGACGGCCGCATCCTACCGGGTACCCATTTGACACCTGGGTGGAGAGTAGCAAGTGCAGGTTAATATCTTGCCAAAGGATATTAGTGCCGTGTCGGGATTCGAACCCTCAACTTTCGTTTCTCCAGTCAAGCACCTTAAACCACTCAACCACGACACTCCCTATTATGGACTAATACTTCAATAATTCCTTTATGTAAGATGCAAAGCCTTCAATTTCTGTGATATTTGTTATTTACAGGACTGTATTATATAAGAATCATGCTTGTAATGCTTCTGATTAGGTGTATTCCATGTTCAAAAGAAAGGATAAATACTGTTAAAAGGGAAGGTAATAAATACTGTTAAAAGGGAAGGTAATAATACCCTTTTATTCCAATGTTTTACTTTCATATTGCCTCACCAGATGTGTCGCCCCTGCCTGTCTGGCCCCACACTTCCGGCTCCTTCGCTTCTGTGAGCAGGCCCAGCACGATGGCAGCTTGGAAGGCATCGATGCGCTCCTTGGATGCCCTCTATACTCCTCCAAGGATGATGTGGTTGATAAGATACACTCACACTCCAAGCAGGAGAAGGAGCTGATGTGTACAAACCTTTTCCTCTGCATCAACTGGTTTCGGGAAGTATGTCAATATTATCCTTTTTTTTTCTTTCTCTTTACCTCTTCAGAGGGACTGTATTATTACATTTCAAAATACATATAGACTATTTACAAAACATGTAAAATAAAACATGAATTATATACAAGATCAACATAATTTCTTAAAATGACATAGAGTCCTTATATTTGAGGAACCTTGAGGTATGGTCACCTAACATTTGCTCCTGCAACAATTACTCCAGGCTTTATTATATATATAGGGTAACTGTTTCTGTTGTAATTAGGTTTTAGGTTTATAGGTATAAATTAGTGTCCAGAGTTCAAGTTAATCATTCAGTTAGTGTAGAACATCAACCGAGGAATTATTGCAGGAATTAACTCTTAAAAGTCAGTAATTTGATTGTATTTTAATTTGTTTTATTTGATGTATTTATTTATTTTTTGAGGGGGGAGGGGGACCGAGTCATTTCTGGTTCTTTGTTTTAGAGAGGAAGAGGATGATAAGTGAACTCATGTTTTTAATGAGTTTGTTGTATTTTCAGGCGATCAATGGCTTTGCTGCCCTTCAAGACCCTGAGATGAGAGCCAAGGTGCTGGGTAGATTACAACATATCACGAGACTACAGACACTCCTAGAAACATGTCTAGAAGGTAAGAGATGATGATGGTGTCAGGTGAGGTGATGATGATGATGGTGTCAGGTGAGGTGATGATGGTGATGGTGTCAGGTGAGGTGATGATGATGGTGATGATGATGATGATGAGGATGGTGATGATGATGATGATGATGATGATGATGATGATGATGATGATGATAATAATGATGATGATGATAATGAGGATGATGATGATGATGATAATGAGGATGATGATGAGGATGATGATGATGATGGAGATGATGATGGTGATGATGATGGTGATGATGATGGTGATGATAGTGATGAGGATGATGATGGTGATGAGGATGATGGTGATGATGGTGATGATGATGGCGATGATGATGGTGATAGTGATGGTGATGATGATGATGATGATGATAGTAAAGATGATGATGGTGATGAAAAGTGTACACATAATATTTTATTCCATTTGTATACGACATATTTTGTAAAACAATATTTATATTATTCATGTGTAATGTTATCGATCTTGTGTTATATTGTTATATTTTATGTAATCATGCTTGATACATCATGTTTTACTTGTTATTATTTTTGTTGTTAATAAACTCAAACTCAAACTCAAATGAGGATGATGATGATGAGGATGAGGATGGTGATGATGAGGATGATGAGGATGAGGATGAGGATGATGATGATGATGATGGAGATCTTGATGATGATGATGATGGAGATCTTGATGATGATGATGATGATGATGGAGATATTGGTGATGATTCAATTTCTCTGACTAGAAAGCATTTTTTTTCTTTTCCAGCTACTCCTGGATTCATCCCTCCTGTAGCTCACTTTGATTGTGAGCAGCCTCAGACCAGCCCACTGATGGCTGCACAGAGTGGGTCATCATCAAGTAAAGGTGGCAAGAAGGGAAGAAAACCCAAAGAGTAAGAGTCATTCTGTATAGTAGTCCTTTTCTTCATCAAGAATGGCAATGAAACTACCTGCTTCTTGACTTCTGTCAGCACGCTAAGGATGTCTTATCAGTTTGGAATCGTATGGGGGTGTCCCAAAGGCACATGTTTTCATGAATTTAATTCAGTTACCATTAAACTGGTGCTGAATACATATATGTATATTCATCCTTTCTCATTAGTTCTCAAATTCCTGTTACATCACTTGGTTTATAAATGTGATTGTACATTATAACTTCATGATTTGTTGTTGTTGTTATCATTCATTATGCAATGTTTTTGTACAGTGAAAAGAAGAAAGGCTACGAGGATACCAGCAACAGCATGGTCCTCACAGAATACGACTACGTCTCACAGGACAACAACAAACAGAGCGATACCACCATGGCCGACACCGAGAAGGAAGGGACCAAGAAGGGGGGCAAGGATACCTCCTCTACTCCCATCGTGGACTGGTCTAGGTCCAGGGCCTTCTTGCGAGAGCTGGACTTTGATGTGTTCTCGGTTCTAGGGTGTGGCTTGGTGTCTAAGACTATCCTGGACACGGAGATGAACACAAAGGTTGGTTAGGGTTCATCTTGCAGTAGGCTTGCACACATCAGATTTTTAGCTATTTAATTATCATCTGTAGTATCGCTGATATGGCAATACACGTATATTATCATCCTCAGATTATCGTTACTCTATTTTGATAGGCATGAGTCATAGCAGATTTAAAATAAAAATAATCTAAATGTCTTAAATTTAGAGGACTCTGCTGCACAAATAGAATATGGGACAACAAGACTTTGTACGTACCTCAACGTTGCCACGACAGGTTAGAAAGGTGGCTAGAATTTAATTTCTACTCTAGGTGCAATCTCATGCCATAATTAATTCTCCAATGATAGGCAGGTGTATCCTTTCATTCAAGACTGTCTATTGATGGTTATCTGTTCCTATAATTCTGTTTTAATTTCAAAATATTTTATTTTTGTGAGTGTTTTTTGTTTCACACTGTATAATCAGTCAGAACTCATGGTAAGTGAAGGGTCAAAAGAACCATCTTGTAGTCTGTGCTAATCCATGATTTGTTATTATTACAGGAGGTGCATGTTCTTCAGCTTCAGCCTTGTGAGTTACAATTTCTCCTCCAGGACCTCAATAGCAAGCTGGACCACGCCCTTCCTGCTTCTCTTGGGAGGAGAACCTTTCTCAAGGTGAGAGACGAATCATCTTTGAACACAAACGAGATAACAGAATTTTCAAAGATAATATAAAGTAATGGAAGCAAAAAAGATTGAAGCACACCATATTGTATAAAGTCTTGTCTCGGCACACTTCTTACAAAAGATGCATTCATTTGCAAGATACTCATATTTTGATTATTTGTGACTATTTATGACTTCTGATGAATTTTAGTGTACATAAATGAGAGGAATTATAGTTCACACACTACCAGTTGTGTATTCTACCGGTACTTGGGAAAAAATAAATCTTTATAACAGCTCAGTATTCTTTGTATTTTGCTTTGCATTCAATTATAGACATGGAAATCTTGCAGAAGGATTCTTCTTTATTTTCTTTTTTTTTTGCTTACCAAGACTTAAAATACTTTGAACAATAATTTAAATTATCCTGGAAAATAAATTGGATACATTGTGTTTCTGAATTCCAGAAATAGGACTGCATTGTGTATTCAAATAACATATCCCTTATTTTAATGTTCACTTTGATATGGCAGGTCAAATGGGATAAGACGATTGGTTTCTCGCACCTGGACCAGCTGACCCCGCGACAGGTGGCTAAGAAGTCCATCAAAATGCTGCCCTCGCTCTGCCAGCATCTGGAAGCAACCAGCGGTTTCTTTCAGGTCAGAATTCAGCATACATGTATTATTGTAGTAACCTATGCCAACAGGGATGGGTTGTTCTGGACTGGTATTATTTGTATAGGAATGAGGGAAAGTCAAATCTATGACTTTGATAAACGCATGTCTTATTCTAAATACAAATATTTTGACTTGACTTTGTTATAAACTTAGTCTTGATCATGGTAATAAGCTCTATGTCATAGTTTTTTTGTTTTTTTGTTGAAGAAATCATTTCATAAGCCCTGGCAAGAAGATATTCTTTTTTTAAAGATGAAGTCACTTAAATGAAAAAAAGATTACCGGTAACAAGCTTTTTAAGTAAAAAAATACAAAACATTTCTCTTGAATAACTCATGTTTAACTACCAAGAAGGAAGTTGAACTGTGAGTTAAAATATTTCAATCATTGTTTGATTTAGCTGAATTATATTCTACAGTAAAAAGCATTGCAATTGATGTACTGCTTCCTAACAATAACTCTTCTTAGCTCAAATATACAGCACATCATGTTAATCCTTACAAGGGTATATAAGATTTACTGGAAGTTAATGAAACGTTGCACACACTCTCTCTTCCTAACAGGCATTAATGGCTCAGAATGATGGGATGATTGATGGTCCAGGTTGGAACACAGAAGAGGCTCATCAGATGGGAAGATGTCTTCATCTCTTACTCAAAGCTCTTCTTTCTATCTTCTCTTGGTAATGACTCTCTTTCTTTTCAATTAAATAGATTACGTGACTCTTTGAATAAATTATAGAATTGTAAATTATCCTTTATTTGCCCTGTGTGGTTACTTAATTCTTCTTTTCTTTCATGTATATCTTCTTGTCTTTCCCTCTTCCCCCTTAATTTCTTTTTCTCTTTTAGGCCACCCCCCTCTTCTCCTCTCCCTAGTCCCGCTTCTCTCTTTTCCCTCCCTCCCTCCCTCCCTCCCTCCCAGTAAGTAGTATGTCATGTTATTGCCTATGAATGAAGATACTAATACTTTCCTCTCTGTTTTATAATCAGGAGTGGCTTTGTATCGTCTGAGAATCAGTCTATCTTTGAGGAAGCCATGGCCACCCTGAGCTCTCGTATTGCTGATGCCGGCAAGACCTCCTTCACCTTCAACCAATCTCTCAAGTAAGGATTTGAATCGATGAGAAGGGCTAAGCAATATAGTTGATGTAAATATTGTGAGAGAGCATGTTTGAGAGAGAGTAGTAAACCTTGTGCAATATGCAGGTAGTCCACCTCTTTCAGTGATTAACATTTCATTCTTAACATGTTTAAAATGCATGTTAAACCATAATATGTACTGCGCCTAGAAACAATGTATTAGGCGCATCATAAATGTGAGCTATTATTATTATTATTATTGAGAATTAAGCTGAGATAGAAGAAGCTATAAACAGAGTATTTTGTTTTTTAAATATTCGTACTCCATGGGTTAAATGAATATTTCTTCATCAGGACTAACACGATGTTTATGAACTGTATCCTATTTAAAATTTATTTTAATGATGCACTTTAAATGATACTTTTTAAATGGAACCCTAATATTTATAAACTGTATTTATTTCTTGCTCCTAGACATGCTGCTCATTACATTGAGAACTTCTCTGGGACGGTGCCCAATCTTGCCATCGGTGTGACTATCATGAAAGTCATGGTCAGTATCAACACCAAGGGGTCTACACCGGCTGCCAACAAGAAGATTGGTAAGATGGACATCCTCTATACATCGTTCTTGAAAGGGCAGTTGCTCTTAAACTTGGGATGTTTTGGGGGTTTTGAAGCTTTTTTGTGTAATCGGGTTTTGAACGCTGCGTTTCGATCAGATCTGATTATATATGTGTTGGGACTGACCTCAAACATCACAATCCAATCTTGCAAATGAATATATATATGAACGGGCCATAAATGGGAAAATCCCATTCAAATCTGGGTAGTTACATTATGGGGGTAATAGCACTGCATAGATTGGAGAGGGGGAAGGATTGAGGATGCCAGGTGGGGTTTAGGGGTAAAATATCTTAAGGACCTTTGGCCCAGGCAATATAAATTGAATGCTTGAGTTATAATGAGAGGATCAAACACTAGTGGATTTGATTTGCTCTGCAACTCTCCCTTATATTTCTCTCTTAGAACTAGTCCTTTAACAGTAAGACAATCCTTTCATTCTTGAAATTCAGAAACTAATTTTTGGCTATATGCTTCCTCCCGATGTTGTAACCATAGCAACCCTTGCTGAATCTTTGTTGAAGAGAGATTGGTTGGATGAAGACAGTGTGAGAGAGAAAGGTGCCAAACACAACGAGCTTCTCCAGACAGTCATTGAGTAAGTACAAACTATCAAACATAGCCCCGTTAGCCCCACTTTCAGAAAAGTAGGGCTAGTCTCAACAACTCTGGACAAAAATCATTTGACCTGTCACATATAATTATGATTTTTTGCCATGCATGGAGCTAACATTTGAATTGAAAGGAATTATAATTGTATGATTATGTATAGTCTTAGTTGGTAAATTTGTAAATGTACAAATGTCTCTGAAATTTCTAGAGTTTATAGCTGGATATGTTTGTTAATATATGTTTGTAATATAATCCTCTTCCTCCTCATTTTTTGGAGTCAGAGATCATCAGAAACCTGATGGAAGTATGACATTACAAGTAGTTTAGAGTGCATATCTTTTTTTATTTCTATTGGTGTTTCTTCTATTTTGATTTTGTTTCCTCTAATTTATTTCCCATATGGTACACAAACACTTAATTTCTCTAATTACTGCTAGTTATCATGTTCTCTTGTAGTGGATAAATCCCAGGGCTAGAGCTTTCATATCATTGGGTCTAAATCCCTGCCATGGCACTAATATCCTTAGGCAAGCCATTACTTTTTCCAGCCTCCACTCAGTAGGAAGGAATTCCTTGAATGCTAGAGCATCTAATCAAGGTAGCTCGGCTACAGCCAGGGAAATACTAATGGTAAGCGCTAAATTTGTTCTGACAAGCAGCCATTTTGTTTTTGTGCAGGATATACCTCCATCACTGCGAAGACTCCCTGAGCGCCATTGAGATGTTATGTACAGAAGCTCTCCCTGAACTTGATCCTTCAGACAAGAACATAGCATCTGCTCTCTTCCCTACCCTCAACAGGTAAGAACATAGCATCCGCTCTCTTCCCTACCCTCAACAGGTAAGAACATAGCATCTGCTCTCTTCCCTACCCTCAACAGGTAAGAACATAGCATCCGCTCTCTTCCCTACCCTCAACAGGTATGAACATAGCATCAGCTCTCTTCCCTACCCTCAACAGGTAAGAACATAGCATCCGCTCTCTTCCCTACCCTCAACAGGTACACACATTTACTCTAGCAGAAATTGCTCTGGGATTTATTTTTCCTAGGAAAATGGGTTATGGTTAGGGTTGCGATAGGATTTTAGATTAGGATAAGTCCTCTCACAGCTTGATACATCAGACAAGAATGTGACTTGTGCTCTCTACCCTATCCTCAAAAGGCGCCCACAGGGTGATTCAAGATGCGCTACAGCAACATTAGCTCTGGGATCTATTTCATCAAAGATATTTATAGAGTTAGGGACGAGGTTATAAGCGATTGAGTTTTAAGTAAGCTCCAGGGTTACATTTAGGGTTTAAAAAGATGTGATCTTGTGCCCAGGATCGAAGTTAGGAGTTCAATCAAGTGTACTTAATCTTTATAGAAAGGTTTAGACAAACCTGTAGAGGTCTTTATAGACAGGTTCCGCTGCATCTCCCCATTACACTTATACTTACCAATGCCTACTTTTGTTTTGCTAATGATTGCTTGGTCAGGAACACCCTGAGCTGTTACTACCATGTGATGCTGAAGGAGTTGGTTTCCTGTGCCCAGCGGTTCCAGCCTTCCATGAGGGCATCGCCTGATGTCCAGGGGGAGACCTTTGACCGCTGGAGATTGGCGGTCAAGGTGTACTCTGCTCTGGTCAACACTATCAAGACGTTTGACCTTAGGAATAACATCAAGACGCTACTCAAGGTAAGGACTCAGAAAAAAAAATCTCTTGTAAAGATGAATACGAATCAGATAGATTGCCCTTCTCACAAATGAAAAATATTAAATTTCTAATTTTTATATCACCTCTAATCATTATCATGGATATAAATGGGATTTCAATGCAACTTAATGTTAAACATAAGTATTTGATGCCATTGCTCACAATCCATGGTCATTAAGATGCATGTCATAGAGGCTGAATATGCGAGTAGTTGGCTTAAAATGGTGAAAAGCTCTCAATCCCTTGGATAGGATGTTAAATGGAGGTCCCATGTAGAGGAATTTCACTACCTTTGCACATTAAGAACCCACTTCACTAAGGGGAAGCCCTGGTGTAGTGGTCCACCTGCACATCCCACTCAGTTCTATCGGGAGGAGAGACCTGAGGGTTACAATGCTCCAGTTCTCTTTTCCCTCCCAGGCACAGGTGATGCTAAATACTCAATAGTTATACTACTACTACTAGTAATAGTACATGAAACAATAATATGCAGTTTGCCAATTGAATGATTTGCTTCTCTCTTTGTTTTGTTTGATATCACATGTTTGATTGTCCTTGTCTTTCCAGTATGGTCGAATATTCCTGGATATCTTCCTGAGACATGGCATGCCTCTGCTTGATAAACTCTTCAGGACAGAGAAGGATGATGTCCAAGCCCTGCTTAAGATGCTTCAGCAATGCACCAGATATCTCCAACACGTCTGTAGCCACTCAAAGGTCACTATCTATTTCCTTCTCTCGGATATCATTCAGAGAGAGGGTGTGCCCCCAATTAATCAGCCCAGGGGGGGGGGGGGGGGATGTATGCTAGTTTTTCTTTGCCCTGAACCTAGTAAACATCAATAATTATCTGCACCATATATCTAGACACTCCATTTTTCATTTCATTGTCCAGTTTTGTTTGTCAATCAGCTAGTGGGGGGGGGGGGGGGGGGGGGGGTTAAATCTAGTAAACATAAACCATCATCTTGTTTGAGGAACATCAGGATAAGGTTAGCATAGGAAAGATAGAGAATATGGACTGAGGAAAATTACATTTGGGCAACATAAGGACCCACCTAATAATAATAATAATACATGAGATTTATATAGCGCCATTATCCATTTTAATTAAATGCTCAAGGCACTTCAAAATATTAGGGAACACATTCCATCATGACAAAGAATCGTGTACATTTACATAAAAAGAAAACGCAAAAATGAAAGAATGAATGAATGTCTGGTGCGGACCATCATAATAATAAGGAGGAAACATAAAGTGGGCACATTAACCCTTAAGCTGCCAAAACATAAGTTGTAAACTTGCACTGGTAGTAAAACTGGATTCACTAATTATATTGTTGCATACATGACTAATTCTGTGCTATAGTTCATTCATCAGTCTTTTTTTTTTTGGCACTTCATGACATGAGTAACATCGGCAAAGTGAGAGATATTCTGATTTTAGTTTTCTTTCTAGTTTGCTATGCAAATCTGGCACATTAAACATTAACATGATTTTGACAAAGGTAATCTTGAGTTCTGGTAAAGCTGGAAATGAATCTCTGATTCATGGAACTATAGTTGTGTAGGTTTCTGTCTGTGTGTGTCTGTGTGTGAGTGTTTTAAAACGAATAATCAATGTGACAATGATGTTTGACCGCAGGTGGCTAAGGACATTGCACTGACCACTCATGTGCCTCAGATGAAGCGCCTCCTGGAGCAGTTCGTCTATAGGGTCAAGGTCATGCTCACCTTACATAACTGTCATGAGGCATTCTGGGTAGGCAACCTCAAGAATAGAGATCTCAAGGTGAGACAAGTTTTGCCAATTGCAGGGTTGTAAATAATGTGAGGTGATTTTCATTTTTTTGTAAAATAGACAATATCGAGTCTCTCAGATATCTCATGTAAAATTCCCAATTGCTGACATTTTAAAGATTTTAGATGATTTTTATTGTATAGAATTGGCAGTATCAGAGCTCTTAGAGATACCTAGGTGAGAACAAAGTTGCAAATTGCATGAGCGTTAAAGATCTGAAATGATATTCATTTTTCAGCATCTGGGAGTGGACATTTTGCTTGATATGTGATAGAGATGTTAACATGAAATTGTATGTATTATATTTCTTCAGCTACCAGAGTGTATGAAATCATGTGTTTCATACTTAGAATCCTTGTAGCAATATGACATTCCATTCAAAACAAATGATAGCTTATGTGGACTTTGATAAAGGCTTACTTCAATGATATTCAAGAATTGAGCAAGACTCGTAACAATATTTGTGGAGGATTTGTGAAAGCCATGATAGTTAAAAAATGTTGCACTCTTTATAATTTACTCATTTTGTTGTTGTTAGGGAGAGGAGATTCCATCTCAGGTAACCAGAGAAGATGATAGTGATGAAGAGGAGGGAGCAGCAAGCAGACTAGAATCATCAGATGATACTGATGAAGAGAAAGAGGTAAGCAAAGATTCATTCTTCCAATCCCTCCTCCTACTCCTCTCCAGTAGAAAAGCATGGGCAAGATATCCAACCTGATTGCTCCTAAAGATTGGCTATTAAAGATAAAGATAAAGACCAGTTATGGTCATGCGATTGCATTGTGAAAGAAAGGTTGTGGAATCGATCAGAAAGGGTTGATCATCTAGCATGTAAGTATTGGTGTTTACTGCAAGGTTCTGGAGTCATCAAAATCATAAGAAATTTGGCCCAGTCTCGGTAAAGTTACAAGCAATGTACACAGAAAGATGTATATGGGACTATGTACACGTGCGCGACACATGCGTTATATCTATCAGGGTCCAAATAGATATAATCATTTTCCAAATATATCAATTAGTAGGCAGTTTCTCGGCAAAATTTGAATGATCACATATTAGTCAAAACATATTCTTTCACATGATTGGTATTAAGAGCTTACATTTCATTTTTTGAGAGGGGGGTGTTTCCAAAACCGGTCTTTACCTTTAAGTATGAGATACATATAGAAATATTTTATATGTGTAGTTTGGTTTGGTTTACTTTTGATTTATACACTACATGAGTAAATACAGCGTGATTGCATAGGCCTTCAAATATAAAAATAAGGCAATTTTGTTAGGCTTGTGCATAAGCTTTTGAAATGTGTGAACATTACAAAGACATATCACTGAATCAGAACATTATTTCTAAAGGCAATCCAGTAGTGTTTTGAAATTGCCCTTGAGTTAATTTATTGAAAGTCTCTGTAATTGTGTTATTCAAACATCTTCTATTTTTGTTGTTGTAATTTATGATTCAGGAGAGCGGTGGAGCTAAGGCCATTGATTCTGACAGTGATGCCTCTTGCAGTGAGAGCTTTTGAGATAATCATCAAGTCCTTCACCAAGGTCAGGCTGCAATTCTGGAGAACCTTCAAGTAAACCTTCCTTGGAGAGCTGAAGACCTTCCTCTCCTGGCACCTGTTTTATAAAACTCGTCATCCATAACAAGATACAATAATTGTTGTAAGCTACTGAAAGCATTGCATTTGATTGGATGTGACATAGATTTGTGGAAGCTGTGATTGATCACAGGTTGTATAAACTAAACTGGTCTGTTTTTTTATTTTCTGTGTCTCTTGTTCCCAAAGAAACCTTTTGAATTCTCGCTACCCTAAATAGGTACGAAAATCTCGAAATTTGCGAGACGAGGTAATTTTCACTCTCTCGGGTCGTCACTACAACTTCCGGTATAGAGTCCCATCCCAAGTCACGGCCTTCATCCACCCCCATTTTTCAGGGTTCTTACGCTTGGAATCATGAGCCCAGCACTGTGCAGCCTCACAAAAGAAAACCATCGTCACTGATGTCAAAAGACGCAAAAAACAACGAATGAAATGTTCAAATAAACGTTGAAATATTTGCGAAAAAAAAACAAGACCGAGCAGACGACATATTCGGTGCATACGCTATCGCGCCTAGTAATATAGCGCCTGCACAGGAAGCTGTAATGTCGAAAAGCTATCCCATAATGCAATGCGCGTTTTCAGGATTTTCCCCGGATCTCGGCAGAATCGCTATTTGGGGTAGCGAGAATTGGATAGATGCAACTCTTCTGATCATTATGTTTGAGGAAACATGATATATAAAGAGCCTGTTCAGCTACATGTAGGTCATTGCAATGTAGCATTCTGATAAGTAACATTAGTTACACAATCTTTTGATACTGCACTGTAACAACATTATACATGTATACAAGATCTTTACAGCACTGTACTTGTAACAGCACTGATTGAAATGTTGATCTATTATGATACCATTTTGCCTTTCAACTCATTGTTTATTATTGAAGGTCTGCATTGTTTCAAATCATAGATGGAAATTGATAGAAATTGCAGACTGTTGTACATGTAGATACAATATGCATACATGCGATTTGATGAGACTGATGAATTGAATTCTGACAGAGATGAATCTTTACATGTAGAATTGATGTATGAATCTGTTGCAAATTATCAGAGCACATACTCTGAAATGACCCTTTCTCTCTTCTCTCTCTCACTGTCTCTCTCTCTCTCTCTCTCTCCCTCTCTCTCTTTCTCTCTCTCTCTCTCTCTCTCTTTCTCTCTATCTCTTCTTCTTTCTCACTCTTTGTCTTCCCCTCTCTCACTTTTCTCTCTCTCACCACCACCCCCGTCTTCCCTTAACTATGTATGAAGTACTATTAGTAAATGCTTGTTTTGCTTTCCATATACTGTTCATCCCATCCTAATTAACACAAAGTAAATGAAATTCTCCCACTTATTCATCCATACTCTCACATCTCAGTACTTGCTTGGAATGTAACTCAAAGATAGAAAGAAAAGATTGACGTGTACAAAGGAGTGGCTTCACTACATGTGTTCTTGTTTTATTGTTAGGCACTCTTTACTAGTAGCTATTATACATAAAATGTAGATTTCTGACATAATATCATAATAATCATATTTATATTTACAAAAGATATATTTAACTTTGACTTTGACTCTTAATACATCTCTGTGTACCTGTAGAAACTAGAAAGAATTGTATGAAACCTGTTATAAAGTACTTCCTTCATTGTGCCTTCTCGTTCTTTTTTTAAATGCATTGAGCAAATCCATATTTTTGTTGGATTACAAAACGAACAAGATTTTTTTTTAAATTTGGTCTTAAGTAAATTTTGCCTCATCCATCTTGCTCTTAATATTTTGTTTGATTGGATTACAACAAATTAATTATACATGTATGTTAAAGTGGTCTTCCAAAAGTAAAATCTTTAAGTTTTCTTTTCATTTTCAAAGACATTGTATTTACCTAGTTCACCTATTCCATCACAACATTGAAGAAATAAATACATAAGAATATTATTCTGTTCAACATACATGTATCTAGAAATGTTTGGGGGAAAATTTGACATTTTTTCAAATGTTAAAGGTAAAATTGGAAAGGTGTCATACAGAAGGTTCATAAAATTTGTGTAGCTCTTATGCATGCACCTGTAGATGTATATTACAACAATTTTATATGATTTCAGGTTACATCTTTGCATTATATCTGTTCATCTTATGTTTCATTAAACTTAAAAGAAGCTCTTGATATGAAGAAACACAGTAATGATTTTTGTTTCTCATTATTCAAGCTGCATGTCCCCATTATGTTACTCTCATATGTGTTGAGGAAACTGTACTGGGGATCTAGTTCCTTGTCACAATGTCTTAGATTGCATACACTCTTATGTGCTTTTAAAATACACTGCATTGTAGATAAATAACTCTTGCAAATAAGATTTACTTTTTAAAATCAATTTGTCAGAAAAAACATCTTGGCAATGCGATTAGTAATAAGTAGTCTGCAAAGGTTTGAAATTACCAAAGTGAATAACCTGTTGTTTTGTTCCATCTTTCTTTCTTTTTTTCCTTCTAAATTCCATTTGAAAGATCTTTTAGAATATATCTAAAAATTGAAAGACATAATTCCAAGGTGTTGTAATTAAAAAGGCAGGATGAAAGACAGTGGTACATTAAGTCTACATTAGATTTACATACAAACAACATTATGTACAATTCTATTCCAACCACTCTCTATACATAACATCTTTGATAATTATCTCATGATTTAATCTATATGCTTTTTAGCCTTTTTAATGTGTTTTCATTCATCTTAAACATAATGTGTTAACTTGGCTCGAAGTCTGATAGATGTTTATATACATATATACTTTATATGCTCAGCACTATTTGTAAATAAAATGCCAAACTCTTTGCAAGACCATGTCCATTTGATTGTTTTTATTCAGTGTCACAGTCTGATGAAAATGTCTTAATGTTTCTACCATTTTGTTATCAGATATTAAAGCTAATATTGTAAGTATGTACATATATTACAACTGGAACACTATGTGTGCATTTTCTCTGTTTCTAAAAATACAGCTGTGATTTTGTGACATTTTATACTCTGCCATTTAGAATGGCTAATATACACACAGCCCTATATTGTTACTGTACTCAAAACATAGATACTTGAAGCAAAATAAAAAGAATGGTGTCAAACGTTCTTAAAAAAACTAATGAATATGTGTGAAGAACACAAGAGTTCATCTGGCCATTATAATACAACAAATAAAAGAATACAATAGCTTTTAAGCCAAGTTGGTACTTGATCATTTGGCTTTCCAGTGTATTTAGCATATCTAGCATATTTACCAGTTCTCTTCTTACCACAAACAAAATTTCATTTTAGTGTTGAATATGAGAACAAAAGGGTTAAAACTTATCTGTGCTTTCATACAGTCACTTACCAATACACAGTAAAGCTAAAAGAAAGATGCATGAGAAGGCGGTACCATTTAGCATGTCGTTATTGCACTAAACATATAAGTGTCTTGCAGATGTATCACATGCAGAAAGATGCTGCTCATCATCAAGGCATATTATTAGGGTTTTTACATTCTGTTACCCCCCCCCCCCCCCGAACATATTTAAAAATCCACCCTTTATAGCATTGTATACACATAATAGGGAAGATATCAAATTATATACCTCCGACATTTTTAGGAGTTCTTAACAAATTTACCAACATAAATTATTCATAAGACTTGCTGCTTCTCACAAAATGCTCTGGCACAGAAAGAGATCTGAGAAACGATTGAAATACAAGATGCAAACAAGGATAAGAAATGATAGATGTAGATTTTAAGACATCGATGTGATGATGTCTGTAGATGATGATGTGTCCATAGTCTCTTGACTAACAGATGGTGTTGCCCTCGAGATAGCAGTCCTTCTGACAACACTGGTTCCACCCAACCCATTTGGTTTGGGTGGTGCCATCATCAGAGTAAATACCATCAAAGCGAACTGCAAAAGAAGGAAAAACAATAAATAATCAGTTTGGTATGCTTAAAGTCATACGTAGACAGTAGCATAGATATAGAGATCACTTTCCCCCACCCATTGCATGGTGAAAAATATTTAAAAGAAAAGAAAATGTGAAACAAAGAGAGAAATGAAAGAATAGTGACAAGATGATAGGATCCCCTTCACACCCTACCCCCTACCCCCCCCCCAATCCAGTGACCTGTTAATTTGCATATATCTAGAGAGATGTGTGACAGTCATCAATCATTTTCTTCTCCATAAGAATCTTTCAAATATATGACACTGCTACAAATGTGGAAAAAAGTAGATGATGTGAATAACGGGAATGCTAGTACTGTCGGATTTAGTCTGTTTTTTCTCTCTCTCATTTGTGCAGATTTTGTTTTTCTTTAAGAGAGCACATTTCTACTTTTTCTCTTTTGTGTCGGTTTGTTTGATTAGGTATTATTTAAAAACAATATGTATACACTGCCGTTTATTGGGTGGTTCCAGGAAGCATGGTGCACGTGCCTTCCGCCAAAATCAAATTAGGCATAAAAAAGGGCTAAACATACTTTAAAGCACATCTGCACTAGTTTGAACAGGAGGGATTACACATCCCTACGTGGTCACTGGCAGGTGGTTATCTCATCAAATCAGCTCTCAATTAACATAATAAAAAGGGGACCATGGGGATCAACATGTACCGCTTAGTCATTGTTGGCTGTTAAGAGGGCGCAAGTAGTGCGGTCCCACTTTATGTACAACATCGTGGAAGCAATTTTAGACCTCAAAATGTACTTAAAATGTGATAATCTTTGTATTAGTTTTTCTTAATCTTGTCACAGCTTTTTACTTTGCCCCCCCCCCCCCCTTCTCCACTCCTAAAGAATCATTGATCAGCCACTTATCATTCAAGTTATGATCGCCTCTCGGGCCCTATCTTACCTAACTGATCGGGATCCGCGGATAACATCGTACTGAAGATAGGACCGTCTGCAGACTCCAATGGCACTTTGGTGACGTTCGTTGTGATAACGGCCGCCTGCCACTCACTGGGAGGAATGGGCGTCCAAGACACCCCGCCATCTGTACTTTTCATGTAGTATACGGCCGACGAATCGCGCCCTATGGCGTAGAGGGTGTCGTCTGCCGCGGCGTAACCGATGACTTGTCGCACTTGGTCGGGTAAGACTGTTTGCAATAAAAGAGATATTCGAATGTTGATTTTTAAACATTTATTTGTGTCATAGATATCGTCTTCTACTTTTGATAAGCGTTAAAAGAAGTTGAAATTCTGTCAAACTATACATTGTTACGACATGAACATTTACCGATTGGTTAGGGACAGCCTTTTAGCGGCAAGATAAAGAAGCATTCGTGAACTGCAAAAATGTAATATCGTCATATACTTTAAACAAAATTATAAACTCTATTTTATATTAGAACCTTATGAACCGTCGGAATTATCAACCCTATTTCACTTCCGGAATTATGAACCTTCGGTAAAACGACCCTTTGGAAAACGAGTGCCTCCCGAAAATTGGGACACATATACATTATTATGTAGAGAAAGTATCTCTATGTGATTTGAAAATGTGATATGCTTACCTGACCACTGAGATGAAGGGGCGGCTCTCTTGAGGCTACAAACAGTATCTGGGAGTCTGTGTGCATAGAGGAAAAAGGTTTTATATGAATTGACTTGATTACAGGAAATCATCACAAGCTTCATAGGTGGCTAATGAAATCAGAAAGTAGTAGACCAGCTTACTAATATGCATGCTTCTTGAAGAAAGGTTTCCCTTGACAACTCAAAAGCTTGTCAGAGGCTTGCTAGACATAGAAACAGCTAATGTATGCAGAGTGGATTCTACCTATAGATATGCCATTATTTACGGCATAAATAATTCATAACCAGAGGTTCTGTAGATAAACATGAGTATGTATATTAATAAAAAGGTCTCTTCATAATAACAATGCATACATGTATAGTTAAATCATAAATGTGTTGATACACTCAAAGAGTCTCTTTTCATTGCACCAAAATTTGTTCAAAAACGTTCCGTCTTATATCCTTCAAATTTGCCTTTTCTTGTTTATCAATTTAATTTCATCCATGGCAAATATCTAGTAGATTGGCCCTCGAAACTGTTGATTAATTTATTAACTTGAACATAACTATAAGGTAAACATCTCTTGTTTTACACTTAAGGGAAAAGTTACATTAATTAAGATAGTAATCGTATTGCAGTAAAATAATTACGAAATAGAGGAGTAATTCAAAGGAATAAAATACCACCATTTTTATATAACACAAACTTTTTAAAATCAGTTTTCAACATGTATTTCCAAAAGTAAAATCGCTTAAAAAACTAAAATATTATTTTCACATCTCTGATAATAGTTGAGCTAAAGCTTGCCTTCGGGTGTCTCAAATGAAATGTTAAATATAATAATAAACGTGAAATGTCTCACTTATTGTTAATGACGAGTGTCTGACTGTCAAGATCCCTCTGCAGGCCACTCTTTCTGCGAGTCTTTGTGTCACAGATGAAGGCATCTTGATCGGTGCCAAGGATTAATACACCACGAGTGTCATCCAGAGAGGGGGACACTGTCGTCTCCTTGCAAACATCTGCGATTAAAGCATCGTAATACTAATTCTATAGCATGGACTTTTCATCTTCTTCAAAAGAAAGCATTACAGTTTGATTAACTAAGAAACAATAACATCAATGACAAACAAAGCAATACGCCTTTTAATAAAATGTCTCCAACGGCAACATATTTGTTATAGTTATAGAAAATGTGTACATGTAGACCTATGGCATGACTAAAGATGACTTTAAGTTCTGTTATGTACTCCGAACTCCGAAATTTTGGTATTTTCAAAATTACAATTTGCCTCTATGTAACACACATGCCCCCACACCCACAATCGATGGCCTTGTAAATTCACATTTCGTCCATCGAGTAAGGCCAACCCTGAATCCCCCCCCCCCCCACACCACCACACCCCCCCCCCCCCATGATTCGTGTGCCCGCTAAAAACCCAGACCCTTTCTACGCCACTGCTTACCAGTTTGCATGGCCTGCAGGCCACAGCCGTATAACTCGGTTCGCAGTACATTATAGAGGTGACCCGCAATAGTGAAGTCGTACTCGGTGAGACGAATGATGACGTAACGAGCTTCGACCGGCGACTGAAGATTATGCTCAGATATCCGATCATAAGACGGTGTTGAAGATGGTGTGTCATAAACCTTCGAGTGGTCAAACTGTTCAAATCCGAATAAGAGTGTAGGTGGATAAATATGAAACAGGGAATTATCAATGTAATATATCCCGCATTTTCGGAATCATTTATTACATACATTCTCAGTAAACATTTAACAATTAAATATAACATATAAATCTATCTGTAGTTGTTATTTCAGTCGCGCTCATACGCTGTCCTCATCAAGTATCCATGCAGAAGATATGGAAATGTATTTTTAAAACCGAAAAAAGTTAAACAGTGTAACATAACCCTGCTTGTCACTGGGTAAGCCAAGGAGAGAAATAATATATATTCCAGAGAAAACATTTTAGGGGAAAAAGTTCTTCCGGTTGTTTATATTCCATATCTAGAAAAGAAACGTAAAGGCACAATCTTAAATTGGAGGTATTCGTGTTTGCGAGGGTTCGTTATTCTGAAACACAAATTTACAATACCAGGAGGTTTATGATTCCGAAATATAGGGTTCATAATTCCATACATTTATTTTTTGCTGGATTTTAGAGATTAGTTTATCCGAATGTTCAAAAAAGTTTTAAAAAAACAAAACCCAAAACACGAGCCTTCAGATTAATTGGTAGTGTCAAACACTGCGTTGAACCATAACGGTACGTCTGGCACGAATTTCCTTCATAGGCTTTATAAGCGTAAGTAATGACGCAATAGAAATGAAGCGATTTAAGTATGTAAAGGCAATAACCTATGTACTTTAATAATGCAAGGCAATGTTTGCACTGTTCATATGCATTCAGTTTTTGTAGGTAGTACTCTCAAAAAGCGCGTCCAGACCACGCCAGTCGCTGCAGACGCAATCCTACGTCAAAAAAATAACGCCTCGTGTGCAGCGGCATTATCAAACAAACCTGGGACGTGCCGTCGTCAGCCAGCGCTCTCCGGTAGACCACATCATCGGTGCTGTAGAGAACTTCGAACTTGCCGATGTCGCTTTCGAATGCGACCTCGGTTGCGGTGGCGGCTCTTGCTCCTCCTTGCGTATCCAGACGCGATAACGCTACCTTGCGTCCCAAATCGATTTTAAGGAAGCGATCGTAGAGATAATCTCCTGCTCGGGCTTCAGTTTTCCAACCTTCAAATGGGTCAAGATGAAATAGGTGAACTATTTACAATGATTAAAGAAATGCTTGGTATACTGCAAAAATTGAAATATAACTTTAAATACAGATATGCATGCACTGAAACCTATATCACAGTCGGTGTGACTTTTGAAACCTGGTAAAATATCTCTTCAGATAACGCTAAAACAGAGACAGACCTTTTAAACCCTCGACGGGTGTATTTTCGGGGATCGCGCAATCAATGGAGACATCACGCTCTGTGTGTGCTGCCTGTAAGGGAGGGAGGGGGGAGGGGGGTGGGGGGAGGTAATTACAGAGGAAAAATATGTAATAACGGACAGAATCTGGAATAATGTCTTCAGTAAACGAACGACCAGTGAGAAGATCAATGGGGAGGGCCTTATGCAGGTCGAGGTCTTACCTATTCCATTAAGACGAGCATTTGCGGCTGCAGCCTCTGAGTCTGGTTCTGAAGAAGCTTGTATCTGACAGTCCTGTACCACCATTCTGTCTCCGACGCCGAGAGCCACGGGTGAGACACATACAGGAGTGGGGTGAGAACCTGATTGGAAAGGTAAGAGGAGACCATTACATGCTCTTGCAGCGTAAATCAATACTTAAAATAAAAAAAATGCAGACATTTTTTGGTTGGTCTTTAGGACTACAAATACTTTTTACGGAACAATAGCATTTATCTAAATTTTCCCATATAGTTACTCAATTGATTTATGTTTGTTTTTTAATTCTATGTTCCATCTTATGATATTCTAATTGTATTTTATATAGGATACGTCCCATCCATACACATTGATATCAGTGGTAGATAGGGCGGGGGGGGGGGGGGGTCGTTCTACCGAAACCCGTCTGGCATACAAAAGAACAATGTCCCCCCACCCTTGGATTGTTTTCTAGCCTTGCCTACTGAGTCCGGCCACTGAATCTGTTGTAACCTGACAATTTTGTTGATACGTGTATTATTCTTTTCATTATTAAATCACTGCCTACAAAAATACCTGTCCCTGTGACATACATGTCGTTACAATGAGCTAACACGATTGAAAAAAACACACAGCAACTATAGATATATTTCAAATACACATGCCTACAACGAAAAAGAAGAGTGATATAGCGGAAGATCAGCATTAACAAACAGTCTACCATAGGCCATTTTCGAAATGCAATAAAATTTAATGCATACATATTTTTAAAGTGCAAATGCATTAAATTTGATAACCGCGGAAATGTACTATTCCTTTAATGCATTCAATTCATGATTAATAATACATGCACTTACTGGTCGAGACCGCTGACGAAGCCGTAAGCGAGTATGTGGCCTCTTCGAATGCGATGACCGTGGCACCATCGATGATGCTGCTACCGCTTCGGTCAAACGTGCTGTATGAGATTTGAAGCGGCGAGCTCGCGCTCCAACTCGTTTTCCCCTTGAATGCGTAGCTTGAACTGATCGTACATGCAACATCGAATGCGATGATGTCGGTAAAGTAAACCTTTGTTAGCTGTAGTCCATACGAAAATACGATGGATATTGGTTAATTTTATCTGTAGTATTTTTTCTTCAGTAGTATTTTTTTCGCTATTTCTATACCTAGGCATGTGTGATATAGATTTAGTTCCAGAATGCTTAATATTCTTGATAACACATGGCAGAAGTATATCATGGCATTAAGAAACTCTTCTGAGCCAGCCAGAGAATTGGATTTCATGATATTTTTCCTCTTTTCACTTTAAAAAAAATCAATACGGGTTACACCACCTGATTTGAGATTCTTTCCCACTGTATAGACATACCCTGCACAGAATGAGGACTATTCTATTGGTATACCTTAGGCACAACGGGACCGACACCAGACCCATCACAATATTACATTACCTCGAATGACCGAGTACTTGTCTGTTTGGAGTCGGTTTGGTGTTGCGACTAGGGTGTTACAAGGGTGATTGTTGCCCATAAAGTTGGCAGAACTTTTCCTACCTCTATTTCATGAAATGATTGTGACAATGATGTAGTCTTGATAGATAAAGTTTATACCTTCTAAGAACTTTTTGGATTAATCTTCAAACATGAATAAGTCCTGGCTGAGAAGAACTTTATCTATCAAGATTTTTTTGTTTATTGTCACACTCATCATGAACATAATTATGTTAAATAAAATCATTCGATTTGTTACTTATGCATGTAGTAACTTATCTTGGACATAAACTTACTTGAAATGTCAACCCAGCTGAAGCGTCAATAGCGATAGGGTAACTGACATCATGTGCACCATCTTCTATTATTGATTGGTAGTCTATGTATGGTGGGAGCAACAATCGAAATTCAACGTTGTTGCACTCGGCTGAAGACGCGTCGGAGTGGTTCAACCCTATTCTGTACGTCACTGTTCCACTGGAAAGTTGGAATTAAAAAAATGAAAAGGCTTAGTTACCGGAGCACGTCCCCTCCGTCGAATAGTTAAAAAAGGGGGGAAAGAAGAAGAGAGGAAGAGAGAATAGTGGGGGTGGGGGCTTGGGGGCTGCAGACTCCCGAGAATGTCAAATTATCAGTAGTCTGCAAACATCAAGCTTGTTTTAAAAAGACATTAAAGCCCGCTCTGCACCTCTTCACATTCCATCAACGGATATCAGCACACCTTAGTTTACCCAAATAACGATATTTCAAAATTATCGGGAGGTTGTAGCCTCTACCTCACCCTCCCTCGTTCTTAATAAAATAAAAATAAAAATAAAAAAAGGATAATCACCCGGCTACAAGATTTGACGTATCCCCCATCATGCTGTAGGTGATCGAGAGGTCGGGTTGCTCGGTGCCGCTTCGTCTTGCCTCAAGGTAGAGGTTCGAGACCCACACATAAGCCGCGTCAAAGGCCACCCCCGCTGAGAGAATATGCTGAGACCCGTCTACCACTTCCTCCGAATCCGTGAGCTGTATCTCCACACCGATGACGATCTGGTGATCCGGGTCATTCGCAGCCGCGTTGTCGATATCTGCATGGTTATTTACCACGATGTAATGATAAAAGTAGAGAGTACACGTGGTTAGGAAAAACACGAGCACGTTTATTACGGATAAATTTGAAATCTAAATATGACGATTAAAAAATTTGGCCAAAAAAATAAAACAGTTCTCATTCATGAGCCAGTTCAAACACAGGCATGTAAAATATAACTTGAATATCACTTTGACTGTTTGACAGATGAACAATAGAAGGAAATTCTACAGAGTGGTGATGCCACTTATCCCTGGGTCGACATCTTTTGCTAAAAGCGTGGTCTAGCGGATTCCGTTGTTCGCGGTTCAAGTCCCAGGCGAGGCACCAATGGCACATTTTCAGTCTCATCGAGTTGTAGTAGATTGGAATGCGTTCAGTGCCTTTATCAGGACAGTTGGGCTAAGTTCGGGGACATGGAAGTAATTTGCCTTGAGCAATCCTTCGCATCCTCGGGATGGATGGTAAAGCGCACAATCTCGTAAAATGAAGCTATCCCTCCCCCCCCCCTTTTCTTCAAACTAGTACTAGACTCCCGAAGTATACTGTATTGACTCTCACCGTTATTATGTAGACGCCCGAGAGAGAGTTTGACGCGATCCTTTTGGGTGCTGTTCTCATTGACGTGACTGGTGAAGATCGGTGTCTGAGATAGCAGACTCCCGAGGTTGCTCACGATGTTGCTACCGACTTCGACGACGGCTAAGCTCCTCACCACCATGCCGACATAGGATATGTTGAGCGTGGTGACGACCTCCACCTCCGATTCAACGTCCTGGTCAATGACATCGATGGTAATGTTGCACATGACCCTCTCGCCTGGTGTCATTCTTGTGGCTGAATCAGGGCAGGTCAGATCAAAGGTACTCTGAAAGATGATGAGAACACTTGGATAATGAGGGACGAACCAGGTATGATGTCACCTCTTATAGTTTACTGGGATGATGATCGTATTGATAGAGCTCGAAATGAGATGTAATAATAATGATTTAAAACAATTTTTGGGGATAATACTTGTAACTTAAAGGCATGTCTTTCGAAAACAAATTCGAAAAGTTACCTCTCTCAACCGAGGTTTAGTAATTATGTAGCGGATTAGAATCTTATTCATTAAATGATGTCAGGATATAAGTAATGCCAATTTATAACGTGCAAAAAAATATCTTTTAAAACCACGTATATACATGTAGGGGAGTCCAGTTTAGTTAAATTGATATTACGAGCAATTATAATGCAAGCAAGAAAGTTTGATTCGCAATTACTTTTCTAATTAAAAGTCATTACGGCAAACAACAGGCCCTGAACATCTTGCGATTCTTTTTCTTCTTCCTGTTTAGACCTATATATTGGCATCCATCTGAACCGCACCGCCGTGCATAACTCCAGAATCATTGTGCGCTTTAGCATCACAAGTAACACAATGGCTTGGGAAATGTCTTTCACCCAACGACTGAATTACGATTGGAATAAAACAAAACTCACCGTGTAATTCCTGATTACAGTTGAATTGATGGCGTAAAATATGAGGTTCTGAACGTCTTGCAACACTGTATCTCCTGTGGTGACATCCACACTTGCAGCCATCTGAACCACATCACCGTGCATCGCTCCGGAATCATTGAGCGCTTTAACCGTCACGTAAAACTCGATCTATGGTAACAAAATGGTAGCAATTTTCTTAATGTAATAAAATTGTTTCATTTAAATATATCAAAATGGTATTTCAATAGTCAGAATACAAATTGCATATATCTCGTGTTGCTATGTTAGGCAAATCGTAATTTTTGTTCAACCTAGTAACATCTATTGCATTCATTACACATTCCAAATATTAAGACAGGTTATTATGGTATTCCGTTGATTAAACAAAAGGATGAGACTATGTTGGATTAGCAATATCTAGACATTTCAGTGGATATAGAATGTTTATTATATAAAGTATCGACAATATTCAAATACATGTGTTATACAAATACATGTAGATTATTGTCTCCGGCGTCGTCTGATCGGTAAAACGTGCGATTCATCATGTTCTTTTTCTCCGTTCAACTTGAGTTGTTGGTTGATCAGAAAACCTCGGGCATGCTTTCGAACGTTCGAGGTTGTCATGTGCAACGTCGATCCGGGATGCGTGCATTATTTTTGCAACGTATTAAACGTGCATGCCATGGATTCTTAATAAACGAGTCTATAGATGATTTACCTGACAGTCAGATCCCAAACAAGCAATGAAACCAAGATCAGCTGTCAATGATGGTCTGAAAGGAAGAATAAAGATACATGCATACACATGTGAGGGACAAAAATGATAGGACTGAAACAATAATGCCTTTGTTTATGCTCATCAGCATAAATACCGTTCTTTTTAATAAGGGCCCTACATATTGTTATTACCCCAGCAATCGACAGGATGGAGAGTGATAAATGTGAATGAATGTCTTGCCAAATGACGTTGCTGCCTGGCTGGGATTCGAACACTCGACCCATGATTTGAGGGAGGGGATAAACCATTACACCACGACACCTCCTTGTATATATATATATATATTGCATGCGTTCTGTACAGGAGAGTGAATGATTATATTGATATTATATCTTTATATATGTTTACATCAATAATCATCGAAATGCTGCTGTGGTTGTTTATCTTTAGACCATCTGCAATAATAGTTGTAGAATAATTTTTTGTACATGTATATTTGAGGGTTTTACAACCTTTACGGGTATATGACATCAGTAGTCGACCCATGTTTTTTTTTTTTTTTGGGGGGGGGGGGGGGGGAGGGGATAGAAGATGTGCGCAGTAATTGCGGCGCATCAGAGGTCGTAGTGCACAAACAGGAATCGCTATCCCGAGACCGAGGCCAAATCATCAGTGTTACGGGCCAATAAACATTTCCAAAATGGGCTAAAATCTTGATCTGTAGAATCTGCCAAGCGTTGCTTTTTATCCGGGAAACGAATACAACAAAGTGATAGCTCAGTCGGTAGAGCAGTGGTCTCGTAATCCGGTGACCCGGGTTCGAAACCAAGACGATGCGCTAGTGCCGTTTGGTAAGACATTAATCCTCATTACAGGGTCCCTAAAGCCGTCGGCCATCTGGTTGCTTACGGCTTTCTCAGCAGTCAGGTAAAATAACCATCATTAAAACATTTGTGATTGCTCACAACTTGAGAAACTGGACATTTCATTCTCTGGTAATTAGTGACTTCAGCCCCACCCCCTTCCCACGGGCAAGGTCATGTCCACACATCAGTGGGTCGAAGCGATATTCATTTCAGGCAAGATACACACTACACAACATTTTTTTAAACATCAATTAACATTCAAAAACTTCGATTGAGAACGAAAAATAGACTCATCTTGGGAATATCAAACGATTTAAAAAAAGGGATTTTCTTACTGTGGTAGAGCGGGATCAGGACTCAGATCAGGTGCGGTAAATCCTCCTAAATCTTCTCCGATCGTTCCTAAGGTGATCTCGGTAAACTCGAACCATGTCACATTCGAGGTGAATACCAATCTATATCCCAGTGTTGTGCCGCTGCTCAGCGTCATCGTTTGGGTGAACGAAGACTCTTTTCCGATCTCGATGTCCTGTGATGTAACCGTATCAAACTCTACCGTGTGCGATGTCGGCAAGACAGCCTGTAGGGAAAGACGAGTTTGGAAGTTTTTTTCCGTATCAAAGGATCAGCTATATATGACTTATATTAGTACAAAAACGTTGTCTTTCTCGCTCTGCTGGAAAACGTAAATATTTGATGTATGTCTTAGACTTGCAGACCATACTCCAAGATATAAACTATAAACCTGCTAAGTAAAATAACCACCGATAAAATGTATTTATTTTAGATTACACGGTAAGTTCAGATTTGAATTGTATTTCATATCATGATTACAACATTTTGTTTGTGGCGGCGTCACATAAAAGTTGGTAGAAAGGGGGTTCACGGTAGCGTTTGAGACAAATTAACGCTTCGGTTTCTACACTTATTTCACTGCGCCTCTGTCCTCTAATAAGTTAATTGTTAGGAACTTATTTTTACAGTCATCAGCACGTTTGCTTAATGGGGGTGAAAAGTGGCATAGTTTATGTCGATATATTGAGGGGGCACTTACATATAAAAGTGCTAGCTCTAACTAGCTGGATAAAGTGCGACTTAACAAGGCTGTCAATTGAGGCGAAGGTGTGAGAGGAAAAGGTATCGTCCCTCTCCCATTTTCTCCCCTTTTTTTTTTTAGTGTCTCGATATAGGATAAAATGTGCCCCTGTACCCCCTCAACCACGCCAGGGGGGGAGGGGGGGGGGTCTAACATCATACATGGAGTTGAAGACTTACCGTCAGCACTGCGGCCGCGTCATAGTCGGCACCGATGTTGATGACTTCGGTGACGAGTGTCGTACCAGACTGCAATTTGACGACCACGTTTATAGGATGCTGTGACCCATCAGCAACCAGGGATCGATTCCCACTGAGCTGCACCAGCAAACTCAGGCTCAGTGATGAAGATGACGTCACTATTACGTAGTAAGCACAACAACAAAAGTTCGGAAAAAAATACGAAAAAATAAATCAAATGTTAATAGTTGTATGGCTCTGCAATGATAAAGCGGCAAAGTTTAGAACGTGCTTTCTTTTTCAAAAGAATATCCGTTACTGGATACGAGTGTGTTGATCTAGTCTTTACGATAAATCTGCACGACTACGATCCAGCCGAAGTAAATTGTTAAAAGCCTAGCATATTCATTTTATTTTTAAGTTTGAAGGCTATAGTAATCAGTGATACCCGTATTCTGACGTTGGAATGGATGTATGTGAGTTAATCTCATTAGCGAAATCTTCCTGCGTTCTAATACATAGTGCACACATATTGACTGCTTTGAGAGGCACGGTTATAAACTATTACCCAATATAGTCTCGAAACAGTACTGCAAAGTGCAGTCTCGAGATCACCGAGGAGCTATGGTTTAATCGTGATCGGAAGGAAAAGTGTAGCGAAAAATATAACTTTTCAAAATATACCTTTGAAGCCATTTGTTAAATTATAAGCATTACTGCCTTTGCTAATTTTTTTCATTCAGATGTCGACGAGCTCATGACAATCCTTGTGAAGCTGTTACATATATATTTTTATGATGGGGGGGGGGGGGCACTCACTTGAAGCGCTGACGACTCCCAGGTCGAGCGTCGCCTGCTGTTTCGTTTTTTCACCATCGAACGACGTCAACGTCGCATCCGTGTAGACTGGATCACCGCATGGTATATCAGAGCCCCCGACATCGCCTTCCAAGGATATGATGTTCAGCGTGGTAGGATTAACGTCGACGTCGACAGAGTACGCGTAGCTGCTGGTCGCATTCATCGTAAGGGTGATAGTGACGGTTGCTAGGGTGCCGGGTGCAACGGCACCGTCGCTAGGTGACGTCACAGATAAAGCAATGGCGACGGGATCGGTTGCCTGAATTAAGGGATGACAAGGGAAAAGGAAAATTACCTTTAAGAAAAATTATTTCACAGAAATGAACATTATTATTACATCGTTGATTATATGGGATTTCGTCACATATTTCAACTGTATGATCTGCCAATTGTGTTAATAACAATAATAACTGAATATTGTTTTATCCATTTGCGGAATCTACATGTAGCTCATGGGAAAGAAAGTCATTTTGAAGTGAATTTGAACTTAACATTTGGATTGAAATGCTTTTTAAAAAGGAACATACCAATTGAACTTGCACATTATTACAAGGTATTAAAATCATGTTTCACATCATAACAATATTCCCATTTTCCAATAAAAAGGGCGGTAAAAGTTGTACCGTCTGCCTCATATTTACTCAATTTATCTATTATTTTATCTATGAACATTTATCTTTTGAAAGCAAGATAGTTCCGTTGAGACCGATATGTTCCTGCTTCACAATGAAGTCTTGCATGATATTTGTCATAAGTGTAACTCATTTGTATGCGCTTTCTTCTAATTTTCTATATTGGACAGCTTTATGCGTTGTTCACGAAGTGTCATTTCGATTGACTTATTACCTGCACTGTAAAAAAATAATAGTCGAAATAACTCAATAAAATTGAGGAAAAGAATTGCCTTATTTTTATTAAGTAAATATTACCTACGGCATCTTAAGTAGAATTTACTTATTTTGCTGAATAAATTTTTACTCAGTTAAATCGAGTTATATTAACGTAAATAATTTAAGTATTGTAATCATTTTAGATAATTAAAAAAAAGCTATGATATATAGGATTACATATTGCACGATTTGGTACTCATCTAATCTAACAAGTAACATCCACTAATCATTCACTACTTCTATTCAGGGACGTGATAGAGAAGGACTTGAATCAAGCCGTTCTCCTTTGACCCCATGCTCCAAGCCGCCGGAAAGTTATGCGCTAATCTGCAGCTGTTGACCAGGTGGTGAGATAAAAGAGCGCATGAAATTTTAGGATTTAGAATTCCTACATCAGAAAATGGTATCACAGCAACTGTTCGCTGTCCCTTCCAATGATTTCTCATCCATTGTTGAATGTGTAAAGAGTAGAACAAGCGAACACAAACTTGTGTAATTTCATTCTTTTTTAAACTTGAAAAATACAAAAAACACGCGAAAACACGCATTAGCAAACTTAATGTTATTGAAGATTGTAAATCATGGATCAAATAACGGGACATTAAAGCATGCACAAATTAGCGCATCATCCTAAAATATTGAGTTTTTGACAGGATGTAATTTTTCTTTTACCAACTCTGGCACACAATTTAAAAGCAGGACGGAGTTCTAAATTTGAAAAAAAAATTGATGCACTATTCCCAATAAAATTCCCATATAAAGTTTTTAATTTACACTGTAATTTTGCCGGTAATTTAATATTTTGTAATAAATGTAAAACTGGTGCCTGGCTTCCGAAATTCCCCGCAGTGGAAGCGCGGTTCGGAGCATGGAACTTCAAACCCAAGTGGAATGTTACACATCCCATTGTTACGCTTTAGAACTCAAGAATGCGTTTGAATAAATTACAAGAGTTTCGCCTCCTGTTCTTTCACCTCCCTGTTCTATTTAAGATTAATCACTAATCACTAACACTACTTCTATTTAAGATTTACATACGCTTCAATTCGACACATATTGAAAGGCTCCAAATTTTATATATACTTGATCGTAGCATCTTAAAAGGAAAATTGGTTGACAATTTCCTGAAATATCAAGTTTTGATTTGTTTTGAACTGGGTAACAATTAAAAATTGTCTTGTCTTTGCTTAGCCATGTTAAATGAATTATTAAATGTTTTAAAGTCCTTAAATTTTCATTCAACCACAAAAAAGAATTGTTTTATTTAAAAAAGAGTTTAATTTGGTCTTAATGAATATTCATAAATTATGTAAATATTTCTATTACGCACTGCATCGGTCCTTACTTTAAAAAGATAAGAATAATCAACATAAATTGTTTGAGTAATACGTATAATTTCTGATTTTGAGTTAAAATTACTAAATTAATACAAGCTGAAATTACTTAAAGTTTTTATGTATTTGATTTTACTTAAATATTCCACGTATGTTCTACTAAATTGAAAGTTTGAGTTAGCAAGACTTAAATTTAGTGCGTAAGTGGCAAAACTAATGTTTTCAAGTAAATTCTACATGGGAAAAATACGTAAAAATTACCAATGAACAAATTATTTTTTACAGTGTGCACTCCTGTTAAGGCATCTGGCCCATACGCCGGTAATTCAACCGAATTTAACGCAAAGCTGGCAATGTTCACTTTGAAACCATTTTGTATGATGTCATCCTGAACATGGTACGTCAATAACCGCGCCATGCGCTGATGCAGCCCTACGTCAGACTCATGACGCATCGTGAGAATCGGTTATTGAAGTTATACAGGCGGATAAATCTTACCGGTGTGGCATCCCATGCGGACAAATCTTCGGTTCCACCCACCGAGGCCGAGAACGTGTGGGAAGCACTCCCCTGACCGTTGACGTACACATTTAGGTCGATGGTCCGTGCGGCATTCACGTCAACCAAATCGACGACCATGCGACGAAAGAAGATGTCGACAATGAACTCCCCGGTGCTATTCTCGTCCAGGTTCGAGACGATGCCGGTCTCGAACGTGAGAGTTTCGTCGATTGATGATGATCCAGCCCTGGGTGAGATAATTGAGAATTGAGGAGGAAGTAGGAAGAAGGAAGAAGAGGGAGAGAAAGAAGGAAGACAGATACATATACAGAGAGAGACAGAGAGACAGAGTGAAAGAGGGGCAGGGGAATGAAAATGACATGGATGGGAGATATTGGAAAAAATAAAGGAAAGTTACATCAAGAGAAAGTAAAACAAAAAAGAGGGTCTTCCTTGTCTTTTTCTTCATCATCATCATCATCATCATCACCATCATCATCATCATCTTCTTCATCGTTTTCTTCCTTTACTTCGATTCCCTCTTACAAAAGGAATAGTTTTTAAAAGATTAAATTTGTTTTCCCATTATCCATTAAACTGGGATAGATAATTATATCCTTTGAAAGAATGACCCAGTAAACATATTTGGAGCCCATATCTTGTATCATAATATTCCGAAATGATGGTTCTACGATTATGCACCGGCGACAATGTCATACATTTACTAAATTCCTAACTTCACCACTGGACTCAATACTATACCTAACCCAACCCTAAACCAAACCTAAAATCAAATTGCAATTCTAACCCTATGACGAAAAGAAGGCTGGAGTGATTATCACCGGAGAAAGTGTCGCCGGAGAACATTGTCTGTTTCCCAAAAGTAAACTTACGCCGAGCTCTTTGTCTCCTCAATGCTGTCCGTCGTATACGGAAGGCATCCCAGCTCGATCGCCGCGTCGCTGATCTTGGCGTCACAAAGCCCGACGCGATCGACATCACCGATGACCTGGGTCGTGACCTCAAATCTGATATTGGAGAAGGTGCTCTTAGTAGGGACAACGACGGTAACGCTGAGTGTGCCCACGGCTCCGTTTGCCAAAGTACAAGAATCAACACATGTAAGACTTGAAGTGAAAGTCAGACTGTTACCATCCTGTGGAAAAGCACATGATAACAATGTTTCTATGAAGAGAGAAGGAAGGATGGGATGGCATTGCAAACAGTAAGCAATGTCAACATAATTCTACCGTTACTGAGCAAGTTAGACCCTTCACCAGAAGACTGGGTTTTAGGTAACCATCATTGTTTCTTTAGTTGATTTGTGAAAAAAGTTGGTTATCTTGTGACCTTTGGGAATAGTCATCAAGGCTTGTCTTTCGATCATCTAATGGACAAACACAATCAGAGACGATGATTTCCTCAATGAATGAGTATATATTGAGTGATTATCAGACCGAATTCAGCGACAAATTAGCCGAACATTTTCTAACAAGATAAACATAATCAAAAGAGTCCTTAGATTTCTCCGATTTGCTGACAAGGGCAATACAAAATCTAAAGACGCTGCAACATGTTTTTATTTTTAAAACTTTGAACAAACTTCTACAAGTTTTTTTCAATTTGCCGCCACACTCATACCACTTTACCGCCGCTGCTGAAGTAATGGTAATACATTCACTTACCTGATCAGCTGGAATAGTGTTGATGACGTTTACCGAGGCGGTCTCCGGACTCCCCACCACCACGGTCGAGGACTTCAGCGTAAACTCGACGTCGACCAGGCCGATCGCGACGCTGGATGGAATCCCAACCCACACATCGAACGTCGCCTTGTTATTGCTTGAATCCTCTCGGAAATTCTCATTTCTGATCATGCCAAGGTTCAAAGACGTCGTCACAGCTCCGTTCATCGCCGTGATGTCGTTGGAACAGTCGGGGCAGGTCGAAGAGATACAGGGAAGGTTGTAGCCGGACGAGAAGACGGTCACACGACACATTGACGGGGACGACGATCCCGCTGGTGATGTGATAGCGGCCTCCAGACTCAGGTCGTACTTGCCGGCTGGGATCGTGAGCCTGACGCGGACTGGGAACGAACCGCCCGCAATTACGTCACTCACTTGAGCAGTCGCTTGGTTGATGACAAATGTACCGCCAGGCTGCCACGTGTGATGGAGAATTAAATAAGATCAGAGTTTACATGGTAGTAGGCTACATTAAAGTCTTAACCAGAACAAGCTCATCTAGATATTTCATGCAGAGTAAAAAGTAGTAAGTAAACCTTCAAAATTCACGTATAGACATTTGCGGTTATAACATACCCCAAAGCGGGGAAAGGAAAGTTTTTTTTTAAAAAACCTATGGACTACTGTATCTTCTACTTCCCATAAACTTAATATAGTAGACCACCTGGTTCAAGTAGGTAATGGGCTGAACCTGGAACATGATAATTATGCGATCTGATCTGGTCATCAAGATAAGATATCATACATTTAACGTCTTTTTCATGTTTTATGTTTATCTTATGAATTCAAGACTTCATTCAATTTTGTAATGAGATTGTACGCTGGCGGCAATCTATCAGACTTGTTGGAGATAGGGTTGCGATCGAAGTTAGGTTGGGTTTATAGTTATAGTTAGCATTTGTTGTCTTCTTTGACCTAAAGTTAAACTCAAAGGTTTCGGTTAGTGTGGACCATATGAAATTGACCCTCGCGTACAATAAGTAGCCCGAGCATGTGTCGTAGAACCTAATGATTATACTTACCGTGGTCGTGCTATCTTCAGCATCTGCCGTGAAGGTAGTCGAAGCGTTCGTTTCGATATCATTGATAAGTACGGATATACCGACTGGATAACTGGTGGTAACGATGGCTCGGTCGTTGCTAGGCAATCGTACGATGACATCCATGGTAATTTCGCTATCGACTGCATCATTCAACGCTCCTATGATTGGGTGTCAAATAATACAGTAAAAATGTGTTTGTGATAGTGACGCCATGTGATGTAACCAACAACAGTTGTGATGCAGGTAAGAGGAGAACATGGAAAAGAAGAAAGGGGGAAAAGAAGAGGAAAGAAAAGGAAGAGGAGAAAAAGAAGGAGAAGAAGAGGAAAATAATAAGGAAAGAAGAAGCGTATAAAGGAATCATCATTTAGATTGTGTTGTCAATTTTGTTAATCAAGGATCGGTCGGTATGTATTCGGCTTGGAATCGGTTTGGAGGTGTGACTGAGGTACATGTAATAGTAAACAAGAAGAAAAAGAGGTAAGAGAGAAGAAAAGAGGAGAATAAAAAAGATCAGCTACGATTTGTTTTAACGAATACAGATTACAGTTACCTCCGTTGATGATAGAGTTAAATGGAAAGGTGGCCTCTTTGTTGTTTTTATGAACATCGTCGGCGACGTACGAAGCGACGACGTCCTCGTTCTGAAGGCAAAACCCGTTGCCGTAGGAGCGCACACCTATACCACAGATGCTTGCAACGCCCTCTGTGTCTGGGCTACTGAAAACCCGAACAGTGACGTCACTTGTCATGTCATAAATATTCATAGAGAGTGTGAAGACACCGAAGTCCAATTTGTTGATGCTGGGGTTTGCTGGGGTTATGGTGACTGTACTCGGATCGTATTCCTATGGATTATTAAGGAGAAAGATGGGATACAGAGAGAGAGAGAGAGAGAGAGAAAGAGAAAGAGAGAGAGAGGAAGAGAGAGAGAGAGAGAGAGAAAGAGAAAGAGAGAGAGGAAGAGAGAGAGAGAGAGAGAGAAAGGAAGAGAAATAGAGAGAGAGGAAGAGAGAGAGAGAGAGAGAGAGAGAGTGTGTGTGGTGGAGGGAGAGAAAGAGATGTCATGAAAACAGATTCGATTACAGATTTGTACGTAATTCAAAGACAATCCTACATAATATGGGTGAGGTTAAGAATTTTTTAGATGGTGCTAATTTTACAGTTTTAGATAACGTGTCTAAGAGAATGTACCTTATATATTGCAAGAGGGAACAGAGGAGACAAAAAGGAAGAGGAGGAAGATGATGATTATGACGACATAAAAAAGAGAGTTAGAAAATTAAGTGCAGAAGAGAGGGAAAGCGATAGGAGGAGAGAAGTACAGAAAAGATGTGAGAGGATGAGAGACAGAGAGAGTAAGATAGAGGGAGATGTGGCCCTTAAGGGGGGGATCAGTTACACTCTAACCAACAAGATGGGGGTAAAGAAAATACCTAAGGACTCACATTGGTGGTTGCGGCTTGGAGGTAATAACCCAACTGTCCCAACCATAGTAACACCCCATTGGCGAACTCCACTCCGGCTGTGATCCAACGAAGCTCGGAGTCACTGAACCCGGCACGGCTGTCGTTGAGGACGGTCAAGGAGAACTCGATGGTGATCGACGACGTCCCTTCGCCAATGCTGGCGTTGTTGTTGGTCACATTGCCCAGACTGAGGTACGCACCTGTAGCCTTTGTGATAAAGATGTCAATGATGGGACATAGTATTAATAATGATGATAATACGCTGTCCATACGGTGTGCATATTACATAATCATATTACGCAACAGTATCATAACAAGGGCTTTATAGTTCTGGCGCAGTTTCAATCGACATCGACATGTATTATGCCTACCTGTTTACTCCACCTTGTTTTGAGAGCCGGTAAATGATTCAACTATACAAATCTTATTTGAGAGTAAGTTTAACTAATGAAGCGCCTTTCTACCACGCCCCCCCCCCCCCATTGAAAAGGTTCGGGGGATCATTTATTTACTATTTGATAGAAAGGTACATATTTGCAAAACAATGGAAAGAGTAAGATGTAGAAGGCGTGGTGTGGGTGAGGCGATTATTCTAGATTCCAAGGAGCTGGACAAGAGACTCTTCGTCTATTAGGAATTTGTTAAAAATGATCTAGAGTCATTACAAGCTACTACGAGCTTTACAAAAATCTATTCGTAATCACTAGATGTGTTTAGTATTTTTGCGTTACTTTGCAGCTAAGGAGACATTTATAAATCATACCTCTCGTATGCCTGCTTCACATTCTTCAAGACAATTATCCACTCGTAAGATTGAAAAAGCACTTTTACGACAGAATGTGCGTCAGCTCAGAAATCTTGTTTTACTCTTCTTCTTTTTTAGAGAGAAACAGTAAAGATAGGAACCTGGGCATTATTTCACGAAACCGTCATGAGTGCAAGTTCAGGTACATCACATTGAAACAAGTGTTAACTTTGATACACGCGTTAAAATGGAATGTCGGCGAAATTGTACTCATGGCGGTGTCGTGAAATGCTGCCCAGACTTTCCTTACCATGAAAGGGTTATCGGCGTCGTAATCGTAGGACGGTGTGGCCGTCTCGTAGTTGATGTTTGATCCCGTCTGCGTCACGCTGGGAGGGCAGAGGATACCGAAGGTGAAATTGCCTTCCTCGGCATAGAGTTCCACCTTGACGTCCTCGGCGTAGGTACCCCAAGGGATGTCCATAGTGAGACTGAAGATGACCTTGATGCCGGCCTCGAGTTTGGTTCCGTTAGCCTCCACGGAGACAGGGGCCAATGTGAAGTCAATCGTGTTGTTCTCGTTGACTTCGGTTAGATCCTGTTGTTAGAGAAAAAGAGAAAATAGCGGATAATAGTAATGCCCGGTCCACACGAGGCGTCTACTGCAATTCTGGCGCGGTCTTTGACGGTTCATGTTGAAGTAATGGCTGCTTCACATGATGCGTCATTTGCTGACGTACGTCTGCGTCAGGGCCTGGCACCATGCTATAGTGATGTCGTACAAACAGTGAATGCTAAATGAGCACTGCAACCATTGCTTTGAATTACTGCCACATTATGAGCTAATAAACTTCCTTATCCTAATCACCATAGACAATCTAAATGACACCCCGTGTGTAACGGGTATTAGAAGGTAGTAAGTGCATGCGCCAGTAGTATAATGCAAAGATTTGCATTATATATTTATAAATCAAACATTCATATTATATTAATTCTTCGTTTTTATTTGGTAACAAAACAGAGGTTAGCCTATACTTCTCTCCACGATTGGTTGCCTTTGTTTAAGCTAACTTTTAAGTCCACATACATAAACACAGCATTATGTATTCATACCTCATCAGCGACTGCAGCTCGTCGAAATCGATGATGTATCTCATCCTCCTCATCGTCCATGTCGTTGTCGACATCGAGCACCAACACTCGGAAATGCTGTTCGGAGTATCTCGGATCGTCAGGGTTCGACACCCTTATCGTAAGCAGGTATTTGTCGGAGAATTCCCGCGTCTGATCTTGACGTACGTGAAGTGAGCCGTCAACGTCCATCTATTGATAATCATAATAATAATAATATAGAGTGTTTAGGATGCTCCAACTCCACATGATTAATGTGCTCAAGGCGAACAAGAAATCTAGGAACATTAATAATTATAACCAAAATTTGAGAGAAGTAAGAAAATACAGTAGATCTACTGGAATGCTATTTTGAACAGATAAGTTTTGAGGGCATTTTAAAGCAAAATCAATCTTCCCTTGAAATATTGCGAATGTCTTTGATGCCAAAAGTAAGGCCTTGCATGTGTGAATGACCGATCCTGTATGATTTCTTAGTTTTTGGAACAACAAGCAATTACGAATGTGATTATCTTAAGCACCTGCATGGGAGGATTATAAGGATTGTCAACAAATTAAAATACGGGCAGATCCACGCATACATTGCAAAACGAGTAATAATAATGATATAAACATTTAATGTAGAATTCAACAGATAAACAATGTAAAGAGGAAAACATGGAGTTTAATGCAAGTTTTATGTCTGGTTAGGGTAAGCACATAATAATGGTTAACATTTTTTAACAATTCATCGCATTCTATAAAAAACAAAATTCTTTCATGGTTAATTGATTAGAATTATATTATTCTCGCTATAAAACACATCCAGTCGTATGCACGCCCAAAATATTGATTTTTTTCTTTGACAATTTATTTTCGTGTTGTGTATCCGGACAAATAATTTCAAATGGTATTTTGAACAAGTTTGAATCCAATCTATTTTCTTTGACTCATTCGAAGGGTATGTTGAACATAATTATTGTAAATGAAAAATATTCCCGGTAGTCAGTGATATGTGGTGCATAACATATTCTCCAAAATTTTACAACAGAGGAGACGGCTTCATCATTTTTATTGTGTGCCCGCACAACTCCCTTTAAACCTTCCCTTTCGTCTTATGAATGTATATGCAACCATGTTAACGCATACAATTGTTATTCAATTACGGACAATAAGTATATACAAATACGAGACATTGAAATGATTTAACTTATCTGAACTAATAGGTTTTACAGAGTTTGGATAGTTTACTTTAATTACGTCATGTTTGTATAATGACATTACAACATGACCATTCAGTGATATATTCTATACAGACATTTTCCTAGTTTACACTTTCACCAACTATGCTTGTTTCTGATCCAATCCAACACTCTTCAATTACAGGTGAATATCTCAAACTGCATACTCCCTTTTAGTTTACTCATATCGAGAGAATCTTTGATGAATTTATTATCAATTAAACAACAAAAACAAAAGGGGAAAATATTTTGCGGATCCGAAATCATAAATATTATTCTATCACGCAGTTCGAGTCTGATTCGTTAATTCAAAATGGTAAAAATAATAATCAAGCAATTTGTTTGCTAGTACAGTTTGTATAAAGAAATCTGAATATTAAAAAATGGCACGATTCATTTCACATAAAATTGCTTTATCCCATAATGAAACGAAATCCTCATGAATGCATAAATCATAAAAAAGGAACAAAGGGCATTTATTTTATTTCATTCGCGAATAAAAAAAATTGAGAATTACCTTGAAAAGATCACTCTCTTTCCCTTCTCTCTCGTGGACGGAGTAAACAAGATCTGCGCATGTGCATTTGATCGTGCCACGGCAGCGAACGTCACGATCTTCATCTGTTGCTATGGCGTAACCAAGCACGCTTATTCGCCATGATGGATTGGTGAGTTGGCTGCGAGGGATGGTTATGTCGGCTATTGACTGGAGCATGGGAGCGTGTTTGTTGACTGGAGATACACAAAAAGGAGAAGTGGCTGTAATTAAGGGGCTGCCAGGCCAAGATTGGGGAAAGAAAAACGGGGATAGACAGATAGATCGATAGAAAGATAGTTAGACAGATGCATGTAATTAGATAGATGGAGGGGAGGGAAGGGGAGCACAGAGAGAGAGACAAAGAGAAACGGAGAGAGAGTGAGATAGAGAGAAAGAGAGACAGAAAAGGAAAGAAAGAGAGAGAGAGACAGAGAAAGACAGAGAGAGAAAGACAGAGAGAGACACACAGACACTCAGATGGAGAGATGTTAGGGACCATCGGATAGACAGAGAGAAGGGGAAATGAGACGACAATGACGATGATGATAATGAAGATTCAGAGAAGACAGATCCATTAGAATATATTTATGACAAAATCTTCTTTATGAGTACAGAAGACTATGAATGGATGAACAAATCGATGAAAAATAATTGATAAATGAAGGTCGATGGGAACACATTTTAATAATTTACATTTTCAATCATCGAATGGAGAATCGAAGGAGTTTTAACGGCATTATAAATGCATAAATTCTCTTTTGTCTAATACAACCTCCTACCTGAATCAATCACTCCATAACCACCCTTTTCATAATTGTTTTTCAGTTTAAGGCCATACGTTTTAAAATAATGTCTATTAAAAATCTAAGATAAAATCACCGTAATACATTAGTACTTTAAACAATACTTTTTTGGTAAATGTACTTGTTTTTATGTACAGTTTTTTTTAATTACAGAATGCTGCTGCTTGTATAGTGACTCTCTCCAACAAACACAGTCACATCACACCAGTACTCAAAGCAGTCTATTGATTGCCCATGAGTGAACACAATGTTTTCGAAATTCTGTTGCTTTTATTTCATTATGTCTATCACTCTGCTCCGTCTAGATCTTTACGCTCTCAAAACTCTAGATTTCTTTTTCTTCCTAAGCTCATAAATACAAAGTGAGGGAAAAAACATTAATTTTGTGTAGGGCCTTCCTTGTGGAATGCTCTCCTTTGAGAGATTCTTAATAGCAGATGAGTCGAAGGGTTCAAAGATAATATTAAATCGCACTTGTTTAATTCGGTATATAATAGATTGATCTTTCATTTTCGTATGTTCTGTCTTACTCCTGTTCTGCATATAAATGCAGATGCCTTTTTTTCATTACGAGTAGATTCGACGCCTTTCAAATCTCATATATTATTATTATTACTATTATTATTATCATTATATTCATCATCATTAAAAAAAAAAGGAAATTCAAAGGAAATTTACTAGTATAGTTAACCTATAAAGTACAGATAAATTGATACAAGACAACAAAAAATCAAAGACAAAAATTATCTGCTGTTGGTTAAAAGTAAAAAGAGACATTCATGAAGATTAATCTTTCTTACAAGAAAATGATGTTGTTTCATGTAGTCCTAAATGTTATTCCAAAATGTCTCCTAATAAAATCAAATAAAAGCATCTTCTTGCTTGGCCCAACCCTGACCGAATGAGAGTAATTGAATAGAAAAATCGTATCAATATTAATTTGCCAAATGAAAAAATATTGTCAATATTAGCATTTTCAATTTTACCCATGGCAAATATTGAAGTATACAGAAAGTGAAATGATGAATACCAACAGGACAAATAGAAACGGCATTGGCCTGAATATTTAATTCGAGAAAACTAAGCTCGTGTTCGCTGTGACGTCGTGGTTTTTGTCATATAGGGGGCATGCATGAATTGGCGGGAATGAGATTACAAACAAATCAATCTCCGAAGGGATGACTAATTAAACGAAATCCATGTTATATGCTCGCAAATAACGTCGCCGCATTTAGCTCAGTGGAGACAAATATGAGGTGAGATAGTGCACATATCTCATTACTTTAATCTATGTAACATTGATAATTCCAATATCCATTTGTCACTCATGCGTTTGAATACGGCTTCTTTTTTCATTCCTCTATCGTATCCATTTAAAAAGAAATGTTTCTAAAATTCGATTTGTCAAATGGTTTTATTCTTCCTTTTGTGAAATCCTGACAAATTCATAAAAATGATTTCTTTTTGTTCTTCTAGAAAATGTATAATTATATAGATACATGTAAGTAAAGGGCATATCTTACCGTATCTGTCGCACTTTGACCCATCCCAGCAGGGATTACAGTGACACACACCGTCTCGACACTCCCCGTTGACGCACGATGAAGGAACCGATCTGCAAACAAAATAATATTGAAGCGGTTTTTTTGTTTTCAATATGTATTTTATGTCTTTTCATGAGGATGTGGAAATAGACTTATCTTTGCACTTCGATCTAACATTCTTAACATCAGAAATTCCATGTGAAAAAACAACAACCGCGTAAATGTCTTAATGACATAAGAATAAATGTTAATATCTGGTACAAAGGTAGCAAAAGTTATTTCACAGAAATGTATTAATTTTGTTTTGTTAATCTCTCAACAGGCTAAAAGATCATATAGATTTTTTCTTAAATATTTGTCTTTTAGTAGTATTTGAACCAGTGTTTCTTTTTTCTTGCAGCTGATGGGGTGACAACATGGTTTCCACTCTTTATTTGATTCGATTTGATTTATTTATTTTCGTTTCAATATGAACATATTTCAATATGTACAGAGTACATATGAATTCAATAATTACATAAAACAATGTAATGCGATTGTATAAAAGACAAAATAGAAATATTGAAGAACTGTTACTGAGAACGGAGCATTGTTGACCTAACTGTATACAATGAAACGGGGAAGCATGTTAGAAGCAAATGTCAAAAATAGAGAGGGAAAAAAGGTGAGGAAAAAAAATGAAAGCAGAAGGGAAAGGTGAGAAAGAGTAGCAACATGTCTATATAAACTCTCCCTGTCCAATTCCTCCATATTTATATATAAAAGCTATAGCCCACCCCTCTCCCCTCATCAACTGTAACACGAATATGCAGCCCACCATTTTTGATGTTTTTTATTTGTTTTGGAGCGTCTTTGTTCAGGCAATACGTTACCTTAGCCAAATAAAAACAAAATTATGTTAAAATCATAACTATTAAAATGGAATCCTAACACCAGTGCGATCCTAGTGAAATATGATACAAAGCAAATTCTCTATAACTTCTCTAACCGGTTAGATAATGATCAATTCGATTTGTTTTCAATTCAATTTTATTTCTGTTTGCAACAAAACACTACAAATCAATTATAACCATTTACATTAATTAAGGAATAAAACCCGTCGCCGTATGACTCTTTTAACAGGAGCCTTAGCAGAGTGAGTAGTTTGTGTAGCATACCACTTTTAAAATTAATAACATCCTGTTTCGTTTACTATTGTATACCTTAATGCTTTAGACTTTACCCTTAAATGAAAAAGTCTCCATGCGCGATATGAACCGGTATTAAACAAACATTAGGAAAAAGTATGCAAGATTTATGATGATATCATACATTATTATCGCACCAACAGAGCAATGTTATACGTTACCATAGAGACATTAAACAATCTACATAGTCATCTCTGTTTGGCGTCCCTGCTCATTTTCCCGCGTATTTGCCTAAATTATTGACCAGTGTGCCGACTGCCGGGCTGGCATCCAACAAAAATGCAGACGTTTGATGAATTTGCGTTCGGCAAACATTGCTCCCGATATTTAGCAGATATAAATATCAATCAATTTCAGAAGGGAGGCAAGTGGAAATAGAATAATTGCATTTTCATCACATATCTGCGTCTGTTCCAATATCTATTTGTATATGCATGTGGATGGGCGCTTTTTAAAGGAGAGCCACTCGTTTTTTCCGAAGGTTTAGAATTTCGAAGGTTCGTAATTCCGAAACACTAATTTCCCATACCAGGGGGTTCATAATACCGAAAATGAAACAGGGTTCTGTGTCATTTTAGGATCTATGAACATTGGAACTATGAAAACTCGGGAAATCCTTTTAAATTGACAGAACTATATCCACGTTTGGACTACGTTTCTCAGTATACCTCTGAAATCCGTTAAACATTATTGTTCTATGCATATTAATAATGTCAGAGCTTGGCACCGTCACTACACCCCTCGCGAGACCTCGTGTAATATACACTAACATTCAACTATTGTAGCTGATCTGTTAGCAGTAGGTATCATATAAAATGGGATATCTTTCAGTGTGTGCAAGAGCTAGAAAATGCAATTTTTCAAATATCTATTTTTAAAATGTGAATCGCTGATGAAGGGAAATGATAGAAGGTGAGCATCTCGATTGAATTGTAGTGAATTGTGGTGAACTGATGTTATACGTCCTGGGGCTTTGGGGTTTTTCACTATACTAATTGTGGATTATTGTCCATCAAATACGGGGTTGGAGTGAGAGGGATATTAAATAGTTTGATGTTAGAATATTGTGTGTGAAATTGAGATGAAAGTGGTTCTAATTGTGTGGAGAACGAAAGTGATTATGGAGAATTATGTTTAAGGGTGACATTTTGGGGGCGATATCAAGAATATAGCCCCAAAGAAGTTGATAATATTGTCTTGAAAACTGATCGTTAATTTGGTCTTAGTCATAAATCTACTAAACCTACATCGTCTTAAAAAAAAAAACTCTTTTATTCTTCCCGTGCTTTTATATTGAATGCAATGTGGTGAAATGGTGTGTAATTGTAGCAGTCACTCAAAGGCCCCTGTATCGTATCATTCAGAGTGGATCCCGCTAAATCTCATCAATACGCTAAAAGTAATGAGAAACCTATCATCACGGTAGATCTTTACATTTCAATGAATTCAATTAAAAAAAAAATCCCCGGGTAAATCATTTTATTGTTATTTCGTTTAATAATGAAATTGATATGCGCAATTTTTAAGCCAAAGCAGTGAATGAAATATTACATTAAAACATATATCGCTGATATTTTTCATGCACAAATGCAGTCAATTTCTATTAGAAATTCATTATTCGTTTCGTCTGCTACCTCATGTATATCACGAGACCCATGGAGAACGTGTGAGAGTCAATATGGCGTTGCCATGGTTACCATTGTGCAGTTATTAATTTCCAATTTCAGCCCTTAATTGACGTGCTCCACAATGGCATGGCTTGCCTTCTCATCTCGTCTAGTTTGATGTGAATCGATCTGAAAGCTATCGATTCGTTCACCGCAATTGTTTGCCAATTTCTCAAAGAGTACCTTATCTAAAAAGGATACTCTAACCTGCCTTTTAACTGTCAATGTCAGAATCACCTTTTCTTAATTAACGCTCACTCATAATATGAACGAGGCGGAGGATGAGGCTGAGGGGGTGCAGCCCCAAGAATTTGGAAATTTCGAAACAATGTTTGGGCATCCGCCACCTCTTCTTCGGGAAGTAGTTTGGTCTATTGTATTTTGTACATATTGTATTAATGATTATAATATATTATTAATATGATTATTACTAACAACAACAGTAATAAGATCACCGGTAGGAAACGTAAAACTGATGTATTGCCTAATGAATTAAGTGCTGATAAATATTATTGAAGAAAAAAATTTGCGTCAGTTGGAAAAATGAATAAGCCTAAAAATGATGATTTTAGCTGGAAGCATCTAGAATGTATTTATAGTTTTGAATTTCAAAGACTAAAGGAAAATGTTGTTTATGAATTGTTATGCAAACTAGGAAATGAAAGTAATCTTGACCTGTTTAATGTAGACTCTAAATTGCTTTGTATTGGAGCATCAGTTTTATCTAAACCATTGGTTTCACTATATAATGCAAGTCTAAGAAATGGCTCAGTTCCGTCTGATTGGAAAATATCCAAAGTAACACCGATTTATAAAGGTAAGGGAAAAAAAGATGATCCAACCAACTATAGACCAATATCTGTAACCTGTCATGTAATTAAAATTTTAGAGAAAGTCATTAAAAAACAATTATTGATTTATCTTCGCATGAATGAATTGATTTCTATTGATCAATCAGCATTCCTACCCAACCATTCAACCAATACATGTATTCATAGAACTATAGATGATTGGCTGGAATCTTTTAATGAAAAAGAATTAGTAGCTGCGTGCTTTTTAGATATTTCCAAATGTTTTGATTCAATTGACCATGAATTATTACTTAAGAAACTACAATGTTATGGTATAAAGGATGAACAGTTAAAATGGTTTAGTAGTTATTTGTTTGAAAGGAGCCAAATGGTTTTCTGTCATGGTATACTCTCAAACTCAAAAACATTATCAAATGGAATACCTCAAGGGAGTGTCCTCGGACCAATTTTATTTTTACTTTTTATTAATGATATAGCTCAGTCTTTGCAGACATGTACCTGTAATATGTTTGCTGATGATGTCGTTATATATTCTTCTCATAAGAATATTGATGAACTAACCATATTGTTACAAAATGATGTTCATTCTATACATAGATGGTATACTCAGAATAATTTAAAAGTTAATGCTGAAAAGACTAAAATTATGCTTTTAAGTACACGTAAATCATACAATTTGAATATACATGGATGGAACGAAAATTGGAACAGGTCCATCATTTTAAATATTTAGGGGTGGAAATTGATGAACACCTTACTTGGGATATTCATGTTAAAAGACTTACCAGATTTATTTCTATGAAACTGTTCTCATTACGTAATATGTCCCAATATTTATAAGTCAAATCCTTAAAACTTATGTATAATACAATTATTCTACCATGTATTGACTATTCATGCACAGTCTGGGGAAATTGCTCAAGGCAAAATAAAGAGTTACTCTTAAGGTTACAAAAGAGAGCAGCACGTATAATTACATCCAACTATGACTATGAAAATGTTAGAGGTGATGATTTAATAAAATTAATGAAATGGCAATCATTTGACGAAAGGAGAAATTATTTGTTAGCTGTTTTAATGTATAAATCTGTACATGGTATTGCACCAACACATCTGTGTAATGCTATTGAAATGGTCTGCGATAGACATAACTTAAACACTAGAGCCGCTGACAAAACAAATGTAATATTACCAAAACCTAATCTAGAATGCTTTAAGAACAGTCTTATGTACTCAGGAGGAGCTATCTGGAACTTATTACCTATTAACTTACAGAATTCTACATCTATTTCTTCATTTAAATACCTTTATAAAAGATTGTACTTTCATTAATGTTCTAAATAACCAATATCTTCATGGATGTGTGTATATATCTTTTTATCCACTTTAATAAATACAAGTTTGTTATTTTTATTTTTTTTCTTACTTTGTTTCAAATCATTCTTTTTGTGATTCTGGGTAAATTTTTGAATGTAAATCCATGTGTCTAGTCGCTGGTTACTTTATAAAATGTTATATTATTCAATATCCATGTGATCTATTCATGTTTTGCATATTTCAATGATATTTGTATTTCATTGATATTTTGTATTTCATTGTTTGTATTTTACCATGTTTGTATATACAGGACCAATATGAAAAACAGCCTTGGTTGATATTGTCATCCTGTATAAATATTTTTAAATAAATAAATAAATAAATAAATAATATAGTAATCATGATGATAAAAATAATAATAATGATAGTGATCATAATAATTATAACAATAATAGTTTAAAAAAATAAAATAATAGTAATAATAATAGAAATAAGAAGAAGAAGAAGAAGAACAACAACAACAACAACAACAACAACAACAAGAGCTAGAAGAACAAGAACAAGAAGAATAAGAAGAATATGGTAATGAAAAATAAGAGAAATGTCAGAAATATTTTAAAACAATAATTCGTATACTTACGAAGAACACGATTCCTGTTCACATCCTTCAGGGTTTTTCTTCAAATCGCATCCTACATCCTTTGTTTGGCCACCGTCTACATGAATACCTGCACTCACAAATAATGACAAAGAAAACACATAAAATACATCGTTATCGTTGGTTATCGAAACGAATTCCTATTCAGCTACTTCATGCAGTAATATGTTTATCTCACTGTACTTTGCTTGATTAATTATTTTAGCCAATGTTTACAATGTGAGATAAAACAAGGCAAGACAACAAGAACAACATCATACAAAGATTCTTTGAACATCACGGCCCGAATTCACAAAGCAGGTTTGTAGACAAACCTAGGTTTATGTGCGTCATTATGACGCGTTTTGACGCGTTTCAGACCAAGGTTTTGTCTGAACCTTGGTCTGAAACGCGTCAAAACGCGTCATATGACGCACATAAACCTAGGTTTGTCGACAAACCTCCTTTAGAAATGTATATGTAAAATTCTGTAATACATTCAAATTGCCTCGGTAAAATATCGATACATTTTCCTGATTATTATTAGGCCTATGTATCAAAGTTTTTGTGTTTTTCCACATATTGTTATTCACCATTGTTTCAAGAAGTATATATTTACATATAGAATTGCAAAGTACATGTATATATACATAAATCAAGGGAAAGATCTATTCATGTTGATTAGTTGTTCTTTTCATTGTTGGGAGCGTCCTTTGTCCAAATAACCGCCTTTTAAGAGCAGTGGAGCAATCAATCTAATCAACAACTAATTGGAAATCTGATATCAATAAATGATCCGCCTTACAGCATAGCTAGTTTGCTTGGGTTACCGTAACATGATTGCAAAGTAGTATATGAACCAGAAAAACACCGAAGTCAGACTTTAATGTAAATATAAGAGAAAATATGTAACTACCAGTATTAAAATCAGCATATTTATTTAAAAGTATAACAACAATGTGATAAATGATCAACGTGGACATTCTACAGCTTGATATCTATATACAGACCAATATGTGCAGTTTAATATTCATATTCGTGTATAAAAGATATTTCCTATAAGTCGCTTTATTACGATCCAATATTACGAGTTTAATTTAATTGTTACCCAGTATAGCCCACGGTGGGTCCAATAACTGGGGGAGCTATATTATAGGGGGGGGGGGGGGGTGGGGATGGGGGCATTATTTCTTATTTGGAATTAATGTGAGAAAGCAGTGCAATCGAGAAGGGGGAGGGGTGACACTGTCAATATAGTTAACGATCTACTGAAGATGTCTACTGATTCCTCAACAACAAGAAAAATACATGTAAGCTGTCTGTTTGTATTAATTTTGTTTTGATCCAAATTGTACATGTAAGCTATAATAAGCTTTTGATCTTAATTCAGCAATTAAAATATCCTCTGTTCCGCAGGATAGATAGTGAGAATTAATTTTTGCTTTGCTTTATCACAGTCTTCTCTTTTAGATAGTGCCGTATCCAACATCGATTGAAAACGGTGTAGCCCCCCCCCCCCCCCTCCTTCACTGCCTATCTGTTTGAAGGCCCAGATGAATATAATAATTGATAACTTGATATATTTACTTGATGGATTTTTAAATCATTTGTAGCCAGTTTTTATTCTTCTCTTTTAAGTACATGTATATTGATGATAACCCAAAATTATGAAGTCTTTTTCATAATTATTTTATTTTATTTTGTATATCAAATTCACGGTAGAAGGGGCTTCAAATCGAAAAGCTTTAACGCCCCGTACATCTCCCCCGTATACAATTTTGGAGAGGATTCTATATTAATTGTGGATACTACAAATACCCAAGTCAATGTCATGATTGATACTAACATCTAGCACAAATTGCTACCATTTCCCATTAAAAATGATTGCCGAATTCCTATGTATTTTTTACGTTAAAGGAATGGTATTTTAACGTTTATATTAGCATTTCAAATTTATCTTTCTATGTGCATCATGAAAACGGTGCTAATACAGCTTTAATGTATTGTGATGTGAGTGTAAAGGTCATACTAAAAAAAGGGATAGTCATGAAGTTATCAAAATGTTTTAAGTAATTGATTTTGATTATTCATACAGTATCCGCACACTGAATATACGTATTTTATGTTCAGATAGAGACGAGTCGTATGGCATTATTATATATATATGCATTAACCTTCTTCCTCTTTTCTGGAGACTAGACCATGCATAATCCGAGAAGAGACATTTAATGTTTTGTTCTAAAAAAAGGACATAATTCAACAATAGTAATAATGTCCACATTCTTTTCGCATCTGAACTTGGACATTCAAACAGGGAATAATACAAAGTAAATGTGTATGCTTTTATCAAATTATCAGGCATTTGTACGTTTCATAAATAAACCAAAATCGTGTAGTATAACAAACATACTTAAAGATCATGTTATATTATTAAACTTGTAGCGCATTATTTCATAAATGCTGTTTTACATTTTATCGTCATGTTTTTAGATTAAAGGGAAAAGAGGAAACATAGACGATGAAATACGGGGCTTTTTAACAAACGAACTTATTACAATTGAAATGTCACAGTACAATACTTACCATTTAATGTTAGGAAGGCCAGGGCCAGTCCGATCGTGCAAGCAATAAATCCTGTATGTATACCCATTGTATTCTCCTTCAAAACTGAACCCTTTTCAATTTGCTTCAAATCAAATTCTCCCACCGGCCAATAATTAAATCAAAAATATCACTTTCTAATGCACTTTGGCATCCTGAGTTAACATGATTTAATGGACATCGGTGGAGTTATCGCGACAATGTACGTTAAAGCAACATCGAGAATTGTAGACACTCATCAATGCGCGCGCAAAACTGGAGTTAATAATCATGCACCCCCACACAAGTCATGTCGTCTGTATTTGATGAATAAAAAACCGCGCGCTCCGATGCCTCGTAAATTTCATTTTCTCCGTCCGGATATGAGGGAAATTGAGGCAGGTATTGTGACGTACTCTAGTAAGCAATGCTAAGATCACTTCCCCGTGTCTCTGGCGTAAAGAAAGATCAATAATATGGATGTCAATTCATTCGCCCGCTCGATCTCACCGGCGAGATTAAATTGCGGTGAAAGGGGTACAGATATTGCAACATTACTATGGTAATTGCGATGTGAGCTGGCGAGCTGATGTGAAAAAGGTTTAGAATTGCATAATTTAGGTGTGAGTTTGAGTAGGCCTAAAGTGATTATCTCTTTGCATAGCAGTGAACATTTTCATCGATTGGATGATAACGAAAACTATAGTCGACGTTTTGGCATGTTATAGAGTAAAAGGTGTTTGGATATCATTGTTGGATAATGGTATAGTGTGTACGTTAATATTCAGTCTATTCCTCACTCTCTCCCTCGCTCCCTACCAACCTCTTTTAACCTCACTTTAATCTCTTTGTCTTCTCTCTCCCTCTCTCTTCCTCCCCTTGCCATTTCCATATTGTTTTTGTTTCACAATGTCTCTCTATCCCATCTCTTTATTATTTTGCTTTCAAAATTCTTGTTAAACTTTTTGCGTACATTGTGCCACAATATAAATCATTATATTAAAGCATTCATTCAATATTTGGAAATTATCAAACTGAAATATCCACCATAATTATATTATCTGAATTCAATATATTTGTGATACACTCCAATAACGAATTACTATGTTAATATCCTTGCGTAGAATTTCTCCTTAACTTAAAACGGTATAATTATGCTGATACTTATACCCCGAAAATGAAATTCACACTCTAAAATAAAACTCGTGATCCAATAAAGAGACGTTTGACAAACTGCTAATTTTTTAGGTTTTAATTGAGGATTTATTCCTCTCGTCGTATTCTAATTCAATTTATAACGTACGTATATTTACATAAGAAACAATGTTAGGATAGAAATATACAATTTCAATCACATACTACGAAATATATGAAGCATTGCCCACCGTATAGCGTCATTCGACAAAAAAGTGTGATGAAATATTTCTTTAAAAGCGCTCTATAAACAAGAATCTCAATAACTGCTCACAGCTAAGAATTAATTATTTATATTTTACAAATATGATCTCTGATATATTATGCTATAATGAGAATGTTTTTAACAATCAATGTTTGGTGGTCACATAATGGGATATAAAGTAATATGAACATTTTTTTTGTATAAATACTTTGAAAGAGAAATATTAAATTCAAAACAAGTATTGTAATTTGTAAGAGAGTAATATCAAAGATAAATGGAAACAGTGGGAGATGCAACATTTTTCCTTCGCATGTATATATACTGAGCTTTCGAAAATTAACTTCCAAGATACAATTTATTGATTAGTTGCTTTAATGAGCATGAATACACATATATATATATAATAATTTTTAAAAAGGGATTACACTTCTTAATTTTTTCGATAACGATTTTCCATAAATTAATCCATGTCTACAATCTACAATCATTAATGACTGCTTTTACACAACATATACATTTATACAATTGGCACATTATAGAAATATAATATTTATAAATCATCTGCATATTCAAGACAAATAAACATAAAATATTTTTTAAAAGGTACTTTCAATCTATTCAATTTTCAAGGGAAAATTACCGTTTTTGTATTTAAAAAAATGAAAACAACAATTAACGAAACATACAAGAATAATTTATAATTTATCTTAATTCGATATTATTTTCATATTTTGACACTTATATTTGTTTTGGGTTCATTGATTTGCGATCAAACATAATCTCTCTTTTGGTTAAATAATAATTATGTCTGACAAATTAATTAGTCCGCAGAACTCAAAATTCATGTCTTAATATTTTTTAAATTTGTAAGTACATGATACAAGTTCATTTTAAATTGAATTTCGTTTGAATACAGAAACACAAATTTATTTGGCATTAGAGCCTCGGACTATCTAACACTTTAGCTGCAAAAATTAGTAGTACTATTATCAGACTGCTTGAATTTCTACTTTCTAATTTTGAACAATAGACCGTTAAATCTGAATTTTTACCACAAGGAAAGCATTTCAAAAATTCCTTGTTCACTTTGTATGGCAAACGTGGTTATTTCCCCTATATAGAACCGAAGTTCTTTTGCAATTGACCTTCTTAATTCTATTTTAACTTCTTTTCCTTTATTTTTGTTCATACATATCCTCTGGAAAAGGCGCTATATAAATCCAATTATCATTATCAATATCACCCTTATTATTAAATTGTAAATTCCGATATATTTTTTATTTCTATATATATTTTGGATATTTATTTTATAATTTTGAAATAAATCCAGAAAGTTGATAATACTAATGTAGATCGGATTTTTTGGTAGACATTTAAATGAGCCCCCAGCAGAGACAACAACACTACTCAAAGAAAAACGCGATCAGGGCGAATCCTGGTTGACGGGGGATTCGAATTATGGATAACCCCAATCACCTATCAACGTCCAGTTTGAAATCATTGTCGAGTTCATTCCATCGAAGAATATTTCACGGAGATAGAGACCAGATTTGGCACCTAGAAACATGAAAATAAGAAGAAAAAACAGGTAAATATAGTGATTAAATGCAATGAATTCTCGAACTTAGAAAACGTATGACCCATATTTTGTCCAAGGAATTTTAAAAACAATTAATGTGTATAAAGCTTAATAGTTTAGTTTGAGTGATGCTTTATGAAAAATATACAATTCTTCAGAAAAAGAAAAAGTTTGGTATATTTCAGACTGCCATGCCTCTCTCCGAAAATAGAAATGTCTATGGACAACTCCATAATAATAAATACACCAAAGCTTACCAGCTACATGTTAATCTCGAAGTACAAAAAAGAAAAGAAAAAGCAATGCGTACTTTCATGTGCATCTTTTGTAATACATGGGGGGGGGGGTGTTGTGGCACTGCAAGGCATTCTATCAAGTTACAAGAATACATAACATTTGCAGGAAAAAAAGAGCACGAATAAAAAAGAAAGCATACATTTTCAGACCTCGGTTCTTTCCAATTTAAGTAGAGAGAGAGAGAGAGAAAGAAAGAGAGTGAGAAAGAGAGAGTGAGTGAGAGAGAGAGAGAGAGAGAGAGAGAGAGAGGGAGAGAGAGACAGATAGAGAGAGAGAATGAAGGAGGGGGGGGGGGGCTTACCGGCCCATTCCATGGATATGCTCGCTGTTGTCGTATTGCTCAGGGGCTCAGGCAACGTCGTCATGCTATACTCCCAGTAATCATTATCGGGTTCGTCGGCGATGTCATCCCACGGTATCTGCATTGTCTCGACGATCCGCCCGGGTTCGCCCAGGAGATCGAAATAGTAGTCTGAATTGGTGCTGTAGAAGTTATCACCGAGATCGGTGCTGATGACGATGGCCTCTTCGTTCTGAGAGAGTCCAAAGAGCTCACTTGTTTCGTTGTGGATGCCCAGCACGTTGGCGGCATTGTTGTCGATCGCTATCGTTGGATTGAAGAAAAAACAAGATTATGAGCAAACCCATAAGTAGACTTTTTCTAAAACAAGCTTAAGACATACTGAAATTTTTCGTCTAGCACGTATATGAGTAAGACGCAAGACTGGAAGGCCATGCATTATGGCTCAAGGCATGGGCACACAGAGGATTTGTTTATATTGGGAACCGGGGTAAAATGCAATAAATTATTGAACATTTATTGCATTTTCTGTTTTTTTTTTAATTTATGGAAACTGCCCCCTACCCTAGCCCCCGCTGCGTACAGTTATGGTTCAGTGACAAAGCAATGGCCTCGTAACTGTGAGGCCCCAGGATTAAAACCGTGTCGATGTGCTATATTAGTGCCCTTTTGTGGGGGCATTAATCCTCATTACTGTCATTTATGACTTAAGGGCGTAGGTCCCCTAGTTGATAAGCATAGTAGCATACACATGCTTTAGCAGTCACGCAAAAACACACATTGTTAAATTATAAAATAAAATTTGAGAATGTATAGTATTATCTAGATCTATTATTTTTAAATTATTTTTAAAATAATTCCACAAATTGTGGTAAAACAAAGATATTCCAACTTTATGAGCGACAGTGTATGTAGGCCCATTGAAAAGAAAGATGTATCCGCATTCTCGCTTCTCTCACTCTACACAGTCATCTCTCACAATCACAGCTCCCAATTGCAAATCAAGGCCATGCACTCCATTTTAAACTGATCATGCTTTGTGTGATCATTGTACGTGTAATTAAAATCAAAATTAATTTGATTTCAAATAGCGAATCATACAATACGTTTCTAATGACAACACCATCAAGACAATTTGCAAGGGATAGTCAGCGCGAAAATTTTCTGCAACTGAGGTGGAATGAAAATAGAAGGCGCGCAATATAATATTGGTTGTTTGATATTGATATTTCGTCCTTTACCTTCCCAAGTCGTGCCGTTGTCCTTTGAATATGAACATCGTGTAGGGCCGCTGTAATAAAAGCACATACATATCAATTAATCACTATCCTCTACATCTCCCGACTCACTGGCGTATCCAGGGGAGGGGCATAGGGGCATCTTGGGTATGTGCTCCGCGATGCATCTCTATACATTAGTTAAACACACGTGAAGTATAAAATAGAAAAGTCCCCTTTTTGTGCCACCCGGCAGGAAGTTTAGGCCCCTACAGCACGTTTAAAAGTGTTTTCCCCTTGTCAAAGAGCATTTTGAGTTAATGACCACCCATAATGTGATAACATTTATAATTTTGTGTTGTTTGTTTGTTATTAGAGTGAACTAAAAGATATGATGACCTTTCCGCACAGAAAATACTTCTCATTTTACATTTTACAGATTTTTCCGCTTGTGCCCCCCCCCCCCCCCCTCCACCGTCAGATAATATGGAGCCGCCCGGCATTGAGACCATTCACTATGCTCTTTCGATTGCAACCAAGTACATACGTATCAATTATTAACTCATCCTGCTCAACTGCATCACTTTCTATCGCTCTTGTAACTAATTTATTCATAATGCTCTCTGATTGGCTGTTTCGAACAATAAGTAGACTACCCTGGGTTTCTAGTGACGTCAGTTGGTCAGATTTCATTTCGTTTGGTTATAATGTTCTATTTTTGTCAATGCACAACCCCACGCGATGCATATTTTTATTCAATTACCTTACATTTCTATCATGGGTTGTCCTTTCTTGTAATACAACAATGTATGTATTCATTAAATGAAGCCAGTCGTAAATTACGAAAAATGGACACTAATGCAAATAAATCACTTTTTAACGCTCAACAATGGATGTTTGTTATTATAAAAACCTAGCAATAATTGTCACATTTACAGCTAAATTTGATTTGTTCGATTTCCAGAATACATAAACGTAAATATACTGCAGTTGTAATATGATGTTGTATAAAATGTGAAACAGAAATTTAGGATTAAAATATTATAGATACATACCTCACAAGACAAAAAAGAAAGAAACTTTATTCGAATTGCAAAGTTTTAAAATTGATCACAGTCTTAATATCACTCATTGATGTATTATCAACAAACAAAGTGCTTTCATAGTTGATCATAATTTTTTATCAACAACAAAAATCACACAAAGTGAAAAACAATTCTTAAATCATGCTGCACCATTGCTTTTTTACATCCACAGAGCTGCTAAGAACAAAATTAAAGTGTGATTGTATATAATCTTTTAACCAAATTATATTCATACTTACTCGATATATTCTAGAATACAAACGTAGACTGTCCCTGTTATCGGATCGACCAGGAATCCGCGTTCATAGTAACCGAAATCTGATTAAAAGACAACATATGCACATAAACCTTAAATTATAATTTATCGTAGTTTATTAGATTGTTTACATTCTAATTTCGCAAATTAATCTTATGTACCTAGCTTTGCGATCAACGAGTAAGATTATATACTGTACAGAGACTACTTACGTCAAAATTGTTTCTTATAAACTATCATGTTACTGCATCTCGCTAAATTATTTCACTTATACTTGTACTTTATAACAATGTTGACGTACATGTACCTTGTAGACTAAACGGTGAAATAAATCGTATCGAATGATATTTCTAATCAATTCAAATTAAATCAACCAATTCACGATTTAGGAGCTAATCGTCAAACACCCTAAATGTGTACTAACTCTGCATTCATTTTAGTGAGTTGAAACGGCTTTTTATCTTTTCTCTAATAATTATATATATATATATACATCATCAATTATGTGAGCGAAGTATACGATGACCCTTACGTTTTCAATAATTTTCGGAATATTATAGTGGTAACTCGCTATACAGTTCGCAAAAGGAAAAGCCAAATATATTACCTCTTTTATGCTCCATATGACAGACATCTGAAATAAAAAATACATGGAATAGAGCTAGTCAGTATCAGATAATGAAAAGATATGATAGTGATCTTTATTATTCATTTTTTATTTAGTTATGTAATGTCTTTAAATCTTATTTGAATATTGAATCAAACCGAACAATAATTATGTTACCCGTAAAACGGGATGAAAAAGTAAGAATGTATCGTTGAATATCAGCTAAAATTATAAAGGCATCTTTGATAAGTGTTTTCTTTTAAATCAAGAATGGAGCAGACCCAACTCACTTTGATTCATAAATAATAAAAGAAATAAGAAACGTCTGCATCTTATACTAGAGAATAATCAAGTCAAAAACACTTTTCAATAGTTTGTTCCTCATTTTGATACCTGACTTTGTTCCCCTTTATCCTGTATAATAGAACATATTTCTTGTTTCGTTATAAAAATGTTAAGAGATTGGCAATTATCATGGGTTTAGAAAGAAAATTAAATCACCACCCCGTCACCAGTCTTGATGTCGTTTTATTAAAACAAATTCTTGGAATGTTGAGAAAGTCACCAATTCCCCCAAAAATCGGTATAAAAAAGACACCCTCCTACCAACAAAAAGCACAACAAGAATTTACTGTCAATCCCCATAAAATCACGTCTCAGTATTGAACCGATATTGAAAAAATTATAGAGAGAAAGCCAGAGAACTGGAACGAAATAATAATATTATACCGAGAAAAAGAGAGACATGTAAGAGGCAGCGACAATGGAAATATTATATGAAATATGTGTTATCTGAAATGAATGGAAATCCGTCAAAGGAAGATAGAAAGCTTCCACCAGAACAGTTGTACAAATCATCTTCGAACTTTTGTGATCCGCTTTCATTGTGGATTAATCTCTCAATATTGGACCACATTATGATCACTGAGCCGCACCTCTTCTTCAAGCGAAATTGTTAGTAATAATGGTTTATCATCTTTAAAGATAAAGGTGAGTTCTGGTAATGCGATTGCATTGTGAAAGAAAAGGTGTGGAATGGATCAGAAAAAGTTGACCATGTAGCATGTAAGTATTGGTGTGCACTGCAAGGTTCTGGAGTCATCAAAATCATAATAAATTTGGCCCAGTCTTGGTAAAGTAACAAGCACTGTACACAAAAAGATGTATATGGGACTACACAACTGGTGTCGGGGTTAGCTTAACTTGATTTTCTTATCTTTCTATGCTCATTACTCAGGCAGTATACATTTCCTTCCAAAATTGTTTGGCACATGACATTTATTTGTAATCTTAAACATTCAGTGTAAGTTTTGTTTGATTCTGTGAGAATTCATTTTCTATTTTTACCAGAACTAAAGTTTATCTGTAATATCCAAACACCAAAGAAAATATTCTTATCCAAGCGAAATAGAAATCGTTGATGATATTCAATTAGGATATTCTTTTACCATCAGTCTCTTCGAAAAATAAGAAAGTACAATGGATTAAATATAGGCTATTATGATAAATCATTATATCATTCAAGGTCCTCTTTAAATATAAGTTAGGAAAATTTACCCCCACCTAAGAAGCAAAAGAATAAGTTAAAGTTTTAATGAAATTCACGTATTAAATACATGATCAAATACATGATCAATGTTTATCGTTGTTGTATTAGTTTTTTTTTCAAGGCGAGGCGCTCATTTTGAATAAAATGCTTGAGAACCATTCCCTAAGTGTAAACATCTCTCTTGTTTCAGAATATGAAATCACATGAAGGAAATATAATGACCGACAGGGGCGTGACCGGGCTGCACATTATGAACGGAAAAGTTGTGGAGATAATATAGTGGGAAAAAACGTCATTTTTACTGACATGAAAGTTCCCGACAATTCGACTTACGACGATAATCGGTAATGCGAAGTAGCCCATAGGAAAGAAATGAGCCTGCCGCATACTCCTGTGGCAGACTTGCCGCAGATCTGCCGCAGACCTGCCGCAGACAGTCATCTTTTTCACATGCAAATTAGTTTTGCCGCAGACCTGCCGCAGACTTGCCGCATACTCTTTCAGTATGATGAAGAGTCTGCGGCAGGTCTGCGGCAGACCTGCCGCAGACTTTCCGCATACTCTTTCAGTATAATGAAGAGTCTGCGCAGACTTGCCGCATACTCTTTCAGTATGATGAAGAGTCTGCGGCAGGTCTGCCGCAGACTTGCCGCATACTCTTTCAGTATGAAGAGTAGTCTGCGGCAGGTCTGCCGCAGACTTGCCGCATACTCTTTCAGTATGATGAAGAGTCTGCGGCAGGTCTGCCGCAGACTTGCCGCATACTCTTTCAGTATGATGAAGAGTCTGCTGCAGACCTGCCGCAGACTCTTCATCATGAATATTCATATCTCATATAGACCTGCTGCAGACCTGCCGCATACTCTTTCATATCCAGTACGTGGCAATAAAGTATGCATGTAGAAGAACCAGTGATAAACTGATTGATACTTCATAATCGATATTGACAATATCGATATTACCAATTAGGTAATTAGGTAATACCAATATATATCGATATTACCAATTAGGTATATTCTATTCTCAATTGTATTAACTTCATCACATAGATCATTTGAAGTGTATTCAAGAGTAACATTTAAAGTGACACAGGCTCGTACACATATATATACTAAATATGTATATTGTTTCTTGGTTAGTAATCATAGTTTCTTGGTTAGTAATCAATATATCTATTGCTAAAACGTGAATGTAATTGTAACATGATCAGACAAAATAATCTTATTGGTTAATAATGGCAAAAGGAAAAAATAGAAATCACAAAAATGATGTGCATTGTCTTAATTTGCTTAACAAATCATGATAAATGTATTTTTCTGTCACACGTGTAAAGTAATAATGAATATGCATGAGATGATTGGTTTCAATTGGCCCTATTAGACTTTAATGGGATTTCAATTGGACCAATCTGCCCCATTAGACTTTAAAAGGTTTTCAATTGGTTTCAATTGGACCAATTGAAGTCCAACTTCAGGCCAATTGGGGTCCCATTAAAGTCTAATGGGGCATATGGGCTAATGGGGCCAATGGGCCCAATTGGTCCAATAGGGACAATCTGGACCAATTGAAACCATCTGAAGTCCTATTAAAGTCCCATTGAAACCTGTTAAAACCTATTGAGACCAATTGAAACCAATTGAAAATTCAATTGGTGTTCAATTGGTTTCAATTGGATTTTCGTCTTGGGTAGTTACAACAAAAAAGTGAGTTAGTGGGGCTGAAGATAAAATGGCCGCCTATAGCCTTGCTTCAGACTGTATAATTTCCCACTTTTCTGTGGCAGACTTGCCGCAGACTGTTCCTGTGGCGTACTGGTATGCGGCAAGTCTGGAGCAAAGTTTCGCCCTGCCGCAGATCTGCCGCAGACTGTTCCTGTGGCATACTAGTATGCGGCAAGTCTGGAGCAAAGTTTCATCCTGCCGCAGATCTGCCGCAGACTGTTCCTGTGGCATACTAGTATGCGGCAAGTCTGCAGCAAAATTTCATCCTGCCGCAGATCTGCCGCAGACTGTTCCTGTGGCATACTAGTATGCGGCAAGTCTGGAGCAAAGTTTCATCCTGCCGCAGATCTGCCGCAGACTGTTCCTGTGGCATACTAGTATGCGGCAAGTCTGCAGCAAAATTTCATCCTGCCGCAGATCTGCCGCAGACTGTTCCTGTGGCATACTGGTATGCGGCAAGTCTGCAGCAAAATTTCTTTCTGCCGCATACTTCGGCATACTCTTTGCCGCAGACTAAAAGTCTGCGGCAGATCTGCGGCAGGTCTGCGGCAGGTCTGCTGCAGGTCTGCGGCATACTTTTCACTTTCCTATGGGAGGAGACTCGGGTGTCACATTCCCTCGAGCGGTACTTCATGATATCCTTACATGTAAATTGATATTTGAAGGATGGGGTATTGTGGAAGATTTGGGAGGGGGTAGGAGGGGGGGAGGTGACAAAGCGAGATGGTGAAACGCTTACCTGTTCCACTACTGCTTACTTCCCGGAGACACCCAAAGAGTTCAAACCGCAAGATCGGGTAATTGGTATCATCTTTGTGTGTTTGGGGCCGAATTCGGATAAACCGAGCGTTAAACGGATTGGCAAAGAGGTGGATCACCGACGGATCGTCCGTCACATTCACTTCCGGGACAAAAGTGTCGTAATCGTTTTGAAATGTCTGCAAACAATGATATAAAGGTATGCTTAGATTAGATATATTCGTGTTTCAAAACGAAGGAAGAGCTGTTGTAAGAAGTACACCCATATACGACAAAGTGGTAAACACAATAACGATATTATTGTTATTATCATAATTTTGTACTAATTTCTCTTATCATTATCATCATCATCATCGTCACCATCGCTAATGTCATCCAACTTCATCGTTGACACCACCACCAAAGCTATCATCATCATCATCATTATCATTATCATTATCATCATCATCGTCGTCGTCATCATCATCATCGTCGTCATCATCATCATCAAGTCGTCATGGTCATCATCCCAGTGATCACTTACCATAACGGAGCCATCTTCCTCATAGTCGTACCAGACGAGGTCTTGCTCGCTGTAGCTGATTTGGAATGAATCGACATAGTGTGTTCCGTTGGGTCCCTGCTGCATTTGTATACCACTGAATCGCATCAATGAGGAATATTTGACCTTAGAAAGAAAGTTCAAAGAAGATTTCAATTTATGCTTACGAAATGTCCTTATCAATGAACTTCTTGTTCTTTTTCCCTTCTCTTCATCTCTTTTCACTTTTATCATCATATTTCTATTAGCGTCTACTTTATCTTCTTCTTCTTCTTCTTCTTCTTCTTCTTCTTCTTCTTCTTCTTCTTCTTCTTCTTCTTCTTCTTCGTCTTCCTCCCTTCCTCCCTTCCTTCCTTTCTTTCTTCTTCTCTTCTGCTCCTCATTTATCTGATATTTGATGTCCTTATATCTCCATGCTAGGATTGAACAATAGGCTTTCCTCTGTAATTATACATAAAGAAGATACTTTTTCTCCATTTCTTTTTCTTCTTCTCATCTTCCTCGCGTGCTGGGATAACAATAATAAGTTGAGATATCGTGAGATTCACTAACCTGCAGATAATCGTTGCCGAGGTAGGGAAGAGTGTATCGAGAGCCGGGTGCCCAACCTGTCTGCGAATTCATGGTCGCTGTATGGGGCGCGTGAGAATCGTTGAGCGTTGAGCTCGCCGTAAATTGGCAATCCCTATTCATGGCGTAAGCCAAACGTTCTGCGCAAGCTATTGAAAGAAAATGAACATCATATACAAAAAGTTTAAATACACAATAAGGATAACGTTATTCATCTTCAAAGTCCATTCTAGCATAGCTTTGGGAAGCCTTGTAAGAGAATCGCCAGATCTTCTATATTTAAGGTGACGAAAGCAAGATACCAATAATTCTATTATCTAATTTATTTTCTTTCTCCTGACATGGAATTCTAAATAAAAACGCCTCGTCTACAAGGGGTAAAAGAAAATCATTATTCCTCACGATTCGAAATCAATATGACATTTAAAGACTTTAATTGTCTTAGAGCTTAAAGCAACAAGTCCTTTAGCGCCTCATACCTTCGATTGTAAATGTGAGATCGAGGAGCTCAAGATCGGTACTGAACACGTCACCAAGGATGACGTTATCATCATCATCGAGTCCACCTGTCTTGTAGTAGATGACCTCAAGCGGCACTGTGGTGTTGATCACGTCCAGTTCAATCGGCATGAAGCGGTCTTCATCGATGGTGACGTTGAACCACATGGTGAAGATGTCAGTGAAATACATCTCGGCGAACTGGAAAAAGATATTCCAAATGTCAAATGTGTGGTTTTACCTTTTTTACGCCGGAAAAAAGATTATAGAGTGGAAAATTCAATTTAATCTAATTCAAAATAACTTCCCTTTCTTTTTCAGACACTTATTTTCGACATTCTGAAAATGGCGAGTGTCCAAGAAAATGCAAATTTTCCGCCATTCTGTGTAATATCATTCTATGCTCGGTGATTCGGTCTTTCGTTGGTGTGGCCGGGATATCAGCTATCCAATTGAATAATGCAAGATTTGTTTAAAAAATGTATTTACATTGTTTTACACGGCTCCAATAGAAATCAGTCTTGTAATTGTTGGGCTTTTTAACCGTGTATAAATAAATATATCAATTCAATTCAATTCAATTCCATTCAAAACTGAAAGTGGTGTAAAACTTCGAGGTTTCGCAGATTTAAAGATTTAAAGCTACGACGATTCCCATGTGTCATAAAGCTCTATTGTTACTTACATGAAATTTGATCCCCTCATCACTGGTTTCGGTACAGAGCGATGGTCCTTCGATCTCGATCATGGGGTCCACGCCGATGTAATGAGGCGTCATCATGTTGATCATGACAGCATGTGCGTGCGATGATGACCTTTCGTTGTGTTTCAACGAGATACTGCCATAGACGACGTCACTGTGGGATGCATGAATAGAGAACAAAGATCAAATATGTGAGACTGTCTATATAGGTAATCCAGGGTCTTGGAAATGTACCTTAATGAAGGGCGTCGGTATCGTGAAATGACGGCACTGGTCTTAATATCTGGATGACATGCAAATCATTGAAGTCACTGATTAAGGATATGTAGGAGAGTCGTAGCACCTTCTTTGACTGTCCCCTTCCCCCTTCCTCCCTTTCCACTTTTTTCCTTTTCTTGTTCGCCAATTACATGTAGGAGAGGGGGACATTTTTAGATCGCGCTATCATTATTTTACCTCCTAAGTATTTTCTCTGATTTTTTTTTTTTTAATGACAATGGCTGCACTTTTAATGACTGTTTTCCTTAAGGATGTTATTTTGCTATTCATATAATTTGAAGTTATTGGTTTTAACAATGCAGAATGTTCTGCTTGTATTAACCTTTGGTAAAGGGTTTCATACAAGTGCGAACACTTTGGTTATTGATCACGTACCCTTGGTGAACGTCTCTGATGTCATAGTCTTCGATGGTCATGTTGATGTCCATGATCGGGAGATCGCCGGGCATCATGAGCGCTTCTATCGTTTCAGTGAAGACCTCCTCCCTGTCTAGACTGTATAGGAAGGTGATGGTGAAATCGAGCAGGGTTTCGTTGACCAGCTGGTAGTGGTCAGCCAGCTGGATCTCGAAGGAGACAATGATATCATCGTCACCGAGTTCGGAGGGTAGGTACTGGTACTTGTGCGACGTACCTGGTTAAAGGATAAGGAGAGAAACGTTTCCAGATGAGATGATATGCATGATAATTATCAATCTCCTGGATTTTTTTGTAACACTCACTCTGCTGCGCCACTTGCTCCACGATCGGAAGGCACTAACTTGAACCATTGACCAATACCAACACCAACCTAACCCTATAATCCTACTGACCTAAAACCAAATCTAACCTTAGCTCTATACCCATGAAGAAATAAAGCTACGGTGCTAAGACTATCATCGTAATCGACTTCCTTAACATCAGATTGCTCTCTTCCTAATAATCAAGCGTTATTATCTTGTTGCAGTTATAACATATTTCTTTTCAATGTCATTTTATTAGATTAAATGAGATCTTGGTAGTTATTTTATACCAATTTCAATCGTAGATCCATAGGTAGTGGGACCCGATAAGACAATTTTCAGTGAATGCTTGAGCGTCTTATCATGGAAGCTCGCCAAACACAGGAGTAATTACAACATTTAGCGCTTGTATCCTCAGGAAATGGTACTTTATAATTCCGAAAAAAAGTAATAAAGTATTACAAAAATATATCCTACCGTGATTTGATATGACGCCGAAGTCAATGAGTGCGGTGTCGTTCTGAGACGATCCCAACGACGACACGGTGGTCGGGATGAACTCTTCATCCCACAGCTGGAAGCAGCCGAAGTTCTTGCCCACGCTTTCGAGCTGGATGTCGGTGATAGTGAGGAAGGCCTCGTCGCCAGCGATGGGCAGAGAGAGGTTGATGGCCAAGGGGGTGGTTGTTACAATGGTGGAAATGTTGAGATAGTAGCGGGCCTTCTCGCCGATTGTAAGGCTAAGGTTTCCACGGGGTCTTTTCACGTGGAACGTCGGCTTAGTGAAGGTCTGCAAGATAGAAGTAGTTGACGAATCATTATTGTACATGTAGGTAATTAATGCAATAAGGATTTCATTGTTGGTTAATCAATCTATCTATTTCTATATGTTTACTATTTAATCATATATGTCCGTGGACCAGAAGCGTAGGAGGGATAGGCGGGGGCTGCATAAATTGAGAAACTGGGGAGTTAATATTTGGGTACGAGACTTCTTTTGGCGCCGGTACCAGAGTAAAGCAAAATGAGTATGCTTCCTTGATCGAGTAACTACTAAAGAGCGTTCCTTACCTCAGGATACAAGGGCTCTTCTGTGGCATTGAACCCTGACAGGAGGATGATCTCATTGAAGCCGTTGATTTTGACCGCTCCGCCCAACCAGAATTCATCACCTTCCACAATCGAATCGTTGAGCTCGAGACGAGTCAGGAGTTGGACTCGAACCTAGGATGAATCAAAAGAGAAAGCGTTGATGACTTATTATGAAACTGATCATTAAATTATGGATTTATAATTATGGTGTTAAGTACATGTAAGATGTATAGAAATAAGCGATTTACATTGTTATCCCGGTCATCAGATTCAGATTTGCCGGCACACAATTTAATGTATAATATGCACTTTTTAAATTCATTGTTATCAGGAATGATATTATGGTGTGTTGCGTCTCAAAATCGAGAATCATAGTGACTTAAATTGTATAAATTCATAGGGTAGGGTAAAGTATGGAACAGTTTGACATGTAATAGTATTATAGACAAACTAGCTATGTTCGTTGACCGATGAACACGGTTACAGATGAAAATTACGCATGGTACGTAAAAATCGTATTCTCCTTACAACTTGTTTGTCAATTTAAGAAATACCAATATTATATCTGAAAGTTTTTAACTCGGTTTGTAAATTACTAATGTGTTTAATGTTAGTAGTTCCTCTTGACATTGACATTGCAAACTGCGAATTGACATACCATGTTTTTGTTATACTTGACTGGAAGTCCCTCGCTCTTCATCCTCATGTTCGTGACGACACCCGCGTCAAGATAGGCCATGTCGATGTGCTCGTCGTCCATCGACGAGTTATACATGGTCTCGATGAAGGACCCATTCAAACACGGGATGTTCCACCCGGTCGCGATGATCCTCGCCTCGCAGATCGTCATCTTGTACGGCTCATCGATGTCGCCCTGAAAGTCGACTTCGTACTGGGCGATGGACTCGGGTGGGATGAAAATGTCGAGGTTGAACTCAACCACGCTGCCGATGGTGACTCGAGATTCGGCGGCGTTTAACTTGGTGAACGTCGCTTCTGGGAGAGGATTCTGTGCATTTGAGAAGACACACATTCAGTACAAGAATTTGTTCACCTACATGTATACTTCTTCCAGCAAAGTACCTTACAAACTATGTCAAGTTTCCCACTGTGTTGATATAGGTTCGATGTAAACAGATCGTATGCCAACAGTTGTTATATGCTTATATAGAGGCCTTTTAAGACCCCTTACACTTTTCTTTTTTTTTAAATAGGAAACATTGATTATAAAAATGGAAATTCTGTTTTCCAAAATCTATACATATTTAAATTTAACAAGCATAATCTAACTGCGAAGACGATTAATCAAACGTTATCTTAATTCAATTCAATTCATTTTACATTGTATTTCATTCGTCATATAAAAACATACATTATTATAACATTGATATTTACAGATAAGTAAAGAACATACAAATAACATAACGAAAGGTAAACATAAAATACATATATGTAGATATAAGAATGAGGAACCAGAGTGATCAAAACAATTCTGTTAACCATATTTTGACTTGTTCGAACAATTACCAGATTATTCGGAATAGTTTCATTCGTATCCACGGTCAATGTGTCTGCAAAGCTCCAACTATCCGTCTCTCCGACTTGTACAGTCACACCAAATCCTTGGGGATCCGGTGAGGTGAGGTTATCCGGTGGCAGGGCCGCTTCTTCCAGTTTGACTACTATTTGTGCAACTATTCGATTATCTGCCTGATTTATTGTTGTGATCCCTTTGAAATGGAAGACAAAATATGGTCTTTAGTTTTAGTTTTAGTTGTTTAAACACAAAGTTTTCGGAAACTGTCATACTATATTCATTGGGCGACTGGGTTTCTTTGCACATTTATATTTAAAATTATTTGATGTTTATTAATAGATAATACATTGAGGGCATTCCAACAAGGAATATACTAGCAAAATAATCCATTCTTCATCAGGATCAACGTTGATCTTCCTGATGGCCCTGCAATTAGTATTTCCCCAGTTATTGCCGAAAGACCTTAGAGCCGGGTTGGTATTCGAACCCTCAACCCTCGGATTGAGAGGCAGGTGAATGAACCACTCACTATACCACGACACCTCTATTAGATTTTCATTTAAAATTGAAATGACTGATTGCCTACCTGTATTTCTGACTGGGCCAAGATCCAGGAAAGCTTGATCACGATGTCCATCTTCCTCGTCCGATATCAACATCTCCTGACGTTCATCGAAACACGGTACGTTGTCGCCGCCGTATCGAAAGTGAGCACGGCAGACGGAGAGGGTATCGTTGGGCGCGGCGACATCGAGAGCGTACGTAGTGACCGAGTTGACGGGTGTGTACATGACCAGTGTGTAGACAGCGGTTCCTCCGGCCTTCAGGTGTCGGGAACGACCTGCGTCCAGCGAAATCTGGAACTGGGGACTCTCGTCCGACTGTGGAACAAGAGGCAATTTGTATGAAGAAGGTAACACAATTTTACTTCACTAGAACTACGAATATTTGCTGGTATCTCTATTTTGCAGATATAGTATATTCTTGTTTCTAAACAGAGTGATTATAAGATTTCGTTCGTAGACCAGCCTTTATTTTTCTCAACGTTACTTTTTTATTTATTGATTCATCGTGTGCCTTTTGTCCGTCATATTCCTCACAAATGTCCTTTCTACTATCGGTCGAATAAAAAATGCCCCGGCGACAATTACTCCCCCTCTCTCTCCCCCTCCTTACCTTCCCCCTCTCTCTCCCCCTTACCTCCCCCTCTCTCTCACCTCCTTACCCTCTCTCTCTCCCTCTACTCACACTGTCCAATGCGGGATCGGTGTCCAGCTCGGTGACGTAGTCGATGGTGTTGGACCACGTCCCTGCATGACCCCACTCCGCCATCACAGTGACCGGGAGCGTGGCATCGTCCTCATGGTACTCGTGGTCTTCCCAGTGCATGAAGACGGCCAGGGTGACCGTCGCCTTGACGTCGGGGTTCGCCGCCATCATCTCAGCGAGGTAAGTATTGCTGATCACGCCCAGGTTCACCGTCGTTCTACAAAAGGAAGGCGTGGTCGATTTTTTGTTAAATTGTATTATTCTTGGCTTTGTAAAGAACATAAGGATGGTATTGTAAACAAATTGAGGTGATATTTCCGTACTTGCAATTTCATTTAGAGTTTTAGGTCTTATAGCAACCCTTCCTATTTGTATGTGTATTGGGGCTTGTCGGGCTGAGATAAACGTATGTGCCAAATTTAAAGAGGTGATTATATTTGCTTGCGAACTAGATCCATTGATATGGCAGTTACTCTGCCATTTATATATTATGTCTCTCCTGTACATATTCTTTAAATACTTTTTAAACTTGCAGCCATAGTTTGCACCCACTTAGCACCAAGTGAAAAAGAAGGACCAAAAATCGCTTCCAAGTTCTTGTATTACAGAGTATAAGAACCGTACTTGTCAATAGCAGCGGAGTTATTGGACGTGCTTTCGTGCGTGAAGACCGTCCGGTTGGCGTCGTAGCATGGGAACAACTCGCTGACGCTCAGGACTTCGACCCGGCAGATGCTCATAAATGGCTTCATCATATCCCGGTCGTCCTTGGGCGCCTTTATGATTACCATGAGGTCTGAATGTGTCGTCTCGGCTGGGATCTCGATCTCGATCTCAAAGGAGACGGCTGACTTCGGGTAGAGGTAGCCATCCTTAGCGCGGTTGGTCAGTGTAAAGCTCGGTTCCTGTATGAGGAGTGGTTGTTCCAAAAGGTGAGAAACATGGTTCGCTTCTGTGCCGAAATGGTATATATGCAATCTGTCATCATGTAGGCCGAAAATTGCCTCACATTACATACGTACAAAGGACAGAGGGAATAAGGGATCGGGAGTAATGAAGCAATAGGGGAGCTTAATCTTTTATCATGATTATAGATACTCGTTTTTTCAATTTTTGTCGAAACAGCATCAGAGAATCGCACCATACGTGTAATAGGTACACAGCTGCGTGTATCATTATCTAAAACGATAATTAAATTTAATATTCAAATACAGACTACCCCTATTGTCTTTGAAGGTTTACTCCATGAATATTTATCGTTTAAGAAAAGAGTCCTACGTTTAAAAGAAGATGTTGAAATAAGGTAGGCCTATGCAGCGTGAGCTAATTTTCCTTCATCATTCTCTATCATCAATTTACCTTGGCAGCCGAAGTATAGTCCGCTAATGGTTGATCTACAGCGAGAAGAGGATACTGGACCATCCAAATGAGATCGTTCTGTTCCATCTCGTAGCGGACACCAGCCGTCACTGTTAGCTCTGTTCCATTTGTTGCATCTAAAGGAGGAATTGATGAAAGTAACAAACTTTTAGTTACACTTCTCATCTTTTGCATTTCTTGTTGTGAAAAGTTAATTGATGTCTTGATGTCTTGATTGCTTGATTGATTAATTGATCATTTGGTTGGCTTTTCTGTTCGATGCATGTGATTACACAAAGACATTGGAGGAATAACATTTCACAATCGGTTAGTAATGTAGGCGCGTAATTCTTTTCATATCATACAGCATTCATCTTTGAATATGGTATTAGTGTATTAAATGATTAGTTGGCTGGTTAGCTCGTTTGTCGAATGACTGATTGATCAATGTATCGATTGGTTCATTGATTAATTGTTTGGTTAATTGTTTGGTTGATTGATTGATATAATTAGAAATTGATTAATTGATCGAACAAGTGATAAACTAATAGATAGATTGATTGACGAATTAATTTTATAATACTGTTTTTTAAAAGGATTAATCGCTTATTTTATCAATGTATAATTTGTTTTATTTATTGTCTAATTGATATACTAAATGATAGATTATTCATTGATAAATTGATTGATTGGCTCGCTGAATAGTTGACCGCTACATACTGACTAAACACTGGAGGTTTATTCTGTCTATAGTTCTCTATCCAAAGAATATCTTTATTCATAACAGGTATTACAAACTGCTTACCCGGTGCGTCAAAGAGCAGCTGTGCACTGATGTGTACCTTGAGCTCGCTATCCCCAGTCTCTGATCGTCTCCCTACGTTAGTCACCCGACCAAAGTCTAAGCGGACATAGTCCCTGTTCTCTCCATCCTAGGAAAATAGAGTGAAACAAAAATGAAAACAAGGCAGGTGCTATTCAACATCTGAAGGTGTCATGATTAAATGCTTGTTAGAATTCATCGGGATAAACATTATCTGTACTATTTTAAAAGTTGCGTTAATCATGATATTTACGAATCTGAATTTAGGGGCGATAAATGTCTTTATGAGAGCGTAACAATTTATTTACAAACAAGATCAGTAAGAATGATTTATAAAAGCAATCTTAGGTTACAAAAAACTAGGGAACAAAGCAACTGATCTTTCTCGAAATTTTGAAAGCCGCTTAATTCAGCAGATTTTACTACCCACTGTAATTGTACTTCCTACGGTCCTATACCCATCACTTTAATCGCTGATTTCACTTCTTTGTCGTTTTACTTAGATCTTCCAATGTATGACAGTGGAGGCCGGAGGGAGGATGAAAGAAGTTCTCCCCTTTAAAATCGTCTAAACAATGAAGACGCCACTTGTTTTAGGTAACTTGGGGACGCTTTCTCTTTGCTCAACTTATTTTGACGCCCAACTTACGAGCTCGACATATGTCGGCACCACCTTCGACGCACACGGTAGGTTATAGCCCGCCGATACCACCTGCGCGCTGCATACTCTCATCTGGGTCTCCGAGTTCGAGGTCACGGGCAGCGAGAGGTCAACAATGAGGCGTGACGTCACCTCCTCCTGAAGATCAATGGTCACTACGAAACCGACGCAAGCTCCGACCACCACTTGGTTGCCATCGATGGGATAGAAATCGATGGTCGGTTCGGTCGTCTGGAAAAGGAGATTATAATTAAAGAGGGGCAATTATTTGTCAGCGAGCGATGATTCTGAAATGGATTTCCACAGTTTGTTGACAAAAATAACGACAGAGACCAGCAGTGGCGGATCAGGGACAACTCTTTTCCCGGTGGGGGAGGGGGGGGGGAGGGTGTGGAACAAAATAGCAGAAAAACAAATATATTTTTAAATGTCATTTTTCCGGAGGGGGCGGGGACAACATTTTTGTGCACTTTTTTTAACTAGAGGTGAGCCAAATCATTTGGTTGTTGTTGTTGGGGGGGGGGGCACTTTATACCCCCTGGAACCGCCACGGAATGTAGCCTACGCAAAGACACACATTTACACCCTTGCGTTTACATATGAGATGATCCTGAATTAATACCTAGATAGGCTAATATCAGACCAATTTATCGTATACTACATTTTCGTTAAGATATCGATCTGATTAATACAATTGGGAAGGATCCAAGGGTATCTTCGAGCGTTGCCATCACTATAGTGACGATGAAATGAGGATAAATCAATAGATATCCAAGAATGTTTGGTAACAGATAACAATTAAGACTTTAGCTTTAATAATTCGTTATAACCTTCTTGACAGCTAATCATTAACTACCAGTTAAAATGAATCCACCCCCTGTGTTGAGCCTTTTAGAGGAACTTCCTCTGCAGGAGGTTTCGATCCATCTTTAGATTTGGGAGGGATGGGTGGGGCAAATGCCGCAACGGGATACACAGTCAATCCGCAAATTATGGGGTGAAATTACCCCCCCCCCCCCTCCTCCTCTGCATCGACACCACATACTGCTAATATCACACATTAAAGTGTCACTTATCCTTACTAATGCTATTTGATGATTGATAATGACTAATGATTTGTGTTGATGTTTATGATCATGTTATTGAAGTTGAGGTTTATTAACCTTCAATAATAGGATCGTGACGAGTTTCGAAAAATCAACCTAGGACAATTTTTTTTTTATTACTTAATGAAACTAATGTGTTGGATAAACAATAGGGTGTTAAAATTGGCCTTAAAGAGATTTTTCTAAGGACTTTGCGATCATCCTCAGACACGTACCATATCTGGGGAGCTGAGCGGCTGTGCATGGATACCATATTGGTTCGAGTAGATCATCTCGTCGTTGACGGATACAGCCACACCAAACCAGTAGGTCGAATAATCCACGATCTCGGGACTGTCTGTGAGATGGACGACGGCTTCCGTGCTGATCGTATTGCTGGGCGTGGTCGATGGACCATACCGAAGTCCTGATGGTCGAAAGAAAACGAAAATCATGAGTCATCATCTTCGTCTTTTCATTTTGATTTTACATATAGATAAATACATTCCACACTTCGACACCGAGATGAAATAAGATCAACTGGAGGTAGGCCTGCTGGAGCTACTGTTACGATTACGTCATAATGCACGCATGTGATATTTAATTGGACCATTGTCATACAAAGTGTTGTTTTAATTTCACCTAGTAGAAATATAAGCCACTAAATGAAAGATTTATTGATATGTTGATAAATTACAAGAGACAATGTGTCCAAACTTACTAGGATCAATTATACAATCACGACGTTCAACATTCATTTTCCCCGTATTTTGTAATAAACATAGCAATTAGTTATTTTACTTATTCAGATATAATTATGAGGATGACCCCTTGTTGAATGTATAATGTAACATTATTCCTCCATATTGTACATTTTATATGAAATTTGTTTAGATCGTAAGTCACTGACCTTGGTTGACCCATGTTCCAAGGTCAAGGGTCGACAACACAGTCCAGATTGTTCCGTTGACCTCTTTCGTCGAAAGTGAATACGACTCATCCGACATGCAGTCATAATTCGACCCTATGGATTGCAAGGAAATGTGTAACAGTAAGAATTTAAAAAGAAGATCACGAAAATAGTACATAAAAACATAATAATGAGTACAGACACACATTTTCTCTTGGTTCTACACTAGCTTTTCTACAATGTGTGTACACTGATCGAATCCAACATCAATAGTGGGTTTATAACACTATTTACACTATCCGTTACGCAAATACACCGAAATAATATAAACGTTTTGCGTGAAATTAACAACTACACCATTCTTCCCTTATACCAATAGTTCTTAAATATTTGGCCCCGAAAACACCTTCACCTGGCAGTTCTTACCCCTACCTCAATGTAATTCTTGGTCAAAGCCGTTACCCTCTGTAATGAGACGGTAAATGGTAAGATTTGTTTTATACGTGTATATGACTCATTTGTTACCCCTTATTGCACATAAGGTGTCATTTGTCTAAGGTTGCACTGCTGCAGCGACTATTGCACTAATTGATGGGCTCTCAGGAAGAACAACACTTGTCTAGAAAACAAATTATCTAGAAATTACTCAAGTCACATCTATTCTGCTAGAAATTACTTTATTACCAGCCCACATATACTTGACTGATCTCTGAGAGGTGTCTAAGTTTTTGTTTTTAAGTGGGCCAAACATTGTGGAGCGTGTGTGCAGCGCTTCATTACTGCAAGGAAAAGGCGCTATATCAAATATCTTTTGGATTGGATTTGAATTAATAATAACCACTTTAAACTAAAATATATGATCAGCCCGTGTTACCTTTCCCAGTTAATTCATAATCGCAGATCGTCATGAGAGGGTCCACGGTGAAGTTGTCTGCAATCAGCTCGACGACGACGTTTTCTGAGGCGTAGTTACGGAGAACGATGTCGATAGAGAATAGCGCCGACGACTCAACGCTCATATTTTGGCCATCGGGTCCCGATATTAAGACGATAGGTGACGCAACGGCCTTAAATTGAGAGGTACAAGGGTTTGTTTGTAATAAGCACGTGATAATAGACACTATAATTCATGTAAGACAACTGTAGATGAAAATGCCCGCTAAAGCCTCCCCACTGGAAGGCCCAAGAAAGAAAAAAACTAGCAAAGTGTTCTAGGTACGGTATGTTGGCATATTATATTCACAGATATTCCTCCCTCTCCCACGCCTGAATTAGATAGTTATATGGAAATGTCCTGGCGGCAATTGCTCCTGATCAAAATCCTGCACGAATTATTAGCATCAAATCGAGATCAAACACTAACCATAACCCTCAACATAACCTTTAAATAATTGCAAACGTTCCCTAACCCCAAATCTTTTACAAAATCATCATGTATCTGAGAAATTTGTCTCCAGAGTATATGTCTGGGAAGCCCTTTTCCTCCCTTATATCATCATCAACTAAAGCGATCGCAACTACTTTCGAGAAATCTACCTTAGCAATTTCAATGCCCTTTTACGTCATCTTTTGGAATGTAAGAACATCACAGTGATATAGTACGTAATCCGAACATGGCTCTCTGGAACATCCGATAGGGTATTGATATTGTCCTTGGGTTCATTTTTCGAAAGTATTTGCGATCGTGCTGTCATAATATCAAAAGAAATCTCACCCAATCAGCGCGATCGTCGACGGGCGTGAAGGCCGTAGTGCCGGCCCAGATGTCGTCGCTGGATCCACAGGTGACGGCGGCTGAGAGGTCGTACTCGACGCCGTACTGGGTAGCGTCGTTGACGGTCAGGATCGCTTTGAACTGGACTTCGATCTGGTTAGCCTCGTCGTCATCCTCATCGTCGGCATTGTTAGTGATGTCGCCCAGTTTCATCAAGATGCGATCATACTACACACAAACAAGGTGACATAATATGGGGTATATATTTTACTCAAGATAACTTCTTTCTGTGAGATGAAAGGTGGAATTAAATCAAGGTTATGCCTTGGTTTTCTTCACCCAATATATTTGATCGAGAGGCAAAATATTAATATATGTATGGAGACGTCATATGATATTTTCACATGAAAATATGATGCGGAATAAAATACGAAATATACTTATTTCTGCTAAACGCGATATAACTGTCATGAATGACTTCATTTTGTGTTTGAATCTGATGAGGAGGGACTACATTATGACTTAATTCAATGGGAAAATTATTTAGAGTGCATGTCCAGATAATCATATGGTTACACTGTAAGCAAGTAATGAAGATTCAAAGTAAGCTTAATTAACTGTCAATTCTAGTACTCTAAATCGTGATTGGGAAGAACATTAAAAAAAACTGACGCAAAGAATGTATATCGTCACTGTGATGAACATTATGAATTATGACTAATACAAGTGACCTCAACAGTTGAATGGACTGCCAACAAATCCTCCGAAAGATTGTTGAAAGCATATGAATTTAGAAGGGAACAATAGGTCTTGTACAAAAGATGACCCCCTAAACTATCTCCCAGGATTGGCAGCTTACCCTTCCATCTCCTGCTGACGCGTAATATGACGTCACCACGCCGTTCGTATCGAAGCTCGGATAGTTGCCGCCCACGGTCGTTACGCTTGGATCAAACAGAATGAACACGGCGCCATTTTCGTTCTCCGAAATTAACTCGACATCGACGTCAGCCGTGGTACCTGTCGGCAGCCAGAGTGTGAGCTGGAGTTCGATGACCTCGCCGATGTTGACTTCTGTCATGTTGAAGGCGTTGCCGATTTTCTCCAGGAAAAATGTCGCTTCGCTCGGGGCTCCTGGATTCTGTTCAATTTTCAGAAGCGCAGTGAAATGCGATTAGATTTGTGTGTTCATTGGATGAGTTGCTGATGATAGAACAACAACGAGCAGAAATCTCTGTTCCGTTATGAAAATGAATTGTATCTCATCGGAGCAATAATGAGTAACCATTTGGGCTTCACGACCCCATTTGCTATAGTGATATATTGAAATGTTATCTGAATTTTGTTCATTTTGAATGAGTAGCTGCGGAATGAACATGGCATTAGGCATACAGATAAAAACGATAAGGAATACCTATACCATTAAGAATATGACTAATATCTTATAAGAGCAATTATGATCAACCCTTTTGACTTCATGGCCTCGTTTGATATTTTCACGGTCCTGCTCCCCCACCGCCCATTATTGATTAGGCTTGATATATGACTTCATGAAATGATAGTTGAGATGCTCAGATGGGACCCTCCAATGTATTAACCATACAGGGTGAATCCTACCCGATGTTCTGAATCCATGATGTTATTTCAAACCGCTTTGATCTCTTTCTATTTTTCAATTGTTAGATGTAAGTAAATTGTTTATCTTAACCTATTTTGTCATTACAGTGGTTTTCATTTACAACTCTGACATTTCGACCATTTGAATGTTACTAGAATAAGACTTACCGATCTTTTCCGTCTTGAGTGCACTGCCTGTGAATCGTCATCATCGAGGGACCTCCTGAAACGAGAGCCGACATCATTGTCCGCATGGTTTTCCATCTTCCTGTACCTATCGAATCCAACCTCGGTGCCCGGTTCATCGTCGAATTCAACCATGACAATCATCGTGCCCACAACAGTATCATCGTAATCACCATTACTCACGTCATCCTGTTCTCGTCTTATCCTACTCCGTGACCGGTGCACGGGGTTCCGTGCCGATACCACCAATTTCACCTTTGTTCCCGCGCGCGGGAATTCACTCTTGTCCCGAATGCCTTTTCCCGAGAGTTGGATGGCTCCCGTCTTTGGATGAATGCGGAACAGAGATTCCTCGTTCCCGCTCTCAAGGGCGTAAAGAATTCGCGCGCATGGACAGTCCGCGTCGCTGTCTCGGCATTTTTCGCCGTCTTTATCCGTGGCGGTGACGTATGTAATGACGTCATCTACATTGTTTTTATACACCACCGCGCTCAACGATGTCTCTTCAAATGAAGGAAGAAAATTGTTTTCTGCAAAAAAAAAGAACACAAAGATGAAAAGGTTTGATAACTCAATCAGGACAAATGATGAAAAGGTCACAATAAATAGATTTCGCTTCGGTCAGCAAAACTCCCTTTAATCCCCCCCCCCCCTCTCTTCCCCCTCTCCATCCCCCCCCCCCTCTCTCTCTCTCTCTCTCTCTCTGTATTTATACCTTTCTTTCTTTCTGTATTTTAATTATATATATATATATATGTATATGTACATGTATATTTATATCTTCATCTGTCTCTTTTCTTCTATCCCCTGTCTGTCTGTCTTTCACCATGTCTATGTCGTCATTAGAAAGCTAGTTTGTGTTTTAAGAAGACTGAGCGAGACGTTGATTAGTGCATGGATGCAGAAGACGGATACTAATGTGTAGGGTGCATCATGGTTCACTTTTTCATAAACTGACGATTGAACTCGATATGAACAATAATTTTTGTAAACGGTCAATTGTTAGCTTTCATAAAATGGTAAATAAACATGTTAAAACCTCTTTATTTACATAAAAGAACGTGTCTTCCTTCCTTCCATTGATAACACTCTAGCAAACAATACCCAGCGTTATACATTCTGGCTCATTTGCATAGAGACCCTTTTTACATCCTAAGCTGACGTCAGCATACGTCTTGTTATGAAAGTCCTCCAGCTTATAGATAGTAGCGACTACATTAATAATTAAAAAGCAGGGAGTAGCGAACAATGGAGGCGGCTATGTCGATTGTATTGTGGTATCGCACAATAAAAAGGGGCCGTTGTATTGTAGAATCAATATGGCCTTGTTATCGAACACAGGGGGAATAGTTAATGCGAGCGAGGGGTTGATGATCGATTTATTGATCAAGGAGAACACGTTTAGAACGTGTTAAGCCCAAACGGGTCTGGGTTTAGAGTAGGAGAAGGATTCTAATCATGATGGATTCGGATAAGGTCTGGTTGTTGTCGAGTATTGGGATTTTACGAGTACATGTGGATGATAACGGAGATTTCAAAATTAACCTTGAATTGATAGAGCCTTTCCATTTATGTTCATTGATTACTGCTTTCTTAAACCTATTCTTCATTTAAACACTCGACTAATTTTTTAAATAAATATTCTATCAACCATTTACTTCTCCATGTTCCCTCCCCATTAACCGTGCTTTTCTCTTCCTGTAATTGAAATTCAATTTGCAATTAATCTCATTATAATAAAGTTGCAATTGTAGATGAACCATTTAATAAATATCTAAGTGTATTCGGAAAATTCTTTCATTGCTCGGTTACAACACCGATTTTGAATAGTATTAATTGTTGACTTCGGACTTATTCCTAACTTTTAAAAACCAAACACAATGGATTTTTGTGTGGAATGTTTCGGTTATGCTTTTCGAGTTTATGATTATTAGCATCGCCAGTTACCTACGAATTATGTTGAATTATGATAATGAAAGAAGATGTACATCATTAGTGGTGCTATTATACATTGATACATGGATGTAGAAATGTTGATATACGTGATATACATTCTCTCAACTTACAGGTCTGGGTTGAAAAGTACCTGAGGGACCTAATCATGATAAACAAAATTATAATTTGAAGAAATCTTACATACGTGTACTCTGTTTATGTTTCATGATTAAAAGTAATATACAGTATTGTTGAAGGTCATGAATTTAGTCCAAATACGTTTTCTTTTTGTATCAAGATGGTTTAAATCAAACCGATAACCAGTTCCAGTTTCAATTTAATCTAACAAAGTATAAGAAAACAACGTACATGTATGTGTGACCTATATCAGTCACGTGCCAGACAACTTCGTTGTATATTAATCTAAACAGTTAAAAGTTTATATACAGTCATGTACATCTCATCGCAATAAGACCAGAAGTAATTCAATTCTGATAGCAATCAGCATCTTAAAAGCTAATTTGTTATAATCGCACTGTTCAGACTATGCAAAACTGCAAGTCAATAAGGCATTAATGTCCTTTGGCAAGATATTAATCTACATTTGTCACTCTCCATCCAGGTGTAGTATATAAATGGGTAACCGGTAGGAAGAAATTCCTCGAATGCATGAGCACCTTATCATGGTAGCTCAGCTAAAACGGGGGGGAATTATGATTGCAGGGCCGTCAGGGAAAACAGTATTAGTAATGATGAAGCTACCCTGGGTAAGCAAGACATATTATTATTATTATTATTGTAATGAATTGATAATTTGTTGATATCCTCTTGAAAATATTTGTTTCTCTTTCTGCTCATTCGGAAGAATATCATATTAGTAATATACCATGAATTGCATTCATATTCTAGATAAGATTAGCTATAGTGAATAACTTTGGGCCAAAGTCTGATGCCACATAGTCTAATGTGGCCATATGTCCATTATTTATTTGGGTAATTTCATCAATATAGAGTAGATTTCTTATATGTACGAACCTCCTAATGTACGTGTTCTATATAAAAACACCTTTCAAAATAAAATGTAGACAGTTCTTAAACAGTGAAAACGCAAACAACCACGAAACAACCATTAAAATGAATTAGCACTGATCAACGCCAAAGTCAGGGACATTATTGCCATACCTCGTAAGAAAATATAAATACGTACGGCATTGGCAATACTAATTGAAGGTTTGCATACTCGTATTGGAGCGACTATGACGCGTTCGATGAGATATATATTAATAAAACGACATATTCAATATCTGTAATCAATAAACATGAGTATCAAGATCAGTGGCCAACACGTAGAACGATTCATGGGGAGAAACAGATGTCTACGTGTAGTTACTCAGGGGTAAACGATGTAAGATCGAAAATGACCCCTCACCCAATAAATGATCAAGTTCAAGATGACGCAGCAATACACATGAAAAAATTGCGAAATCTTGAAGTTCTAGGTGCAAATATTCAATAATAACTACCTATGTCAAATAAACATGTAAGATCATCTCTCCTCCCTACGTTTTCTCATTTCGCCTTTTCCTATTTCCCTTTACCTGTATGTTTAGTGTTTAATGTTCTAATTTTTTGTATAACTAAGTTTGTTTGTATCTCATGTTTATGCTATGTACATTCCTTTATGTATTGGGGGCCCCATTAATCAAGCCTTGGCTTTTAGGAGCACCCTGACCAGTTACACTGTATCAATAATGTTCATACACTCATGTTTGTATACTGTTTTTTTAATTTTAAATGGTTTAATAAAACGAATTGAATTGAAAATGGAATATTATTATTATGATAATTGGGATTATTTTAATTATTATTTTTATTATTATCATCATTGTTATTCATTACATTGCCTCCCCCCTCACCAACAAGATATGACCTTATGGGTGACGTTTAAAATGAGATTGCACACAAGTTTTGGTATACAAGTAACCGAAATTAATTTATCCGAATTTGTTCTTGTACATTGATATGAACATGATCTATAGTCTTTCTCTTTTTACATGTCTTTGATACATTAAGAACGTAATCTAATTCCGTAAAACAAATTTGGGAGCACATTGACTCCAACAGGTGGTATTACATGTGAAGAGAAAACAAGAGCAATGTTCGAATGTCCAACCTCTGCAAAATGTTTAAAAAATCAAATTAAACAAAAGATAGCACGGACTTTGGAATATAAAGATCTTATACGTAAGTGAGGAAAAAAAAAGGGCTTAAACAAAAGACTTGGCGGACGTCACACGAAATGCGCAAATCAACTGAATATATGAGTCGAGATTTAAGAGTGGCAACAACAAAGGTATACAGACGGTCATCTTTCTAAAAGATTAAATCAGAAGAAATCTAAAAAGGGTCAAAATTATAAATGAAGAATAAGATAAGTAAACCAGCCCTAAGAGGTAGCATGATGGCTCATTGGAAGAGCATAATACTCCCATTAACCAGGAACTCCCTGATTCAAGACGAAGTTGATGTACTATAGTGCTCTTGGGTTAAACATTAATTATTTTATAAAGCATTAATCCTCATTACAAGTCTCTTTTCCTAGTAGTAACGTAAAATAAATCAAGAATGGAAAATTGAAATACTCACCAAGTATATCGCAGTTTTTCCCTGCCCAGCACGGGTCGCATTCACATAGACCCGTTGAGTTGTTACATTGGCCATTTTCACATTTTATTTGTTCGTATCTACAGCGAAACAATGAAAAACAAAATAATTATAAGAATATGAAATATAATACAAACATGAATACCAAGTACAAGTAATGGATATCAATCGCTCACATGAACAGTAAGTTATGCCAGTAATTTTCATCACTGGAACATGCTGGCTGATAAAAAAAATAAAACACAAACTGAAATAAAATAAATTGCATGGAAAACTATAAAATATAGACTATAGTCAGAGGATAATAATGGTGGTGATAATGATGATAACGGTGATAATCTTGATCATGTACCTAGTTGTGCTTATATTTGTCGAGATAAGGGCAACACGTGATGATCTGAGAGAGGATTTTTGTTTCGTATTAAATGGTTTTATTGGTAAAAATTGTATATCTAGTCTCTTCCTGTATCCATAGATTAAAACGTATAATAACATAGCAATAATCAATTGATGTAACCTATATATCATTATATAATGGAGCTATAATCTCTCTTTTAGCTCCATGAGTATATTGAGGAAGTTTCTGAGAATAAAATCATACCTGTTTCGACGGAAATGTATAGTTACATGTGTTAATGTGTATTATGTTCGCCTTTTGATTATGATATTTGATTATTCATGATTCTCTGCTTTACATGTGTAATAAAATTGAACAAGCACAATTGTTGACATGAAAAATAAACTTCAACATCGAAATTAAACTAGTACTAGTAGTACAAATAATGATAGGTTTAAAAGTCAATAAGAAATCATTGACCAATACTATGAAAACAATTAATTGATTCGATAAAGTCACGAATACTCAGCGGGTCAAATCAGCTTATGGAGATCAACTTACTCACGTCAATGCTATCAACATTTATATTCAGTATGTTTCTTCTAATTATAGATGACGAAACTGGATAATAAGAAATGTCCTAATTGTATACAACTTGATTTTTTCATATTTAGCAGAAATCGTTGAGTGCAGTCTTTGATGATATTCGGGAATCGTTTAATATTCTATTGCGTTATGCCAAGACAAGATCATAAAGAGAATTAAGTTAATTTGTTTAACTAAATACAGTTATCAAACAGCTTAGATTAAGTTTAAGGTACGAAGTAATTTGATTTCTGCTGCCGTAATTATGCTCTTTTTTTAATATTACCCGCTGCTGTTGTTTTAGTGTGATATGATACCATTTTACATAAACTAGGCCTCTTTTTTACAATAAATATATATAGAATTAATGTCAATGACCTTACCTCGCACACTCTCCGTTTGGACAATGGATATCAGGAAATCTTTCGCATACGGTTGGGAAATTATAAACATTTTCACCTGCGAAGAAAGAAAAAACGGAAAGGGTGAAGGGGAGGGAACAATCGTAAAATTTAACAAGAAATGTAAAACATCAACTGAGCTACTGAAAAAGGTAAATAGCTTTAAAGAAAATATATTCGTTAAGAACCATTAAGTGTAAGCATGCCAATTTATTACTTTAAAAAAAAATACATGCTGTCTGAAAGTCTGATTTAGAACGAAACACAATCCAACTATTTTATTCTTTTACATAAAACCCTTAAAGAGTTGTCCACATAATCATGATTTGGGGTTAACATTAGTTTGTCATTAAGGCAAAAACATACTCGAATATGATGAGTTCATACAGAAAGCAAGATCGAAATCTACACACACAAATATAATTATATAGACACTTAGGCCACAAAGGGAGCGACATTTAATATCTATAAACATGCATAAGAAGGGATAAAGAGAAAGAGAAAGTGAGAGACAGAGACAGAGACAGATACAGCGAGACAGAGTGTTAAAATGGAAGTGAAAGGGAAAGATAAAGTCGAGTGAGAGAGAGAGAGAGAGAGAGAGAGAGAGAGAGAGAGAGAAGAATAGAAAAGATAATAATTTGTCAAAATAAAGTTTGTGAAGAAAAAAAAATATGTACTATAATAAAAAAAATTAAACATAATTAATGGAGTAAAATACTTCTCTCGACGGTGGTGACGAGTTTATATCTAATGCAGAGTTTAACATAATCGAGTATGTTAATGAATATTATATTGTTCCACTAAAGATTCATTACGAAATTACAATATTCAAGAATCCTTTGTGTCATTTTGGATGTATGATCCTCCATAATGTGAAACTTACCATTGGTGACGAAAATAACAAAAGAAAGCAAAATGGCGCCTAGAATAAAGAGTCTCTGTGCCTTGCTACGCAAGTGGAGCAGTTCCCAAAGCAAGTCTAAAGCCATCATCAGAATATTTGTCGTTGCATTACAGAGACCTCACATCTTAAAAACGACAATGGTATATCCAAAAATGAAATCCACATGTAAATAATCCAATAAGGTTTCTTTCTTGTAGTTGTTATTCCATTTGAAGGGATTTTCTCTTGTTTAAGCTGAAAATGTTTCGCATTGTTGCAACACTCTGGTTCGGATGTGCGCAATGGCTGATTTGACTCTAGGCGTGCGGCGTGAGATACAAACCCCGTGTATATGGATCTTGGGAGGGGTACAAATGAATGCGTCGCATTGTGATAGAAGATGGTGGTGGTGTCTTGGGGCGTACCATGCAATAACGCATCTTGCTCAAAAGATCTAAGGGGGTCGATCAGAGATCCAGAAATGGCTGCCGATCGATAAACTCTTCTGAATAAAAGGAAACGCAGCTCACTGCAAAATGGAGAATTATCATGGAAGGACAATAGGCCCAAATCGAATAATAGATATTTCCATCGAGGAGTTTATACCGAAATAGATTTAAGGTTTTGGCATTTCTCTCTAACTGAAACCTCCATATGAAATAATTCTTATATTGAATATTGTATACTTTTCTCGGCTTAATATGATATTAGGATGTGGTGTAAATTGATCGTAATGCTAATGATGTTCGTATTTTTGTTGCGGTTACTACATGCGGGCAAGAAACAAATCAATAATGCTCGTTGACCAATCGATAATGTTTCTTGTTCTCTCCCTCTCGCCTCCTCCCATTCTACTCTTTCCCCTCAATGCTACCTTTCTCCATCTCGCTCTCTTATTTGTGTTTTGTTTTTTAAAGAAGCGCGTCATCTTTTATCTTGTTTGTCAGCATCTTCTTCCGTTTTACATAAGAAAATGCATTAAACAGTTCGACGTTTAAAGGGGTGTATCTGGGATTCCGTAAAGGAGGAGGGGAAGGAAGTGAGGATGCAATTCTGAAAAGCCAAACAAATTGTATTTTTACATTTTCACGTTCCCTTAGATTGGGAAATATGAAATGTGGCACATAAACACAATAACGGCATATACTTTTGTTTTCACTTAGTGTATGCCAGATTGGTTTTTGGAGTGGACACAGGGCAGTTATAACCCCATAAATCCGCTTCAGTGATGCATTCAAGCAAAATCACGCTTGGAAATTTCAATCCCCCACTTCTTATGGATAAATTCTTCATTATAAGATTGTGCATAAATCCTCATTAGGACTCATGATTTCATCTAAATAATAAAATCTAATCGATCACAATGCGACCTCAGAAATCTTTAAAAATGTTTGCTAGCTTGCAAATTAGTCTTCAGACAATCAGACACAATTGCAAAGTATGGTGCTGAAGCAGTATATTAGACCACGGTACGTTAGAGGGAATTTTGAAGTTCATCCCTGATTATTTATTTAATCTATTGGAGGAGTATATAACAATGTCTGATTTTGTTTCATTTTGCTTTGAGGTTGCCCCGTAGACGACCTCCCCCCCCCCCGGAAAACGGGTGTCATTATTTTGGCATCTATTATTCCACGTAACATTTTTCGAGCATTCTAAAGATTAATTGATGAACGGAATATCAACCTACGTTTGGTTTAACTCAAAATGTAAATATGCCCTTTTCGATATTCGTTATCAATAGGCTTACGGATTTAGTTTCGCCGGGTACTTCCGACTCTTTCCTAAATGTTGTTTTCCAGCCTCTAAACGGTTACATGTCGTTTTCCGAAATCTCATCATTCCGAAGGTCTGTTTTCCGAAAATGAAATAGGGTTCATAATTCCGAAAACAACAAAGAATACTGTATCGTTTATAGGAATTACGAACCCTGTTTCATTTTTGGAATTGAGAATCTTGGGAATTATGATCATAATTCATTTTCGGAATTATTAACCCCTGGTATGGTAAATTTGCATTTCGGGATTTTGAAAGTTGAAAGTACCAACATTATTAAAGGGGAGCCGCAAATACATATTCGGATAGCTAGATTGTCTATTTTTTTTAAAATAACATGTAATACGTTATGACGTAATTACGTTTACACTATGTTAAAGCGTCAAATTTGTTGCTCATACGCTATGCTCGCTTGCAATAATGGATAAATCTACATTCGTGAAAGGAACATCATCCCCCCATCACCTATAAGAAATATTGTGTTAGTAAACCTATGAGGGCCTCTGAGCCTCTTTTGCAAGGGTTAGGAATGCAACCAGGTTTGGGGTTAGGTTAAGGACATGGTTAGGGTTATTTGGTCCAGGGATGAAGATGGAAATTCGAGTTTAGGAAAGTCACTACAGGGCAATTTCAAATGTTGCCGGGCTATAATGTTTTAAAACTCGATATTCAGTGTCCGCTCCAATCCGAGGCAATGTACTAGAAACGGCGGAGAGGGCGTGTACCCTTATCTTCCATTTTCTTACGGTTGATGCTTTCGCCTGGAGAGTATAGCAAAGAGAGAGAGAGTGGACAGTGGACACATAAACTAAAGAAAACGAAATTGGAACTCGTTATGTTGAACACTTTGCTTGTATGATTAAACGCATAACATCTACAACAACTGCAATTATTATATATCCTGCCAAAGTAAGAGGACACTTTTTTTTTTTTTTGTGTCTCGAAATTTGAAAATTTGACATGTTGCTCCGTTGGGGGGGGGGGGTGAGGTCACTTGTTTAGGTCATCCATGGGAATTTTTTTTTTTTTTTTTTTTTTTTTTTTTAAAATAATAATTAAAAAAAAAAAAAAAAAAAAAAATCCCAAAGGGGGGGGGTTTTAGGGTTTTTTAGGGGGGGTTTATACACATAAAAATACCAAAGGGGGGGGGGGGGGGTTTAACCCCCCAAACCCCCCCCCTGCGTACGCGCCTGCACTCCGCAACACTCCTGCCTGTCCCGTATAAGCATTTCGACTGAAAAAGTTGTGAATGAAATTATGTTTGATGGATACAAAAAAGTATTGCGCTCCTTCGTGTACATCGGATAAAATCCATTTAATTTATTAATAAGTTCATTATAAGTTCATTATGAGTTTATTATACGTTCATTGTATCGATCAATTAAAACAATAACATTAAAATGTATACTTTTAGTGAAATAAAAATGGGTTAAACACCAGTCTACTTTTTAGATATAAAAAACAAAGAGCCGCACTAGCTGGGTATAGAAACCGATACCTTCCAAGTACAAGACGATCGCCTATCCACAAGACTAATATGTCTTACTGCTAATCTCCATGTATTTTTGTTGTATTGATATTTAACCTAATTCAGATAGTCACTCGTTAAAGAAAGATGACAAACATCACCTTTTCCTCCTTTTTTTCCAACTTTAGTTGTTCTGAGAGATGTATTGCATTCTTGTCCATCAATCTACAAGATTCCCCATGCCAAAATGTATGAGAAAGGTATATAGCAAGAATAAAGTACATTTTCTCAGCAAGACATGGGCATCACCATTTTCTTGATTGCATGACGTACTATATGTATTCCCATTTGAAGTGTTGAAGCATTTCATTCACCTACTCCAATTGCCAGAACGCAAATTGCATTTATAAGTTGGTGCTTTTCTGGGGTGAAGGTTTCGTAAATGAAACAGATTTTTCATCCGCTATATTTAAGTATTTTTAAATAAATGAGTTACAATAAATTGTTACCCGATTATATATTTTTTACCAAATGTAGTTTTTTACCTTCTCGGCTATGATTTGCCCTCATCGGATAAGTAAAGCTTTTGTCATCGAGTTAAAAAGTATTTTCCATTAAAGCTTGGTGCATGATACATGTACAACTCCGCATGATACGTGACATTTTTAAGAAAATGGCTGCGCCCATGTACGTCATGCTTAAAGGCATTGCATCATGCCAAGCAATCTTCATTTATATATATTATATAAAATAGGGTTAATAGAAGGGGTTTTATTGAACAAATTCCATCGTCGCAGTCTTAAAACTGAATTGCCATTGGAATACAATTGAAAAGTACATACATTTACAAGTTAAAAGTACAATAGTCTTAGGACTATGACATAATATATATATAAATATCATATTAAAACTCTATATCAAAATTCAATGAGTATGGAAGGAAAGAAGGGATGAAATGAGGAATTGGAGCAAGGAGCAAGAATCAACAAAAGGTGAGAAAAGAATGAAAGGAAAAGAAAGGAAGGGTAAGTAAGACGAATATATCACGAAAGATGAGGAGAAAAACATGAGTAATGAGCCTTCTATATATTAATTAGCTTTAAAATGTACAGATTCTCATGACTTGTACAAACCACCAATATATATAAAGCATGTATTAACAATTATTAAACTAAACATTTGACAAGAAACATCAAGTATTGTAGTATGGTAGTTATGAAACTTCTTCAGGTGGTCAAATTCAAACATAGTACAATTGGGAAATTAAGTATGATCAAAGATATCAGTCGTGCTATACGTACAGTAAATTAAAAAGACATGAGACTTTGAAGGCCCAAAATAGGCGGAGGATCTCTTGTATCATTTCGTTTATCACAATACTTACACCTATTCTTTGGGGTCAGCTCTCCTTCGATAGACAGGTTCACAAACATATTTAAATGTTTGGATTTAACCCTAACCATACCGGAGACCCACTCCAGCAAAGCATAGAGAGTCAATGCTAATGCGTATTGACCTTTAGCACTCCACTACGTGTTAATAGGCAACATTCAAATACATAAATAGTCAATACGCTCATAACACACAGATGCACACAATTATACCGATGCGGTTGATCGGCAAGTTTGACAGTGGACTCACAATTTGAATTTTTAAATTATTCTTTCTAACATCGGAAAGTTGAAAAAATTGTATTTTACTGCTATTTAGGTGTCATCAATTGTCACCGAATTTGAGTGAAATCAGTTGAGTTTTGTACAGTGGTGTTTGAAATGTTGAGAATCAATAGCACAGCTTTTAATACACAGCCAGGATAGTAATGCACCTATGTGTGCCGGAGACCTAGTGATAAGTTATCCATTAACCTGCGTAGCTGCCTGACATAGCATCATGAATAGAAATCAGTCTATTTAATTCAGTATGCGTGGAATTCCCTTACAATGGCATCCAGGGGCGTCGCTAGACCTTTTTTAGTGGGGGGGGGGGGGGGTGATGTAGAGGCCAACGATTACCGACAAAATTACCCTCCAATTACCGACAAAATTAAATGTCCCAATATTTACAAATTTAACCCTATATACCCGGGGCCGAAGGCTAAATTGTTTTTCCTACGGACTATCTACACTCTAAATGAAAACTGCTCAATTTGAGTAAAATTTGTACTATTTTAAGTAGTCAAAAGGGAACCACCCAACTTTTGAGTAAACTTTACTCAGCATGTGTTGAGTAACAAATCTACTCATCTGTTGAGTAAAAATATTACTCAATAAAAGACTAAATCTTTATTCAGTTTAAATGAGTCAACCTTTACTCAATATTTACTCCTTTGTTGAGCGGTTCCCTTTTTACTCAGCATCTGAGTAGAAACGTAATCAACTCATATCGAGTAAGAAACTGCTCATGAGTTGAGCCAAATTTTACTCAATTAACGAGTACATGTTTTGACTCAAATTGTTTGAGCAATTTTTTGCTCAAATATTGAGTATGATGTTTTCTGGGTAACGCTTAGTTACTCAATCAATATTCAGTAAAAACATGGACTAAGTTAAGTACATGTTTTTACTCAATACTGATTAAAACAAAGGTGGATTCAACAGGGGTTTTAACTTTTTGACTAAGGGTTTAACTAAACCGCTGATTAATATTGTTTTTTTTTTAACAGCTGTTAAGTAACCATTTTGTCAATAGAGAATAAAAACCATAATTTTGCCTGATTTCTAAATTTAGCATTGATTTGAAGTTCTTCACTCACACACTATGCAAATAATATAAAGTCCACGACATTTTAAATTCAGTAATTTATCACTCTCAATCAGATGCGTTCACAGTTTTCACACCTCTTAAAAAATGTTTCTGGAATTCATATAATGATACATGTACTGTGTTTATTAATCAAATCTAATGAATTCTTTAATTTCCTCAGCCAATTAAATCCTTTCTCAAATATAAAAATAATAGGAATGTGTACAGGCTTACCTAGAAATAACTAAAGAGACAAACGGCCACTGTAAGTCTTGAACACGCCAGGTCTGGAACTTCAGTCTTCATCTACCCCCCCCCCCCCACACACACACTCCGGGGTCGGAGGGACCGCATGCGCGTTCCTAAAGTCTCCAGGAAAGGGGTACTTTTTCGCGCGACAAAATCCGGCCCGAGAATTGTAAAAAAGGGGGTGTATTTGACTTTTCACCCGGAGATTTCTTTAAAAAGTTTTTTTTTTCTTTTTCTCTCTCTCTTTGGAATCCTGAGAAATGTAAAAAGGGGGTTATAAAATATCTTGAATATCATAGAAAAATTGATCAAATCTCGGGATCAAATTCCTAAAATTCCTTCTAGCTTTGAAAGCTCATTCAGGATTATTTCATTTTGGAAAGTAAAAGAATTGGCCCCCAGTCCCCCTCGATCGACTAGAGCTCACCTGAAATTGGGGGGGGGGGGGGGGTTGGTACATTTAGCAGTGTTCCGGATTTTTTTTTTGGGGGGGGTCTCCAAGGCAGAAAAAGCCAGCGAAAAGCCGGCGAAAGGGGATTCAGAAATCTTGGCAGTCCTGAGATGGGGGGGGGGGGGGGGGGGGGGGGGGGGGAGTCGGGCATCTACTGTACATGATTGCACTTTTTAAGCGCTCGCGCGCTAGCGCACTTTACGTCTGGGCTATAATAATACCTTGCAAAATAACGACAAATTATTTTGAAGTTTATGAAGTGCTTGTTCGCGCACGTCGCGCAACTACTCTTAATGATCGTGACATACTGTATACGTGTAGGCTATACACTTATACATACATAAACAAAATAACTCATTTCTCATGCATTATGCTGAAATTGAAACAATCACATTTTTTTCTTCTTCTACTTTATCCTTTTTTTTTCTCTCTTTTTTTGTAATCTCAGGGGGGGGGGGGAAATATTTGTACAGGCCACCCCCCCCCCCCCCCCTACCCCCCGGGATTTACGCCCCTGGCAGTATATATATACATGTAGTGTCTCGATAAAAGGTCTACAATGAACTATGTGCAGTTAAAAAGACATCCGTAGCTTAGAATTATAATAATAAACATGTTTTGGAGCCCTCGAAAACAAAATTAAATGTCAAGATAACATGAAGGGGAGTCCCCATTTTCACTATCGAAATTTCGATGTTCTCGAGTCACGGATTTTCGCTTGTACCTAGCTATTAGAGCTCCTCTGCGTTATTGTGGCTGTGATATCGTGCGTGCGAAAAGTGACATCATCGTATACAAATTGAAGGCACATCATCGAAGAAAATAAACTCGGAGTCGGAAGGAAGAACATGACATATTCTTCTTGAAGGATAATTACAAATGCTATCAGCATTTATACGCATTTCTCAATTATGAAAGAACTTGAAGTTTAAATGGATGTTCTTAGAAGATGACAGAGGTGGGAACAAATACACAGTTACAAAGATCTGTGCAGCAGGTACGTAGTCATTTGACTTTTCACTGCACTGCGTAAAGGAATGCCCAACGTCAAACCCAATCCTGTGTGTGTCCGTAGCTGTAGGGTAGCTGTAGTGGAGCGAACCGGGGACTTGGTACTTCGGGCGCTTGTTCAGAAGCCTATCCAAAATTTGACCCGTAACTCCGGCGTGGTGATACCCTACTAAAACATACCCAAAATGAAGTAAATATTCATTAAATGTCCAAATAAAGATCATGAGGCAAACCCGGACTTTAGTGCCCCAGCTGAAAATCTCAGTTTATTATGGATTTAATATCAATAATATTAATTATGCTAATATATGCAAATATAAACATACCAAAACTTGATGATTTTTAATCATTTGACGTCATAAAAAGCAATTTTAAGCCAAAAATAGCAGCGAAGTAGGGGATCTCCTCTTTGCTTGATGCGAGATACTAGCGAACTGAAATAACCGAATAAAAACTATGGTGAACTAAAAAAAGAAAAAAAAAAATCAAACCACCTCTGAAATTACCTTTGAAATGTTTATTAATTTTTTCTTCCGATATGCGCACATGATAGGGGCAGGTTGGGATGGGATGGGGGGGGGTGCTCAATAGTCGCCAAATTTGGGGTAAAAGGGCAACTGGCCTTGGGGGGGGGGGCAGAATAAAGAAAAGAGCCACCCCGGAAAAAAATTAGAAAAATGATTACAAAGAAAAATAAGTAAATAATAAATTTAGCCCCCCCCCCCAAGGCCAGTTGCCCTTTTACCCCAAATTTGGCGACTATTGAGCACCCCCCCCATCCCATCCCAACCTGCCCCTATCATGTGCGCATATCGGAAGAAAAAATTAATAAACATTTCAAAGGTAATTTCAGAGGTGGTTTGATTTTTTTTTTTCTTTTTTTAGTTCACCATAGTTTTTATTCGGTTATTTCAGTTCGCTAGTATCTCGCATCAAGCAAAGAGGAGATCCCCTACTTCGCTGCTATTTTTGGCTTAAAATTGCTTTTTATGACGTCAAATGATTAAAAATCATCAAGTTTTGGTATGTTTATATTTGCATATATTAGCATAATTAATATTATTGATATTAAATCCATAATAAACTGAGATTTTCAGCTGGGGCACTAAAGTCCGGGTTTGCCGATCATGATTTAAAATTCGTTATATACATTACCTGTTTCCTGTCAATGTTCTTGTTATTTTTGGAGTATTTTTCGGTAATTTTTTAAAAATGGATCTAGATCTATTGTATAGATCTAGATCTACACTTTTTCACAGGTTTTCTCGTCAAACCGCTGCACAATATTACAAGTGCATACCAATGGTGGGTTGCAGGCGGGTGCGCGCCTGTGTGAAGTTATCTACCGAACCGTAATGAGGACCTGAGCCATAATACGGTAGATTAAAAAAAGAATAACATGGGGTCTAGTCATAAGGAAAAGCAGAAAGAGAAAATGATAAACATTAGAAAATGGAAGGTTAGAACTTAGAAGAGTAGATGAAGATGGAAAAACAAAGAATAGCATTATAAAGACAGAAAGAGAAAATGAGTGAAGGAAAACAGAATAACATGACGAAAGATAGATAGAAAAATATGATGGAATAATAAACAAAGAATAACATCAGAAGTGAAAGAAGGAAAAACAAAGACTAACATAAGGAAAGACAGAGAGAGAAAATGATAAATAGTAGAGAATTTAAAGATAGAAAAAAAGATGAAAGATGTAAAAACAGAATTTCATAAGAAAAACAGAAAAATAAAATCATAGAAAGATACAAAAATGACAAAATATAGCAGAAGATGAGGCACTCTATAGGGACACTGATTTTCCGCGATCACGGAAAACGGACGGAATTCACGGAAATGACCATTTGAAACGGAAAATGCGATTTTTCAAGAAGAAAATCGTAAAACTATTTTTGTGATTTGTTATGCAGTGAAAAAATATCGAGCCTAAACTCATGGTTAATAACTACGAATATTTAGCGATATTCGTCAGATTCTTAGGAGACTGGGGGGCGCTGCCATTTTGTTTCGCTGGACCAATAGAGATCGTGACACAAAACAAGGTACAAATAGCAGCGAATCAATCTGATTGCCAGCTAGGCGCCTAGTATTACGTAGACGTAATACTAGGCACACACAAGCCAGCAGACGCTTTTGCACAGTTAAAAAAAGGGGCTGGCATGTGCGCCTAAAATCAATCGATCGCTGACATGACAGCCAAGACTGAAATGTTTCGTCGACGTCGTACTAGCTCAGCCTGTATCTGTTTCGTTCCATCAGGAATATGTCGTGTTCTGACACATTCCGCTAACCTTAGTCTGCTTGTCTAAGTTCGAATTTGAATTGGTAAATCTAAACACTTGATAATTTTTCGTATATTTTCACTAGTATTTTGCATCAAGTTTATCCAGTCCCGTCCGTATGTTTTTGAGTGGTTATCAGTGGCAAAACGAAATTTCATTGAATTCCAGATTTTCTGAAACGGTAAAAGCCATTTTTTGTAACAGAAAATCAGTGTCCCTAACTCTATTCGGTTTAAAATTCTGTGCGAAAGTTTTGATCCGCTAACCTTTCCTTTGCTACTCCAGTAACAGGAGCAGTCTAGCTCATTTGCGCTATAGCAACCAGAGCGGTCTAGCTGTTGAGTGTAAACATAGACGAAGTGTACCTCTGGAGCGATCCAGTGGGTCGGTCTAGCCTAGCCTAGATCTGTCTAGGAAGTGAGTTAGAGCAGGGTCTTAATGGTAGGCCAGATTTTTTCTTAACTTCTTTAAAATAGATAGAGCGACGTCGATCTGGCGTTGCTCAGTGGCTGCTGGGCTCACGATCAATTGGGCGAAAAGAAATACCGTTTCGGTTTAATAAAATTTGGAGTGAACTATTAGGCTATTATTATTATTATTAAAAAGACTTGGAAAAATTAAAAGTACAAGTATTTGACAGAATTTTTTGTAGCAGATGTATCATTAACCCTGTATTGTTAAATAGGACATTGAAAGAATTTCAAGAAACTAAGATAATTTTTTTCAAAATTTACCTTACAGTAATTCTGAACATTATAAAAGTTCAAGCTAATTGTTCATTTTTTTTCAATGAATCTCTCTGTTTTATACAAATTACAATGGTAATACATGTACACTCTAAAGCAGGAGCTGTCTTTTGACGTTGTTGAGAAATTGAGAATGCAGCTTTTATTAGTTTCTACTTCCAGCATTATGAATTAAGTTAAATATACAAAACATTCCCATACATTGAACATGTGATGAGACTCAGACAATGGACCACATCTTGCAGTGCGGCGGAACAGGTTGCACAGTTGAAGAACTGGCCTTTGTAAATGAGACGGCCATTGAAGCCTTCGGGTTAAGAAATTAATTTAATCAAATTTAATTTAGGAACTTTACATTAATCTTAATCTAAGGAGACACAAACAAATGAACCAGGGGGATATTAGGCAAGCTTGTCAAATATCTCTTGGTTTTATTGGAGGAAGCACTTGCCAATAAAGTTGGAATAATTTTTCTTTACCTCTTTCATAAAATGATTGTGATGATATTTATCATCATCATCATCGGTATACGGGAGTGAGGTAGTCCTGTAGATCTCCCGGTCTTTTTCCAAGATATAAGTTTAATTGTCAGTATATATGACTTTAAAAAGTAGTGCAAAATGCGTGGATGTCAGGTTATATAAAATTGTTTAGCAAGCCAGTGTTTATCTAGACCAGTCTTAAAGATACCGATGTTACGTGCAGGGACTAGAGATTCTGGCAGTTTATTCCATTGCTCGATGACACGTTTACTGAAGAAACAGCCTCTGACATTAAGCTTGCGATGAGTATGAAACAGTTTTACGGATGTCCACAAGTGAATTGGTACTCTGGTCTCTTGAAGAAATGTTCTGGACTGAGTAGTATCTTATAAAACATGGATCATATCAGCCCTCTCATGCCGGTAGCGAAGTGAGAATAGATTGAGTTTCTTAAGTCTTTCAGGACAGGATAATAAACTCATACCAGGAATCATTCTTGTTGCTCTCCGTTGCACAGCTTTAATCTTGCGGTCATCTGCCATGAAACGAGGATTCCATGATACCGTACAATATTCAAGATGTGGGCGTACCAGGGTTTTGTACAGAGGTATGAAGATGTCCTGGTGGGTATTGACAAAAGCTCTTTTGATGATCCCCAACATCTGGTTTGCCTCTTGTATCATAGCCGCGATATGTTTCCGGAAAGTCAAATCCTTGTCAACTAAAGCCCCCAGATCTCTTTCTATATCAACATTCTCCAGAGGTATACCTTCCATGACGTAAGTCTGTTGAGGGTTGTTGTAACCTAGATGAAGGATTTTACACTTTTGAGAGTTCAGAGGAAGTTGTTCTTGAGAGATAACGCTAACATACAATGTGCTGGTATATCTTCTCAGATACTCTTTTGATTGATCTTACAGAGTCGATGTAGAGATTGATCAATATTAAAGCACTGAGCTGAAGAGGTAACTTTTAAGAATAAATCATATTGCTACAATCATTTCATAAAAAGGAGGTCAAGAAAATTGTTCCAACATTTCCCACGTTATGGGCGACAGTGTGCAGTGTCGCCATGGACCTAAAAACTATCTGTATTATCATCTCTGGTGTACATTATTTGTACATGTACATGTATGTTGTACATTGGCCAACATGCACAGAAAAGTTCTGGACATTTCAGACATTGGGATGACGTTGGACCATCAATTTCCAGCCTGGCAGAGGCACTACGTGTAACATCCTTTTTTCAAGACATTAAATCCACATGACCACATTTGCCACTCTACATATACAGTCTACACCCAAGTGTAAATGGGTACTCACTATGCTAGAGTGCTACATTCATGTACTGTATTTGGCTGGTTGGCTATATCATGAAAAGGGTAAGTGTTGGAGGGTATGTGCAGCTGTGCGCTAAATGCGAAGCCCCATTATCATGATAGTGCAACAAGTCTGCATACTTGGGCAATGGGAACAACTCATTTGAGTCCTCATCCTGCCATTCCTTGGAGACATTTTAAGAAGAGGATGTGGTTTGACAGTACTCTGGGAATGATTAAGACTTGTTTCTTGTCACAGGATATGGCTGCCTGACTCATTAGGCCAAGCTTGTTTCCATTGCGGCTTCATTTGAGGGCTGCATGACATGCATACAGGTAATCTACTTTACAAGTAGATGTACATACAGTGCATGATTTAAATATTTGCAATTGGATGATTCTGTGCAATGTGTCTTGTGCAACATACATGAACAGTGTACATTGTATATATTTAATGCCACACATTACATAAAAACAGGAAGAATCTCTTAATATCACCATGGCGTAATGGTACTTGTTGCTATCACTACCATTAACTATAGTCATAATCATATCAAGATATTTTGTCACTTAGGAAATGATATGGATGCATGTCATATCTTTTACAGGAAACATATATGCATTGCATCATCTATTTTAGTTATGTTGTGACATGAACTGCCTACATGTACATGCACATACTGTACATGCATTATTCATTTACATGAATGTGAGAATGGATCTCTTCATCATGAAATGGTGTGGATGTACATTTGTGCAATAGACAGGTCTGCAATTCAGTACACATGTGTACCAACACCATGACTCATTCAATTAACTAAATTGCTTCAATGATGCATCAGTTGCATGAAACATTAGACAGTTCTGATCACATACATGCCCATGTACATCATACACTGATTTCCAAAGTGCTGTATTGTACCGTCATGTGGCTGTGACTGTTTCAAACATGTACAATCGTGTACATGTCCTGGGACACTCCACATCAATGACCTACAGTACACTAACAGAATGTTTAACTTAAACCCTGGACCTAACAATTTACATGTACCTACATGTAGTCCTTAACATATCATTATCAGCCCATGCTAAATATTATTTTTGGTCACTGAATTTTGATTACCGGTACCGTTATTACATGTACATTTTGAAGGCCTACATGTACATGTACAGTACATGTATGATCATGGGTTTATGTACAACGTGTATGTATGCATTTGTTTTACTTTAACATTAAATTTGGAGGCCTTGACATGTAAAGCATAGATTATTTTATTTTCTCTCTCTCTCTCTAGTTTAGTAAGATTGCTTTTTCACAATACCTTGTATGGTACATGTACATGTACGTTTAATTTAGTCATGATGTACAGTTAAACATACATGTACATGTAGTGTTTTGAAAAACTTCCAGTATCAACTGCAGTTTGTATTTTTTTAAAGGGAGTGGATCGCCAGTTTCCATGTGCAGAAGGCCATAATTCGCTGACACCAGACTTGGTGGAAATACCATTAATGGGGGTACAAATTTGCACACAGCAAACCCATAGTCCAGTCAAGAATTACCCCCTAATCTCTCGGAGAGCTCGGGAGTCTTCGGGCAAATCAAAGCATTACATAAGGTCCAATGGTCATAAAACTCAAGGCTAACCCTGGTGATTGACAACACCTGTTATTGGGTAAACACCCGAACGGTGTCGAATTCCCCATGAGAGCCGACTACTCAGTGACTTTAAATATCAACTTTCTGAAGTAAATCATCACAAATATAAATTTGCATTGTAATTATATCATAGAAAACATGTTTGTGAATTGTACAGGTATGTGTACATGTAGATGTACACTTTTAATCACTACTTTAAATGTACATGTATCATCCAATTACCTTAATTTAAATGTGAACCACCAGGGCTTTTGTATTTAGTGTGTACATGTACTTGCATTTTCTTGATTATTTTTTGTATGTTTGTCTTTGATTATTTGTTATTCTAGGCGCCACGCCTGTCTGCCGAAGTTGATCCTTTTGTCCCAGGTTCAACGCCCCCTTCATACCCCTCCTCCAGCATGACAGCCATGTATTACAACGCAACATCCCACCAGCACCACCAGCAGCAGCAGCAGCACCATCATGCACCCCAGCCACTCCATCCCCACCAACACCACCAGCACCATCACCAACAGACGATACCAGGCATGGTACCTCAGCCCTCACCCTCCCAGGTGGTATCAGGGATGCTTTCAGAGGCTACTGCTGCTATGCCAGGGTTAAAACCACCTCCTCCATCGCAGCCGCAAGGAGGAGGAGGAGGGGGCGGGATGCAGCAGTACCAGACTTCTAGTGCAAGTGCTGTAGCCACTATGAACGGGAAGAAAGTACCGCTGACGGAGCTGCCTCGGTACATCACAACATGTTACCCGTTTGTACAAGATAGGTAGGTTTTTATTTTATAACAAAACGTTTCATTCCCCAATTATTCCCCAATTTCAAGCCTTAAAAATTAATGGAATATTTTTTTTTTTTTGCCTACAGTTTTTAATCCATTGTGTAATGAATTGTTCTCATTCTCCAACAGTTCAACAGGAGCAGCTCCTGCAAACGAAACATGGATGGGGTATCCCAACTCCTCCCAGCAGCCAAACCAACCTCATCCACAGGCACAACAACACCAGCATCCACCACCACCACTACCTCCGACCTCCCAGCATCCTCTAGGTCACCAGCAGCCTCCCCAGGCCACGCCCATGTATGCACCTCCTCCTCCACCTGGTCACCAACCACCCACGGCCCATCTCACTCAGCAACAGAACCAGGAGTACTTCCCTGTGCATCCAGGTTACAACCAGGTGGGTAAAGCCTCACTAACAATCTCTTCAGTTAGTAATGATCCCAATATGACTGTGTTTTACTGGATTTCATATTGTGCTTGCTATCATGTAGAATAAAGTCATTTCTTTAGAACCAGAATAGTTGAAGAACATCCTAACACAGAGATAATGCTCTTCTGGCTTTTAGCAGATATAGCAAATACCTGTTGCATGTTACTGGCTTTAAGATTTAAAAAAAAAAAAGTTATCAACAGGAATGAGGTCATTTTTTCTCTAAATTGTACTTTCAGGGAGGTTGATTAAACTTGCATGTTCAAACATGAATTAGTTTCCATGATTCTGCTTGTTATATCTATTAAAGAAACCCATAAATGAAAAACACCTGCACTTAATGACCCCTTTGCTTGTCTTCCTTGAGCAGTTTCCATGCACAGGTCTCACTGTCTTTTTTTGTCTCCCTGTTGATTTGAGCAGGTGCCTCATCAAACACCACCACCACCACCTGCAGCGTCACCTGGAGGGCCACTGTATCAACAGGGTGCCTACCAACAACATGGGGGCAACTACCAGCCACACCTCACAGGCACTGCACCCCATCATCCAACCCATCACCACCACACCCAGTCACCTACACCGATGCCTCTTGCATCCCAATCTTCCATGCCACCAGGTAAATGCAATGACTCGTGCCTTTCTTCTCATTCACGTCTTACATGTATGTGACCAGGCACCACAAAACCACCAAAGATTGCATGGTGTAATGCGATTGATTTGGATCAATCACAACTCTTTATAAAACAGGGTCCTTGAGTCAGAGTGCTTAAATAGACTGCAGAGTACAGTCGACTCTATTTTGTATATAAAATAACATTCTGTCAGAGTGCACACTTTTCTCTTCTTTTCAGTGGCTTAGGAATATATAATTTATTGTGATGAGTAACATGTCATTTTCGAGCTGAGAATCTCCTCTAGTAAAGTAATGAATAATTCAGTGTTTATCATATAACAAATGTGCATGTTATTTACTTTGTAATGTTGTAGAAATATGCAACATCATTTGGCATCTACCATTCATTCTTGCAGGTGGGGTACCTGTATCACACACTCCCTTTGCCCCTCCCCCTTTGATGACCCCTCCGTCACAGAGCCCATCACCCTACCCATTCGCTCCACCACCACCACCACCTCATGGAGCTGCATCACCAGGGGGGTATGATGCCGCCCTGCCAGGCACCCAACCTACCATGCCTTCTTATGGCCAGTATGGGTATGGGGCCTACCCTGGACCCCAAGTAAAGGTACGTCCCAAAGGATGCAGTATAGTATTTCTATGGCCAAGTCCAAAGTATTTGAGTTATTTTCTGTTTCATATATTACTAAGAATAACAAAACATTTACAGGAATTAGAATTTAACTTGTCATTTTCTTTGTTATGTGTTCTGCATTAAATCCAAGGCAGGCTATCAACTTGTCATAATCAATACAATTTATACCTTGGATGTGGGCTTGAGAGTGTATTGTTGAGAGCATAAGAAACCTGTTAGTCAATCATAATCTCTCACTTTTAGGTTGGTAGAATTGAGGATTTTCAAAGCTTTGGCTCTAATTTCATTATTTTTTAAAGATAATAATCTTTTTTTTTGGTAGGTAATAATTTGATTCCCTCTTACATGTACATGATGTACCTTGTGTTGCAGGCACAGCATGATGTGATTTGCAAACAAGAGGTTGAGATTTTGATTCATGACTTATACATGTACCATCAAACAAGACATTAAATAAATTATGCAGTTATCTTTCTCATCCCAGGTGTTGCTTTTCCACACCCATGGTAATATTATGATGCCAGGAGTTGTATTGTTTGATGAATATGAGAATTTCTTAACCAGCCAATAATAGTGTTAATACCTTTTCGTCTCTTTCTTCATCAATTGTAATTGCAATATATGTTTTTACTTGAATTTTAAATGTGTACAGCCTCTTATTTACCATAACAATTTCATGCCTACAAACAAATCTGAATGTTGCTATTCTTTACAGGTGCGTGGTCAGAGGCCAATGAACAAGGACCATCGATATCCTGGAGGGTATCAGAATAAGGGGAGAGAACATTACCAAGCCTATGCTCCACCCACAACCGATTTACCCAAACCTAAAACCAAGACTGTTGTTTTTGCTGAAGCCTGTGCACAAACGGGTGAGTCCAGTTGTCTGTTATGGGGTACTGTGAAATCATCTTGATTCATTATTTGTTGCCTCACCAAAAATGTCCTTAGATCAAGTGAGCTTGCTTTTTAATCAGCAAATTCAAGTAGAGTGATTGCATTGACCTATAATTTTGTGTTCCTTTTTTGTTAATTTCTTCTATTTCATGAAGCTTGTTTTCAACCTGTTCATGAAAGCTCTGAATAAACTATTTAGTCCAAGGAAGGTGACAGTTTAGTTTGAGTATTTTCTTCAACTCTTTTTCCAGAATGCTGCAACAAGTGTCATATTTGATGTGTTCAGTTAGCAACTAAAATCTTGAATTAATTCACATGTCACATAGATAAGAAGTTTGTCAGTTCAAACATATATGCTACATGATATACAATTCTAAACTTCTGATTTTTTTTGTCAGATTGTAATAACAACAGCTTTTCTCTCTGTCTTGCGTATTTGCTTCAATAGATTTTCCAGAAGCTATAGCAAACAAGCCACTGTCGGACAAAACAAGCAACCTTACATCTAGGTCCAAAGCCAAGACCAGGAAGAAGTCGCAGGGCAACCAGACTGGGAGAGATGCTTCCAGCTCTAGTGACTCTGAGGTTGAGAACACTCCTCATGATAGCGATAGTGGATACTACAGCCCACTTCATGCTCAACAACACAATAGCACAGGTTTGGTGTCCACCTACTCCACTCAAACTGGGAAACCAACTTATAGTAATGTAGCCATGAACAATAAGAGTATTCCTCATCAGGAAAGCAGAACTGTGGATCAAAATACATTCACTCAGAACCAACCTCTGGTAGTTCCCCAGGGACCTCCACTAGGTCCTCAACTAGGTCCTGCACCTGTCATACAGAGAGGGCGCTTCACCCCTGTCCAGCCTGGTATCCCTTCATTCAGACCTGTAATGCCAATGAGTTATGCAAATATGCTCACCAAACCTAGAGCTGCCAATCCACCTCCTCCTCCACTGGCCAATGTGGGGTATCCGCAGAGACCACCCAATGTGTTTCCAACTCAACCACCACCCACCTTCAGGAACATGGCAGTCAGTCCAGCCCCTATGCTTTATCAGCAGCAGCAGCAGCAGAGGAGAATGCAGTCTCCTGTGCCTGCTCCTCAGAAGCCACCTATAACTCCAGAGGACACTCCCAGGAAGCGGAAGCAGAAGCGAACCAAAGGCAAGAAGGATGGCGAGGTAGAGCTGGAGAAGCCAAAGATGGTGAATGCAGCCACCTATGCCAAACCACCTCAGATCCAGGATAAAGAAGAATACCCTGGTCTACCTCTGGGCAGTCCTGCAGGAAACAAGTTTGGGATGAGTACAGGAGGACGACCCATCAGCTACAGTTCTGCCCTTCAGCAAAGACCTCCAGTACATCAGGTATAATTCATCAGGAGTAGATTATGTATTGGAGAAGATATGATTCACCTTCAATTAACACATGTAGTAGATATTGGGATTGTCTCCTAACTAGTAGTAGCTATTATATTGATGTAGGCCTTTATATCTTGGGTTGACATTACATACAAATGTTTGCAAGTTGTGTTAATCCAAGGTCATATGTTTAATTAATTGTCTTCTAGGGAATTATAAATCATAGTCCCTGAACTGGATTTATGCACCACAAGTAAATAACAAGGGTAATGTTCAGTTTATAAACAGATATATATATGATATCTTTCTTTTTTTATTAGATGAATGAGAGCTCTAGTGAGGAAGAAGAGGAGGAGGTCGGAGGAGACCCAAGTAGTATCATCAAGCCTGAGGAGCTCCTCAGCCCAGCCAATGTGATGAGTACTATCAAGGAAGGCAAGAATGCCCGCAAAAGACGCAAGAAAGCAATAATGGCAACTCAGGCTGCTGCTAAGGTGACTTATCCTAATTCAGTTATTGATTAATTAATTCTTCCAAGTACCTAGAAAGCAAGTGTATGGTTGTGAGTAAGGTTCAGGAAATATAATATTTAAACAAAAAATTCAACCACATATAGAAAAGGTTGCTTCTGCAAGAATGTTTCTGCATTAATTTCCTACACCAACCAAAATCTGAACTTCAACCCTGGACCCAACTCTAAACATAACATTAACCCTAAAGCTAACCTAATACCCAATTGCAACCCTAACCCTCATCCTATACCGCTGACGCAAGTCTGGAGCAATTAACGCAGGAGCGCCTTCTGCTCATTGTTTCAGTACAGTGTTTTAAGAAAAAATTGAATGGTTTTATCAGTTTTGAATTCTATACTGGTTGAGTAGTTATTTTTTTTTCTCTGAAGTGCTCTGTAAAGTTAACACTTGTGCATTCTTGGGACAGGAATGTTGATGAATAGCTCCAAATTCCAGCTAGAAATAATATTTTGCTCTTTGTATGTTTTATTTTAAACTATCTATATATAATTAAATCTACTTACTGGAGAGTAAAGCTCAAGACTGCTACCTTTCAGTCTGAAAAGTGAAATCCACTCTTGGTAATTCATATTATCTGTTATGAGGCATAGACTGGAAGGGTATTAAATTTCCCATGAGAACCAAAGCTTGTGCCAGTGCCTGTTTTAACTTGAATTTATTGTCATCCATATTTAGGAGTACTCTGAGATCACTGAAGAACAGAGACAGCTGCATGAGAACATGAAGAAGCAAGGCAAGAGAACCAAGATGCCTATTGAGTTTGACCTAGGAGACATGCTGGCTGCTCTAGAGGTATAATGTTCATTAAGACCCGTTCTCAAATGATACAGTAAACTGCCGCTTCAAAATTAAAATCATTGTAAGGGGAAATGACCTGCAAGTGGGAATGATAAAAATGTATCTGTGCTTAACAAAAGCATATACTGATCTTTTTGTTAAAAGACAAAGAAACATTTGAGGTGTTTTACCATGTCACATGCAAACAAGAATTTTAATGGCATAATGTAAAATACTTTAAAAAGGTATTTTTTGGAGGAGCCTTCACACTTTTTTTCATTAAAAAAAGAGAACATAAAGCAAAAATAGTGATGTGTGTAATTGTGGGATACAAACAACATTACATTTCAAAAGTTTTGTTGATACCTTTTTCCAGCAAGTTGTGTTGAGAATTGATTGGATAACTTTGTATATTCAAGTAATGATCATAAGATCAGCTATACTTTCATGTCTGTATGATAAGATATTGTACCAGTACTTCACATTAACATCAACTTTTAACTAAAGAAAATGGTGTGATTCTTATGAAGAATTTGGTTAAAATAATCAAATTCTATTGACTGCAATTGTATTGGGATGGTTCTAAGCAATGTCCGCACATAACTTGTAATAACGGGTCTGAAGATCACCTAGTCATAGATGAACATCTTTACAAAATTCAAAAGTTAATGGCCTCCAAAAAATAATGATTTTTTAATAATGATTTTCATGATTTTCATGATTAGAGTCATGAAAGATATTTTTACTTGGAGTGTTGAAAGTTCATAACATTTGGTGCCATAGTTACCTACTAAATGTTCAATGTCATAGACTTGTGAAATGCTAAAGCGTAATCAAACAGACTCTAATGTTCATTCACACTTGATTCACACTAACAGAAACAACAGCAGGAGATACGAGCTAAGCAGCAGCAACAGCAGCAGTTGATACAGAGAGGGCCAGTAGCTCCCAGTAGGAATGTCCAGTTTGCCCCTAATGTGGCTACCATGGACCCATACTCACAATCTAGACCGGTCAAGGATGTCCCAAGGGTAAGTCTGTCTGTCTGATCAATGGTCCAGGGGATAAGTCCCTGGACCAGTAGGAATGTCCAGTTTGCCCCTAATGTGGCTACCATGGACCCATACTCACAATCTAGACCAGTCAAGAATGTGCTAAGGGTAAGTCTGTCTGATCAATGGTCCAGTGGATAAGTCCCTGGACTATTGTGTGGGGTGTGAAACCCTGTCATAGCACTGATGCCACTTAGCACTGATGCAGCTTAGCAAAGTGTTAATCTTTACTTGCCTCTATCCACCCGGATGAGGTAAGTAAGTACTTGCCCGATTCCAACCTTATCAGGGTAGTTTGGCTAAAGGATGGGAATTAATAGTGTTCAGCACTTTGTATTCTTAGGATTAGGCGCTTTATAAATACATGATTATGATTTTGAGAGGGTTCCTTTCTCTCTGTGGGCTGATGTATTCTCTCTGTAGTAAATGTCGGCAATTACCACGTTATTAGAGAGAATGAAGAGTTTTATATGCAACTAACGATTGCAAATTTTGATATGGTCATACTTATGTTCATGCATTTCCAGAATGTAACACTACAAGTGACCAAGGGTGATGAAGTGACCTAACGTGACCCAAAGCTGCCCAAAGTGACCTGAAACTGTATGCGTTAAGACATGACATTGATTTGTTTTGTTGACAGGGTCATAACCCTCTGGATATGACTGCCCCTGTGAAGCGTGGGAAGGAGAGAGAGCTACCGGCCAAGAAGAAACCTAGCGCTCTAAAGAGAGTCATCTTGAAAGAGAGGGAGGAGAAGAAGAGACTCAGGACCCTGGAGGAGAGTCGCCTCTCAGATGAGTGAGTATTCATGTTACCATGGTAAATTGAGAATCGTCAAGGTTTTCTCTCTCAAACTTTGCTCAATTGTAGAGGTGTTGTGGTCTAGCGGATAAGTCACCTGACTATGAATTACAAGTTACAGGGTTCGAATTCCTGCCTGCAGCATGAATGTCCTTTGGCGAGACATTTATCTACATTTGCCACACTGGCTCAAGTGTAGAAAGTGGGTACCTTATAGGAGTCCTTTAGTGCGACATTTATCCATATATTTTCTTCTTTTTTGTATGACAGAGAACCTGCTGGGGATGACGATGAGGAAGAGGAGGAGGAGGAGGAGGATGATGAGGAAGGAGAGGAAGAAGGAGAGGAGGAAGGAGAGGATGAGGGAGAAGAAGAAGAGGAGGAAGGAGAGGAGGAGGAAGAAGAAGAGGATGCAAAAGTAGAGGAAGCAACAACAAAAGTGGAGGAGCAGGCTGAGAACAGTGATTCAGGCGTATCCCAGGGGTTATCCCAGGGTCTGTCTCAAGGCTTATCACAAGGATTCTCGCAAGGCTTTTCATATGGGTTCTCTCATGGATTCTCTCAAGGGCTCTCACAAGATAGTAAGTTGGTGATGATGATGACAGGGATGATGATGAGGATGATGAAGATGATGACAGTGATGATGATGGTGATAGTGATGATGGTGATGATGATGATGGTGATGGTGATTATAAGATGATGATGATGAAGATAAATATAAGATCCATTTACAAAATCCTCTATCCTCCACAGCTCCAAGTGATCGAGGCTCCTTCCCAGGATTCAATGCATCTCAGAGTGACCTTTCACCTTTGAGTCAGATGTCACCTCTGAGCATGAGTCCTCTTTCTCCTGGATCTCCCCTGAGCTCCGGCCTATCAAGTCCTGCTACTGGTATGGGTCGTAGCAACCCCACCCAGGTCGCTACCAAGATACACAGCAGAAGGTTTAGAGAGTGAGTATACATATATTTCACTGTGTTTGTTTATTTGTTTTTTTTGTTAAAAAAAAGTACCATTGAAGGAGGCCGCTCTGAGTGTTGTCAATTTCTTGAGGATCTTAAAGGTGAAGTTCAAAGAAAATTACAAATATGTCAACTAATGTATCACTAGAAACTGGTAAGCTTACAGATGACCATCGTACAAGTTTTAGGTAAACTACATATTGGGTGATTTATAAATATACAAATACAACCACCTCCATAGCAGCTGGGACATATACGAGAGATTCGCCGGAAAAATAACGATGTTTAATGACGTCACTATATGGACCAATACTGCCCAAGCAGACGACATCCCATAAAGAATGAACATAAGTGCAAAGCTATTATTTGTCAAATTATAATGAGTTCAGTGTATATACACGTAATGGCATGTCAAACCATTCAAAAGGGGATATGACCCGATTCTGATAACTAAAATATTTTGCTTGTAAATACCCAGGAAAGGGGTTAATTAACAATCAAAGAAACCAGACTTTCAAATTGAAAAACCCCCGGAATGATATTAAGGACGGCATTTGTTCCCTCTTGAAGCACCGAACATACCGGGGTGTGTGCAGCTGAATATACAATGGCGTCTTATTTTGTTTACAAGCGACAGATTCCTTTATTTTTGTATCGCTGCATTTTTCATCAAAATAAAAACATGTGCGGGGTTTAGAGTGAGGCAATAGATTATACATTTAGCCTGACGGTAGTGAAGTAAGAGTAAGAACTCAAGAGAAGATGAAAACACGGGTACTGAAAATGTGTGAGATGTCATGGGGCATCGTCTGCTTGTGCAAGTCATGTCCATACTGTGATCTCACACATCTCAGCAGCGTTCGGAGAGCTCTTCAGGTGCTATGCCGGGGCTGTATTTAAGCGTTTTGTAATTTATGATAATCATTACTTCGAATGTTTCCAAGCATCGAATTTTGATACCCTTGTCGAATCAAAGTTTCAACTTTGCAATAATGAAAATAAAGTTAGTTTTTAAAATCAATGAATATCTACTTTAAGTCTCATTCATCTCTTCATTGACTTTTATAATATTGTTTTACTTCTCTTTGCACCTCTTCTTTCTTTCAACCACGATTTTATCTGTCTTTTTCTCATTCAACTTTAAGGAGGAACATGCAGTTACATGATTATACAGCAAAAAGAGTCCATACTATTTTAACCCTGTGCAGAGATGCCAACTAGTACGGATTTCCCGTAATTGGTACGGAAATTAACGACCATTACGGCAGTACGGAATGTTGTCTAAAAATTACGTTGTTTTTTTTTTTTTTTTTTTTTTTTGCGCATAGGGATCTATCGTAGCAAGTGCTGTACAGTATGGTGGCCATCCAGCACTCGCTGCATGAGAAAGATGGAAAATTATCAAGTATTCTCTTAATAGAAGCCAATTTTTCATTGAAAACTTATGTGTTGTGATGAACTGAAAATCAATATTTAGCAACTTTGTGGGAGTAAAATCACAACAAATTTCAGATAATCATGCGCGCATGCGTCCGCTTGCCATTCTTTTAAGATTCATGGCGCCGCATAGGAAATTACTGATTTATTCCCCAAATTACTGATTTTGAGCCTTATGGTTACTGATTTGTGCTCTGAAAGGTTGGCATCCCTGCCTGTGATGCATGTTGGTAGTTCATATTCAGGCCTTAGTTATAGTTTCTTTAAAATTATTGTTTTATTCCTCATTCAGATCTGAAAGCTTTTCATGGTTCTGATTGTTGCTGGAATAGAGAGTAATGCATACTTGTGTACGTTATGATAATACATTTTTTGACGTCACCTTAATAACCTATAACACTCCCTACTCGGAGAAAAAATAAAGTTCATCTTGTTTCTTTCTGGTTTCTAGATATTGCAACCAGGTATTGGATAAAGACATTGATGGGTGCTGCACCACTCTCCTTCAAACCCTGGTCAAGTTCCAAGATCGACAGTATCACAAAGACCCTGCAAAGGTATGCTTTGCTCCCAACACCTCTTAACAGACTCTCATCATCTGAATAATTTACCTGAGACAGGCCAAATACAGTTTTTGAGGTTGTTAAAATGGAAATAGAAAATCTACACTGACTAATGGTTTTGACCATGATGATGGAGAAAAATATATTGACATCCAAAAGTTTATGTTTGGGATCATGTACAAAGTGTTTGATCTAGGTTTTAAGTGGGAATTTGGTTAGTGAAGGATATTGTTGCAGAAGCATGTTTGAAATATCAATTTTCTTTGTTTGTTTTCTTTAGGCCAAGATGAAACGGCGTCTAGTGATGGGTCTTAGAGAGGTCACCAAGCATCTCAAGTTGAAGAAGATCAAGTGTGTGGTGGTCTCTCCTAATCTAGAGAGGATCCAGTCAAAAGGTGAGTGAGGACTGCTGAAAGATACGCTTTACGATCACATTGTTCGGTTAGAACACACTCTATTATCTGACTGTGATTTGATGTTGAAAGAAATAAGCTTTATATAATACATTTTAAATATGTGAAATCTTTATGATTGAGGTTCATAGTGGCTGCGTGATATGTGAAATCCAAATCGGGGGGCACTGTAAGCATCACAAATGGGGAAGAGCCTCAATGGGCTGCACATCATAGTGATTGTAGATCAGCTGTAGGACTGGCCCGATCTTTTGTTTTATAAATGTGGAAAAAAGGCTCCCATAGGAAGAAAAAAAGTTGACAATTTGTGGATGCTGTGTTACTGTTCTTATTTCCTCTTATTCTTCATTTCCATATGTAAGGCGGGCTTGATGAAGCGATGGATAGAATCAGTGCGTTGGCCAGTGAGCAGAATGTTCCCCTCATTTTCGCCTTGGGTCGTAAGGCTCTAGGAAGAGCAGTCAACAAAGTGGTACCTGTCAGTGTTGTGGGGATATTCAACTATGATGGTGCTGAGGTAAATTAGAATCATCAACTCTAACTTCTGGTTTTAAAATCTGTCTTTTTGTGTTTTTGTATTGGTCTCAATAATCATAGATCGAATCTACACCGGGTATTTAATGATAAACTTGAGTTTGGGTAAAGATGGAAAGATGGAATTAAACAAAACGCTTAATCTATAACATTATGAATAAATGAAATTTACCAAATGATTGTGGTTGAAAATGGAGAGTAGCTGAGCAATGATAAATTCATAAGAAAATAAAGGTAGTCGTTTTGACACGTATACTTGACATGTTGGCTCTGTGTGCAAATATTCATTATTTCAGCAAATGTTTATAAGTATGTGTATATTTTCAAACAACCATGCTACGGCATGATAAGCAACTCAGGAAGGATTTAAAACAGTCTCTCTGCATGTGCAATTTACATCATTCAAGATTATGATTAGCTTTACAGGATTTTTTTTTTTTTAAATAGGGAAGTCCTCAAAAATCACAGAAATTGTTTTATGGACCAATTTACAAAACTTGACAATTTAAATATTCATGATTTGTAAAAATTCAAAATCAAAGTAAATGAAATCCGAATGTCACCATGTCATTTTTGTTTTACCTCTTCAGGATACGTACAAGCAGCTGTTGGACTTGTCCACCAGGGCCAGGAATGCGTATGCTGACATGGTGCGCAAATTCCAGCAGGAGTTGGAAGCCGCCAATGCAGCCAGCGCAGCTCGCATGGCCAAGCACCGGCATCACATGGGGCACAACCGTAACCTGTCTGGCTGCAGTGCTATCTCGTTCAGCTCAGTCATCTCTGAACCAATATCAGAGAACTACCCCAACCCTGAACCAGAGGTAGACAGCCAAGGAAGGGAGATAGAACCAGACCCTCCTACCACACCCACCTATAGTCCACAGGGAGGAGGATGTAGCAGTGATACAGCAGGCCAGCAGCATCCCGGTGCCCCCATGAGAAGCTTGTCATTCACAGGTACAGGAAGCGTGATCAGTAACTCTACAGATGACACCATTCACAAGGAGGAGAAAGATGGAGGAGGCAGCAGCGTCGGGAAAGACTATGTCATGTCTGAGACCTCCTCCCGTACCCTGACAGCGGGCGAAGGGGACCAGGATCTAGAGGAAGGGAGCAAAGAAGATGTTGGTAGAGTGGAGCTGGAAGAGCTTGAAGCTGGTTTGGTTGATCAGGATCATGACGAGGAGGAAGAAGATGAAGAAGAGGAGGAGGACGAGGACGAGGATGCTGAAGTCATCAAGGCTAATATCCTTCTTCCGGAAGACGGTGCCCCTGAGAAACGGGTTGCAGATTGGGTGGCTGAAGCCCAGCAGTGTATTGAGAGCCTCACGGTGGATGATGGAAGTGGAGATGACGGTGGTGATGCGAAGAAGAAAGTAGTTGGGGAGAAGAAAGAGGAGAAACCTAGTGATGCTAACATCTCACCTGAGCAAGTTGGTAAAATGCTTACATCACCAGAGGTTTAATCCAGTCTTGTTTGCTATCAACTGACCTTTCACTTTAAAGGACAAAAGTGATCCATACTCCATGTAAAACTAGTGGTTTAAACATGAACACCCTGTAGGAGCGAAGGAAACATTGTCATTGTTCTGCTCTAATATGCTGAGTGGATCTAGATTAACGGTTATCAATACCTTTTGTAAAAGGGATGTACATATGTGTATAATTATTATCATTTATTGCATTTATTTTCTGAATATATTCTTAAGTTGAAGGTCCTTATTAAGAAATGGAAACTTCAAGTTATATACATGTACATGTATTTTATAATGTATTCTAATCATGTAGTGAAGTGTAATTCAATATATGACGGATTACTTATGTGTATAGATTGTATAGTACAAACTGCATGCGAGACAGAGGCATGCATGCATACATAAAATGAAGTTAAATAATTTATCCCCTGTGTTTGTTTTTGAAATAAGTGCTAGAAGGCTAATAAGATAATTGTCTGGGGCAACCAGAAAAAGACCGCCAATTAAGCGAGTGAAATTAACAAGCAACACATTATGTATATAGAGACAGGATTTGACGTTTCTTTTTGCTCACGCGGGATGCTGATACCTGATTTATTTTTCTGCTGCTTGAGAACATATTTTCCCCAGGAACAATTCTATTTTGCCTTTTATTGAATTCTGAAAATGGTGTATTTGTTTGGGTCTGTAATAGTGGGTGATTGCAAGTAACTTTGAAATTTGCAGTAAATGTGAAAGCAAATGTGAAAGTCACAAATGATGCATGAAATCTGAACAATATGATATGCATGTTTTATGTAAATATAAATACAAGTTGATGCTGTATCTTTCTGATTTCATATTTTTACGTAAGTAAGAGTGTACATGTATATTACAAAGGTAATAGTTTGTCAAAGGATGATTGATAAATCAAATTTAGCTTGAAAAATATGGCTTGAAAATATTTCTGGAAGAAATTCTTAAAATTACGAAGATCTTTAATTTATTTCTTCCTGACATGATGGCATATACATACATTGATGTTTTTTTTTACCAAAGTGCAAGATTATCTTTAGAAGTAAATAGCCAGGGGACCTATGGCTTTGAGTCCTATAAAAGTAAGGATTACCAAAGAGTACTGGTGCTTTGGCACTGGACCTTCCGTTGAACCAGGCTTGAGTGAAGCACAGAGTTATTGCTCTTCTTTATTATTATCATTTTGTATTATATTTTTTCCTTTTTTGTTTCTTTGCATGAATGGTAGTCGTTTGGGGGAGACGTCGCTTTATATTGAAAATGATGGTTCCAGTGGAAAGTTGTAAAGAAAACCCGGAACTTGAAGAATAATAGTTGTTATATTTTAGGAGTGTGTTTTCATTTTCTTTATCAGTCCCATCATGACAGCTTCAAATGATGTTTATGAATAAAGCTCAGAAACTTGAGGGATCCGATCAAATGATAACCCACCTGCTGAGAGCTAAAAGGGCACTAACAATATTTTTACACAGATTTAACGTCTTTTTGGCTCTCAAAAGATGATTTCTGTGACAGCTGCAATAGAGTAGTAATGCACTTCAAATATATATCATGGACTTACTCTTTAGTTCAGAAAATGTGTTTAAAAAATGTACCTAACATGGTACAAAGATTTAGTATATATTTGTTTTTGTTTGCAGTGCATTGCAGTGTAGAAAATAATTTGTTTATTAATGTTTTCCTGTGATAATGATATAACCAATGCCTCCTGAAACAGGCAGTTTCCCGTTCTAAGTCTATGAGAATTAATCAATGCAGTTGTCTAAAGGTTATGATTAAATGACTGGAAAGCACATTTGGCCACTGCTCTGGTAGGTGTTGAGAACCAGACAGAAGCATAACAATTATCTACGAGTTCTAATCAATACTTTAATGAAGGGTGCTATAATAGCAATGTCATGAACATGTATACCTCCTTCTTTATATAATTTGGTATTTTAATCATTATTATTTACATGCGGTAAAGATATCAAGCTTTTATTATATCTAATTTAGAAGAGAAATCATACAAATTGGTATACTTGTGTAAAACTTTTTGATGGCTCGATGTATGCGCATATAATCCTGTGTTCTCGTGAAACCCATTGTTATTACTTTATAATATTCTCATATTCTATGAAGAAAATGTTAAACTTCCATTAGATTTGATGTATGTCTTATTATGATTTACAGTCAAATCACAGTCTATACATATATTTGTTTATGAATTATAGAGCTTGCTTATAATAATTGTGCCTTCTAAAATGCTTGCCATTGATGTTAAAATCTTTGTTCTGTAAATTATGCCAAATAAGAAATGAGAAGATAACTCCACTGTTTCTTGTCGTGTCACTGCAGTTTTCTGAGACATTGCATGACGCATGCTCAAGTTGTAAAGAACTTTATCAGTTGCAGAAGTGAAGAGCAGTGTTGAAGGTGTTTCCTCAAAAGGTTCGTTCAGACATGGCACAGTAAGCCACTGCAAAAAAGCTGCTGTTTGTTAAATGTGTAAATGAATGAGAACTGCGCCTAACAAAGGGCATGCAAGTATTAACTGAGCTCTGTGTTATAAGATACAGAAAAGTGAAGCGTATTACACTTTACGTCATCATGAAATAAGCGATGCGGTTTTGCTGTGTCGTACCCGAGAGAGTCTTAACTTTCCCCTCTACTGTAATTTGTTATAATGAGAGTTTTGTTTAGCTTCCGATGGGCTACATTACTTGAAAAGGGGCTTTTGTTATTCTACTCTTACATGAAAATGATTTTGTTCTAGTCAAATCTATATTAATGGTATAAAAAGGTTAATGGTATTAAATACATGAATACTGCTTTTCGCAAGCAGAACATGAGAGTTTTGATAGTGTTATGCTTCATCCGCAAAACTTGATTCTCATTCAAATTTTTGAAGTACTTTATTTGTCTTTTTCAAGTGGAAACTGTTGGGTAGAAATCTCTAATGCTATTGGAAATTTTAATATGTTTCTAGAAAGAATATGTAAAGCCAGTGGGGTTTAAATTTGGTCTTGGAGTAGAGATTCTATGAATGGGCTTTATGGTATATTGCATTATGCAAGGACAAAGAGGCATGTACATGCAAACTGCAGGCTCAGAGAATACTCCTAGATCTAACAGCATTATCATCTAGTGCACATTTTATGATTTAATTTTGTTTTGTCATCGACTGTGCAAGTATGTACACATGCAGAAATGGGCTTTAACCCCTTGTGTGCATGTAGCAGAACTTATGTGACGTTTGATGTTTACTGTGACATGGATCGAGTGATGTACAGTTGATTGATGTCATGTACAGCAATGATGGAAACACATCTTGTGTAGGCCTCAATACTAGCAATTAGAAGTGTAAAATGGAAAGGATTTCTGAGTTTCTTTTTAGAAGATTTCTAATGGTAGGATACTGTTAAGAGTAAGATAATTATTAGGTACAGTGTACTTATTTTGATCTTTTATGAGGAGAAACTGATGTAAAGGACAGATACTGTAGATGTAAAAATAATACTCTATGATACAGATTTCTTGTCTTGTTTACTCCTGTTAACTCTTTGTTTTCTCTTGTTTACTTTGGTGTTTTCTGACTGTAACTAAGTTTGATCCAATCTTCATTGTGATTTGTGTTTACTCAAGGCATTCATGAACACTGGAGGTTTTACCATTTTGAAAGTATAGCCATGTATCATCAACAATTTTGCTTTTATTTTTAAAATTTATCAAACAGTAGTACTTTATGAATTTGAACTTTTGAATGATTTTTTCTTTTTTTCAATTTTATGATATCAAAACAGGTGTGAAATCAAAACTGGGGTGGGGGGGGGGGGGGGGGGGGGGCTTAAACATTTGTTCATGCAACCTTTGGTCTGGTCTTGGCTTTATTTTATTCAAGATGGAAGGTTAGTTTCGTGATTGCAAGTGGGCTTTAGGTTAGGGTTGGGTGTAGTGTTTTGGTCCAGTGATGAAATTAAGACTTCAGTAATTTATACAGAACTACAGAATGATTGTTCGTATAGCATGTTTCATGTAGCTTATTTTTTTATTTTTTTGTTATCGTAAAATCTGACAAAACCTCTTTTCTGCTGAAGAGAACAAAACGATCAGGAATAATGCTGTATTGCTGGGACACTTCATTAGACAAGAACCAGTCAGTTTGGAGAGCTTTTCATGTTTTTTTTTCTTCTTCAAAACAATTTCTAAAACTCTTTGGAAGTTCATAGGGACATTATAGGATGTCAAATGCACTATACAGGCATAGAATATTACTATCATTTGATAACTGCTCTGAAGGGAATCAATCATTTTGAATTTAAAGGGTAATTTCGGTATAATGAAAGAAGCGTATATAATACCACAAAACATAGGTACATGTATATCTCACGAGGATATAATCGATCAGGTTCCTGATGATGACAGTTGTATTGATACAATCATCTTACTGTGAATTATCGAATGTGAACCGCTAATATAATGCATGAGACTTACAAGATTGGTTTTGTGTACAATAAATACAGCTACATTAAATGAATGGTTCTGTGTACATTCTGTTTCTGTGTTCATGTAGGGGATAAAAACTAGTTATATGCCTCTTTTTGGGCAGTTTACAGGAGTTCCTACTCACCGTTTCACGAGAATACAGACTAAGGGAACTCCTATTATTAATATTTTTTTGTAATATTTAACATGAATTAAGATTTGTACATGAGCATGTTCTTTGTGACATTTAGTGGGTGAGGAGCTAATGGTATTCAAAAGGGGGGGGGGGGGGGCTTGGGGGTCTCTTACTCCTTAATTTCTTAATTTTCCCTCTCCAAAAGAAAAAAAATGTGAGTAAGGGTCATTTTGGAACAAAACGTTTAAACAGAAAAAGCTTTAACAATATATTTACAGACACAAGAAAAGAAAAGAAAAGCATTTCACAAGTGATGACTTCAATAGCTTTGGAATTTCCAATGAATTTTGTATTTTAATACAAAACAACTATGGACATTCACAATACACTTCTGTAAAATACACATGACAATTCAGATTATTTTGCATTCATAAAAATATAGTACTTTCATTTGATTAGTAATCAAGTGCATTATATATACATATTATTGAGCTATATTATGAACAAATTAGATAATTGAGATATGTGTAACAAACTACGGAAAGTCACCAAAGTAATATTGAGTTCTGCATAAAACTAGCATTTTGTATGGAATGTAAACTAGCTCAAAAATTAAAGTACCAATTAACTGTCAAAATAATTTGTGTACAGCATGAGAAAACGAGAAAAAAGATAAAACTCATACTCATTTTAGAGACTCAAAGAGATTGTAAAACATATATAACATAAAGCCCTACATGCGCATGAATTATTCTGATTTACAAAACTTGGGAGAAACCTAGTGGACAGTTTCATAACCAGAACTCAATATTACAATACAAATAAAATTTATTATCCAATAAATGCAAAGCAAAGTTTTAAAAATATGTCAAAAAGGGCATCATGTACTTATCATTATTTACCATGGCATATCTGAACAATGTATTACAATGGTTTACATGGGAAGGCAATGAATATTACTGCAATTTTGTCTGTACAAACATATATCTATCTATGCAGTAAACAATTTCTGATTAGCTTTTCTGTTAATGAAGTCTTTCTTTTTTATACTCACTATGAAAAAATAGCAATCATTTCATAAAATATAATTTCTTAACACATACATGTAGAAATAGTTAATTATTCAAGTATAATTGCCCCAAGACCAGCTTGACTTAAATTTTCTTCTTCTAAGCTGCACTTACTCCATCATTGAAATATCAAATATACATCAATTCTTGGAACATATATCATGCTCATTGAGCATGGTATGAACAAATTAAGATCTTATTGGTTAGATTTCAGAATATATCTTTTTGGCTCAGGTCGCAATGGTCACGGAACTATTAAATTTGTAATTGTTGAGATTGGTAAGCCTTTCAGATTGGAGAATCATTGATATAGATCAGAGAACTCACTCACTCACTCTCACTCTATCTCTCTCTCTCTCTCTCTCACACTCACACAACATTTTCATCAATTTGTAGCTTATCGTTTTATTGGACAACAATATCTTACAGTTTCATTTTAATATCCGAAAAAAAGTCTTGTATTATTTAGAATTAAAGAGTTGAATTAAATATCACACAAAAATCTCAAAAGAAATGCTTAAAATGGGAAAGTTTGCAAGTATAAAATGAGATGGATATCTTCTGCAAATCATTTACACTAAACTCAAATTAAAATACCGGTAAGTGTAGAATGTGCAATGAAAGGCCTGAACCATATACATCTTTCATGAAAACCATATAAAAATATAAACATTGAATTAACAAGAGAAAGACACACTTCGGGGTTGTACTCTGCTGTGAGTTAGACATGTATATGTACAGTATAATATCAAGCAACAAATTACTGCCATTTTAATTATTTTATAAACCTAAAACAAACTTTAAAAAAAAGAAATAGACAGGGTAAGACAATTAAAAATTGTCCCTGATATCTTTTCCCAACATAAATGTACAGCAATATCTTGTGCTACAATTTAAATATGTTACATGTCCTAAAACCTCAAACTCAAACTGCCAACAGGTAAATACAATATCAGCATATTACAAACATCAAAGCTGACCGGGCAACGGCTACAAACCTCAAAAAAGTTGCATGATGTCATTTTTAATTTAGAGCTGTGTATTTGGTCAGGATGGTCGAGTTTGAAGTTTCTCCTGAAGAAGTACACTGTCTTCCTTCAAGCTAATTTCAAAATTTGGAAGCACCAAACAATCTGAAAGTGGTATTTGGGTAGTGTTTTGTAGACAAACATGACTGTATGTTTGTCTGATCTTGATTTTGTTGCAGCAATCTTAATTTCATTAACACCCTAGCTAACAGTCTCATTTTGATCTCCTATAACTTATAAACAGGTAAGCTGATGCATTGGTAACTAGACAAACAAAGGTCAGCCTGAGGATGCGCTTAATTAGTGAACAAGGTTTCAGGATAATTGGACAATCCCTTCGTAGAAATTGAGATAGAGATTTAATCCTCCTTTTATCACCTTGTACAATACCTTAGGACTCAGAATGATTATAGACTTTAATTGCCCTTTCCCTAACACCTTTTTGGGGCTGGACTGTCTTCTCCTTTAATCATTGGATTAAGAACAATCAATTGTAATTACTTATATATCAGTTTAAAGTTGATGACCTCCTCTCGTAGACTCAAACCTAAACTAAAATATCATATATGACGCCTTTTTGGTAGTTTTGTGGTGCCAGGTCGCAAAGAATGAACATGCAAAGAATTTTGATTGGTGCAAAACTTATGTAAATATATTGGACAATAAGGTCTAGCAGCTGCTTACAACAAATATATTAATACGTGGTACACCTGTATAATCCAAATTTTCAAATTGAAAGAAAGGTCATTGTACCAAGATTTTGTTTATTCCATCCAAAATGACTGAAATACGAGTTGGCCTATTAAAGCAGTAGCAGTCCTACAGGGGACAGGCGCTCAAGGTCCCCCTCTTCAAATTTCTTCACACACCCCTCTTAAAAAATTTCTTGATTATGAATTAATTTAATTTAAAGCAAGATACATATAGAAAACGACTGGCAGAACCTCTTAACCCACAAAACCCCACAAAGCCCTTTCCAAATCTTTTATCTAGAACCAGACCAGGGTCCAAGAATGGAGAGAAATCATCTGTGAGGAGCTGAAAGGGTCTTATTTCAAGTACATATTTACAGGGCTAATGTCCTTCTGGCTCTAAACAGACACATGTTCATTAATCCCTTTTGAGTAACAGGTGGCTTGAACCATCCAAATGCAAAAATCAGATCTAATCATAATGTATGAAGACCTCGTCTTTCTTTTTCAAATTGAAAACATATAATTGAATTAAGACAATTGGCATGGAACAATGTTTGTGTCAAGATGAAAAATAACAACAATGCCATAATTAAAATCTTATCACATAAGTTTATCATTGAGACATGGTCCTGGTTCTAAACTTGGTGGCCTTATAAGGTTAACGGAATCTGCAGCATTGATAATTATAAAGTTATGGCTATAAATCAAATAATGTCATTTCAAACTGAAATGTATGGTTACCCTGCTAATTCCTTTTGTACAACTACTCAGACTACCCTTTTTGGGGTATAAACAACTACTGCTGCTCGATCTGGATTACTCATGAAGCTCAATATCATAAACAGTTATTTCAAGACCGCCCTAGTCCAAATAAAACAGTCTGAATTAGTTTTTAAAATAGTGAAAAACAGCACAGAAAATATTTTTTGGGTGACTATTTTCAACTCTGAATATATCTCCATCTATCTTATATTCCAAATCCTTAGCCTAAATATATGTTTTAAAAAGAAATTCAATGACAAAATAGAAGAAAAATACTCGAGTTTTCTAGGAAATATAAAAATATAAAGAAAATAGCAAAAATATGTATATTTTCTTGCACATGGCAAATGACCAGAATGTAATCCATAAAGACTAGTCATCATTATGTAGTAAAGACTAAAGGCCTAGTCCTACTTAAGGATAATGACGACGATAACACTATAAATCTATAAAGGGGGTTACATGTAACTCTATGAATAATATATAAGTCAACATAGTTCTGGCTCTCCACAGAAGATACTGCCAGCTCAGAGCCAATAAAGCCTCGTTCACTCTCTGTTAAAGTGTATGAGTTACATGTAATGCCTTTCTAACTTCTGACAGACAATATGTGATTAGAACATCACTATGAATAGAATCCTTTTGATATACATGTACAGTACATTACTTGTTACTATGCTGGGTATACCTTATACAACTTTTTAGGCTGTCCAAAGCAAGAAATGTTCTGGGAAAATGCAAACAAAAAAATAATAAAAACTTAATAAATTAGTAAACTTGTTGAACTACTTTTCAGATCATGGTAATTTCTGACGTTTCGTTGCACAGCTCAACGTACTGCGTCGGGACGTGGCCCTGCTTACCCTCGTAATCCACTAACCACCAGTTGGTGTCGTCTGTATTAAGTACCCTCAGTATTTGACCAACGGAAAGACTTAACTCTGACTGTCCCTGTAAAAGAATAAGACATCAACCGATCGTTATTTGATGAACACATATTTAGCACGGCACAGAGTGATCTAAGGTTTTGTCATAAGAAAGAAAAAGAGGATGGTGGGGGGCACAATGCTGAAATATCTTTGGCAAGCAAAAAATATATAAATAAACCATGTTATCACATTTCCAGGTACACTTTGGGCCTAATATTAAAGGGACACAATAAACTTTTTCTTTGTATACTTAAGGTATGCATGACTGAGTATTAAAAGGCTGGGGGGGGGGGGGCAAGCCCATTGCGCCCTCCTAAAAAATTAGCATATCCAATATGGATAAAACCTGCGTACACCCCCATGTTTGAATGCATAGAAAAAGACAGTCCATGAGACTGAAAGCCAAGAAAGACAATTATGTGCATCATAAGAAAGTTCAGAGTGCTCATGCAAATCTAGCTGCGTGAAGTTATAAATATGTGAGGTCAGTTTAAATCTCTAGAAGGCAGAAAAATTGTTCTATCCTCATTAAAACTAATAATCAAGTCTGTATCAAGCCTTTAAATTATCCACCCCTAATTGTTCCTTCTTTGTAATATTCTGTATTTTCCAAAACGAGCTATCACATGAAGCATGCCATGCAGTGTGTAATGATACAAAATGAATGCTAGTGCAATAATACTTCATGATTTTAAAATTGATGAAATTAGGAATTAAAGCCTGTTTTTTAATCATACCAACCTCATAACGTAGTATCTCATTTTCAATTTCAATTTGTAGAAATAAATCATCATTATGGCATGCAGTATAGTATAAATACATGGGTGGTGATATCCATAAATCATGATCATGTGTATGCTTTGATTAAATAATGATGATTAAAATACAACGGTAAAATGACTACCATTCAATAAAGAGTGTAATGCTCTATGATAATCTGTAATCATCAAAACTCAAAGTGTAAGTGACAAGCTGTAATCCCTCCCCGCCCCCCATACTCTCACCCCTGAAAAATGAAAAGATAAGAAAAGAAACTACATACGTGTATGTAAAGTGCCATAATCATAATCAAATTTATAACCTTAACCATAATCATAATCATAATCAAAATCATAATATCATAAACATAATCATAAACATAATAAATATCAACAACATTATTATAATCAACATTTTCAAAGGCTGTAATGCACAAAGAAAAGAACTCTAATAGAAAATAAGGGGAAACTGTCAAGTTCTATGTTTGAAGCTGAAGTTGCAGGTGGCAAAGCACTACCTTGTACAAAGTGCACAGATTCATCTGCGCTCTTTAGAAACAACATTCACTTACTTAGGCCGAAATAAAAAGGTCCTGCGATTCAGAGTCATCGTGGACTTAGAGGGAGACTTGCCGTTAGACTTCGTATCCTGTTGTCATGGTAACAATAGGCATCCCACACACAACAGTGACTCAATTTCAAGCAGAGATTTGACATTTCTAATTACAATTCTATCTACACTGAAGAACTTGTTTTGATTTTTCATTAAAAGAGTAGGCTTATCAGGAGATCTATCTGAATGACCACAAAGTGATCAATGTCTCGAACCACAATGCCACAAAGAATATGATATTCTGAAAACCTGCCAGAAGAACCTTAATCTAGAGTTAATACTTTTGAATTAATTTCCACGCACAAAACATTTACCGCCACATAATATTTCCCATGATAATCCTTAGAACCAATATTTCATATTTATCATATTATTTTTTCCTAAATAATATGTGTATTACATGTATGACAAATGAATGCTTATACGTGTATATTCATTGACTTTGAAATATCTTGATTTCATTTGGCCTTGGCAAAACATAAAGGACTTATAAGTGTGGGATGAGCTGTCATTAATTTTAATTATCAAATAAAGTTAATATTCATGAAATCAATTTCATTTACAGTAAAAAGAAAAGTTTAATAATAGGAGAAGTTTTTACAATAGATCTAGAAGATGAAATGTGTATGGTTCCTATCAGCAAAATGTATTTTCATGATAAACAGTAATTTCATCAATTTCCATATTTGTAATGTTTATCTTAAACAGGTGTATTGAAAACATTGTATTACTGGTCCTTGGACTACTGCAATTATTATTATACATGTAAAACAAGTTTGAACAGCATTAAATTCTAATCTAATTCAATTGCTTCTATAGACAAGCAAAATATCTCACATTTCTATTCAGAAAATGGAAGGTGAAATAGATGTTTTTGGTGAACAAAATATCACCAGGTTATTAAATGCTTGTTTAATAATAAAGAGGTTGCCTTCACTTTAAGTAGATTTGCTCATTTAAAAAACTCTTGTTGCATCATAACTTGGTTTAAATTTTGAAACTACTATGAGTCATAATTGGAATGTAAAGGCATTTTAATAGCAATAATATTTGTATGACATTACCTCCATGATACTCTCACTTGCATGAAGAAAAAAAAACACAAGAAAGCTAACAAATTATCTTTCAACAATGTATTTTCTTTTATAAGCATTGTTAATGCAAGAGGCAGGAAATACCACCACACTAAAATTAAATCTCTTCAACAAGTAAACAAATAGAGGGGTGAAAAGCATAGCTACATGCAAAATAGGCCCCCTACCTGGTATTCTTATGCCCATGAATGTGAATCCCCTCTAGCTCATTTCATGCATGCATTTCCATTCACATTCTGTCATGTCCATTTAATTCATGATGCAAATGTGCACACATGCATTTCAGTTAGTTGTACAACATTTTGCTTTTGCGATAAATGCTCTTTGATAATTTCCTACACGAACCAAATTCTTAATCCTTACCTGGATCCAACACTATGCCTAACCCTAACCTTAAAGCTAATCTAAAACCTAATTGCAACTATAACCCTAACCCTATAACCCTACACTTTAGACGAAATAAAGCCCAGAGCGATTGTCACAGGAGCAAATTAATGTCGGGTCACTGTCAGAGCCAAGATGCATTTATTTATTTCAAGTCTTCCAAGAAATTCAGATTCATTCTGGGATGCATTCCATAATCAAACTAACCTTTATAATTGAATAAAGCTAATTAGTGCTGGCTATAAAAGAGAGTGAAAGAAAGAAAAACAAATTGAAATAGCAAAAGCAAATTAAAAGCAAATAATTTTAAAGAAAATGAGCTAAGCTGTGATTGACAGTAATGCATTGAAAGAAAGGGTACGACAGATGCTCTTTGAAAATTGTGATCAAGTTCCTAAAATATGTGTTTTATCATGCACAGAATACAGTTAAACCTGTCTACAGAGACCACCTCCAGAAGAAAATGGCAAGAATAGTTTATTGGGCAATCATGCAATTTTCATTTCTATCAGGGTTTAAATTTTTCATTTTCATCACTATGTTTCTGATTTACCCCCAAAAAGTAATGGTGAATGTAGAGTTCATCCACTGTACTCAACCTTAAAATTGGTTGGAACTAGTAGGAAAGGAATGACCAACGGCAAACAAGACAGACGGCCCACTAGCCTAACAGCCCAAGAAAGTGACAATGTTGTTCACTTAGGCCTTCTGAAAGTAATCCAATGGTTCATGAGACCGACATTGCCTGTCTCATGGGCTACTAGTCCTCTGGACATGCATGCATGGCCACTGCAGGCATGTGGCTGTGGTAACTGCTATGACAGGTTAGACTTCATACAATCAAGTCACTCTCGTTGTTAATCATTCCACTCTGCATGCAACTCACTCATATCATGTCCTCCAATTCCACAGATGAGCTCTCCATGTGTTTGATATTTTCAACTTCAATCAAAGTTTACACCAAGATGAAAATGTTCACATTTTAGTTTATAACATGTCCATCATCTTGACATATAAATTCATTAATTTTTGTTTTCAATTTATCTTTCTCCAACTCTGTATGTAGTATTTGATTGATTAACTCATTCATCCATCAAACCTTCCATCCATCAAACCATCCATCCATCCATCAAACCTTCCATCCATCAATCCTTCCATCCATCGAACCTTCCATCCACTCATCACTCCATCCATCGAACCTTCCATCCATCAAACCTTCCATCCATCAAACCTTCCATCCATCAATCCTTCCATCCATCAAACCGTCCATCCATCAATCCTTCCATCCATCAAACCATCCATCCATCAAACCTTCCATCCATCAATCCTTCCATCCATCAATCCTTCCATCCATCAAGCCTTCCATTTATCGAACCTTCCATCCATCAAACCATCCATCCATCGAACCTTCCATCCACTCATCACTCCATCCATCGAACCTTCCATCCATCAAACCTTCCATCCATCAAACCTTCCATCCACTCATCACTCCATCCATCGAACCTTCCATCCATCAAACCTTCCATCCATCAAACCTTCCATCCATCAATCCTTCCATCCATCAAACCATCCATCCATCAATCCTTCCATCCATCAAACCGTCCATCCATCAAACCATCCATCCATCAAACCATCCATCCATCAAACCTTCCATCCATCAATCCTTCCATCCATCAAGCCTTCCATTTATCGAACCTTCCATCCATCAAACCATCCATCCATCAAACCTTTCATCCATCAAACCTTTCATCCATCAAACCTTCCATCCATCAAACCTTCCATCCATTAAACCTTCCATCCACTCATCACTCCATCCATCGAACCTTCCATCCATCAAACCTTCCATCCATCAAACCTTCCATCCATCAAACCATCCATCCATCAAACCTTTCATCCATCAAACCATCCATCCATCAAACCTTCCATCCATCAAACCATCCATCCATCAAACCTTCCATCCATCAAACCATCCATCCATCAAACCTTTCATCCATCAATCCTTCCATCCATCAAACCTTCCATCCATCAAACCATCCATCCATCAAACCTTCCATCCATCAAACCATCCATCCATCAAACCTTCCATCCATCAAACCATCCATCCATCAAACCTTTCATCCATCAAACCATCCATCCATCAAACCTTCCATCCATCAAACCATCCATCCATCAAACCTTCCATCCATCAAACCATCCATCCATCAAACCTTCCATCCATCAAACCATCCATCCATCAATCCTTCCATCCATCAAACCTTCCATCCATCAATCTTTCCATCCATCAAACCTTTCATCCATCAAACCTTCCATCCATCAAACCATCCATCCATCAAACCATCCATCCATCAAACCTTCCATCCATCAAACCTTCCATCCATCGAACCTTCCATCCATCGAACCTTCCATCCATCAAACCTTCCATCCATCAAACCATCCATCCATCAAACCATCCATCCATCAAACCTTCCATCCATCAAACCTTCCATCCATCAAACCTTCCATCCATCAAACCTTCCATCCATCGAACCATCCATCCATCAAACCATCCATCCATCAAACCATCCATCCATCAAACCTTCCATCCATCAAACCATCCATCCATCAAACCTTCCATCCATCACTCCTTCCATCCATCGAACCTTCCATCCATCAATCCTTCCATCCATCAAACCTTCCATCCATCAAACCTTCCATCCATCAATCCATCCATCCATCAAACCTTCCATCCATCAAACCTTCCATCCATCGAACCTTCCATCCATCCATCAATCTTTCAATCCATCAAGAAACTGATCAACTTAGATTAAACATTTCATGAAGTTGTAGAATAACAAAAAAAATCTCCACAGACTCATATCAGCAAATGTGAATTTTTAAGTGATTTTGTGGGACTTAATATAGGCACGGCAAGAAACAAAAATGCATGTTTTATGTGAGTGTGCTTGGGTGTGTAACCAATCATAACATGAGGACATCCTCATCTTGAGATGCACGAGCCAATATATGCAATGAATATTTGAAGACCATACAAAGTTACAACTTTAAATATTTTCAAGTGGAATTTATTTACTTCTATCGAAAGTTTTCAGTACTCTAAGGTTTTGTAAGTAGCTGTATAATGAACTAAAGGCTATTACCAAGGCTATTTCTAGTTTATTTGAAATGTTTTGAAGAGCTGGCAAGTGTGTGGAAAAAAGCTATTTTGGTTGTGGAATAGATTTTAGTGAGCAAATGAATGCCTATTGGTCTAGATAGTAGCATCTTTTAAAATCCCATACTAAAAGAAACATGTACATGAAATAACACTTTCTGTAATTGCAATAATAAACATTGTTGGTATGGCTTGAATCATTTAGCAATTGCTCTGAATTTGTTATTTCTTTGAAAGAAAGAAAACCTGGCCCAAAAGGAAATCATTCAATTTCTTACCGTTTAAGAATTTCAGCACTCTAAGAATGTGATATAGAGCATGGCAATCAAATAATAAAAATGTGATTAAATGAAAAATGAACTAGGTTAGAAAAAGAAAAAGATATGAACTCAATGTTGTGCAGAATAGAGAGTAATTAATTTGGCAAGTAGATTCTCTTAATGTGGCATATCGTCGGTGGGGTGACAAAACCTCGTATCTCAAAAATCATGAATTTTCAGGAGAGCAAAAAAACTTTCCTGTCTCAACAAATTTAGTGCTGTGACACCGTCCTTTCTTTTTAAAACTGGAATATTTATACAATTTTTAATGTCATTGTTGAAATACAGTAAAATAATTGTTTTTATATTTGAAAGTGAGTTACAAGGTTTTTGCGTTTATCTACATTGAGATACAAGTTTTTAGTTTGTATTCAAATTGAGATACGAGTTCTTACTTTCAACTCTGATTGAGTTACGAGAATTTGGTTGAATAAGTTACGAGGATTTGAATACACTAACTTCGGTACTGAGGCCGTGTGTGAGTTACGAGGAAAAGGAATTACCTATCTTATGTTACGAGGTTTTGTCAGTGCAGCTTCAAAGGGGGTTAAAGTTACGAGGTTTAGTTTAAGGGTGTTTGTGTGGAATTTGTGAAAAAAAACGAGGAGGCGTTCCATTGATTTATCAGGTGGTGTCGTAGGCCATTAGGTACAAAATTATGCAAAAAAAATCAAAATCTAAAAAAATTGAGATACGAGGTTTTGTCACCCCACCGACGATATACAAATCTTTGTTATAACATTGAGGTATATTTTGTTGTTTGTGGAGGGGGTGGGGGGGGGGGGGGGTGGGGGGGGGGGGGGGGGGTTAAAGAGGTGTCAAAAACTCTCACATGGTCAAATGTATTAGGATATTTACACTATCTTACCAATGTATGGCAGTACATAAGTTTTGCCGAAATGCAGTATCTATGTCTCATTTAATTCTCATTATATTATGAATTTGGAACAGTGTGAATGCTGATAAACACTGTTGTGATTCGATTTTTCCATATGTATTTACAGCATTCATATGGGAATAATACTGCTCAGGTGGAGATGGTGCACGCATTGTATGCAAGGAAGTTAATTCTTATTAGTAATACAGGTAAGTGCATTAAAAAACAAACTTCTTTTCATGGAAGCATTTTTAGAGTGGATGAAAAAATAGCATTTCTTTTTAAAAACTTTTTGCTAGGCAAATATTTGAAAGAGAATTACTGTCCAAACAATATGCAAAACTTAAAGGTAAAGACCAGTATTGGCAACGCCCCAATTTCAAAAAATGAAATGGAAGCTCTCATTACCAATCATGTGAAAGAATATGTTTTGACTAATACATGATGATAAAAAATTTGCCGGGAAACCGCCTACTAATTCATATATTTGGTAAATTTATTTCTCTCATGGTCTGGTGAGAGAGATAGGGTAGTCCCATATACATCTTTCTGTGTATAGTGCTTGTAACTTTACGAAGAATGGGCCAAATTTCTTATCATTTTGATGATTCCAGAACCTTGCAGATGCTAGATGCTAGATGATCGACCTTTTCTGATCGATTCCACAACGTTTCTTTCACAATGCAATCGCATGACCATTACTGGTCTTTACCTTTAAGATGTCTGGCAGACAGATTACTGCACATAAATACCTAATTGAAATAAAATATTAAGGAGTCTTCAGTTTTTTTTATACCAAAAACTCAGTAATATCATAATATTAAAATGTAGTCAGCCCGGCAAAATCTACCACATCTTTGCATTTCATGCAAATGAATGAAATATCCATGTACAGTGTATCAACATACACAATTTAAACACTGTTTTCAGCTGAAACTACAAGTATCATAGGGCATACAATACCTACTTTAAATGTAAAGTAATTGGGAGAATATAGATTGATAAAATTTTGATAGAATATTTTCTAAAGGGAGTATATAGATGTATTCTCTTTCATCGACTGAATTTGATATCTGAGATGAAAATTTCTTCACCAAACCATGTATCCTGCCAACCATAACACTATCATAATGAACATGTTATTTAAGTGCATCACATACTTTCCACATACCCAAACCCCAGGAACCATGGGTATAGTATTCTACAGGTTAAATATCATGGAGTGCAACTCTTTGGAAGGCACACCCATCTCGTGTGTGTGTGTGAGGTGACAGGACACATACATGTATATTTGAGCTCTAGAAACTAGGAAAGATAGTGACAGAGATATCATTATATATCTTTAGGGGTATCTCACCTGAGCTTTATACTCATATCGTGCTCGAACAAATTTAGATGCTGGGGGAGGAGTTTCCACTGCTGCATAAAGAGGGTCTGGTGATCGAATGAGGGTTAAAATGATACAAATAATAATATTGATGGTGTAAAAGAACAAATTAGGGGAAAAGGGCAAAGAAATAATAATGATAATAATAAAATTCAAGACATTAAAAGTAAGAAAATTGAATCGTCAAACAAAACAAAAAATAATACAAAAATAATATTAGTCATAATAAGATCAATGATTTGAAAGAAATAATGATAAGAAAAGAAAAAAACAATATTCTTGACTTGAAAGTAAGAGAAATTCATATATGTATTCTCTGAATAATATTAAATGGTGCTGAGATGATCAAATATAAAAATTAAGAAAATCAATGTTATAATTGATTACATAAATCAATCTTATAATTGATGAATATAACATAAGATTAGTTTATTCATACTGGGCTTATAATGGGAATGGTACTGTTTAATGTTAAACAAAAGTTAAAGACCTGTATAGTTATGAGTGTAATTTATATACCTTCCTTTAATTAGAATACGTATACATGTAATAACTATAGTTATGGCAAATATGTAATATATCAAACAAAATGATACATTTCATGCATTTATCATGTGAAATATATCATTAATGGGAATTAGTAAATCATCATTAAAGTGCATACTTTGTCAAATAAACAAGGTTAACTTCATTTCAAAATTTGAGCTTAAATAAAGAGACAAAATGTGCACACTGTGAGAAAAATATGAGGAAATATGTATATTAGGGGAAAAGCGGTTTCCAAAAAAAGAAAACCGAGATTTGACAAAATTCCAGTGCAGATTAGACAATGAAAAGCCAAAGATACATGTTAGTGTTATAGTACTAGTAGCAAGTAATTTATTAAAATGATATAATATACAAAGCTGAATTAAACAAAGAGAAATATATACATGTTTCAAGGATAAGTAATTCTGTTTTATCATACAATATATACACAGTGAAAAATGAGAAATAAGAAAGTGCATAGATATAGAATATGCAAATGTTACATGAAAAGTAGCAATCTATACATTTTGTTAATACGCACACACTTCAAAGCCATTCATATCCTACCTTTTACCAAGAAATTATATTAATTTCAGATACATGTTATTATTTCCATATTTTATACAATTCAGGTATTATATAATGTAACAAACTTGATTAATAAGCCCCAAAATTATTTCAATTTCATTTATTGTTCAATTTGTTTTAATAATATATACCCAATATAGGTTGGTTATAATCAAGAATTATATATTTCTGTCTTTTTTTCACTCCTAGGAAAAAAAAACCCAAGTAGTTACTATGATATAATTGGGTAATTTTGAAACCAAAATTTACCAATAACAAATTCACTACTGCGAGTGCATAGTATAATTATTAGTGCATTTTAGTACCGGTAGCATGCATTTATAAAGATGGGATATATTTACATATATCCACTATATATTGAGAGAATGTTAGAGCAACTTATTAAGCAGTCCTCTTTTTGAGTGAGCTCATTGTTAGTTAGCTGGTTGATTGGGCAAAACTTACCAGACGACCTGAGTGCGTGTTGCAGCGATTGCAAATGCTCTGTCATGATATTTGATGAAATGCAACATGTTTAGTTACAGTGAATGTGCAAGTGAATGTTCATGATTTATAACCCAAACACACACTTGGCATTCCAACTGTGGAACATATAGGACATAAGATACGTCAGACAAGTTTAATTTGAATGTTATAACAAGCTCAATTCCGAACTCTTTATAAAGACCGCTAATGGGTAACGTAAGAAGGTGGTCTTCATGAACGTGTTCCTTAGTACAGACTTCTAAATAAATATTGTTTAAATATGAATTGGCTTTTTATCTGAGAGTTGTCAGAGGGGATTGAGAATTTATTTCTGCCATACACTATAATACGTAACAGGTTCAATGATCTCAGGTCTAGAACTGACAAACATTGCCCCAAAATAGTCAGTCGGATAGTTGAGTGTGTGTTGGGTTTATAACACAGATGAGTACAACACAATAAGAATTGGATGAATGATAACTGCATTTAAGTTTGGGATATCTAGGGTGGTATTCTGAAAAACTACATATTTTCCATTTCAGGAAGAGATATTTCAATTGTCTTAACAAATCTCAATCATCCTGAAGAATTGTCAGCCATTTGTATATTCATTAACCATTAGATTACTGAATAAACATATGGCTGACAATTCTTCAGGATATCTGTACAAATATCAATGAACATTCAAAATCTTTATTGGTTATGCAAATTAAAACCCCTTGGTTGAAATTCAGGACATGACAGTTGTCAGCATACCACACTTATATTCTAAAACAATTGCTAAACTGCTCCCAAACTGATGAAAGAATACATTTATGATTTTCATTAAAAATAATACATTTATGATGTGAAAACAAGTAAAATATGGGCTATTCTTGACACACACAATATGAATTACAGCTTTCGTTGATCAATTCCATGCCACTAACCATGCATGACTATCATCATAAGCTAACAGAATAATCATATGTCTAATGTAAGACAATGTAATAATCAAAGGAGCATCACAGAAGTTAAATACCCAACTATTGTTGCTCTAAAGATTGCTGAAGGATATGTGAGCAGCATATTGTCAGCTGCTCCCAAGACGTTCATTATACTGTCATTCAAAATACATAGCTCTTTAAAGACCTTCAAGTGGGCAGCTGATAATATACTGAACGAATAGTTTCAGTATTAATAGCAAGTAGAGAACTGCTTCAAGGGGCAGCCAATGTTGGATGGGGAAGTCCTCCTCTTGAATCATTAACTTGTTTTGTTGCATGTCAGTTTCACACAGGTATAATCATTCACCCAGAATACTCAGCAAAAAAGATAACATATTCTGAGTAGTCCTTACTGTTTTTGAACTGTATGAAAACTAATAAATGCAACAGAAAACGTATTAGTTAACCACCGCATACACATGTAGGAGCAGATATTTGGGGAAGAGGCATCTAGAAATACCTACCGGTAAATAAAAAAAATTGTATGTGACAAGATGTACGTAACAGGATGTGTATATTCATTTACTAGTAAGAATAAAAGATGTCACATAATGGGAACAGCCCCATGTACCCTTCTAATCAGAACCTGACTGTATAGTGTTTATGATCTATAAGATAGGATTATATGTCTGGCAAAAAGTGTTGCCAATTTACACAAAAACACAAACAAAAGGAGATGCCAAAGTCAATTTAACATCAACCCGATGAACCACAACACCAACTGACAACCTTGTTAAAATGAATGTTAAACATCAAGGCTGAATTCATAGTAATCTCTTCATGAAGGCCAAACTAGTACATGCCAATTAGACTTAGCAACAATACAAGGGCAACCTGTGCTATTTGCAGCTTTAGAGCTACTGTTAGATGTTTGGGCAATTCTGTTAATTTGATGTTGATTCAATAATAAAGATCATCAAGATATCAAAGCAACCATATTCCTTCAAGTCTATCAACTCTCACTTATGTGTACTTGGGAGCCGGATATTAAACTGCAATACATCTAAGTAGGTGGAATAGACCAATATTCTCTAGAAATCTTAAACCAAAGTTTTTTGCTGATAAGGAGTAAGTAAGTAAAACAAGAACAAATATGTCAAAGACTTTTGTAAATGTAAATGTTGTATTCTGTCATAGAGATTTTTCAGGATAGAGACAATTTTGAAAGAAATTAAAATATATTTAGCATGATTTGAGACTTTGCCTTACAGTTACTAAAATGTATCCAATGCACACAATCAGGTTATAAATTTGCCAGTTATCATCAAATCATTTTCAAAAGGAAAGTCTCACTATGTGCTTTTTCTTGGTATTCCTGTTGCCTACATACAGTGGGCTACATTTCAAAATTTAATTCCTAATGTTCATACCTAGCTTTAAGAAAAATGAGAGCAACAAAACAAGTAGCATTAAATGATAAACAAAGATTGGCTACATCAAAACAGTCCCGATTCGGCTTGTAAGTCTGCCAAATAGATCTTGGCATTGACATATTTGTTTGAGAATTGAACAATGACCAAATGCAGTCTTCAGAAAAACAGGTGCCAGAAGATAAATTGATTATAGGGAAGGAATTGATTAAAATGAACTAGAATCCACTGTTATGGTGATACAGATGTTATTTGTTCATTAACGACCAAGGCGTTACATATTGTTTTTGTGTCCAAAGCTTGTTGCGGAGCAGAATTTCATTTATTGAATGGATAAGCAGTCAACTGCAATGTCATTATTTACCTTAATTTTCATACTGATTTTGTCTTTCTCCTGAAATTTGAAATACTCATTCATTTAAACTAGTTCATTAAGGTTGCATGATGCCTTTTTTGGTAGCATGATTTTTATTTAATTTTAATTTTTAAATGTAGCATTGAATGAAAATAATGTTGCAAATTTGAAGAGGAAAGGCGATTTGGCAATTTTTTTGTGTGTGGACAAGTTAGGGCGATTCTCAGTACTTGCTTTGGGCAACCATGTTTAATGTAAAATGGAGGCAATGAAATGAGGAACAGATAATGTCAAGCGATAGAAAGGTATGGGGTGTAGTGCCAATTTGAATCAAAGTTTTATGACAGAGAGAAGGAAACATTGTGATTGAGCACATATAAAACCCACAGCCAACATCTTGCAACAGAAAGCCATGATGGTAGATAAATCTATTCAACAACCACAAACAGACAACCAATTATATAATGCAAGAGCAATGCGGTTTGGGTTAGTAGACTAAAATAAGTAGCATGAAAGAGGAATTGATGTGACTGTGCATGTTGCCCTTCCCGATGACAAAAGGACACAAATGATATATCCAACAAAACCTTACATTTCCCTTTCAACGGATTCAGAACCATTTCTAAATAATTTGTTAATTCTTACAAAGTAAAAAATAAGGACAAAACCTGCTCATAAACTGTGCAACCTGTTTTTAGATTTCGTAATTGTTTGTGATTCCGTTATTTAGCCATTACTTCATGCCATATTTTGGATGACAGTGACACTTGCTTTCTTTTGTCATTAACAAGGCAGAGAGAGGGGTGTACCCTGTGAGTGAACTCTGTGGTTGACTACAGGAAGTGCAGTAATGTACCGACACAACAACTCTGAGGTATACTAGATGTTGGTCAATTAAACAGAGTACCCTTTGACAAACACTGTCTACGTCAGTTCAAGCTTCGAATTACAATTGCATCCCTGACTGGATAAATAACCAAATGACCCTATCCTGACAAATCTAGATATTTAAAGACTTTAATTTAATTTATTAAAAAAATTTTTGTGCAAAACATGGAAACTTTGAAAGGACAAAGTACACTAAAATCTTGATTTGTTGTTCATGCAAAACAACATAACAGCTAGTCCCTATAACTGAAAGCTTCCATGTATTTTTTGCTACTCACTCAGCTATTTCCATCAAATTTAAATATATCATTCATTTACATTTGTCAAAATTTTGTCCCAAATTTGTTGGAATTCATTGGAAGTTTTCATTTTTTCTCATAACTAGGAATCCTATTTACCTTTTAACTAGAGTCCTTCATGAAAGAGTTACAACATGGATATGGAGGAAAAAAAAGGTGCTTAAATTCTTTCTAATAAGAACATACAGTGAAGGGTGTTTGTTGCATAATGGTAGGAACAAAATGGTATTAAAATCATGGGTTGTCGTAACTCTTCTATGAAGGGACTCTGCCTATTGTGTGTGTGTCTTATTATCTACAAAGTCAATAAAAGATAATGCAACTTCTTGTTTCCTACGATTGGACATAGCCCCTGACCCTATAGTGTTTAAACCTCTCCACCCCGTCCTCAAACTCTTCCTCTAGCCATATCCGTAAGCTCCAAAATTTACCGTTATCTGGTTGCCTGGGCAACGACCTCCGACCGCCATTGATGAGGGGATTGGGTGTATTACTGGGAATGGATGGCAGCGCAGTGTGAGGGTCTCTTCTCCGATGGGCGTCTGATGTTGGTGAGGGCATTGCTTTTCCGTTAGACATGGCTGATTTGGAGTTGCTCCATGGGGTTTCTACTTCAATGGGTGCTTCAAAGAGAAAATGGCAACAGGAATTCACTATCATTCATTTTCTCATTTCATTGCTATTTTGGGTCTGGTTCATTCACTCTTTAATCTTGCTCATCAATTTACTAAAAATCATAAAAACCTTATCATCTGCTTTAACAATGTGTCATTATTTTTCACCATAGGACTGTTGAATATCTATAACAAATTACTGCGTAAAGCGCTAAGAACCTTTTTTTAACTACATGCTAAAGCAATGTTATTATTATTATTATTATATCACTGAATCTGGCAATCTGACTTGGTAAGGCCTTTAATAGATTAGATGTGAAAGTGAAACAAAATAAATTGAATTTAAAAAAAAACTATACAAAAAAAACGCTCTACAGCACAAAGGCTGAACCGTACATTTTTGTGGGAACTAAAAAGAAATGTCCCTTCTTGAAAGTAGAACTTCTGATAACCTTGAAGTTTATGTTTTGACTTGTGTTTAATGCCTGCTATACATTTTACAGGGCAGTTCTCATGTCTGATTATTGCATTCTAATACAAAGATTGGTACAGGTTCTCTTACCAGGCCTGCTGCCTCCCGTCCTCTTCTGAGCAACAAATAATTTGATATCATTCTCTTCTGAACACTGTTCTAAGATCTTTCTGCTTTCCTCACAGTGCTACAGAGAAAAGGACAGAGAGAGAGAGAGAGATAGAGAGAGAGAGGAGCAATATATCAAATTAGGTACTTATTTATCATTAAACAACAGAATATGAAAAAGGCATACCATTTCTTTCACAAAATGAAACAGTTTACTTGATAAAAAAGAGGGGAATTCCCATTGTTGGTATGTACGTGTACATGTAAAGGTGAAGGACTTTTGGTATTCTTGAATGGAAAAATACATCAAAAGGGGAGACGGGATATCAATTAATTTAATCAAGACCACTTCTTATACAGATGTACCAGTGGTTCAAATCAATTGCAAGCCATCCAATCATTGGATGATGTATTGACATGTGAGTGATTAGAGACTTTTGTTTGACTATATCTACCCAAACTCTTCATACATGTACATGTACTTTGGGGCCTTGATTGCCAAATAAGTCATATTTGTAACTCCTCTACTTTGTAATCCCTTTCAAATCCTGACACTTTTGATTTCAAGGAGACAGGACTTTGTCTATAAATATCCAAAAGACATGTATGAATGGGTCATGGTACTGGTACATGTATATTACACCATCCCTGTGACACTTGCAATCATTGTACTTCTTCTTCTTCTGTTTTGGCTTATTGGCGATTAGTCAGTTGTGACTATTGTTGCCTGTAAGGTGTCTGCAAATTGGAAAGTGTAAATCTAATTACTGGTAAAGAGAAGCAGACATTATCTCAACCTCTTCTGTGCTACCAAGTTTTTGATGACTTGGCAGAAATGAACTTCAAAGTACTCTTGTTGCTTTTTCATCATAAAAAGGTACAAAATACACCTGTATATCTCGTTGGAATGAACTTCACAATGAGTTTTCAGTAGGGTTTCTGTTTCAGAAACAAAAATAAATCCTCAACACACTATTCTTGGGCAGGATACGGCGCCCAAGGTACAAAGGGTTCATATCAAACAACTAAACAAAAACACTCATTACTGCAGGAAATTTAAAAGAAGCTTTTATTACTGGATTAAACTGTCCTGTATTCAACTAAGAGGGCCTACCTGGTCATCCTCGACGCAATGCAGTGAAAGCATGTTGGTTTGGACCCACATTGAGTTACGTAAGAACTTTATCCTTTCTTCCTCCATAGCTTGTAGAACCTGCAATGAATACATTAAAAACGAAATATAACCTCAAGAAGTTCATGCTCCTCCCTGACCCCTCTTTGCAAACATTTGTATGACTTAGAGGATACATGGAACATACAGTAGGCCCATAAACTGTCGGCTTGGACTGCTTCAAAAGACTGCTTGCAAAGGAGGAATTTAGTGAATTAATTTTATCTTTAAATAATATATTGTTACAGTACTAGCATTATATATCTTAAAAGGTGAACATTTTGGTTTCCAGTTTAAATAATGTACTATCATCTCTTTTCGGTAAATGCAAAACCATATTTTTTTTGTGGATTTTTTCTGAGTTCATGATTTGTATTTTAGATTCTATGAACTAAGGTTGCGTTTATCGACCAAATTTTTGGCTAGAATCAGGTTTCTCAAACGTCTTTCAGGCAAATTTAGAAGGTGATAAACGCAAAGCCTTTTTTTAAGACGCAAAAAGGTGTGTTTTGAATGTGACATACAGCCAGAATCACGTTTCTGAGAGATCGATAAACGCAAAGCTGTTTTGAACCTCACATACAAATAGGAATTCCCAGGCTAGTCTGCTTCCCGGGTCAAACGGCGCTGAGCAGCTGCGAAGAGACAAGGCCTTTATTGTGAATCGTGAAGAGACGATAAACGCGACATCCCGCAAATCACGATCGTATAGTGGGGTATGATAGTGGGGTACGATATGTACATATCTAGTTGCAAGCCCCGATAAACGCGCCCATAGATACTTGTACATATGAAGCAAAAATTTATATAAAGTGTACAAAGTTTAATTCACAGATTAATTTGATTTAATACATTATATCCACTTATACATTTTGTTACAGCTTTTTATCTATATTTTAATTTTTTTTACAGCTTTTTTATTAAGAAAAAAACAAAGTACAAGCTGTGCCCATAAACCAAAATTATTATGCTCAATATCTTACTAAGGAATATGAGAAATTACTTCAGGTTGGAGTTAAATCCGTTCCAAATTATAGCAGAATCCACTCCAAAAAAAAGAAAGAGTGGATGAATGTACTCTTTTGAGATTCCACTTTTACGAGCATGGATTTTCACTCCACAGTGAAGAGAGCCTCAAAAAGATTCCCCAAAGAGTTAAATTTACTGCTTGGAGCAGTTCATTTTCACTCCTAATCAAAGAGACCCACATTATGAATCCTATTCTCTAGAGCAAAGTATTATCATAAAAGAGTATTTAGTCTTACTACACATGTCTCCTCCATCTGACTCTCCCAGTCACTCCTGGCATCCTCAAGGGTCTTCACCCAGGTATGGTATTGGGCCTCTGTGAAGAGAGAGAGAGAATGAGAAGAGAGGGATAGTGAACGAGATACAGTATATATGAGACACATATGGGCAAAAGTAGACAGAGAGAGAGAGAGAATGAAAGAGAGAGAGAGAGGGAGAGAGAGGGAGGGAGAGACAGGAGCAATGTCTATCATTAAACGGAATATGAAAAAGTCATACCATTGCTTTCACAAAAGGAAACAAGTTACTTGATAATAAAGAGGGGAATTCCCATAGTTGGTATATATGTATACATGGTACATGTAAAGGACTTTGGGTATTCTTGAATGGAAAAATACAACAAAAGGAGAGAAGGAATATACATTTGTTTAAGCGAGACTACTTCTTATACAGATGTACACGTGGTTCAAGTCAATTGCAGAGAGAGAGAGAGAGAGAGAGAGAGTGAATGAGTATGTGTGAGAGAGAATGAGAGAGAAAGAAAAAGAGAGAATAGATAAAGAAAGAGACAAAATGAGAAGAGAGTACCATGAGTAAACAAAATGTGGCACAAAGAAAGAGAGCAAGAAAGAAGAAAGAGAGCAAGAAAGAAGACGGAGAGATTAAGAAAGAATGGGAGAGGGAGAGATAAAGAGAGATAGAGAGAAAAAGAGAAATAAAGAGAGAGAAGGAGAGAAAGAGAAAGGGAGGAAAGGGGAATTCCTAAAACAGCACTCTTGAAAACAGGTGACCCTCTTGCCCCCCCCCCCCTGGATCCGCCCCAGGGAGCCTTTTAAAAAACAGCACATCTCACTATCTATTTACTCATCACAGAAATCTGATATATATTTTTGTGGTTAATCAACTATCCCCATGGACTTTAACAACCACAAAGTAAGAGGACATTCGTCTGCATGACAATGCAATCCCCCTAGATAAGACTGGAAATGCTACTTTTCTCCAAAGCCACGGCTGCTACCAGAAGAGCCATCCCATGATTCCTGTTATCCAATTCCACTTCCCAAAATAACATGATCCTGTATCATATGACAGATCACAGTCGTTTCCTCTAGCTTCATGCACAGAATCCTCTTCTATAAAACTCTGAATTTATGGTTACCCACTCTAAAGCTCCAATCCTAAAGCTGCCAATTTTCTGACCGCACTTTAAAGTTTGGCATACTGATGTGAACTATGTTGAACTGACTGAGAAATGCATATTTTCAAATTGACAGATAAACCTTGTTCATTTTCATTCCAGCCCAAATTAGAATTAATCCAAAATAGAAACTTAAACTAATAGAAAACAACAATGGCAACACCACCAACAACAAAAAACCAAAACACACACACAACATTAATACCATATTATGATACATGAAATTAAAAAAAAAAGGAAACCAGAATACAAAATGTAATTACATAAGAAATAATATCATCTGTTAGAATTTCTCTTCATCCTCTTTATATATATATTACTGCCAGTGTATTCAAACATGTACTTAAAAACTTGATTAATTTAAAAGTACATGAATCAAACAATTAACTTTCAACTAATAGATATTAATGAATTAAAATGGCAATACTTTTTTCTTGCATTTCTTGTGTTCCCTTATGACCTACTTCATCATGAAGAAAATTCATTTGAAAAGGATACAATTGAATGATTCCTTTTACTCTGATTCAGCAGGGCTATCAACCCTTTAATAACCACAGTGATATATTATCTTAACTTGCCAAGACAACGATATCCTCTTTGGATCCAGAGAATACGTTCTAAGGCCCTACTTGCCACTGATCTAGGAAATAGGTGATTTGTCACGCCAAGTTCCTTAGCTTCACTCCGGTTCTACTTCAAAGTAAATACATGCCCAATTACATCTATCAATATGACCCAGTTTGCTTGTAAAGTCATGTACATGGAGGGTACAACAAAGGGATATATGGACTTAGGGTCAGTCTATTATTGCGCCAGGATGAATTGCATTTTGAGATGAAAATTAATACATAGGATTATAGCTTTATATATATATATATAGTGCACATATAGTGCACATGTACCTCAAACCATGGACCTATTATGAATGGACATTCATCGTTTTCTTAACGAATTCATTGTGATTGTCTCCGTCAATGTCGTCTCAATAACATTCCGTACATGTTTCTTCACTTTGATCTCATGATGGTCACCGCAGGGATGCCAACCTTTCAGAGCACAAATCAGTAATCGTAAGGCTAAAAATCCGTAATTTGGAGACAAAATCCGTAATTTTCTGCGCGACGCAAATTTTTCTGCACGCTGGCAAGCGCAGCTCCCGCAGGCAAGCGCGATAGCACAACAAGTTAAATAAAAGTAACATACCTGTTCATTAGTTGGTGTTACACGATGCATTTCCATTTCTTACTGTATTCTTCTTTAAAAGTCTGTAACTTCTTGCCACGCTTCTTAGTTGTGGAAGACATGATGATTGATATCTAAATCCAACCAACATGAGTTCTGATTGTCGACGAAAATCGACGAACGCTGTGACAGCCTGTGAGAAATCCGACAGTGTACACGGCGCTAGCGTAGCGAGGCCTGGCGCTGGCCCGGCGGTAGCGGCGCGGCCAAGAGAGGTATTTCACCCGGCCCCCGCTCGCGAAGCACATGTATGCACCTGCGCTGTGAAAGGGGTGTGCTAGATAACAAATTGTCCGATCGGAAGCGCTATGGGATTTCTATGCATGGATTCAAGGATGGCTGCGCTGCAATAGTCAAAAGTACCGGTACGTGCTAAACCTTAAAGTGCTAATTTTGAAATCGGCAAAATCCGGGATTTATGGTATGAAAACCGTACCGCCCGTAATTGGCCGATTTCCCGTAGAAATTACGGGAAATCCGTACTAGTTGGCATCTCTGTCACCGCCAATAAGCCGGGACAGAATCAAGAAAGTGATTTTAAACATGTTAATATACATGCGCAGAAGATAATAAATCGCTTAAATCATGGGAAATCGATGTGCAGTTCTGGTTAATAATTGGAAATTGTTGTTCCGTGTACTGTGTTCTATTTTAAAAAAAAATGTTGATATTACCAGATAGGTTTTGATTGGATTGTTTGTGATTTAAAATCCCGTTTTCCCCAATTTCCTCATAATATTCCAGAATTACAACGCACAGGGCTTATAAAGATCATGTCCTTCTAATTGTTTCATAAGGTCATTGGTGCGTGCAAAAGTGTGCAAATCAGTAATAATACATTTCATATCACCAAAATCGTCTGCTTTTCAACTTTGCTGTTCCCCATTGGGGATGTTTTTATTGAAGACATACTCTTACAGAGCACACCATCCAAACAAAACCGAAGAGAGGGAAACTGCTCCTTTGTCAATGCCAGAAAATGCTTACGCAGTCATTATTGTTAAAACAGCTGAATGTTCTCATTAAGATGCACATAATCAGAAGGCGGTGACTATCATTGGATCAAAGAAAGAATCACGTTGAATGTCCATCCGTAATAGGTCCATGCTCAAACATAGGAGAGACGATTTATGCTATCAAATATTTTCTTCAAACTCCTTACCCGTTAACTCATAGAAGTTTTTAAAAGGTAGATGTTATACATTCTACCTATAAAAGCAAATTCATTTTTCATCTATGCCTGCCTTCCGAAATTCATAATAGCCTACTTCTACTATCGCTCTTTTTTCTATACAAAATTGATGCCTCTCGTTCTAATGCTATCCAAAGCTCCTAACCGGTCGGGTTTAAACATTTACTTTATTTGGACTCCAGGAATCTCCAAAATAGTGGAGGGATCAACTAAGAAGAAGAAGGTACCCTTTAGACTCCTACTAAATAAATGTAGCTGTAGATAGGGTTTGTTAATTTATGACATATTGGTTAGCCCCCCCCCCTCCCTGAAAACGTCAAATGAAAGAGATGTACCTGTATGCAGTGGAATACAAGGGGATGATGATGTATGTGTACATCTATATTTGAATTGAATTGAATTGAACTTAATCACCTCTTTCATAAAAACATGCAAAGTCAAAGAATACAATAAAATATTTCTTAGAAACATAAATAAGCCAATAAAATGGAATATACACTGAAGGAATTGACAAAGTTGTTATGACACACCTTATATTTTACACACTATAACACGTACCTGCTTGCTCCACAGATGCCAGACATTTCTCTTTCTTTAGGGTAAGCTGTTTAAAAAAATGACACATGGGAAAAGAGATTGACTTCATGAGGAGTAGGCAAGTACACAAGAATCACATTGTCATAACACAATACAAAGCAATCACAATAATGGAGGAAAAAGGCTGATTTCTTTAGAGTTTCTTCAAAAGAAAATGGGGGCATGCATTTAAAACAAAATTGACACAAAAGCTGTATATATTCTAAATTTCTTGAGTGTGCTCTTTCTTTAGTTTTAAGCCTTCAAATGAGATGTAATTACAGCTCTCAAAATGGCTGGATTTTAAATATCAAATTTAGATAGATTGCAGATGTCTCATAAACTGTTATTTTAAAAGACATGTGATACCCAAAATGTCAAACCCTTACAGTGAAATTCTTGAGTCATTCTTCCAGGGAAGTGTCTATGTGTAATCATGCTCATGTCATGTTGTTATGACAGAGTGCTATTTTGAACTGTTCTATTTGCAGTCTTAAAAGCATTAAAGCAACGTCTTTCAATATATGATAAAATCATAGATTGTCATTTGAATCGGCTAATATTCAAACGTGATAGAAGTTTTTTTTCCTCATTCATTGTGGATCATGAAGCTGGCATGAAATGCTGGGAGTTTCTACAAATTTCTTTCTTACAGAAAAGATACAGAATCATTTTGATATAGAAGATAGCACTCATTATGTATTCTATCTTAACATACATGTAGATGGAAAATCCTTCTTCCTCTATATGTACACAATATGCCTGAGCCTGAGATAAACAACAATTTTGTTTTTGCCTGGTGCTATCATTAAAAGCAGATTCTCTCTGAGCTATATTCAAAGGAAAACCACAGTCCAAAGATGACAACTAATGAAAAACTTATGAATAAAAAATAAATAAAATCAATAATTACAAAAGATCACAATAACATGGAAATGATGACAATAGAGTCATATGTTTGTGATGTCACTATCTCACTATTCTTAAAGCTCTGGTCAGAAGGAACGCCAAACTCAGTCTATGAACTCACCTTGTCCACTTCTTTTGGGGCTTGGACCAGTCTCTGTTTCATGTAGTTCTCATCCGCAATGTCCAGCTCTCGTTTCCGACCCTCAAATGTCTTTTTGGCCTGAACAGTGAGAAGAGAAGAATGGATACTTACATGTAATAATAAACAAAATTGTAATTCCTTGTAAAAAATAAGATTTTTACTTCAAAAATAGGAATTATACTTAAAAAGTATGTATTTATTGTAAAAAATAAAAAATAAAAATGTGGGCTATAAAATATGCTCACTGATCTAGAGCAGTGGTCTTCTAAATGATGTATCCTAGCAGAGCCGGGATAATATTGGAGTGCCTTGAGCACCTTACATGGTGGATATGTGCGATTATAAAATATCCAATATTATTGTTATAACTTCAACTGTATTCACTACATCTAGGCTAAGAGAAGCAAATAAAGATAAATACCTTATACATGTATAAGAAAATACACAATGAATACTGTCATATAAATATTGTATTGCATCATATACCATACAAACCATTGGTTCATTGTAATGCCGTAATATTAGTTTCCAATAAATTTATATATTTAAAACCATTGACTATCCATTCATTTTTACAAATAACCATATACACAAAGCTTAAATTTATAGACTACCCCTTTAAAATGAGGCATTGGGATAAAAAACAGTTTTACCACAAACAACAAAAAAGTATTAGCTACATGTAGCTGTTTTTGGCACTCTTCAAGGCAAAACATCAAGAATTCTGCCCACCTAAATCAGGTTTACTTAATCCAAGTCTACATCACAGTCTGAAACCAGTATGATAGGAGCTAGGGCATCCTGGCTCGTCTCCAAACCATGTTTTTCAAACTTTTCACAAGTAGAGGATCGTTTTGGCATGGCGTCACAACTCGTTACTCAAAGTTGACAATTCCCTAGAGAGGTTCAAAGGTTCATGGAGCTCAGATTTTTCTCTTGGGTTTGGTTTGGTTTGGTGTAAGCCATTAATGTACATTCTTAAAGTCGTGTCTACTATTCTTCTAATCTGAAGTTGTAACCCAATATGTTTGTAGGTGAAAAGGCAGCTAATCATGTACATGCTAACTTCACAGATGATACACCACATACATGTAATCAATGGATAAGATTGGTGCATTATGCACTATGACTATTTTAAAGGGAAATCCGACCTTGATATCAAAATACTGTAGAGGAAAGCAGAGAAGTAGACTGGTGAAAATATGAATGAAATAGGACAAAAAGATATAAAGTTATGAATTTCTGAAAAGTTGCAATCATAATAGGTACGGGCTTTTCAATTTGGCTGATCGGGGAATGTCTCTGTGACAACTTTCCCCTTTGTTCCATAAAAAAACAATATTACTAAAATATCAATTTCTCGATAATGTATGACTCTGCAGTGTGTTTTTCTCTTGAGAGGACCTACAATAATATGCTTTCCATAATATATTTTATCCAAAGGGATAGCTAGGCACTTAAAAGAAAATATCTCCCATGACAATACGTTTCAGGCCTATAAAAAGATTCATTTCATTTATAAATATTCACTGGTAACACAAACGGCAGACTGAGGTGAACTGAATCCTAACTGTGATATCTATTCAATACAACGGGACACAATAGGCAGACAGTACTCATGTTTTACCTGCAAACATACCCACATTAACCTTTGACCTCATTCTATTGTTGCTTCTGTAAATACCATGCTGCAGGTCCTGAATACACAAACTTTTGAAGCACCCAGTATTTATGAACTATATTTAGAGTGCACAGGTACAGTTACATCACAAAATGCAATGTATTTAATACTTTAACTTCCTTGAAACTTGAAACGGCTGCATAGCTAGATTTCTTCTAGTGTACCTGTTAGTACTCAGTGACCACTTGCTGCTTGTCTAGATAACTAAATGACCAGCTTGTTGAAAGCATATTACAAGGTGATTTTTCTCTGCCTTCTTTGTCTCTTGAAAGAAAATCTATGCTCAATTACTTTGTACATGTATAATGTTACACATGTCATACAGTTTTTGAGTGATAGATCAATCCTCACACTAAAAGGTCAAGTTCCGGTCTGTTCATTTTTTGTGTTATCCTTTAATATCAAATATTATCTAACCATGGATCTCATCTACAATGTAAAACCCTAGAACCACAACCCTAAACCAGTAGGTGTCAAAAAAAGTCCTCAGCAAAAGCTACCAAAGCAAGTATTGCGTCCTATTTTTTCTTATCATTCTCAATTTCTTAATGATGATGATACGGTATACTTGTAGACAGTAGACTGATCTGCAAACATGGGTTATGTCTATATACAGATCATTTCTCTTGAAAATGATTAATGCTCTACATACATTACTAGACTCATACACTGTAGGCCAGAAATGTGTCATTTTTACCCGATATGCTCTTTCTTCACAGACAAGAATAAACAAAGTGGAACCTAACACTCTTGGTCAGTATCTTTTCTGAAAGATAATCTTCGACAAAAATATAATATATTTCAAAATAGCACACCCTATGACCAATCACATCAATATTAGTTCCTTAACTTATCATTAGAAACTTTCTTTAGCTGAGGCGGACTTGAAAACGCCTCAGGGTGGATAAGAATCACAAGTATCAACTGGGATGCATGGAAATGCAGCCATAACAACAGATTTCCTGATAAAAAAGTTCTTCGAGTCAATTAGTCACTAAGATCCCTTTTGGAGTCGAAATTCCTGTCCGTCTGACATTATAACAAATAAAAGGAGAGACAATAAACAGGCCAGGAAATGAATTAATAACACTTAATGTGTCATGTCCGAATATTGGACTTCGGATCTCACTTTTCTTCAAATTTAGATCTAGATTGTCGTCAATTGTCGCAAGGCTTGTGGAAGACTAAACTTGTGATGAAAAAATGAATTAAGAATTGAAAACTCATTGATGCATGATGTATCACATTTTATTTTTGTGAGAAGAAAATATGATTCTCCCTGGATGTCATTTACATTATCATTAAATGAAAATCAAGTCATCCATATCTCTTTCAAAATACATTGATACTAGTAAGGAAGTTCTTGCATAAAGTTTTTACATGAAGAAAAAAATGAAGACAGAAATTAAGAATGGAAATGAAAGCAACATCTGAAAACATATTTTGTAGGAATCGATGGTAATTTAGCTTCAGCAATCGTGAAGAAAGCTCTGGAGCATACACAAATTTTCACTTGTCTTTTTTCTGTGAAAAGTTAATAAAGGGGCTCCTATTATGTATGAACCAAAGTGTAATTTAAGACTGGATAGGAAGAACAGGTAAAGTAGCTTTTCCGGGTTACCCATGACAATTATGGAGGAAATGCAAAACTAAACATTACTGATAACCCTTGATCATGATGACCTTTGACCTTCTGCTTCCTGTTTCATCAAAGAAAATGCTTCCTGATATGATTTAACTTTGACACTTCCATACAAATACAATAGATATATGGCTAACATACAGTATAGGGTACTTGTAGTAATGACAAACTGCTTCAAGATATTCTAAACCATAACATTTCTTCTGTAAAACAGTAATTTGCAACATTAGGAACTCTGCAAATTCCTCCAGCCCCCTAAAAAGGCACCACCATATCTGGGTAGAGTATTATAGTTATGTATGTACAAGTATAAGTAGAGTGGCTGTGGGAGCTGCAACCAAATATTTTCCCTAATGTATGCAGACCTGCTTGTGTCTTACACATTCGACATGAACAAATAAGATAAGTGTAAATCTTTATGTGTGATTCCTCCCCCAAAACTACCCTAAAATTAAACCCTATTAAACAAAAATTGATAGGTTTATAAAGCTGTCAATAAATCTGATACCTTTTCACAGGCAGTGAAAGGATACACATCAATCATATCATATACACAATTTTAATTATAGTGTGATACTTGAGAAACAATTGGATATACAGTTGCCACTGGCATTATACAAAAATGATATGAAAGTAATTTTGAGAAGTTTTTATTACAACAATACATGTGAAACCCAGATTTCAATGTCATCCTGACATTAAACCTCTGACCATTCAGACCAACAACTTTCAAAACAGGAAACAAACTCTACTTCATTTTTATTGGAAACTCATCCAAGATACAATTAATGGGTAGATATTTCCCCTCTGCTCCTTTATTGCTGGGATGTGTTAGTGACATATAAAAACTAGGTTTGGCTCGTTAACATCAACATAAAGCCGTCAATCATTTTTATGCAACATTCATGCCACTTCAGATCCTACATATTGTCAGCACAATCAGGTGTGCCATATTTTCCAAATTCTGACTTGTGTTTTGAAATGAAACCCAAATGTTTTTGTTTGAAAAAAACCAAAGGCTGAAAGAGCTTTGAAATGGGGTTAGAGAGGGTGCAGTAAGGCATGCTGACAGAAGCTAGGCCCCCGGCCTGAAGGTACGAACAAACTGAGGAACTATTAATAGGTGCCTTCTGCCTCGGGGACTCCAGCAAGAATTCAAGACACTAGCTGGAACCTAGTTCCTACTTCCCTATAATTCATTAACCTAAAACTATCCAATCTCTCCTGCATTAGCCTACATTTATTAGGTATTTCTGGTATCCATAAATAATGACTAGCTTAGATGTACGATCAGTTTGACATTGCTTTATTGTTAAAGAAAAATTGTTTTATTTAAACTTGGGAAGGTCTCTAGCTTTTAAGCAATGGAAGAGCAATTGCAATCTGGCTTCTGTAACAGCATCAAACTCACATTGGCGCAACTACAAACATTGGATAATTAAGGAGTTATTTTATATACCTCTAATTAACTCCAAACCTCCAAATATTTTATTTTATTATTAAAACATATACATGTACCTCATGTATTTAAGGGACCTCATATATCCCCCACCCACATTGGCACATAAGGTAGCAAAATAATGACATCAAAATATTTTGAAACCTTTCATGTTGTTGTGGCAACCATGCCAAGTTTCCTAAAGGTGCAAGAATGGGTTTCAATAAAGAACACAGATGATAGACACTATTCCATTAAGCATTTGGAACAATACTCTCTCAACCTTATAAGTTGGCAGTGGGGATGCATCTTTTCTGATTGTGTAAATCCTAGAATAGTCATGACTACTGATAGCATCATCAGTCTCTACGGAATACTTTCTTTTGCATGCAGACTTATTCAGAAATAACAGGTGGATTTTTCTCCAAGGATAACATAAGTCAAATCAATTTGATTCTTCTAAATCCCTACAATTAAGCCCTTTAACCTGCCAAGCATCGTGAGTAGACTGAGCTCGATTGTGATTTATTGTAATAGAAAGACGAACATAATTGATTGCACTATCAGTTTTGGTTTCAGGCAAAAGTCATGCTCATTATGTCATACTTTACTCTGATGTTTGCTAAATCAGCTTGATGATGTTCCCATTTATCATTTAGAATGTTACCATTTGTATACACCAAATGATAACTTGCAGTATTGCACGCAACTCATTAACCTTGGGCCATGCAGACATGACTAATATTTCCTCTACTTCTGATTCAAGTTTGCCATTATTTATCATGCCATGATTAAATTGTGTGAAGTTTAGTACGACAACATTTTAAACATTGTTATGACTTGTAAATTGCAATCACTTTATAGTAACTACTCTTCAAAGAAAATAGAACTTGACATCATATGACCTGTGTGAGGAGCAATATGTGCAGCTTATTATTTATTTACATACATGTATTTCTGGTCTTTCCATGTTCATGGATTCAAAACTTCCTTTCAGATGTGGAGTGATTTATCATAAGGGTCTTACTAGCCTGAGTGTCTTACCTGTGTAACTTTGTTGTACCATTCCTTCTTGACAGCCTGTGCTTTCTTTGTATTCTCTTCAGGCTTCTTTCTCTTCTCCTTCTGTGCTTCTCGGAAATCCTCAATCTTCCTTGCTTCTTCCATCATCCTCATACTCAGCTGGACGTGGGAGTTCCCCATGGCTTCTGTCTGCACCAATAACTCATCCCACGACTTCCGAAGACCACTGCGCATTGAGATATAATCATCAACAATAGTATGTACACCATCTCCAATGGCTCCAAGATGTCTACTCAAGCCACAATAACTCCATGGTCAATATTCTACACAAACAAATGTATAGTTTCAAAGTTGAATCAAACACTATACCCCTACATGCAAACTATATACTGCATTGTACATACATGTACATGTATATCACTACCCTGAATTTAGCAAGGTTGCCATATTTTCCCCATGAGGCACCATTTTACTGCACCTGGGTAAAGAGAGCAATATGTCTATGTGTTTCTTGCCTATGGATGAGAGTGGCTAAGTTAATCCTTATTGGTGGTACAAGTATGCAAGTATTATCTACAAGAGGACAACATTTTTATTTGAAATGCAGGAATCTGGAGCAATATCATAATGGAAGGTATATAAAAAGAAAACATAGGATTGGACTGATAGCAAAATATATTCCAGAAGACACTTATCATCTACTCTGAGTCTCTGATACATACTACAAATAGGTGTGTCTAAAAGTGAAGGAATAAAGGATATCAACTTTAATCTCTTTGACACTTACATTAAATTGTGGATTACTCCAAAAGTGTGAATGACCTTCATTAGTTCTCAAATTCTCTACTAAACGTCATCTCCTGCATGATCTAAGCAAGGCATAGTGATTAGTAAAGAATTACCAGAAGAACATAAAAAGGGTGTGGCCTCCAGAAGGGGACCAAAAAGGTAGGAGCTTACCTCAGCAGGAACACCTTAGTTTGTTCCTACATGAACTTACGAGCATCAAGAAATCAAGTCTCAGAACATAATTAATGATGACATTGTGAACCCCTCCTGTATTTAAGCCCTTCCTGTCAATGCACAACAAAGCATGAACATGTTAGAACACTTGGCCGAAACTGACACTTTGTAAAAAGTTAGTTGCTTCCAAGAAATGTATAATGTTTTTCTACCACATTTACAGATCTTACCCAATTTCTTCCTTGCCTGATGCAGTCTTTGCCATTCTCTGTAGAGATCGCCCAAATGTGTCTTCCGCTTTTGCTCTGTAAGAAGGAAAAGGGTTGAGGAAATAAGAAATGCTAATATGCAAGGTTCAGCTCAGACAAGACAACAATACTAAGACCAGGCTTTGTTTGGTTTCAGGTCATTCATGTTGCTGCTATATCATTTTATCTTGACAGAAACCGTCTCAAACTTACAGCCTAAAATCATAAAGAGTCGATAATGCAATCATTAAAGGGCAATCCAACCTTTCTGATAAGTTCATCTGTATAAACTATAAAAGCAGAAAAATAAGAGAAAGAGAATGGCAAAAATTTGAAATAATAATAGACAGTTATGAAAGTTTGAAATATGAGAAACTAAATTAATGCAAATCTCAAATTGGCCATTTGGACAGTGGATTGTGATGTATTAATGGACAACTCTCCTGTTCGTCGTATACAAAAATTTCATTAATATCTGTTTTTCATAAGCTTTCTCCCTTGGGGCACTACTGGAATGACTTGGTTGGAACAATTTTGTCTTAGATATATTTAAAGAAGGGCATCAAATCTTATATTTTATTACTGAGAAAATGGCCTTCTGGCTCTCAACAGGCGATTTGGATTACTTATGTCACGATTTCAAGAACGATCTTTCTTATTAACAACATGTCGGCTACCTGAACTGAATGCGTTGATGTTTTCTTTTCTTCAAAAGAGATGATTTGCTCATACCTTTAAAAGTACTCAACATTCCCTTATTTGGTCCGAGCAAGCACAAGTACTTCCTTAATTTTATCATTCTGAAGACTAAATGTTATTACAACTAAGAAGGGGAAATAAACACATCCTTATTACGACTGTACGTGGAAGTCTGTCTAAATGATAATAACATATCACTATGGCGCAGCCTAGATGTACAGTGTACATTGTCAACCCTCCAGGAAATAAAAATAGGCCCCCTAAAAACAAACTCTACTTTATTAACAAACCAGAGGAATACTGCCCTTTATGATTATCTTTATGAGCCCAAGGCAAGCCTGGGACTGCCTGAGCTAAGATAATCAAAGACAGTGTTTGTTCTTGGTACATGTACATGTAGGCTATAGATCTATGACCTACATGTACAACTATGTGGTACATGTATACCGGTAGTGTCTACGGAAGGCGGTGGGGGGGTAAAACCAATTTTAAAAGAACTGATTCTGAATGAACAATTGAGCGTCAGATTTTGACACCTTGAATGGATTTTTTTAGAATAAAACAAATATTACATGAAATATTTTTGTTTTTGTTTTAGGAAGGAAAATAGACTTTAAAATATGGGGATAGAATTAGGTGCCAATGCAACGAAGGGATTAATATACTTTACCTTTCTTTTAATAGATTTTCTAGAGCCTTGCACATCTCCCTTCCATCTTTCATCCGTTTGAATAGCACCTCAAAGCCATTAGTGCTATTAAAGTCTGAATCCTGTAGATTAATACAAACATATTAAAACATATTGTTTAACATCTAAACTTAGTTAATTTAACTATTAGTCCAAAAGCACATGAACAATTGCATTGCTCCAATGTTTTGGACACATCATTTTTTTCAAACAGATATACAGTACATGTATGTGAACAAATATTAATAATAATAAATATATATTTTTTAATATTTTGTTTAAATATACACCAGGAGACTCCATAAATATTTGAAGGATGCGATGATTTAACAATTTTACCTAAAATAACAAAATTTAATAATTATTTCATTTATTTGAGTTAAAGGTACTATGTCCCTTTTGCAGCCAACCTCAAATTCTGTAGAACTTTGCAGGAATTATGAATATGTCATGTATGTCCTATCTGTGAAATTTAAACGTTAGCAGTGTCCTCATATTCAAATTATGCAAGGAAACCTGTTTACTTGCTAGACTTCACTCTCAGACACTATTGAGTGACTGACTGGCTTTTTTTCTTCTTTGGTAATAACATACATGAAAAGAGTTGTAAAGGGTACATGAGCATTTGTCTACATCAATAACCCACTTCTTGTGATGGCCAAGATTAAACTGATTGAATCTTTGCGCAGCATAAAACGTATGACCATTCGGTACAATTGTCTGAAAATCAAGACTATTACTTTTGGGCTCTATAGCCCTAAAGTCGATTTGACAACTAATAGTTGTTATTTTCCCACTTGAAGACATTTTCAAGCCCCACCTTTTTTAGGGAAGTTCTAAATTAGTATTATCTTTCAAATGCAGTTGGAATTTAACTTTTTCATTTTTTTGGCCTGCAAATGGGACATAGTACCTTTAAAAGGGTATGTAAGATATATCTCCACTCTACAGACATGTATTCTAAATTTATTGATGAGACGTACACTTATGATTTCAAGTGTTTTTTTCCCATTACTCCATCTGCTTCCCTTCCTTCTTCCTCTAAGCATGTTTCCGTACAAAATTCTTCCTATATATGGATTTTCAAAAAATAAAAAAAGGTCTCCATGATCTCCATTCATCATGTTTCTATTTACCATCTACGTATGTATACAAACTGTACACCTGTACATGCATGTACATGTAACTGCCAGTGGGAGGTGAAAAGAGAGACTCAAACATCTAAAGTGGTAATAAATCACCATGATAGTTAAAACCACTTAAATGTAAAATTGGCAGATATAATCTAATATCCTACTCTCTGCCTGGCTCAAGTCCCTCTTAAAACAATATACCCAGTACCGGTATGTGCGTAACTGGTTTACAAATGATTATGCAATCACTGCCCACACACGCCAAACAAACTTGGGTAACTTGGGGGAATTCCCTTGTATATCTTCTCTGTCTTGAAAGGAAGCTTCTAATAAGCCAACATCTTTTTGAGTACTATGAATGAGGAAACTGCATCAAAAATACAACTGTACGTGGGCAAAAGCAACCGGATAAACTTAATGGACGACAAGCCTATAAGCAAATATCTTTAGAAACAGTACATGCACAATTTGCTTCCCGTTGTAAAAAATTGTTTCAATTTGTAGTTTCAGAGATATAAATTGTGTACATTAATTAAACACTACTTGTACATGAGGGCCTTCATTTATTTCATTTACATTTCTTCCTTGTTTTCTTACATTCAATTCTACCCACAAAAAGTATTATTGTTGCGATCCCTGACCTACATTCATTGAATGTATGTCTCGACCATGATCTTCAAACAAGTTTTTGAAGAGTGAACTTGTATGACCTCCAATGGCCAAACAGACCAACACCTTGATACAAATACAATACATGTAATTTATATAGATGTACTGTACTGATACCGCTCAATCCAATCAGCTTTATTTCATGTTGACAGCATTTCATGTACAAATGTATGTACTTTACAAAATGTATCTGAATGAATCGTATGAGTTTATTAAACTGAAACGTAGTCTTTTACAGTACCTAAAGAAAGTACATTTACATGAAGTATGACCAGTGGTACATGTGGTAGTAATTGCAGTACCGGTAGTAGGAGTACATGTACATGTAGTAGTAGTAGTACATTTAGTAGCAGAAGTAGTAGTAGTAGTAGCAGTACTAGAAGTAGTAGCAGCAGTAGACGTAGCACTACTAGTAGTAGTAGTAGTAGTAGTAGTAGTATAGTAGTAGAAATAGTAGTATTTGTTGCAGTAGTAGTAGTAGAAGTAGAAGAGGTAGTAGTATTACTTGTAGTAGTAGTAGCAGTTATAGTAATAGTAGTAGTAGTAGTAGCAGTAGTTGTAGTATAAGTAGTAGTAATAGTTGTTGTAATAGTAGTAGTAGTAGTAGTAGTAGTAGAAGAAGTAGTAGAAGTATTAAGAGTATTAGAAATAGTAGAAGTAGTATAGTAGTAGTAATATATGTAGTAGCAACAGTAGTCGTAGTATTACATGTAGTAGTTGTAGTAGCAGTAGTAGTAAAAGTAGTATCAGTAGTAGTATTAGTCATAGTAGTAGTAGCAGCATTACTAATTTATCTGTGTGCAACTCTATACATTTCTGTAAAGTGTTCATAGACATCTTGGGTAAATGATGTAAATTTTTATAATAGTAAGTGTTTGTAATTCAAACTCATAATACACATACCGGTGAGACTACCACAATACACTGCTTTTGTGAGTAAGCCTTTTTCTGAAGATTTAGAAGTTCAGAGTCTAACAAGATTTCATCTGTTTTGATCGCTGAAGCAATAAAATTATATGTGAGACATTGTTTTCACAGGAGCGGACAGAACAAAGGGAAGGAAGCAAAGGAAATTGATGCCTTCTGTTGTCTGCTGAACTTGTCTGAAAATCTCATTGTGTTTGGATCAAAAGGGGAATTAAGAGTTTGAAGTATGAGGTCTCAAGTTAGTAATCTTATTAACACTTTGGTTGTTTTATCCACCTCTCTGCACATAGTACACCCCTTTGCCTCACATGCTATTTTGCACAAAACAATAGGCAAGAATAGATGGAAGGATTGCTTTGTACATCACAAAGGGTTTGCAAAATTACCCATTCTTGGTATTTCAACACCAGTAATGATTAAGATAATGCTGAAATCACTTAAATAACTTGAAATCTTTGGTATACCTATCCCATGATATAATATGATTTGGCACAGAGAGAGCATTTGTGTGGCATACAAAGAGTTCGTACATTTACTGATACAAGATTAATATTTGTACATGTACACTGTAGGTGGTCCGTCATGCCACAACAATCCTGACGCTCTAACACTGTCACCCAGGTAATAGCCAAGCACCCAAATTAGTAGTGCTCTAGTATATCGGGTACCCAATTACACCTGGGTGGAGAGTGGCAAATGTGGGTCAATGTCTTGGCAAAGAACGTTAGTGCCGGGCTGGGATCCAAACCCTCAATCCTTGAATTACGAGTCTAGTAAATGAACCACATGACACATTCTTTTCTGTACAATGAAAAAAGGGTATACTAACAGGATGGAGTGGAGCTTAACACTAACCTCGCATTCACACTACAAGAATTCACCGTATAGCCATACCATACTTATTTTTTTCTCTAGTCTGATTGTCTGAACATTATTATAAAGAAACAGTAAAATAGTACCGGTATAACAAAACATTGTAAAGTGAAACACCTGTTTAAGCATCATTTCAAAGTAACAATTGCTAAAGAATCAGCAAAGAATTGTACAAAATCGTTTAACTGGGCGGGGCTTATCGAGAGCGCACACTGATGATTAGTCTGCTGCAACATCAACCGACCTCATCAAAACTAGTTTCTTGATACATGTGTTTTCTAGTCAATCTTTACGCTATATGATGATTCTATAAATTGATTTATCTTTATACGTATTTTATATAAATGTCATAGAGTCAGAACAGGCTGTGAGTAGGATGTGTTGATAGACAGGAAATTAGGGTCTGCTCGTTCAATATCACAGCAATCATTGTTTCAATACAGCTTACATAATAAGTTGTGTAATTACAGGTGTACAGGTACATATAAAACCATTACCGGTAAGTTTAACATGTGATGTCATTTGGTCCAGTATATATAAAGGGAAATGCCACACTTTCTCTGATATACTTTATATCATCTCTTAAAGGTAATACAAAGTTTGGGGAAATTTTGAAAAGTGGGTGGATAGTGAATCTTTACAATTTCGATATATTTGGATGCCCCTGTGGATGTTTTATAAGCACTTAAAAATTTAGCCCCTAAAACACTTCTGCTTTCGAGAAAAATTGAATATAAAAATTTACCGGTGCTCCCGGTAAATGTTGATAAATTTCAAATAGCGCCTACGGCCGTGCAATAGTACATTATAGCTGCGACCATGAGAATTTCAGAATACCGGTATGTAGTTGTGATATATAATTTCCAAACGAGAATAGCTAATCGGTCAATTTTTGTCAAAAAACGTTGTTTTATAGCTTAATTAATATATTGGCCTTGAGAGGGAGCTATACAACATTAAGAGTTTTTTATTTACAATTTCATAACTTTAGACTCGATTTCAACCGCAACAACGATCACTGAATATTGTAGGATCGCATATGCTTCCAATATGTTCATTTGAACCAAATTCATGACCCCATACCAAAACTTTGTATTACCGTACCTTTAAAGTGACTTGGTAACATTGTTGAAGGTTGATGAAAAAAATTGCTTAGTTTTTGTATAAAATGTTACTTACACTGTACTATATTCCTTCTAGACTGTACCCTCTGACATGCAAAAAATCCTGAAAAAATTCTCAAACCACGAAGATATCTACATGTATGGTTTTCTTTGAAGGCGTCGATGTATGACACCTCTAACAGTGATTAACAGTAAATTCTCCCAACCATTTTTGAATTTTCCCAACCGTTTTTTCCATGAAAAAAGACATAAAACAGGTTATAAAAAATCTGTCAACCCTTAAATGTCTGGAATGGAATGTAGAGCCATTTTATTGCTTTGTGAGATTTCCATTCACTTAAAATGTAATGAAATTGTAATAATATAGTTGGGAGAATTAAATAATCTGTACCAATTTGTACCATGAATAACGGTCTGTTTTCACTCAAATTTTCAGATTATCTTTAATTGTACATCTAGCATTGAAATCAGTACCTTATCACCACTATCTCTCATCTGAACAATGTTACCAAGTCCCTTTAAGTGCCAGAAGGGAATAAGCTCTGTTTTAAATGATATGACTTCATGCCCTTCTGGCTCTCAGCAGACAATGTATAACTGGAAAAACTATTTTTTCCACATTAATTCTTGCTCGAGTTTGGAAGATACATGTAAATTCAATTCATAACCTGTACAAACAATATCTCTCCCTTTTTTTTTTTTGGGGGGGGGGGGGGGGAGGGGGGAGCTGATGGTTGGGAAAATATTTTTTTTGAGTACATTTTGTGTTACTGTTGTTATTGCATAGCAATCATTGATAAAGTGAACCATATGGAATATGTATATTCCTACTTGAGTAATAATTCACGATCATCTATCAGTATCAGTACTGACAATGTGTAGCATATTGTAAAATGTAAATGACGTTCAAATCACACTGAGAGGTTCAGTTTTGACACAAACGCTATTTCCATATACAGTGCATATGAAAAAAGTGTGCCCAACATCCTCGGAGGTATCTAAATATATCAACATTTAAAAGAATCGCTATCCGGCCATTTTCAAAATTTCCAAAAACTTTGTATAACCTTCAGGCTTATTAAATGTGCAGAAAATCATGATTTCAAATATTTGTTTCCTTCAAACGTGAGCTCTTGCCCACACTAATTTAACTAAGAGTATACATGTACCAGGTACATGTAGGAACCGGTGGTCCGAGAGTGTATACAGGAATTCAACCCACATCCTCTTTCACAAATACAACATAAACCAGAGACATCCCTAAACTATGACGCTGTGTAATTTCCTTTTTCAAATGCAACCTTGTAAAACTGAAGCAGTGATGTGCATCCTCATGGTTTGAACAAGGATCCACAGTCCGAACAAAATGCAATGCATTTTCTAGCTGAAGGATATCAATGTTATTTAATGCCAATCTGTAACATTGCTCACTGTCTGATATTGATATCTGCTGAATTCATGACCCTTGGGTTCATGAATGGTATAAATGTTGTAAAAACATAGAGAGGTCCTTAATTTTACAAGTCAAATCGTTCCTTTAGAATAAGGGTAAAAGGAAATTTTGGGAAAAAATGGTTCTATGATGTTTCCCTTTGAAACTTTCCTCTTTATAATGTTTCCCTCTCGCCTAAATCACATGACATGATTCTTCAATCAGAGGAGGCCTGCACCTAATGTGTCTGGAGGTGTGTTACATTCTAACCTGTTGAAATCTGGTATGTCTTGAATAGCACCCATTTAAATGTAGTTCCCTTTGGCTTATCGATGGCAGAAAACCTGTCAACGTTAACGCTCTGAATCTAATTAGGGTTCATAATTAAGCTTCCCAGCAACATAGTAAACATGGCATGATACTGTCTAGATGATGAGACACACACAACATGTAACCCTCTTCAATCATACCCACAGACTGGTTGTAGGTCATTCACACAAGAGGAACTTTACACAGAAACATTCTAAGAGTCACCGTTTAGCAAAAGGGATTGTAAACATGGGATAAAATTCTGTTTATAAACCCACTATACACACTGTACATAGAGGAACAAGGTGGAATAAGCCTATGGGATTGAAAGAATTCTGTAGTAAACGGGTTAATGAAATGTCATATAAGGAAACCAGGTTTTGGGAGGTCAGCTACATACGGTAAATGTACATTGTAAATGGACATGTAAATGTTCATATAAATGGGTCCTACATGTAAGCACTGCTCCAGAACACAAGATTGCATCAGCATGTACCAGTACTCTTAAGTTTCATCAATTTTCAGGTCTACTGTTTTCTGCAATGAGTGACATTCACACTAGAAGTAGGTACACCTGTTTACTCCTCCCCCCTAAAAAATAATACACATACATCTTAGGGTATGTTTATGCTCAACTTTTTCTGGCCAGAATCAGGCATCTGTTACGCTTTGAGTTCAAAACACGGTTGCGTCCTTTCTCACTTTTGTAAAATCACTGAAAAACGGCGATCACGATCGCCGATCGTAAACTCACAAAAAGGTGCGTTTACAATTTGTAAACGTATTTAAATGGGGTCAACGCACTGACCTCGAGTGGGTCTGCGTAGCATGCACAGTGCAGGTTTGCGAATCCAGCAGCAAGAATTGCCTGGAGGAACCAGAGAAGTGAGCATAAACAGTACACCGTGGAACTGCGATTACGATGAGCGTTTCAATTCGCTCATACTGCCTTCAAAATTGAGCTTAAACGCACCCTAAATGTACAAAGCGATGTTCAAACGTCTATCCCGATACACAAGATTTTGATAGATGACAGTCGATCACACCAGAAGGAGGAAGAACTTACTCATATGCTATACAGTTAATTATGTCAAGTCTGAATGAGGGGGAGGGGGGGGGGTAGGGTAAGCCAATGAATGCTCTCCATCTTACAAAAATAGTTTGTTGTTCTCATTGGCATGCTGTTTATAGCACTTGCTAAAATATTGAGGTAGGAACATGAAGTAAATGCGTCACATCACATTACTTGACTCTTCGACTTCTTTTTTAAGAAGATGGATGCTGTATATGAATCATTTGGACATCAATCAAAAGGGTGGCATTTAGCCTTAAAGGTGGGTTTAGAGTGTATCTAACTTTGGAAAACAAATATTGAAAAAATCTGTCCAAATGGAAATGAGAAGGTTAGGGATAGTGTTGGGTCCAAGGATGAAAAAATGTATGGCAGTTCAAAGTTGCTTGGTACATGTACATGTATCTTATCATCCCCCTATCAAGTATAAAAAGCGTTGATATAAAAATGGAGGAAATTAAAGCTTCATCAAATAATTGCTCCATTACAAATTCCTAGGCTAAACAATTTTCTTAATTAAAAAACGGGACCAAACCCTCTACTGAACCTTACAACTATCCCTAACCTAAACCCAACATTTAAATCTACATGTATCGTTGTTGAAATAAAGTCAACATGTCCACTGACCACAGCACATCTTGGGTCAATGAAAACAAAATCAATTCCACAGCATTATTAAATGTGGATAATACAGCTTTATTATGTAGGTATAAAATATATCCGTCAGGTACAAATACATAATACACAGCAAGTATTTTGCCTGATTGCCTCTATGATCCAGTTTCTTTATATATTTTGTGTGTGTTTCAATTTCACTTTACGTCCATAATTATGGTAACAACACAAATTTGTTCCAGATCTGTGGGCAGTGCTCCTTAAGATTAAGTGGATTGGGGCTAATAATAGCATGGGATGGTTGGCTAAGTTTAGGACCTCGAGATCCATGGATATGATCCAATTATGTTCTGCTTAAATCATCTAATTTATGTATTCCTCCAGGTTCTATTTTTAGGGGGCAACGGCCGTTACGGCGAGTCAAGCTCCCAACTGGGATCTGTCATCATATGTGAGGCTCTTGCGGTGCGATCCAAGTGCGTCATTGCCGACTTTAGATGGACATTGATTGTAGCAAAAGTTGGAGGAGAAATTTGTCACAGCTAACTAGCTAGCCCCTGGAATTCACCTGATTGAAAATATCAGATTGCAAGGGGGTGGGGGTCGGGAGGGGGTGTGGAAGGTACATGTAAGGTTGACCAACCTTTATGATCCTGAACAATTTGTTTATAAACAAATAACATAAGTGACAAGTCAAACTTGTTCAAATTTTGAAAATAACATTCTAAAATTTGTTTTGCTTTGAACTCTATGCAAATTTACAGGGCTCTTTTCTGATTCGGGGGCTCTTTTGGGCATTTCGGGGGCTATTTCGCCCTGAGCCCCCGTGTATTTTTTTCACTGATCTATAACACATAAATATAGCGTTCCCTTGTTCTATCATACTCAAATGCAAAAAAACACATTTGATTTTTCGTTTGTTTTAAAGAAGTCATAGAAAAGCATTTCAAATTAATATTGTTAAAAGCTACATGTAATATATATCAATCAATTAAAAAATATGATTTGGTGAACATTCCATCATATAACAATAGGGGGATATACAGTGAAGGATACCACAAAAAAACATTTCCAAAATCCTTTGTCAGATTTGGGGTCTGAATGAACTCTCCACTAGTTGATGAAAGTTTAAATGTTGGGGAATTTTGAGCCAGAATAGAGAATACAAAAGATACACATGTGAATGATTGTGCACTACCCATCAGATAGTTATTTACATCTAGGGAACAGCCTTTAAAGTACTCTATCTCTATTAAAACCCTAAAATATACATGTAGAGAATGTAAGAAATTACACGTACCATAAAACAAACTAGATGGAATTCGACTGCGCGCAGTCGAAAATGATGCCTCCGTCATAGAGCAATTTTACAAACCAAAACAGAAGAAATTTTTCAAATTCAAGTTCAATTGTAATCCATTAACAGGTTCTCAGAATATCGTGATTACAAACAATTTCTCATATACATATATGACCCTTTGAACTTTGACCTCATGATCCTAATATCTACTCAGCTCATTGGCTCTGCAAGATATCCAGACTTAAATAGTAATCCATCTGTCAGTTCTAATGAGAATGCGTTCACAAGCTATTTTTGCATACATAATGAGCCCATGACCTTGGACCTTATGAACCGAATCTACACAGTTCATTGGCTCTGCAAGATACATAAATGATCTAAGTTTGGCAGGAATCCATCAATCTGTTCTAATGATAATACGATCATAAGCTATTTTTGCATACAAAATGTGCGCTGTGACCTTTGACCTTGACCTCATGATCCCAAAATCAATTCAGTTCATCAGCTTGGCAAGTAACATACATAACCTAAGTTTGGCAGGAATCCATCAATCGGTTCTTGAGATAACGCGATCACAAGCTGTTTTTGCATACATAATGGGCGCTGTGACCTTTGACCTTTGACCTCGTTACCCAAAATCTAATAAGTTCATCGGCTCTGCAAGTAACATACATGACCTAAGTTTGGCAGGAATCCATCAATCGGTTCTTGAGATAACGCGATCACAAGCTGTTTTTGCATACATAATGAGCCCTGTGACCTTTGACCTTTGACCTCGTGACCCCAAAATCTAATCAGTTCATTGGCTCTGCAAGATACATACATGACCAAAGTTTGGCAGGAATCCATCTATCGGTTCTTCAGATAACGCGATCACGAGCCGTTTTGCATACATAATGAGCCCTGTGACCTTTGACCTTTGACCTCTTGACCCCAAAATCTAATCAGTTCATCGACTCTACAAGATACATACATGACCAAAGTTTGGCAGGAATCCATCAATCGGTTCTTCAGATAACGCGATCACGAGCTGTTTTTGCATACATAATGAGCCCTGTGACCTTTGACCTTTGACCTCCTGACCCCAAAATCTAATCAGTTCATCGACTTTGCTAGATACATATATGACCAAAGTTTGGTAGGAATCCATCGATCCGTTCTTCAGATAACGTGATCACGAGAACGGGACGTACGTACAGACGTACGTACAGACGTACGGACGGACGGACGGACGGACGGACAACCCGAAAACATAATGCCTCCGGCTACTTCGTAACGGAGGCATAAAAATCCTGCACGAATATGGGAATACCACTATTAAGCTTTAGAAACTTTGGGCAGGACAGCAGGAGTACATGGAAAATGCTATACCGGTGTGCTGTGACAAACTCCAATCATATTCAACAGTTTAAACTGACCCAATTTCATACCAGTACCCCTCCCCCTCCTCAAATTCAGACTACCCAAATTAATTGTATTAATTGTTATTTGTATAACTATACAAAAACTGTTTAGTGCTATGATAATAATTAATTATTTCTAGTTTGAACATTGTATAGTGAAATGGATGTTTGAGCGCCATTTGAATGAAAACTTGATGAAAAATGAAGGTCCCGTTCAAGTCTAAACTTTGTACTGAAACCGTATACTGTATCTGGGTAGAACCGAGATGTCAAGTGACCTCTTTAAATCTAGTCTCTCTATAATTTATAACGTTTCTTTATACAATGTTGTTATCCAGTTTGTGCACCCCTCTTTCTACAGTATGTAATGATTCTTTATATGTTTCTTTACAAGAATTTCATATAAATTTCATGACATCTGAACAGGCATATTAGTTTCAGAAGAACAAAGCACTCTGAACCCTTCAATGTATGTCTCGTCTAATTATGCACAGATATATATCTGCCAGCCAGTTTCCTGGCCTGAGTCTAGACATGTACTTTACATTTTTGCTTGAAAATGATCTGCTAATGTTCTTGTATAGTATCAACAAATATTTAAACTTAAAGGCATAATCTGTCTGAGTATTCCTCACAACTCACAAGTACTTGGAGAAGCCGGCCATACCAAGTAAAGCCTACGGGTGTAAATGAATATTTGACAAGTTGCACAATGCTGTTTAATGGGTGATCAGAAAAGGAAGCCGCTCATAAAGTTGATAGGCTTACTAAATCACATGACAGACAAGTCATCCTACAGTATACATGAATATATCTCAGCAGGGCTGGTTTCTTACTAGATATTCATGTACATGTAGTTAGCAGTTGCTCTAGTCATATAAGCCGACCATTTCCAAAATACCCTCTTGGTCAAAGGGCTTAACTGAGAAAGTTTGAAACATGCCCAACAACTTCCATTTCCCTAAAGAAAACAACTGTTGACAAAATTCTTTTCTCAAGATATTTACATGTACACCTGTAGAAAGATGAATGACTACATTAAAACAGCGTTTTTCAACAAGGGTGCCACAAGAAAAATTAAGTTATGTATCAGAAACATATCAGAATATTGTTAATTTAGTGAAAACCAAATACTGGTATTAGAAACTGACAAGAGTACATAGGTACTGTATGTGATTTAATAATTTTCACTCACATTTAGGAATAGGATAATTTTAAGCAGCGAGGTTCCTACATGTATGTAAATACATCCCTACATTCGGACACACATACATTTAGAGGTGCCCGAATATCTTTAGAACTGTTTGAAAGCGAGATGCCCAAGTATATCTTAAGTATATTTAAATCTAGGTTACATGCTTGTTCACTTCACGCGCTCAAAACATTTAGAAACATGATAATCCTGGACAACGAAATGCCTGAATATCGTCATATTTGTGTATCAACGTGCTCACATACATAATTTTATTTCTCATCTACAACCTGTAGTACATTGATTACGGTACAACATATTTACACTATATTGGAAATATCAATTTTGTTCTCGTTTGCTTGCATAATTTAGAAAAAATGTGCCCCCCATTAGGGCTGCGACGAGTAGTCGAATGCTCGAGTACCCGCACTGTTGTCAACTACTCGAGTACGATTTCTCGTACCTAAATATTCGGCAGCAAAAAAAAAAAAAAAATCCTGGTCACCTGGCACTGTCCAGGCCGACGCTTACCAGTGCCAGGGAGAGCGCCGACCGCCGGCATGGTACCGTTGGTAAAAATGTTTCCCAGCTCAAGCACTGTCAAACTCACCACTCAGAAACTGGGACCAAATGTCGGATTTCTGTTTGGACTGGGAGGAAAATTGATTATTCTGCCATCTTTGGTTTTTAAAACAGCATTGTTTACCGTTATTATTATTATTAAATCGGCGCCTTAAACTGCAACTCAAAGTAAAATAGGGTGAGTTTTCGGAGACGGACCTGGGATACTGCTCTCGTGGTATGGTGGTGGCCAAAAAAAAAAAAAAAAAAAAAATTATTAAAAAACAACAACATGGCGTCTGAATATTCTAGTATTAGCTTGTAAGCCTGGGAGTGTACTTGGGTACCTCATTACACGGTTGTGCACAGCATTCCCCCCTATGTGTGTTCATGGCACTTGACAAGTGACGCAAAATGAGTCTTCTGAGATTAATTTGGGATTGGGGTGACACAAAACTTGTTAATTTTTTAAAAGGGTGTCGGACTGAATGAATGATTGAAAAACGTTACCTTTAAGTACATAATCCATAACCCACAGAAAGAGGAAACCTTCGTCGTAACTTTGCCACTTTCTGAATCATTTGGTGATTGCTCTGATCTAGTAATTAAGGGAAATACACCTGGAGATTGCATTTGTGGTGTAACAACAATTAAATATTGGTGTCAAAATATTGTAGTAGAATAACTTCATCTATATTAATGTTTATAATTACATGTAAACAAAGGCATTATTACCAGAGCCCATATCTTCTGTACAGTGTATACATTAGCTAGTATACATTCCCCCTATTCTCCTAATAGTGAAAAAATGGAGGTAAACAAACAAAATTACAACATACTTTGCCTACAGTATGTGATACACAACAGCACAGTTCAATTTTATATGAGTACATGACTTATAGTTAATGTGCAAAGGAACTCAAGGTACCGTAATTAACGTTGTATAAACCGCCCTCGTGTATTAACCGCACCCCTCTTTTTCGCCCTTAAAAATCATTACGGTAATGTTAATTAAAAAACAGTAGGGACCTAAGATAGAACCTTGTGGTACACCATGTAATAGAAGAAAAATTGGAGGAATTATTATTATAAACTACATATTGAGATCTATCAGAAAGATTACTTTCAAACCAAGATGACAGACAAATTTAAGTGTTGTTCTAGTTTCCGAATGGTGAGTCAACACACCGATTACCGAGCTGGGAGACATTGCCAGGCATAGCGCCAGATGGAGGGGCATAAATCGAAACTTAAAAAAATAAAAAATAAATAAATTAAAAAAAAATTTATTTTTTTTTTTTTTTTTTTGGTGTACCGTGTATAAACCGCACCCCCGACTTTGATTTTTTTTTTCGGCGGCGAAAAGGTGCGGTTTATACACCGTTAATTACGGTAATTCAAATATGATGTACGATGTACAATGTACATTTAGTTTGAAAGATGATTGTCTCTACATCATGTGAAATATTACAAGCATACGTCAATGTACTTCCTAGCACAAGGAGCGGCTACATTAGCCCCATCTCCGGAAGCGCTACCATCTTTGTATGGAAAAGGTTGGCAACTTTATGTCAGTTTTACAAAAGAATTCCCCATACTAGATGGTTATTTCTTTCTACGTGAAAAGGTGATGATATGATCCCTTTCAGTACCCCCCCCTCCCACCCTCCCACCCTCCCGGCTTGTCTTCTCATACAGTCAAACCTGTGTTTAAAGACCGCTCAAAGGGGGACAATTGAACCTGTGAACTTTATACACGTATGCAGGTGGTTCTTACAGGTTCATTCAATACAGTTTCCCTCAATACAGCTTCCCTCAATACAGCTGACAAGAGAACCACTCTTCACAGGAAAGAGAAAATATGGTCTTTATAAACAGGTGGCTGCTAAAGCAGGTTTGACTGTTTTCATTTATAAAAAAAAATCTTTACAAAATATAGCGGATTAAACCTGCTTCACTGTCAATTAAACAGACTCCAAAAAGAAAATCAAGAGTAAAGACTTTTAAAATCTATTGATTGGTGTTCACACTAGAAAGTGATAGAAATAAACGTCAGTCAGAAACTACAAATGTAACCTCTAATTAGCCTACATTTCCATTGTGTAGGTAATTAAACTGGGCAGGTATCTCTCTCTGCAAACATAACAGTTATGATAATGGTCTATTAATCATGCATCTGTAAATAAATCAAGAGGCTTTGTTTTCTCTCATGATTGAATGAATTCATGGTCATAAATATTAACGCTCATCAAGTCTGTTTCAGTTTCAAGAACATGGAAGATATTATTGTAATCTTACCCCTATATTAGCACTATTAACAAAACGATGCAAAAGAAGAAGAAAAAAGAAACTCACTCAGAAGAATAGCAAGAAGAAGCAGAATATTGGAAGAGGAAGAGGAAGAGGAGAGGAGAAGCAAATTAAATGACGGGCAAAAGATACATACATATCTATATACTGTATAGGTCTATCAAATCAATTTTAGATCAATCAAATTTTACACTTGAACTTTAGTTTTCTACAATCATAGTGAGAATTGAATACAAAAAGTCAAACAGGTACTAAGTATTTACTCTACTCTGATTCTGAAGTATACATGTATATAGTCTTTAATTAGGTCGGCCAATTACATATTACAATTCCAACATCTCTTCCATTACAATAACATTACAATACATGACACAGAATAGCTAACTGACCATTTATTTTTACAATTTTCAAGTTCATATAAAAACAATATGAATCACACGCTATCTACGAATCACTACCGGGCGCCGGGCCGAGCTCGAGCCGAGTCAACAACCTGTGCCTGAACTCCTCCGTTGGAGGTGCGCTTCGAATACCTGCACCCCCGAGTGCCCATTCGACCGAAGCCAACAAAACCAGGCACAACTTAGTAAGGTCCGATGCAAAACTTACCCAGAAATTGTCCAAAAACTTCGTCATCATGTAGCTTCCAGGAATAGTTCAGGTCAGAATTTAAATTTTAAAAATTCAGGGGTCCAAATTCATTTATGAGTGCACATACAAATATCGAGCGAGACCACAGAGAGTGCATGAGTGGGGAGGTCTGTATGGGAATTGAATTATTTTGAACACGGAAGTAAAGTTACACCGTATAGGTCTATGTGTTGATGAATGTGCTCTACTAGGAAAGCAGGACAGCTGAATAAACGTGCATTAACAACAATGTATGCGTGATACGTAATGAATCCGGAAGTTTCGGAAAGAATTTAGGATGTCTTATGAGAAGGGTCTCAAATGCACTAACTCATTCTATATGAGGATCGGAGTAGTTGACAAACCCCAGTTTGGTTACCTCATGTCCCATATTCTTTGCTCTTTCTTTATTCTTCCCATTCCACCAAGAGATAAACAAACAAAGCAAAGCAAGGGGGGGGGGGGGGTCAATTCTAGTAGGCCCACATGAATAGTAGGACATTTTTGTTTTCTAATTCCGAGTTACCCCCATATTGACCACCAGTTTGGCGTGTTTGGAGGTTTGTCGGAATTCACGATTTCTGGGTCACTACCCCCTTAGCAAAAAAGCTAGATCCGCCCCTGATATATGCAAAAATATGATTAAACCAAACAATCAGTTAGGCCGACTTACGAATATCACTTATAATGCCAATAATGAGAGAGGGAGAAGATGGAGGAGTAGAAGAAGAAGAAGAAGAAGAAGAAGAAGAAGAAGAAGAAGAAGAAGAAGAAGAAGAAGAAGAAGAAGAAGAAGAAGAAGAACGGAAGAAGAAAAAGAAGATGAAGAAAAAGAAAAAGAAGAAGGAGACCGGCGCTTATAGGGTAATTATCGAGTACTGTACTGTAAAAGCAACGAATACACTTCAAAACTTTTACGAATGTTTATATAAGTACTTGCAGCGTTTTTCTCCACCATACCTTTCTGATCTCATTCATATAAAACATTCCAGTTAACATATACGGTACAATATATCATCTACATCTGCTGATTCACGAGACATCTATATATATAATATATACAGTATATTCATTATGTTAATGTCTGCTCACGAGCATCAAACAATATAGTAAGTTTTCTTTTGTTCTTTCATATTTTTAATCATTGAGTTATTTTTTCCTTTGTTATGTACCTTTTTTAATTACTTTTAATTTGTTATATTTCATTTTGATGTAAGGAGAGAGGAAGGGAAGAGAACGGAGGACGAATTGATCCATTAGCACGCCCTCCCCTCTAATCGAGGCCCTTGTTCATGAAACAGAGCGTTGATACAACTCCTTCTTTCTCCTAATGATCTAGTCCCTACTCCCCCCTTCCCACAACAAAATACCCCACCAATTATCCGGATAATCCATAAGTAAATGAAATGGCGGTGACTTTCCCCTCAAGAATTTTAGTTTCTCAAGCAAATAGTACACCTTTTTTTTTAATCAATGTGACAAATATTTGCATAACAATGCGGTTCATCAAAACCCACGGTTGAATAGGAAAGTATTTTTCCAACACTTAAATTTGTTGTTGCTATACCATATCTGAGTTGTCCCTTAATTAATTTGAAGGTTGAGTTCTCAATAAAAATAAATTGTTGAACTTTTTCATAGTAGAAATATCCCTTGTTAAGGAATGCTCTTTAATGATTTCATATTCCAAAATAACATGATAAATAAAAGAAAAGTTTGGACCGAACTGTCATGCCATGTGGGATGTTTGTAGTCCATATTTGAAGAGCACCAGTTACCTCATTGTTATTGATTGGTTATTGATTATTGGTTATCGGTTATTGGTTATTGATTATTGGTTATGGATTATTCCGAACCATGCAGTATATATACATCATCATAACATAATATACAATACATAATCAACCTTTCGTAAACATTAAAATCCTGATTTAATATACATGTATTACAATATACAGAGACTATAAACTTAATGTATCATATTAAGTAATTTATGACGCATTCCACTTCTTTCTAAATGCTTCCACTGGAGCCAATTAAATTCCAATTCAAAACGAAGTGATCCGGTATCAATCGTCAGAAAAGAAAGTAACAGATAATGTTTACATCAAAGAGTAACCTAAACCAAATTTATTCACGTGATTAATAGAAGCATAAAGAGAAGAAGAAACGGATAAAAAATATATAGAGGGCGCCATGTCAATATGTGAATTTCTGTATCTTGATTAATTCTTATATCTATATTGATGTCTTGTCATTGGTGGATCCAAGATTCTCTGACGTGAGGATGGGGGGGGGGGGGGATGAAAATAAATAAGCATTACATGGGGATGGGTTCATGTACATAGCTTCGTGTGTAAGTTGTAATTTGTTTCGATTTTTCTTCCCCTGATGTTTTGTTTTACGGAAAAAGGGGGAAGGGGAAAAGGGTGTGAGCTGACCTCTCCACTCTTTGATGAAAATAATAGACATTGTTATCCACAATACCTAACTTCCCTTCAATCACCTCTATGCCATCATCAAATAAAAATGATTTAAAAAATAAGGATAATAATATACTCAAATTTAAAAATACTCATGTGCAAGAGTCAAATTAAGATCACTTCGAGGTACTAAGTCATCATGATTATGGATACAGGCCTTAAATTAATCCAAGGCCACCAAGGCCATGGCCTTGGATGCCCCTTTGATTGGCCTCAATGCCCCTCTCATTGGCCTTGGAGATTTTTGGTGCCCTTTCCAATTCTTCCTATTTGTGCTGTACTATAGAAATGTGCCCTACAGAAAAGTGGCCTTGCCCTAAAAATATTGAAATTTAAGGCCTGATGGATACCTCAATCTCATGTGATCGATGAAAAACTGTTCACACATCTCTTAAATGAAAATGAGAAGATCGAAGGAGGAGAATAAGAAGACAAAGAAAAAGAAGAACAAAATGACGACGAAGAAGAAAAAGGATAAAAAGAAGAAGAAGGAAAAAAAGAAGAAGAAGAAGAAGGAGAAGAAGAAGAAGAAGAAGAAGAAGAAGAAGAAGTTGAATCTCAATGTATACTCAAAGAAAGGGTATGGAAGGACGTTTCTCGGTGATCATTAGGGACTGGAATGGGAATCGAGTTACGCCCTCTATAGGGCAGTCATTATAGTAACTTACTGTTTATTTATAATCTTGATGGGTAAGGGAATGGTCAATCATGTTTGACAAGCTCTTTGCCGGTGTGAAGGCAGACACGGTCCTTTGTTGGAGCTATTCCAGTCCCGAAATTCACCAGGCGGGTTTATTGACTGTCCTCCATGACAAGTTTTGTAAAGGCAATGCGCATCAGAAATAGAAATGGGGGAATTTTTCCAAAATACTAGAACAAGAGATGGCGCTATTATTTAATTATTGTTAAGCGTTTCTAAAAGAATAAGCCAGTTCATAGATACAATCTGAAAATGGGCAGATAAAGGTCATTTATACCAAAAAGGTAAAACCCACAGAGATGAATACTGGATATGCGCTCATGAAAGTTATGTAACATTATTCATTTATGCACCAACGGTATACTGTTAGAACAAGTATTACAATTTTTAATCAAGTTGGTTAAAATTTTAATCAACCACGGATTACCAGGTGAATCACACAATCGTTGGTTAAACTTTAACCAACAGCCTGTTGATTAAAATTTAACCTGCGGTTGATTAAAAATTATAATCAATTATTGGTTAAAAAAATTTGCTCAATGTTGGTTAAAATGGTGTTGATTAAACTTTAACCATTTGTTGATTAAAACTTTAATCTTTTGTTGGTTATTTATGCTTTGTTCGGGGCTGATTCACATGTTGTTGGTTAAACTTATATGGGTCGTTGGTTAAAATTGTAACCATTGTAGGTTAATTCTTTTTTGATTCACACGATGTTGGTTAAACTTTAGTGGGTTGTTGGTTACAGTTATAACCACTGTTGGTTAAACTTACGGAGGTTTGGAGGTCTTATCCTCGTGTTTGCAGGTAAGAAATTGTTTAATATGATTATCATCAATGCTAAGATTGGAAGGAAGAAGTTAAATAAGGTTCTTGCTCAAATTAAAAACGCTTTGTGTCCCGGCCCGTAGGTTGTAGCTCAGCCAGTTAGTGTAACGAATGACCTACCCAAATTGCATGCATTAAGACGTTTCACTTTATGACATCTTATTTTATATTTAATTGTTTTAAACAATTAGATACAATTAGATTTTAAAAATAAGATTATTATTCATGCATGCAATTTGGGTAGGTGATCCGTAATAGGCCTACACTTCTCCTTTAATTGGGTCTGCCTCCTTCACGGTTGAAGATTCTTGCAGACTCAGTGTGTGCTTACGTTAGCCAGGTGAACGGTGCAAGTAAAATGTTACTTATTGGTTGAGCTACGTACAGCCTAGGGGACACAAATCGTTTTTGATTTGAGCAAGAACCTTGTTTCACTTCTTCCTTACAATCTTAGAATTGATGATGATAATATTAAAATAATTTCTTACCTGAAAACACGGAGATAAGACCGTCCAAACCCCCATTTCTCAGGTCCTCGCGACAACCTCCATTGTTAATTTTGTCGCACGCGTACTGCATATACTTTGCATGCGATATGCATGTACTGTACTTGTATTATGTCGAGCGATCGCTAGCTACTACGCGCTTCGATATCGTTCCGTTGGGTCACGTGACCAGTACTTTAATCAACATTGATTAAACTTTAACCGGAAGGGGGCTATCATTACTGTCGGAATTTCGTTTTTAATCCAAGCTGGGTTACAATTTTTGCCAACGACTTAGACTTAATCAACATAGGTTAAAAGGAATAATTTTGATCAACACTGTTTTTAACCAACGCAAGATTAAAAGTAAATTTTAATCAACACTACATTTTTAACCATGGTTGAGCGTTTTTTAATCAACATTTTTTTAACCCGCAGTTTTGTAATACTTGTTTTAACAGTGGCTATGATACGCAAGTGGAAGTATTCTTTTCAAGAGGGCAAACAAAAGGTATTTATGAAGCACATCTCTACTTTGGCAGTTATTATTCTAAGATGCTCAAAGTGGAACTTCTCCATGTGTAAAAGATCTGTGGATATTTGGGGTCATGTACCATGTGCTATCTGTAAACTCCCTTATTTCAAACGATTTGGAAATTGGGGCTATCCCCGATTTACCAAATATCCCCGATTCGAAGGTGCGTTACGCACAGTTGTCCCGTGTGTCCGCGCACTCGCAAACTCAGATAAATGAAAAATACACGCAGCCAAGTCATTATCACCTAATGAAAATTGATGCAAAAATTGCTTTCCCATTTATATAAAACGGAATTTAAATTCAATCATACTGCCATAATAAAAGTTAGGTGCATTACAATGAATTTTTTCTCCCAAAGGACTCGGTCAGTCTGCATCTAAAATGTGTGCGTGTGTGCGTGTGTGTGTGTGTGACTTTGCTTCTGAAAAAAGCAATGCATCCCATTTGATACACTAAATTCATTCTCTCACTTTTAATAATACTTTTGCGCAAGTCGACTTTTGCACTCTCGTAAACATATACCACACAAAAATGATACCAAACGATTTGGGATATAACACTCTTTAAAAACGTGTATGATAACCTTTCGTTAATAGCTGAGTTTTAAAATAAATGACAATTTTCTGAGTGTAAACTTTTTTTTAACTCACACGGTACATGTAAGGCTGTGTTCTTACATTGTAAATATTTCCCTCAGCTGCTTTGAATTCTCGTGATTCCCCTTTGATGTAGGAAACATCGGGTTTCAGTAGGCACACTTTGATAGGGGTTCACCATTGCAATTTGTAGAATGGGGTTATCCCTTCAAGCTGGTTTCGACAACGAAACTAAAATGTTTCTCATAAAATGCTAAGTGTAAGTGTGATAACAGAAGGATCAGATAAATGCATGTTGACAGCAGCAACAACTGAATATACCACGATTTTTCTTTAAAAGGACACTAATATTATTCACCCGAAAGTTTAATGCAAAAAACGATACCTCCCTTTACTTAGAAATTGAAATAGGAATATCGGTAAAAAGAAGGAAAGATGAAATATTCTCACATGCTATCGTCTTTTTGTGGAACATTGGTTGTAATTTGGGTTGCTAGAGCTAGAGGTCCCCGGGAAATCTCCCCCGCTCGCCTAATATCAAACATGTCATTCCGAGACTTTGAATTTTGATAACAGAAAAAATGTAATATCGTATTCATGCACCGCGGGAGATTGAGCCGCTGGGTGTATACGCTGGCCAGAAAGACTTTCTCCCTCGAGAACGATTATTTTGAGCTGATAATCAAAAAGGCCCCAGGATACGAAGGACCGCAATATATATACGATGTTTAAAAGAAAGAGTGACGTTTGGTGAACTTGAGGCGCGAGAAGTTTGACCTGTTAATATGCCTAGTACAGACAACTTTATGTTCTTAGGCAATAATCAAGCCATTTGTAACAATAATATATATTAACGTCGTTGAATTAATAAATTAAAGACTGTTTTCAAATCAAACGCCCCTCAAAATAGGTTAAGTTTTTACTTCGGAGAAGAGCCCCCTTTCTGTGTTTTATATATTTGTTAATGAAATGGAAAAATGAGTTACCAATTTAATTAATCTGCTAACATGAAAGATCATAGACATTCTTTACCCATCATATCGCATGTTTCTTAAAGTGATCTTCAAGTCATAATCATCGACTATTAAGCGAGCAATTTATGGAAAGGATTTGATATGAACCACATTTTACTGTAATTGCAAAGCGTATTTCGACGAGTAAAACAGCTTTCCAATCAGTTATTTAACACCAGATGTAATATTTTCATCCATACCGACGAAAGAAATATCACGAATGAAAACTATTACTTGTTGGTGAACCAATACTGCATGCTGGCTTTAAATACGATGAGAGGAAAAGAACAACCACCTTGAGTAACTTTCATGCGTTAAGAAAACAAAAGAAGATGATGAAAAAAGTAGGGCATCGCCGCAATTTTCAATTTCTGACTTGTCATGTTTTATCTGATTGATCATGCTTTTTAGAATTGAGTTCGTTGTACATTCCTCTGTTGCATCACCCAGAAAGACACAACTCGTAACCTTTACATTTTGATGGGAATATCTTGTCCAAGTCTTGTCCAAGTCTTCTATTGTGGACATTTTCACCAGGGATGAGGATAACATCCCTCGCATGCCCGAATATCAACTTTGCAGTTTCTTAAATATGCGAGCGAACAATGAACTTTTCTACAACTTTAGAATAGTAACATATTGACCATATTCAACGCATTATATGGATCCAGTGATAAAACAAAATGTATCTGTACGTATATTAATGTCATATTTATTACCAAACTTCTCTGCATTTTTAATAACAATAATGACACTGAATAGTTTCATAGCTTACATACCCACAACGCCGAGTGCTCAAGGCGCTCCAAAAATGACACCGGCTCTGGTAGGCTACACTTACAGCATTCAAGAAATTCGTTACCCATTCAACACCTGTGTTGAGAGTGGTAAAGGTAGATTAATGTCTTGCTAAAGGACATTAGTGTTGCGGCGGAACTCAAACCGCCAACCATGTGATCCACATTCCGAAGACGACACACTAGACTAAAACACCCCAGGGCACCTTTTCTAAATTATTTTTCCACTTTATGATTCATGTAATCTAGTGTAAAACGTGTTTCTTCCTTCTTTCCCCCTTTTCCGTTCCATGAACTTAGCAACAATTACCACTAAGAGCCACTGAAAATTGAGCCTTTCGATTTCACATCCCCCCAAATGAAGGAAATACATTTTCTTTTGTGACACACACACACACACACACACGCACACACACACACACACACAAATGGAAAAATTAATGTCTGCACTATGAATTGTTTCCTTTCTCTTTTCCCTTCTGTCTGTCTCTCTCTGAACACATTTTTTCTTCTCTTTTTCACTTTTTTTGTTTTGCGCGCGTCCTGCTTGAAATTGGAATTTAGAGGCGCCAACTCGTAGTATGAAAGAAAAGCACGTGATATTGAATGTGCCGTTTAAAATGCGTCAAGTTCCCAGACACAGACATACAGCTGGACATCCCTTTTAATAATATATCGTTTGGAGAATGTCATGCACGGAGTGAATGTTCTAATGGCGGGACTTGGAATGCCAACTAAATGGAACATGAACCCTAAACCCTCAAAATAGACGAGCAGTTTCGGATACTGTTCAGTCATGTCAGTCCTGTTGTTATGTGAGTCTGAAAAATCCATCATGGTCACAGATTGCGAGTGTGTGCCTGTGTGTGTGATTCTGTTTGTGCATGTGAGAGAAAGAGAGAGAAAGATATATATACATATATAGCGCGAGGGAAAAAAAAAGGGGGGGGGGGTGAAAAAAACGTGCAACTGCTCATTGAAGAGATACTTATCGATAGGCTATTCCGTTTATGCAGTACTGGACGTTAGGTACGAAGTTATCCAGCTTTACTACTAACAAAATATATATATAAAAGGAACAAATTTAAAGCAAACGAAAAACAATTGATGAAAACATAAAGGTTTGGATTTGCACTTTGACATAGTGGACTGCTACGCCTGTGTGACGTAATTTTAAGGCACGGGTTGTGCCTTAAAAGGAAGTGACAGTGCCTTCAAATGACGTCACACGTAGCAGTCCACTATGTCGACATGCACATTTTTAAAATACCTTATACTAACTCTCATGTATTTGTAACTGTAGTGATTTCCACGATCTAAAGCACGGGTGGCCAACCTTTTAAAGCTCGCGGGCCACAGCTAACGATTGGCATAACCTGGGGGCCATAGGTAGTCTTCTCCCCCCCCTCCCCCCCCCCCCCCCCCAAAAAAAAAAAAAAAACACTCATGCAATACGTGTACGCACCTGCAATTTTGCAAAACCAAACAAGCAAACAACAAAATCAGTGAGAGAAAAAACGGCGGGAGAAAAGGGCTGCAAGTTTCAAGACAAGACAGTTTGGCATTTCAAACATAATTTTCTCATTAACAACATTAATTTGTATAATTGTACAAACTGAAATTAACACGGCGAGTGATGTTAATGCCCGGGGGGGGGGGGGGGATACTCAGATTTGGCTTGGACGGGGGTGTGTCGCTTCAGCCTCGAACCCCTACCCGTTATTAAGGGTCATTTTTCTCGAAAAAAGACCCATTTTCCACAATTTTGGGGTGTTTTTCGGGTGTGTTGGGGGTGTTTGCATGGCAAACGCCCAACAAATTTGAAGAAACGGACCCATTTTTAATGGTATTTTTGTTAGAAGTGGGACCCATGTTTATGGATTTTGTGTGTGACAAAGTCACCCATTAGAGCGGACACCCCCGTATGTGATATGTGAATACCCCCCCCCCCCCCGGGTGTTAATGTCGTTAATGTAATGTAATGAGAGGAAATTTTTGGAGTTTTGTATCAACCACGTAACGATTCAATATGTTGTGAATGATGGGGTCAAATTATAGAAATAAAGCTGTTTGTAAATGTTTTACCCTATTCCATCGCTGCTATGCGGGCCGCATTTCATTTATGAGCTAATTTTATTATCACTTCTTGAATGCTCCGCGGGCCGCATCAGAAAAGCTCGCGGGCCGCGGGTTGGCCAGCCGTGATCTAAAGTCTATTTTACGTGTACTTTCTTACACACCAGGACATTGTATCTGTTCCGTATGATAAGTTATTTCAAGTCCCTTCGGGGTGGAATCCGGAAATACCAGTGCACTTTGCGCACAGAATGGAATTGATATTGAGCCTAATTTGAAATTTTCTTTGCATGAAATATGAATATAATAAGTAAATGAGCATTTTAGATCCAGGGTTGTATTTGCCCACAAGCATAGAAATGTCGAAGAAAATTATGTAATTTGAATCCGGAATATGCAAGCACCGTTTGCTTGTCCCTTCAGAAGTGCTAGATACAAAAGCTGGAGGCGGAATGTTTTATTTTTTGTTGATGTTGCCATCTAAAAGATGGATTGAATAGAATGAATACCTTGTCATGTACATGAAAGGCAGCTATCGAATTTCAGGAATAACACCAAAACGAAAATCGCCCGTTTGTAAAAAAAAAAAAAAAAAAAAAAACTTTGATTGAGTTCTTTTATCACATCCAAAAGAACAATTTTCATTTTGGTTGTGAAAAAGAACCATCCTGATAAAGATTTTTTATAAAAATTACTTTTTTATCAATAATTTGTGACACATTTCAAAATACGAAATTAAGCACACAGTTTGAGACATTTAAAGAGATTTCAGCCCTTCACTTTATGTGTATTCCTTTTTAGTTCATGCTATATAATAACAGCCGTTATTTTGTTTATATCACTTCTTGCATAATCTTTTCACAAGTTCATGAAGTCTCTTTTTACCCCGGTAAATACTGGAATAATGTGCACATTTATTTATACTAGCTAACTGTGGACTTACATAATTACTGGCCTTTTTATTATAAGCCTACACAGAGTACGGTCCTTTTAAAAAAGTGAATTAAGGATTTGTGGTATTTTCTGGTCCCATTTTCTTATCATGTCAACTGACGATGTCAAGTTGTTAATGCCAATATTATGTTGCGTAGCATCTATCAACCGTATACTGTAAATGGAATAGGGAGAGGGGAAAAGAGATGCATAAAGAGAGGGCCAGTTAGATAGAGAAAGAGAGAAAGAGAGAGAGAGAGAGAGAGAGGGAGGAAAAAAAAATATAAAAGCAAATCTGGATGCTTCCATGATTGTAAAACCTATCCGAAAGACGAAAGTGCTGTCCGTTTAGAACGATTTCCCCATGGAAATCCTTCTATTTACAGAGAGAGAGACGAGTCATTTTGAAACACTAATGTCCTTTTTACGAAAGACGTGGCAATTGTTTCGAATTAGTACATGTATGAGCAGCCAAAGCAAGTTCTGAAAAAGAAAATCGTTGCTCTGAGGGCAGTCTTTTCCCATTATTCGATTCAATTTTGGTCATTTGAACGAGATAATTTACGAATACAAACTTCTCCAGTATTTGTGACAATGAAGAAGGAGCGACTCTCCAAATCATCAGCAACTTGAACTGAAACGTAAACTAGAAGTAGAAAAGGCGCTGAGAGCAAAAGTGGTAATGTGACTTTGGTTTGGACATATTTTATCGATTTGGAACGTTGTACTCTTCCATCCGCTCGGCCTATATTAGATTGAGAGCTCCGATCGATAACGGCCTGTCCACTTTAACGCGGTAATCGCCTGATGAAAAGATACTAGACCTAGATGACTTATTTCATATCTTGTGCTGAAAGCTTGTGTCTGTTTTTAATTGTATTTCCCCTCCTTTTGTCCTGTTTTTGTTCTAATCTGTGTTGTTCTATTTTGTTTTATTACTATACATAATAATTTGCATTTTGTGGCATGTTATTTGATAACGTGCGAATCTCGCATTTTACGTTTACCATCTTTTGTATTCATATATTATTTCACTATTCAAAGCAAAAAGTACTTGACCAAGGTTTTGGTTTACATCGCGTTACTCATAAAGTTGGTCAGGTGTACAATATTTGATACTCGAATTCCAGCGCAGATCTTTCCCTATTTTAAAAATAAAATTCTCCCTGTCTTCTCACCTATACGTCTCCCCTGCACCTCCCTCTATCCATCTCTGATTAGCAAACAGTGAGAGAAGTCAATATCTAATTACAGATCACGATTGAAAAGATTCTTTCGAAACTGAGTCATATCAAATATATTTCCCCTTATTTAAACATCTTTAAATAATACCAAAAACAAAAATAGAAGAATGAGTGAACCAGATTTCAATAACCCCCTTTTTCAGAATGAGCCTCTCCCATACACAATATCGATGCATTTATAGACGTACTTCAATCAATACTATAGTATTAGAAGAGAGAGAGAGAGAGAGAGAGAGAGAGAGAGGGAGAGAGAGAGAGGGGGGAGAGAGCATTAGAGATAAAGAGATGTTAAGAGAGAGAGAGAGAGAGAGAGAGAGAGATAAAGAGAAAGAAAGTGTGAGAGAAAGAGAGAAAGAAAAGAGGGGGGCGAAGCGAGAGAGGGAGAGAAGGAGAGCACTAAAGATTGAATCGATTGCTCATTATAACCGCGCTTGGAATGGATTTTCTTCTTTAAAAATGGATATTAGACGTTTGGAAATACAAAATTTACATTTTTCCAATCACTAGCATTCTACTCTGGGCTCAAAGAACAGGTTTTCAGAAAGGTATAATGTGAAAATGAATTTAAACATAAATTAACATAAACATCTGAGCAAATTACAAAGTGAGAATCGCTGGACGCGTTTGGAGTCCAAATAGGCCTACAGGGCAATATTCTCACGGTGAACGTTAATTAACTAATTGTGATCATTTAGTTATGCGATTGAGGGAGCATAAAATTTCACACAGCTATTAAAGGACAGCGAATGCGATGCTAATCAAACAAATCACAGATAAGTCGGTACGGGGCCATGGTTTGCCAATGAAGTTCAAAATAACGTTTTATAGTATCCCTCATTTTACCGAGATGCACTTTTCAAACCCTTTCGACCTCTTCTGTAATTGGCACATGGGGCACTGTGAAATACATTTCCTAACCGAATGAACCGTCAAACAGAGGCCCGCCTTTTTATGCCCCTTGCACATTAGGTGTCATTTTGGTAATCTATGTTTCTCACTTTTATCAATCATTACTATGTATGACTTCATATCGCGCACAATCATATCCGAAACTTTCGGTCAAGGCGAGACAACAATGTATTTGAAAGTAGATAACTGTTGCGTTGTGCACATAAGGTTTCATTGCTTGACGCAGCCCAGCGTTGTGCACATGAGGCGTCATTGCTTGACGCTGGTCAGCGTCAGTGATTTGCATCGTCTTTGACGCACCGTGTGAGAATGACATCGTAGGCCGTTTATAAAATGAATAGTTGCATTGAATTAATGGCCAATCGGTTTATTTCTTACACAGACTCGATTAGCTTAGCTAATTGGGCAATTATTGCATACGCCAGCAATACATTATGATAGTTGTAGTTGTTAAATTACTTGTTGGACTTTTCACTTAGGGCGTGAAAGACTGCGCCAGTAGATGACGCAGATAATTATAACGTAATATTAAAGTATAAGCAACACAATCAGTAGTAATGATTACGTGAAGTCACATTGGGAGCAATTGCACCTCACCGTCGGGGTCAATGTCCCTGTCATCAGATATTCAATGAGGCCTGATTTTGGAGATACATGTTTTGAATTCTTCAAGTTTTGACATTTTCATCACAGTTTCTGCTGATTAAGCGATTTCACAGATGGTAAAACTCTACAAAATCAGAAGCCGTATCATGCCTTATGTCTCATAAAAATAAAATGTCAACTTCCGAGAGAGAATTGGCTTGATACCTTCGGCTAGACGCGGCCTACAGGGGTATACATGAGATATGATATTAAAACTCATCAAGAACATACACTTTCTGAATATTAACTATATTTAAGTACACTTCACGGGTGAAATATTTTGTAAATTGCCTGATAATTAGGATATTCAGGAACCTCGCCGACCGAATATGAGGTGATGTTTGCCTGAACGTCATCATCAAGTGCCAGGTCAGTTACAGACACCAGCGGTCATGGCCCTCCATCTTAAAGACGGGACTTCACAAGTCCCGGGTTCCTTGTTCGCCTTTACTATAATAATCATAACAAACAAATAAATCAACTCAGAAAGTCCTAACTCATTAATACCAGAAATTCACTGTGAAGGCATGATTTTGGTAGTTGGTGGGTCAGTTTGTCTTTATGCAAAAAATAATTTTAAAAAGAAACAAAACAAAACAACTTTGAAAAAGTTGAAAGTTTGGGGAACTCTTTCCAGCTCCGTCAGGACTACCTATGTATATACGTTTAGAAAAAAAAGACATATCCACTTTGATAAATTTAATCTTCGTCATTTCAAGAACTTTGCAATATTATAGAGACGTTTCATCAACCATTATGGAACATATATTTTAGAATTAAGCAAAAAGCAGATAGAAACTTCATCAGATAATGTTTTTAAAGCTTTCTTGGTAATCACGGGGCAGAAGGTCGGTCTCGCGTTATACGAGATTGATCCTTACGACTGGTGTAAGATGATGGTTCTGGAGTGAGCTCTTGCCCTGATTTTTAGAGCGGAAATTTCACCGAAACCACCCTCCTTCCACGAAACCCTAGGGGAATTGTGTTTGATTTCAATTACACTGCAAATTGAGTTTCATTACCCGTCTACTTGGAACCCTATATATCATGCCATCGATTTTAGGTCTGCGCCAGAAACGTCCACAGTTCATTGGTTGGGGATAGAGCGGTTTTGTAAGAAAACTCCCTGGTAGAGATATCAGTGAATACCTGACTGTTTAACATTAAATAGGTATAGGAAAGAGAATGCGATCGCACAGACTTTCGAGAAATGATTATTAAGGCAATTTTAATATTCAGATCTATCCCCATTGAAATGTGCAATCATGACATAGCTAGACATGCTACACTGTGTTATATAATCCGGATCTCATATCTATATTAGATGCACCAGGGTAGTGAATTGTCCTTGAGTTTCTTTCTTGAAAGTCTTTGCGATCGTGATAGAAAAAGAAAGTATGTTTATATTCATAAACAGTTTCAGATTTAGTTTATATCATATTGCATATCACACAAATAAATCATAACCCCTAATCGACGAAAACATCGTTCTTTGAATGGTCTAGGTAACGTATCCAATATTTGTTCTTAAAATAGGCACTAAGCAAAAAGAAAGGAAGAAAGAAACAAACACATAGACATGCATAATATATAAAGATACTTCTTTAAATTAAAATAAAACAAACAAATTTGGGATGAGCATAGTGGAATCTATAGTCAGAAACTTCCTACAGAATAAAGGCAGATTTCAATATTCATGTTTTGACAATATAGTTGTTTACATGACTTGTAAACGATTGATTAGGATTTGTCTTCAATATGCAGTCAAGCAAATCGTTTCAAGTAATCAACCATTAATAATTTTACTAGCCTTGAGCATCATCTGATGAAACATTACAATGACTTTAATAATGAATACTTCAACCGAAGGTGTTTTCTACATACACTGCAACATAGTATCACAATTCTGCTTGAGATTTGTTCCTCTTAAGTTTTTGCAATCGTGTTTGTAGAGCATAAATTATCAATAAGTTGAATGTTGAGATTTGATTTGATTTCTTCACAACAGTATCATAATGCTAAATAGTAAGCGTATTTTCAAAACACCTCTCTCTCTATCTCTCTCTCTCCCTTTTTTCTTGATCGTATTCGGAGTGGAGGGGGCCGGGGTCTAAAAATAAGGTCGAAGCAACGTCTAGCCTTTTCAGATATTCATTATGACAATTGTCCACGGATGATTTGAACAAGCAATATTCAGGAAGCACAACAATCACTTCCTGCAAGATGTGGATACATGAAACTGTCCTAATTGTTTCGCTATACTTTTCACCCTGTCGATGAATTCGGCACAAGCATGGAGTATCCAAATTTCTCTCAAATCACCGTTATTTCATCACCTGCCCGATGAGAGCTTGAGTTAATTTACACCTGCCTTGGAGGGCCGGTGAGGCTGCACTCTCACCCAACCAACCAACGCACATCCTCGCACAGGTCAAACAGCCCGAGTAAATACGCACATCCATTCTACAAGTTTTCTAATTGTTTGTACATAACATAACTTCCTAAAGAACGCAAAATGCTTCAACATTCCACCAGTTTACAAATCTTAAATGTTGTTGCGTCATATTTCGCTTGCGTTATTATTTGCGCTAATCAAGCTCAGCCAGTTCACGGTTGCAGTCTGAGCATGAGCAGATCAGGTCATTGCAGAACAAATTTTGAAATACACGGAGACGAAATACTGGATACGTGCTCATGAAAGTTATGTTATCATTATTCATTAATGCACAAGCAGTGCACTCCATGATACACAGGTGGAAGACAGGAAACAAAGGCTATTCATATAGCACCTCAATCGCTGTAGAAGTGATTATTTCTAAATGTACAAAGTGGGACCTCTTCATGTTTTGAAGATCTGTGGATATTCGGGGTCATTGCAGTAATGTGCTAACCGTGAACTGGTCTATTAGGCGATGAGCGAATGCCCTCGCAATAAGCCATTTCGTAAATACTATCTGCGCATGGGCAGATAAAGGTCATTTCTGATAAAATTGTAAAACCCGCCGAGATGAATAAGTGCTCATTTTATGAAATCATTATTCATGTGTTGCACCTACGGTACAATCTATGATACAATAGGGCAAACAAAAGCTTTTCATGAAGCACATACATGACTTTGGCATTGATTATTCTAAAATACACAAAGTGGGACTTCTCCGGACTTCTCCATGATCTGTGGATATTTGGGGTCATTTTACCCATGTTCTAACTACGAAATGGTCTATTGAACCATGGACCTATTACGGATGGACATTCATCGTTTTCTTAACGAATTCATTGTGATTGTCTCCGTCAATGTCGTCTCAATAACATTCCCTACATGTTTCTTCACTTTGATCTCATCAGGAAGCTGTAATGAATGGAGATCCCGTCCAAGAGGCCCCTTTGAAGTCATCCGTGGCACCGCGCGTCTTTTGTTTCCCCTACCATAATCCCCTTAATCCCCCTCCGAAACCCTACAGCTCCCTAGTAGCACTAAGTCCTCCCTTTCCACACACAGCCCAGCCCAGCGAGCACGGCGGCTTTTGCTTTGCCGGCCCGTACTTGGGGTGAATAGTGGTGATAACTTGACAACTTCTAGCCCTAAATCAATAAATGCGCAAACATATAACACAATTTCACTTAGTTCTTTAGGAAGATAAACCTTTGGACTACCTTCCTAGCTATGTACAAATTTCGGAAATTTTCGGAAAATGTCAATAATTAGATGAGAAAGTCATGATGATGAAAACCTTTCATTCGCTCTAACTCATGATTTCCTTTGTCGATTTCGCTATATAGTTGAAATGGTAATGTCTTCAGTAGAGCTATCCTAGAACGGAAAAAGCATTTGATGACTAATAGAAAGTTGCATTGGTCATATGTTGTGAATTCTGTATTTTATATGTTATAGCTAAATACATCTTCACTGAACATGACTTAATTTGTCGGTGCCGCGCATGGCTTCAAAGCTCGATGCTTGCATATTTTTGCAAAAGAGTGAATAGAGAACTTAGGGAAGCAGATGGCGTTGCGTAACATTTCGTACTATTTGGAATGCCAGAGAGGGACTGTGCATTGATATGGACAGCTGTTGATGGAAATGATGGCTGGAGAGGGTTACATTTCTTGTTGTTAAGCCAGGTTAATCTTGAATATTTTTTCCTCGGAAAATTCTTTCGAGACGGTATCTCCATTCATTACAGCTTCCTGATCTCATGATGGTCACCGCCAAAAAGCCGGGACAGAATCAAGATAGTGATTTTACACATGTTAATCTACATGCGCAGAAGATAATAACTCGCCTAAATCATGGAAAAAAGATGTGCAGTTCTGGCTTATAATCGGTAATTGTTGTTCCGTGTACTGTACATGTATTTTATTTTAAAAAACATGTTGATATTACCAGATAGAGGTTATTTTTGGATTTTTTGGTTGTGATTTAAAATCCCGTTTCCCCCTATTTCCTCATAATATTCCAGAGTTACAACGCACAGGGCTGATACAGATCATGGCCTTCTAATTGTTTTATAAGGTCATAGGTGTGTGCGAAAGTTTGCGAATCAGTAATAATACATTTCATATCACCGAAATCGTCTGCTTTTCAACTTTACTGTTCCCCATTGGGGATGCTTTTATTTAAGACACACTCTGACAGAGCACACCATCCAAACAAAACCCAAGAGAGGGAAATTGCTCCTTTGTCAATGACCGGAAATGCTTACGCAGTCGCTATTGTTAAAACAGCTTAATGTTCTCACTAAGATGCACATAATCAGAAGGCGGTGACTATCATTGGATCAAAGAAAGAATCACGTTGAATGTCCATCCGTAATAGGTCCATTCACTTTTTGTGCGACATCGCTCTCATAAAGACACCGCCAGTAGCTGTCGGAGTACTACGTCAGCAAACAGGGACTTTTAGATTTGCACGTCGACAGCTTTGACTGCAACGTGTGACTTCATTTTAAGGCACTGCGCATGCGTTACGTCGTCTCATTCGGCGATCGAGAATGCGTCAACCTTGATTTTCCTAAATCTAGTACATACATACTTACATATTGATATTTATATAGCGCCTTTATATGCTCAAGGTACTTGTATACCGCGTGCGCATAAAATATACAGTTCCTCAGGTAGACAAAGGAACATCCCTTCCCTGCTATTATATAAAAATGTGTAGAACAGGTGTCACATGCATATTCACCTGTTAAACACATTTTTACATAATAGCAGTGAAGGGATGTTGTTTTGTTGAGGGTAGAATGAGGAACTGTATATTTTATCCTCTTTCTTTGTCCGTGATATTCATAGTGTTACTTCCTGCATGCATGTATATCGTCGAGTGCAATCTAAAACATTTCTAATTGTAGTCAACATGGGCAGTTAAGTACGTTGACACGCATGATCAGTCGGCGTTCGTCGTGTTCTCGTCCACTCAATCTAAAAGTCCCTAGTAACGCATCGTGTGCAACAGGCGTCAGTATTAAACAAATTAAATAACGAGTTGAGGTCCGGTAAAGATTAAGATCATCTTCGAGATTTCGAGCCTTCTTTTCTTCAAAGGTCAGATGTGAAGGAATAGTGTAGTTTGTAGCAATGTGTCATGAAATGAACAAAAAGTTCTTGAAATACCCTCATATTCTATAGATAGATATAAATATACAGTTTATTGGTTTCCACAATATCTCATTTTACAAAGAGTGTAACAACATATTGAAAATGATTATTTAATACATGTACATACAATACCGGTACACACTATTTAGAAAATTGTCCTTCAGTTTAACTTAAGAGATATAGTGGCGGAGCCTATGGAAAAGCAGAGCTTGTTGTGGATAGGATCCTAAAAACTAAAAATGACATAATTAACTACAGTTGAAATACCCTCATATTCTATAGATAGATATAAATAGACAGTTTATTGGTTTCCACAATATCTCATTTTACAAAGAGTGTAACAACATATTGAAAATGATTATTTAATACATGTACATACAATACCGGTACACACTATTCAGAAAATTGTCCTTCAGTTTAACTTAAGAGATATAGTGGCGGAGCCTATGGAAAAGCAGAGCTTGTTGTGGATAGGATCCTAAAAACTAAAAATGACATAACTAACTACAGTTAGGTTTATAAAATATAAATACACGCTAAAACAGGGAAAGGGAGATTACAGGAATACATTAACCGATATCATAATTAACTACAAAAGACAAGGGAAAGGGAAGGGAATATATCTATATATTATAATATATAATATAAGTAGAAATAATACAACATTCGTGTTTCTCAGTAAGACTGAATCATTTTCTTATAATTTTGAAAGATTTTAGAACGTCATTTTACACAATTATGTCTATGCTTTAGGCCTATAGTAAGGTTCTTCAAGGCAGTTACTTCAAAATCCAATTATATTACACGATACTTACGGATAAAGTGGTTTATCTGTCATACGATTACATTGTAAAAGAAACTTGAGGAAATTGGGAGAGGTTGGTTACGTATACATAAAAAAAAGAAGATGTAGACTATGGAGTTTTGGGATGATTGAAATGTAAAGCAAGTATATCAATCTTGCTGAAGATCACATGCATTGCATACATAATGGTTGATGAAAACTTTTAAATATTTCTTGTCATATTTCGAATATGAGGGTATTTAAAGATTACAGTTCTACCATGAGATTCTCCAAAACTGGCATACAGAGAATTAAAAAGCTTTACAAAAATTGTTCATCGTTATCAGAACTCAATTTACCTTTTCTCTTTAATTGTACCCTATGTCCCATTTGCAGGTCTAAACTATGAAAAGGTTAAATTCCAACGGCATTCGAAAGACAATACTCATTTAGAACTTCCCTCACAATAGCCTATAATCTAGGCGGAGTGCCGAGCTTTTTTCTTTGCTGCTAGACGTTCTGCTTAAAGATGAAGTTGAGTTCTGGTCATGCGATTGCATTGTGAAAGAAACGGTGTGGAACCGACCAGAAAAGGTTGATCATCTAGCATATAAGAATTTGTGTGTATTGCAAGGTTCTGGAATCACCAAAATGATAAGAAATTTGGCCAAGTCTTGGTAAAGTTACAAATACTTGCACAGAAAGGTGTATATGGGACTACACGAACACGTGGCGTAAAAAGCCGGCCCCCCGATTTTTACGATGTTACATGCATATTCAGAATATGAAGGCATTTGAAGAGCCATGCTTTTCAGGGAACATGTCTTAACTGATGTTCTTCCACACTTGCATAATAAGAATGGGTAATGCTCACAAATTATTTTTCACCTCTTCCCAGAACTCAACCTTCTCTTTAAGGTTAGTCTAGCAGCAAAGAAAAAATCTCGGCACTCCGCCTAGATTAGCGGCTCACGGTTCGTAGTCTCGCCGTATCAGACGTTCTGCTTAAGGTTAGTCTAGCAGCAAAGAAAAAATCTCGGCACTCCGCCTAGATTATAGGCTACCCTCACAACGAAAGGGTTTGAAAATGGATTTTTGTGGGAAAATAACGACCATTAGCTGTCAAATTGACATAAGTGGTTGCAATCACCTAAATAATAGTCAAATTTTCAGACCCTTGTACCGAATTTTCGTACGTTTTGTTCTCCACAAATGTTCAAATCAGTTTAATTTTTGCCATTACAAGGTAGTGGGTTATTGATGTAGACAAATGCTCATGAAGTCAAGTACCTATTACAGCTCATTTTATGTATGCTATTACCAAAGAAAAAACATGTCAGTCAGTCACTCAATATTGTCTGACAGGGAAATCTAGAAATAAAAGTAAACGGGTTTCCTTGCATAATTTGAATACCAGGACACTGCTAACGTTTTACAGATAGGACATACATGCGTCATATTCATAATTCCTGCAAAGTTCTACAGAATTTGATGTTGGCTGCAAAAGGGAAAAAGTATCTTTAAGGAATACTAGAGCTAATCAAGATGGCGACCAGGTGTTATGAATACATTTTTTCTCTTTCATTTTTCTCCCTAATTCTCTTTGGAGTGGAGGCAGCTGATCTCACGTTAACTAGTCATACCCCGTCTACAGCGACCAAACCAGAACGATAACACACTCGACAAGATATATCACTCTGAATGGCCAAGGATCGGTCATTACGGAGTCCGTTTGGCGGTGTGACTGAGGTATCACACGTGCAAACCCGATCCAAACCGACTCGATAATCTCTCGACAATTCGGTGCATAATTTAATTTTTTGTCTGGCATCGGTCTCATTGATTTGACTCAGGTTTATACCCCATGAAAAATTGACGTAATCATATATCTTTATTATGAAATTTGTCCTTTCAGGGTATGTGATCGTCGCCAAGCTTTCTTCATTTTTTAATGCTGACATTTTTTTTGTATAATAATTATGTAGTTCTATAATAATGTTCATGTATATTGGTGCTCTTCAGAAATGGTTACCTGATCATGGTTTACTGTTAGGATATGAATAGGAAGCGGTTTTGTTATAGTGCGAAACAACTTGACATTTATAATGATTCGTTTTGTACAACCTCCGTGTCGTTTAAGGGTTGAACTTTGCAAACGCCCTTTTATGTGTGTTTATCCTATATTTAGGGCTTACATGGGCACGAAATTTCAAATTTTTTGAAACAAAATAATTACACATTTTAAAATCTGAATGTAAGAATTATTTCTAATGCGATTTCTCCAAATTATTAGGGTTGCATTTTTGCCTAAATCATATCAATTTGATTTTCTACCCTTTTCTTTGTTTGTTCTTTCTCTCTTTTGCGTTTTTTTTCTTCCAAGTACGAACCTTCGGGAGAACGACATGCATCCTGCTAACTGATACTGATCCAGAGTGCAATTAATCTCAAATATTGCACACACCATGGACTGAACATGTCACACGAAGCTTGATTTAGATAAAATGTTAGTAATCGAGTCACATTTTGAATGGCAGGGGAACACATATTTTTTGTCGTATCTTGGGCAAAGACCGATTGCTGGAGTCTGAATTATTCAGACAGCCGTCAAAAACACGTTCTCCCGCACCGAGTTATTGATGCGGGATTTTGCCCTCGAGAATTTTCAATTAGCTCCTGTATCGGTTGACATATCAGAATCGAAAAGGAAACTTAGGCAATGCCAAGGTCTTGGGTTGAACTTGAAAGGGGATGATTCCTTTTCTCTGCCACAATACTAATACAGTAGGTGAGAAAGCGATCCACTTCGATCCGTGACTTGATTTCTCAAAAGAGATGCAATTTTAATGGACTTTTATTTTAAAAGGGTAGGTCGATATATATAAGGATTTATTCGTTCAGTCTATAATATCCCCCCCTTTTTCTCGTTTTGTTGGGTGGGTAGGTGGGGGGGGGGGGGGAGGAGGGATGGGGATCCGTTAAGTTGCATATTGCTAACAGTTTTACTAGTCACGCTATTTTTCATTGCGTCCCATCTAAAACTTGAATTTGGACCTTTCTAATTCAAGACTGATTTCAGGTACTTGATGGTTTAAAGGGTTCAGAACAACGTGGTTCAACTTTAAAACAGTCAGTCCTCTATTTAGTTTATACATCCATGTATTACCAAACAGTTTATACAGTTGTATGCACGATTTCCGAGATATGATCATTAAACTTTGTGTCAGATGATATTATGTAGTTCGGGATCACAGGGCAAGTAGAGCCAGGGGACCATTATGACCACATTTTCCTGTTTTTCTATAGTTGAACGACATGTGATTCTTTTTTATGCAAATTAGATTTTTTAATTTACCATATAATAAAAATAAAGCAATACAAAAAATACATGCACTGTATGTTGACAATTTATGTATTTCTATGGTTAGTAAGTTCACGAAAAGTATGTATGAGTTGATTATCAAATGTGCCATTGAAGAAAAAAAAATATGCTCAATAATATCACTTAATACCCCTACCCCTAAAAAAAAAAAACAGAACCAGATTTTGGGCCCTTGTACCATTTAATATGGCCATTGAATCCACTAGATCGCAAATGGAATCATTTGGGCTATGGAGCTATAGTCCGTAGGGACAGTAGCTAGGGTCATGTCAACAATTGGATGAAATAACAGCCGGGAACAAAAAATGATTCACTATATTTCTAATAATTCCAAATATTAACTACCATACTGGCATTGACTAGACACGTCTTCCCAAATTAGGTCTACTCTGTATGTCTGGTATTGTTTTGTATTGTATTGTGACAAGCAGTTTATTGAGAACTACATTCTCTTGCTAATATTTTGATCGTTTCTTCAATACGATTTGAAACATGCAAGGTTCACTGGCTGACAAAAATACCATAATCTTTTGATATAACGTACAATTCTTTTAGTTTTATCTAAAAAGCCCCTTTGGGTGTCATCACAAAGCAATCTCAGGAAAGCGTCATTGATATGATATATGTGAAAACAGGCCTCAAGTATTGATATAAATTTGTGCACAAGGACAAATAATTTTTCAGAATGGTGCTGTTTGGCAATAGATGATCGCAACTTCGAATAGTAGCCAAATTTTAATGCCCTCTATTTTCATAGTAAAAATATAAGGAAAACCTAATATTTTTCTTTCTTCAAAAGAAAAGCAGAATCTTTATATATCAGATCCTGTCACACAATGCTTGTTTTATCACGCTCGTAGCCTCGTAAAAGATATTTGATAAACCATTCTAAATTCCACAAATAATATTCGGTATTGTGTAATTTGCATCGTTTGTCGTCAACATTTCGTGTTTGCTATTTGTAATAATTGTTAAAGACAATTCCCCCTGTTTATGAGAAGGTTTCTTCCTTTCTAGTGCTTGGATTAAATTTGACTTTAATTGATGTTGCTGATCTCCTTCATTTCTGTTATTAGTACACGTGATTGAAGGGTATGCCAATGACTGATACAAATATGTTATCTGCTCCCCACGTCCTCGTGTAATAAAACACGTCAGATATTCTATATTTGAGAATGGTAATCACAGGGGAATATTGGAATGTCGACTTCTACCAGAAACAAAATAATTTGCTAGGTGAGGCTAAGTTCAGGAGCTATTTTGATTGACATTCACAACAGAGGAAATTAAAGAGAAGGTACATCAACTCACAGTCTTCACCATTTTGAATGTACTACGTAATACTAATTATGTGTTTATGTGAAACGTAATAAACATGAAAGGACTGTGACGGATACGGTTCAAAATATTATGATGGTCACACCGTCACAGTGAGAGTCAATCGTTCAGATAATTAAATTAATTAATACACGTCTGTAAAACTCAGTTTACACTCACTCACACCCTCACACACGCACGCATACACACACGCACACATACGCACTCACCCACCCACACAACCGCGCCCGTCCACACACGTATGGAGCCTGTGTCACGTTCCCCGTCGAACTTTGGTAAGCGTACTTAAAACAAGAAAAGGAACAAGACACAAACATATTTGTTTTTGTTTTTATTTCTGTGCAGTCTTGGTGTGGCATACATTTTCGGTGGAAATCGAGAGTAAGTTTAGGGTGACGGTTCTCAGTAATGCTAGGCGTCAAAAGGCATTTGACACTTTTTAATCTTATATTAATAATGTTATCTATCTTAATTTTGAACATGTTCAGAAGATGTCAAATGTATTTGAAATATTACTGTTTTTATGACTCTTTCTCCAAGTGATAATACAAGTCCTTGACGTTTGTGAGTAATTACTTAATATAGACCGCCACATTAATGATCTGATTCCGAGATGAAACTCTTTAAGTGCTTACTGTAACTCAGAAATTATGAATTATTAATGTAAGATATAGTAAAAGATGAATGAAATGTCACAATGAGCTTGTCGTGTGCTTTCGTGTTTCGTCGTGTTCGGTGTTCGTAATTGATTAGTGATACAAATTTATTTCTCGGCCTTGATTTGGCAAAAAAACTAAAAAACTATTAAAAAACTAAAATTATTATTCAGTTTGATAGGAGTAACAACCTTCGAATTGGAGCATCAAATCTGTTTTATACATAGTATTACTTTAAAAAAAAGTGTAACCCTAAACTTACTCTTAACTTCTAACGAAACATGCTTTATGAACTAACAAGCTGCCCAGCAAAATATTTCCTGTTTCAAGGTCTGAAAGCTATTGTTAATAACCGTCCTCTCTGGTACAATATGTCGATTCTAATTAAAATAATGAGAACAAGAAAAGTCTCAAGGTTAAGAATGTAGTTTCCTATAATGACGAATATATAGAGTTCAAGGAACTTTGAAAGCAATGCCAAATAAAAATGCTGAACATTATTGTTTATTCCATATATTATACACCTCTCCTAAAACTGCTAGTCTGATTCATTAATCAATTCCAGTTCAATGCGTGTAGAAGTAGTTTATAAATAGTCGTAATATCTCGGTCTAGAAATGGAATGTCGATGATACGGTCATCAATATTTGAATTCCTTTAAAGGCGGGGTAAAGGAGGAGAGAAAATGGTATTTTACCATTTGATATTGCGATGCCTTTAGAAACAGAGCAAACAAACAGGGATAATTTGTGTGATTTTGGTAAAAACGAACTGTATCCCGGCAACCCATCACCAGAGTGAAAACTAAAACATTATTCGTCCATAGAGACGTTGTCCAAAAAGTAACATCTTTTCCGCGATGAAATCATCCCGGCATCGGAAAGAGAGACTGAGAGAGAGAAAGAGAGACTGAGAGAGAGAAAGAGAGACCAGAGTTGAAACATTGGTAGACAACTATATGTGACGTCCTGTGGAAATGGAGGAAATGAAGAGCGCAGACAACACTTGCAGTCGGCGTTCTCCACTTTTCCCGCCCTCCTTTTTCGCAGTCACCTCCGAAACAGTGGTAGTATGCGATCGTATAGTGCGCCGCGAGATCAACGGATTCCCTTGCTAGCGACGTCGCCCTGGAGCGGCAAGTGAGTTGTATGAGTGATTCTCTTTGCTGACGTTTGTGTCTCTCAGAAGTGGTGGGCAATTGAGATCCAGCTCTAAACAGAGTCAACCTATCAAAATATCAACGCGTCGCATGACCGTTTTAATGCGTTTTGAGGAGAATAGGCTCTTGATTGATATAAAACTGATGAAAGAGCTCTAAGTGGCAGTTGGCTGATACTAAGACGAGCAACCTGTCGGTTCTATTTTGAAAGATCGTAAGTCTGCAGATTAATATTATTTTCTTTAATGAAATATGACTTTTAGGACGTCATTCTCTCCTTTGAATAGATGTATTTTTCTGCCAAATAATAAGCGAGAGTGAAACCTAGAGAAAGGACGACGTAGAGGCAGGGATCCCTGATCAAGGTAAGCATGTTTATATTTTGTTATATAATTTCTAACAGGAAAACGAGGAGATTGATATGTATACATTTTCACTAAATTATAAAAAGAGAATGAGTGTCCATATAGTTGAACAATATTCCTAAAATTAACACACAGTAATGTATGAGAAAGAGAGAGAGAGAGAGAGAGAGAGAGAGAGTATTACTTAGAAGAACAGAATGAGCGACAATGCTACCGTAACTGTTTATGGGGGTGCCCAAAGTCGAGGGGAATGGTGGTGGGGGGGGGGAGGGGGGGGGGGGGGGGGCTCCTGCACCCTCGTTCGGTCACCGGAGAGGGAGTTAGAGATCGGGTTCTAAATTTAAAAAAAAAACTCACTTATGACTATGATCAATAATGCTTCTCAGTGTTCGAGTAATTAAAAAATCAAGGTTTAATTTAGGTGGATTTATCTACTATTTATTACTTCAGTTGTAATGACAAATTATTTTAAAGCCTATGAATTCACATCATTATTCGTAAGTTTTGAAATAATTGTTTATTTGTGTGAGCGATTATTTTTGCCTTCTTCTCGTGAATTTCAAAACATAATGGATTTTAACAAACATATTGGAAATCATAGTCCCCTGACCAAAATAAAAAGAAAACAATGACCATCGATAGACCTGTTTTTTCCAAAGCCCTAAGGATCTTTGTTTTTAAAGTGCCCGTATGCATTGGTCTTGGGTCTTTTGATGTTCGACTTCGGTGCGTGTGATACTACGACGAAAGTTAGGAAAATAGGGCCCACGGCTTATTTGCAGTCACACCACCGCTTCCTGTGCAGGTGATCCAAAGTCAAAAACCAAAAACCAACCAACAAAAAAGGTTCCCAAAATAACACCTTTCGAGGCAGGCAAGAAGCGAATGATATTGGACCCTTTGTAGTATGACCTCTCATAGGGTAAGGTATTATATTTGGATGTAACCATTGATTTACAATCGATATTTAGGTCAAGTTGTGATTTGATTGGGTAAAGGTGATGCCATTCTGTAGTGGATGAAATGCTGTTTCATTGCCATGACGTCATAATGAAAGGAGGACAATTTGTGTTTCTTATTAACAGAAAAAGCTGCATAGCAGTCTTCAATTCTCATAACTTCATATCATTTATTTGATTCTTCTTAGGACTCCCTGGATAATTCAGACATGAGTAAAAAGAAGATTAAAACCCCATCATCAAACATACAACGAACGAGCAGCATACATTATAAGCAAACAAACAAACAAAAGACACGCCATTATCTCATTAAAAATAGCAAGACATCCAAATAAGTAAACATAACATAAGCATAGCAAAACCTGTATGCACATTTCAGTTTTGTTCTTCATAATTTATCTATTCTTATTTTGCAAACATAGAAGTAATATTGTGCCTATAATACTTTGTATAAGTACAGGATTAAAACAATATCTCACAGAATCGGAAGACGGAAAAGCAATGGCGTATCCAGATATGAATGAAGGAGAGGGGTTCCTTTTCAGGAGAGGAGGCACAACATTTCTTGATATTCCCGCATGATGTAGCAACCCTGCAGGTGCGCTCACTTTGCTCTGGCCTTCAAATTAACATTAAAGTCAAAGTAACATTTTTATTCTCCAATCCATTTTTTGGAGGAGGGGGGGGGGGCGGGGGTTGAAGGGGGGGGGGGGGGTATGCATTGGCTCCATGTATGCTGGATACGCCATTGTAAAGAGCAATGACTGAGATACCGCATGTCAGAAGAGTAGTCGGAAGTCATCTGTTACCTGTCATGGAATGATCCAGCATTAGTCCCGAATGATTATCTGTTGGCAAATAGCAGCAATTCGTCTTCATACATAACGAGAGCAATTCATCATCGTACACATACCTGACCAAAATATAACACTGTTGAATAATGAGCGATCATTCTCAATTTAGATTTCAGCAATCTGGATAGAAAAATCTCTCTTGGGGCGTGAAATTGTACGTGATCTCTGCCGGAAGTTTCTCTTATAGGTTATAATGTGTTCTTGTAGAAACCAACAACCAGATAAACAGGACTATTCAAATCCTTAGTCTGAGAGGAAAGGTGCAACTTTAACAGCTTTGGAAGATGTTCGCTTATCTTTGCCGATTTGTATATTCTCAATTAGTACAAGGGTAAATGCAGGGAAAATTACTATAATTACAATTTATTAGTTTCACATTTCATTTAACATTATTACAAGGATAGTGTGAAGAAAGACTAGAACGTGTGTATTTCACTTGAGTTCTTGTTATGCGACTCTAAAAAAAAAGAAGAAGAAAAGAACAGGAGAACAAAAAGAGAAGTGCAAGAATTAGAAGAAGAAAAAGACTAAAAAAAAAAGGTTCAGGATCGACAACTATTTCAGGACGTCAGTCATTTGTATACTTGGAGTAATTGGGAAGATAATACTTAACAAACTTTGCATAACTCAAGATTCAGCTTTAATGGAGAAAACAAAAATTGATGACGACATTTTGAAAGGTTCTTCACAAATTGAAACCTTTATATCTTTCTTAATTCATTATATGATTTATAATAATCTAGCAATGGGAAATGAGAGTCTATTTACTCGGTTCAGATTACATAGATTTTTTCAAGCAAAAGTAGGAACATTTGAAAACGACATTACCGTATCTCACAAAGATTGCCGTAGATTCAAAACCCCTTACCAACAATTATGATCTTAATATAAGACTTAGTATACTCTGAAGAGTATTTCAAACCCACTCAATGCAATGACATTGTGTTAGTTATGTCGTTTGAATTGCAGATATCAACTGTTGCGTTCTTTTGAAGCCACTCTTTTCATATCTTTGCAATAAAATGACATTATACATAATTAATAAGTTGTAAGTATTAAAAATAAAAATAAAAAATGAATTTTTACTATAGCCTGAAAAGGAGAGCGAATGGAAGAATTTATCAATTTATATTTCCTGACTGTTTGTTAAATGAATACATAAATATATATATCTCATTTTTTCATAATAGAGATGAATAATAAAATACGTGCAGAGATAAAGGAGAAGAAAAAATCCACCCCTCTCCGTTGTAGTCCTATGTGTATTCAGGCTTAATTCACCGAGGGAGTGCCTTGGGTATTGTTTACGTAGTCACTTCAAAAGTGGTAATTCTCTTTATAAAGCGACTACTATCACACCTTAGGAATAATTCCGTCTTGCAAATTATCCAACCTTGAAGTTCAGCCTTCCGGATGATGTGGGGGAGAGAATATTGTAAAATCGTTTGAATAAGATCCACCGTCATCCTCCGCAAAGACAAGTTAGAGGGGACATCGAGAAGACCGGTCACCCGCGAGACCGACAACCCATCAGATTGACAGCCCACGAGATCGACAAAAGAAAGATATACAATCGCATTAAAAAAAAAAGGGGGGGGGGGGGGAAGTGCCCAGTACCCGTCTAAAAACATACGGGGATAGAGCCTTCTCTTCATCTGCTCCGCATCTTTGGAACTCTCTACCTGTCCAACTTCGAAATTGTAACAACATTGATACCTTTAAATCTGAACTCAAAACCTATCTTTTCCGGCAACATTGCGAATAATATGTGACATATTGAGGGAGCCAGGCGCCTTTGAATGCTTTTGCAGATAAATGGCGCTATACAAATGCTGTTCATCATCAAATAAAAAAGGTAATAACCATACAAGTGAAGACGAGAGAATGTTAGATGAAAAACATAAGCAATCAATTTTCAAGAAACTGTCCGGATTAAAAAAGGTAATACAAAAATGTATTGCTATGAAATAAGAGGCAATTTGTTCGTTTGTTTTATCGTGAGGTAACACAAATGGGAAATTGCTATTTCAAACTTTGGCTTTGAAAATTTACGAGCTTATGAGCATGGAAATCAGGAAATGTAAAACCTATGTTCAAGGAAAGGTTTTTAGCCAGGAAAACAACGAAAAACAACAATCAAACAAAGCTTTAAATAAACTATAATATATTTCGGTTTTCTAGGACAATTACTTTAAAGGCACCACACGTCATTACTCATGAAATGAGGGATAACATTTTTTTCAAAACTTGTCTGCATGGTTGCCACCTGCAGCTTGTTTGTTGACCCAAATTCTCATTTCGATCGGCATGGTAGTAAAATAATAATAATAATAATAAAAACGTTACTTATAAAGCGCTTACCACCAAAAATTATAAAATATAAAATATCTCAAATAAAAATACCCATAATTCAACGGATAGGAAATTCCTTTGGAAAAATCCCACCATGTCCAGACATATACATGTACAATACATTATGTTCACATGATTAGAATATTGAAATATATTAGCATGTTTGTTTCGGCAGGATATGGATAGGTCATAAATTCTATCATGCTGAACAACTGCTGAAGCCTGAAAATATATGTTAAGCAATATTAAAGACAACGGGACAAGAAATGCCCCTCTTTAATGCGTTTTCAAGCTGATAACCGTTCAATGGGCAAAGGAAATGCTTCTTTAAAACCTCTCCAAACTAGGCATATTAAAATGGAATTACTTCACTGAAATACGTATTCTAATACACGATTCCTTACCCTGTAAAGTCAACTCCTCGACTAACCAAAATAATTGCACTTTGTGGCCTTGGCTTCAATTTATTATCTAGAATTATTTGAACTACCATAAACGGTTCAATAACTAACATATAATTAATTGAATGCGACGAAGATAAACGATCCGGAATTAGGTCTACTCTATTTTGTCTGATTCGTAATCACATTATCGAACAGTATAGAAGGCTTTATATATATTCTGTATACTAAGCTTTTTTTAAACGTTTAAAGAGGGTACCTCAAATCTTTAAAAAAAGAAATTCTATTCTTTCCAGCTTTTCAAATTCACACATTGAAAATAGGACTTTACAATGATGGATGGCACGCGGGTTCATCGCAGCTGTTCTTGGAATAGCGTACTCTGTTGTTCATTCTGTAATATAGATACACACATAAATAGATAGATGGAGAGATGGATAGATGGATTGAAAGAGAGAGAGACTGAGAGAGAGAGAGAGAGAGAGAGAGAGAGAGATGGAGAGTGTGTGTATGTGTGTGCGCGAGAGAGATAGAGAGAGGGAAAAAGAAAGAAAGAGGAAGAGATAGTAGGGGGGAGAAGAGAAAAGTAAAATATGGAGGAAGACTGGAAAGAAAAACATTTTGAACCATGTTTCCAATTACAAATATTCAGGCAAAACGTTTTATTAAATCGACCAGTTAACTTTCAACAGGATTAAAAATGTTGATGCAAGTAAGCACAAAATTGTTTCATGATAATTTTGATTAAAAAGTAGCTCCTTCTATAGTTATATGAACACAGTTGTTTATTTTGACGCACTTCTAAATGTTAACATAGATGCAATGGATCTCCATATGCGCATTATAGTTGTAATGACATTTTCGATGCGAAACGAAATAAAGATTTCGTGACCATCAAAAAAGTGATGGTGTTTTGAGCAAAGCCGCTTACTGAATACCTTCTAGCAATGTAATAGTAGTTTGATTTCTATGAAGTTGGAGATCGATTATGTGCTCATTTCCCATGACCCGAGTGTAAATTTCCATTAAACGTATACACACACACACGCACAGTCATGATAGGTGAGTTGAGTGAGTTTATTTTATTTATACACGGTAAAAGCCCGAAACAGTTCGCAGACTGGTTTCAATCAGGGCCGTGTCGATAAAAAACAACATAATCATGACATGTAAACAAAAGTAATATAACACTGACAAATTCACAACCATAACACGACAATATATAGGAAATAAGCTAAAAACACTTTACTTAATTATAACTATATTGGTAGGCCCAAAAGATAAACAATTGAAATAAGTTATGATCATCATAATTTTGTTTGCATATATATATATATATAAAGTAAAAACAAAAAGAAGTTTAACAAGATTATAAATATATTAAGAACATATTATGTATTTATGTTAAATATTAAATAATCAACCTTTAAAACAATAAACAAAAGAAAACACACATAATGTAGAATGTGTAATAATTATAAAATTAAGACAAATGCGTATTCCATATTAAGTAGAAGTAAAATGAAGTATGGAATAATAATAAAACTTAAGAGCATTATGAATATGGATCAGTTAAATACTACATATATAATTGTTTTTGTTTTTAAAGAGACAAATACTGATATCGTATTGCAAAGATCATATTGCACACGATTAGACATTTAAAACATATTGCGTAGGAGTAATATATCATAAATAAGAATGATAAATAGGTTGAAATTATGAAGATATGTATACAACTATAAAACCTTAAAAACAAACAACAACAAAGCTCTCTTAAACTAATAAGTTAGCCCCTCCCCACACACTTATTTTGTATTACGTCAGCTTTGCCTTAAAAATATTTAATGATTTAGCACCTTGTACATCATGTGGCAAGTTATTCCATGTTAAGGCCCCTCTATATTTAAAAGATCTTTTCATAGTCTCAGTCTTTGGTCTTATTGTTTTCACATTATACAGACTTATAGGTACTTGTTATTAACCACGATTGTCTACAATTTCAAACCTCACACTCAATTTACAATACCACTCATGTCATTCATCAAATTGCATCGTAAAATATAGGATTGAGAAGGAAACGAAACCCACCAAGTATGCGCTAAAATGTTTCTAAAGTCATTAATGATCTCGGAAGATATCAACAAGTCATTGAAATTTTCACTTTGCATACGTTCTCACGTTGGAGGTGTTCTTGTGACTATATTCAGCCACTGCTTGTTTACATCGTTTCAGAGTCAGTGTCCTTCCGTTGATGAGGAAAAGTTCTTAGATATCTGTGTAAAAGGATCCATCTCTTTGATTTATGCTAATGAGGGTTCAGAACCGATTTTGCTCCGTGGTTAATTACCACTACATTAACTGAAATCCTGAATACCCTGGATCTACTATACCTTACCCTATCCCTGAAACTCAACTAACACCCAACTATATACCTAACCCTACAACTCAACCAATTATAACACCTAATTATTTCCCTAACCCTAACCCTACAACTGAACTAACACCCAACTATATACCTAACCCTAAACTTAAAACTCAACCAATTATAACACCCAATTATATCCCTAACCCTATAACTCAACTAACACCCAATTATATTCCTAACCCTAACGCTAAAACTCAACTAACACCCAATTATATCCCTAACCCTAAACCTAAGACTGAACTAACACTCAATTTTATCCCTTACCCTAAAACTCAACTAACACTCAATTATATCCATAATCTTATCCCTACATCTTCGAAGAACAAAATTGCTCAGAGCACATGTCGCCCTAACATAGTTGTGTCATATTAATTTCATTATCATTCGAATGGAAAACTTACTATAATTCTGAATCATGACCGTTGTCCATGGGGTGTGTATCCATAGGCTTTATTTATCACCGTTCCAATATATCATGTATGGTATGGACAGTGTGCAATAAATAGTGTTTTCCGTAAGCTTAAGTCCGCTATAAGAACCCGCCACTCATTGATAAGTGGTGGTGGGAGAAAGGAGGACCTTTGGAGAAGCACTGGTTAAAGAATACATGGAGTGTGTTAGGGCAGAACCCTCAGTCACTGTTAGCTCGAGTGGATGTTTTGTTTTCTTCATACTTATTCAAAACTAATAGAAATAGAATGCAATTGTCTTTTTTACGTCTTGACACTTACTGTAGATTCCATTGTACTTGTGCTTCAAGCAGCTGTTATCAGTTGAAGATTGGGAGTCAGCATGGAATGTCGTGGACGAGAGATGTATCTTTTGCCCCACATTTAAGAGCTGCATCGAAATATTTGACTTTAAAGTAAAGTAAGGTACCAGAATTGTCTCTGTGACTTGTAACCGAAAACGAGGGCATGGATCATGTCAAAGACCACATCGACATTATTAATATACAATTCCAAAAATAAATGTCACCAAATATTGGCAAGATGAACCTTCTCTTTACTGGGATGCGATTCTTATCGGATTTTCAGTCAGATGGGGCTAAGGAGAAATGTTGGCTATCGGGGATAATTGTTTGCAATATGACCCGAATGCGATGAAACTGTGTCCGATGTAATTATGATATTCATCAACGTGAAGTAAATATCAGCTTCGTGGACTAAATAGCCTATATGTGTGAGAGATCTTCTGTTCAGAGTATTTGATAGGTATCAAGATTCAGGGGTCATCGGCATCTATATGGCAGGGGACACCGTGCTTACGTGGTGGATGAAATATCAATTAACAAGGCAATTGGTTATTTGGTAAGGAGTAGATCAGAGGTATTGTAGTCCAGTGGATAAATCTCAGGACTGTGAACCACAAAGTAAGGGGTTCGAATCTTGTCTCAGCACTAATGCCCTTTGCCAAGCCGTGCTATATTTGTTGTTGTTGTTATTATTACTGTTATTTTATTATTACCATTTTAAGTTTGGTCTTTCGATCTCGATTTCAATTTCCCCTTCCTCTCCCTTTTCCCCAGCCTTTCCTCGCTGTTTTTCTTGATCATTGAATAAAAGAAGCCAGGTGGCCCGGGTGGCCCGTTGCCCTCTATAGCTAAACCACTGCTTTTCTGTGCTAAATGTTTACCTGTCCGATCCAGAATGTTTTGCTTCCTTCCTTTTCCGGACAAGGGATATATCGGACACATACTCTTTCCTTACTACGGAAAGTCCAAAAGGAAGGTATTGTATTTCTGTTAAAACAAGAACTATGGCATCATTTTAACGTGGCTTGCTAAATTCTAGATTTGTGTTTAACATCCTCTCTGGTAAACATAAATGTGTGTATTAGTATTCCCCCCCCCCCCCCCCCCGTGTATCTATAGTACAAGTATCATGGCATTTAGTTATTCCGGTATTTACAAGATGTAACCTGCTGCAGATGGTAAAGTTAGGTTGTTATTTCACTCTCTTTCCCAGGTGATATTCTTGAAGTGTGGTAAGCATGCCTATATTTAATACATATTATTTTCCTTTTCATCCTCTGTTCACTTTTCAGATAGCTCCCAATTGTTTTATGATTGTCACCAGGAGAAAGCAATATCGTTCAATTAGCTAAAATGGGGGCATCTAACAATCCCACATCCAGGCAATTAAGGAACAAATCTAACCGGATAGTTATTCCAAAGGATAATTTTACGTAATTTGATAGATGCCAATTGGCTTACTTTTATCCAACTAAATCACCCCCTATTATGGTATGATGAGACCTCTTTTACGTATCAAACTAACAAGCAAACAAGGTACACGGGGTCGCCAAGGAGTAAACGACCAGCTAGGACCCGTCCCATTTGCCCATATCTAGATTCGCTGCTGAACTTTGTTTCCAATTCATGCTTAACTTTCTTTATAAATCATGTTTTAAACTCGTAAATGTGACACTCTTTTCCATTATATTATTGCCAAAAGGTAGCAAAATTAATTAAATATTGAAATTAATTTGAGCCGTAACGTATTTGAAAATAACCTCACCCCAAAGAAGTCAGAAAGTGATCCCCTGGGAACCTTTTTTTTTATTTTGTTGATCTCCGGTGCTGTATTCAGAATATTACAGGAAATGACGCTTGTGCTAAATGCTACTCATGCTTTTATGACTCGAAAATTGCAAAAAATGAATGAATGATCGAATGTTTCATTATGGGACGAGGCATACACATGTCAGAAAACAAAAATTCCTAGGATTGATGATAAGTTCTTCGGAATGGGTCATGAAATTAAAAAATTAAATTTCAGAATTTTATGTATTCAGGACATAGCATTAAACAGTTGTCTTTCAGACGTAATGATGGATATGTCAAAAAAATTCAGGTATAGGGTGTCTGTTAACTCTGAAAAGCGCCCTGACGCGTTACCAATCTCCATTTTAATGACAAACATTAAATTATAGCAAATGTAATTAATGTATTAATGGTCTGCAAATTGCCTTCGGTTAAAAGTAAATCGTCAAATTTAAGGCGCTTTGTAGGAAATGTGTTTCAGATGGAAGACATGTACAAGTCAGTTCTATTCCCACCCTCATCAAACTACATTGGGTTGAACAAACATTTGATCATTTGATTCTCTTCCCTCATTTGGGGTTGCACTCTCATTCTTAAATTTTGATTATAAGTCTAAATTTTGAGAGAACTTTCTGATGAAATATATACTTGTCATTTAATTTTTCTTCAATCAAAATTAGTTACCGTGCTTTTGAGTTGTAAAAGTCACTTTTTATAATTAACGCCAGCAATTAATAAGTAGTGTATCATGGAAGACGTGGTGTCCTGCATGTGTCGATGGGAGTACTATTGTTTTTCTCAGTATACATCGATAGGCACAAACAAGCTTTACAGCAGAATGTAAAACTGAACACTTAAAATGCTTCAGCGCTGTTATGTCAGCCGTGTTAAAGATAATGGGCGTCAGGATGGGCAATGTGCCACATATGAGTGCTATTAGCCTTATTTCCACCATTGTTATTCTTATTCTTATTTATTTAAGAAATACTTCTACCGCGGCGTTGAAATCTAGGCAAAAACAAAACAACAACTAGTTGTTATTATTGCTTCCATACCTTACGCGAGGGGGGGGGGGGGGGGGGGGTGTCATTGCTTCAGAGAAAAGTTGTGAAAAGTGTGAGAATAAGATCAAGTGTCCCCACAATGTTATCGAATCGGCCAAGTTTAAAACTGTTTTCTTGGTGATAAGATAAAACCGAGAACTATTTCTTTTATTTTTCTCAATTTTGTGTCGCACTGGGATTTCGGCGACCTTTTGCTTGTCAACTGTTTTGATGGTGAGATAACGGCGAAAGGTAGGTGACCCTAAGCGTCTTCTGCCGCACTACAAAAAAGTCGGTCAAAGGATGCATTTAGAGTTTTGAGTTTGTGAGTCCAAAAAAGAAGGGGAGGGGAGGGTATAGTTCAAATTAGATATGTCGGACATGATTCCCAAATAAGTCTAGGTTAACTAACTAAAAGAATTTAACGGGTTTTACCATGCCAGCCATTTAGAGAAGATGTCATAAGATAGAATTACCTTTTGATCATATTTTGTTATGTTCCGAGGGAAATGGAACCAATAACATGACGTGTACTTACAACATGACAAGGCATTTTAACATGATGCTAAAAGTGCCAAGATCAGTTGAAGTTAAGGAGATCAATCAGGATGTGCTGCTTTCTGGCCTTTTCCAATTGAATCTCATGAGACAAGCTTATGGCAAAGAAAATTTGCTAAAGAGCCACGTCTCTGGCTTCTATATCATTGATTACCGTACTGGTGAAGGTTGAAGTAATTTTATACTTTAATAAAATGTCAGAATGATATTTAAAACTGAGTCATATTTACCACTGGGACCCACATCAGTATCAATTGTAGACTTTCTGAAGGCCCTACAACTATAATGACCCCAGTATGGCTAGGTACCAATTTACATCGGGATGGAGTGTTGCGAATGATTGTGGATTATAGTCTTGCCAAAGATCGTCAGTGTCGGGGTGAAATTCGAATCCCCCTCCACCAATTTGTAGGTTTGATGAATGAATGATTCACAATACGAGAGTTTTCTCATCTTTTCAATTTCCATGAGAAAGAAACTAATCAAAGCAATGCTTCGTAAAAAAAGTTCCTCTTGACATGTTCTCATTTGATTTCCAACTAGACTACGATTTGTTAATACATTTAGAACACTTTTTGATGCCACATGTTTCTGTAGTACCGTCTACCAATATTCTGATTTCAGTTTATATTACGGTGAATCATTAATCAAGAACCATATATGCAATTGGTTCAAGATCTAATTCAACACTTTTTGCATCATTCCGTTGAGAAAATTGATGTCAACGCCAAATAAACAATGACAACACGTTAAGAAAAAAAAAGAAAAAAACGTCACTCAAAACCGCCCTGTGGGCAAAAGAAAGTTTTCCAGAATCTTTAACTTTGAAAGAAAATGTTCTTTTTAAAAACAATTTGTTTGTCAGAGAAATGTGGATTGCAATGAGTCCCATCCTCGTTTTAAGAGCGATTTGTGTTCATGTTCCGAGATTAGAGCAAATTCCACCAAAACAAACCCGTCACATCTACGTCAGAGACCCAACTAGTTCCATTATGTCACGTAGGATTGATGTCCAACTTGTCTACTATTTCAGTCTTTGATGTGTCCGCTAAACCCCTGAAAGATGCCATCATTGCCATGTGGCATGAATTACATCATGCTAGAATAATATGTGGATTGGAATGTAGACCTCAACGGGCAGACAGTTTCGTATACATATATTTTGAGGAAGCAATCACAAAAGAAGAGAAAATAAATTGCATACGGCCATCATTAAATAACATCAACATGTAATCAACCGAAGCAAAATTAGAGTAATTCATTAAAATGGTAAACGGTTAAAGACCTTAATGCGAAAATGATTTTATATCATACCCACATGAAATATGAGATTAACTTCCGTTTCAGTCTTGATCACCTTTACCTAGAGGGGTATTTTAATATCTATTCATAAAAGTAATATTCCATATCATTTGAATAGAAAATAAAAGGATAACCGCCTTAACATAAAGATCAAAATATTGTTGATGACTGGTCCGCTTTTAGCGAAAGGTAACATATAGACCGCTGCATGCCAAGTGTCATTTTGAATGCGATATTACCTGGGCCTATCAGGTTTGAGAAGCCAATTAGCTCATCATCTAGGTGAACACAATTGGTGCACTCTTCATTTTCCAGTTAATGTTTTGTACATTATCACACTCACATGCCAAAATTTAGCGTAACCGCTGTAGTGCCTGTGTATAGCAACGCCATCATCCCCTCCCCCGTTTGAAATCCCAGGTAAATTTATACACAACTTGCTTTGTAACTACCACCCCTTCATACATTATAATCAATCAGCTCGTTTACTCATGAGACGCTCTGATGTGATTTCTATTGATTAATCACAACTAAAGTACAAGACCGTCAGCTAGCCTGCTACCCAGTTATGATAAACAACTACACCTTGTATAATCATCAAGAAATCAACATACGCTATGGCCGACATCTTTTATCAAATGACTGCGCCAAGTTAGGTCTATATTGACGGTGATTTCAAATTTAAAACAAGAATTCAGTAAAATTAACGAATAGATCATTTAGTTATTTCATAATAATCTTCATTGATTTGTGAGTCATAGATCTCATAAACAAACTGTCCAAAATGAAGGCCAAATGATTCAAGCTGTTCGCAATATTTTATTTGTTGCTAAATTGACAACAATAACAATGGATCAAGTTCTTGATGAATCCTTTGTAACTTAATTTATAGCTCTCTAGATTGAATGAAACGGTGAGCAGAAGCCATATTTCATCTTTGTAAAAATTACCGCACTTGCTTTAAACAAGAAGGAGGATGCAATTAAAGGAGGGTTATTTATTTCAAAGGATATTAACTCACATGACATTTATAGTCTGTGCCTAGTAAATCATGAGCGCGTTGATGCGATCACACTTCTCCACGTTCCATCACCACGGTTATATAATAAAATACACAAGAGAGATTTATTATTTGGACAGCACGATTCTAATTTTCCGCCATTTGACCATTTCCACCACCCTCTCGACACTTTTACAATCCATCCCAGCAATAAAGACTGACTGTCCATGGTTTTATTATATTGTTGTTTTCAATTCTATTGGCGTAGTGTGAGTTCAGCCATTAAGGGGGGTATGGCATTATGTGGAGCGGGGGCACCGATCCTCCTAGGTGGATGAAAAAGAACTGACAAAGCCACTGATGGGCAGGGGGGGGGGGGGGGTAGAAGGAGGGCTATCATCTTCTTTTCGCTTTCCCTTCCCCTCTTTTCTTCTCTCTCCTTTTCACTTCTTACTTATTTTCCTCGTTGGGCAGGGAATCTGCATGCTGCCCTGCCCCCACGTAGCTGCGCCACGTCTCATTCCCTTGCATTAATTTAAAAGGGGAGAGTTTAGTCGTTATTTAATATGTCCCAGAGTTGTCAAGACTCGGTTTGTGTTACTGCCGTGAGGCGCCAGAAAATCTTTTGGCCGAAAATGCAGCAGCGACACAGATGTGATTAAATTTTTACAAGCCCAGTCCTGAGGTAGCTAAAAATGAATGTTTATTGCCGTGAGGTAGGTTCGTTATTATGCCATACCGTGAATCGCAAACGCTCTTCTCACTCCAGTTTTCACCTCTCGCTCTCTCTCTCTCTCTCTCTCTCTCTCTCTCTCACTTTCCTCCCCCCTCTCTCTCTCTCTACTCTATAAATCTCTTTCTTCATTTTGACAGGCATAATTCCCCATTTACACATCTCAGTTTCACTGTCCGCAAGCTTTCTGCAGAGGGGTGCGAGGTTTCTTTCAAGATTGAGGAGGGTTCATACTTAAAAAATGAAATGGACTTTTATCATTAAAAAAAAAAAATCGTATTCATTATGAAAAACAGTTAACACGACCCATGAATCTATTTTTTAAAATTGAAAATCCCAATTAATACGGAAAAATACCCCCCCCCCCCTCAGCATCAACGTTTTGTAAAAACACTCAATTATTAAAGAGCGAAAATCTTGGGGAAATAGCCCTCTTCTGCCACAGGGAATACTGGGCTCAAGTATCGGCCATGGACGTGACATACTGAGATTTGCCCTACATCCTTCCACCTCAACTCATCAATTTTATATTTTGAGTAGGTAATTAGGAGGGAGATATGCGGTCCATAATAGTAAACGATGGTGTTTGTCAGGGGCTTGCGTTGAGACTCTGGGTGTTGCAGGGGATACACTAATACATTGACAAATGACAATATAAGTGGTGTACCCAGTGCTTTCCAACGGAGTGGGAGCAGAGGTGGTTTAGGACAGCATCAGGTTTATTTGGGGAGTTTTCTTTAGAGTGGAGGGGCGTGCGCTTTGCATATGAAAAATGCATTCGAGATCTCAAAATCAACACTAAATGCTTATACACATGTTATTATCTACGCAGAATAATTAAGGCCAATTTAGAGGACTGTGTAATATATTAACACGAAACCATTTCGTACATGCACCTCTTATATTTTACACTTTATATTCATTTACAAACCATTGTAGAATTATTGAATAAGTTACCTCAAAGAGTAAAATAAATACAAATTACTATAATACCTGGGACTGAAGAAAGAGAGAGAGATAGAGGGAGAGAGAGAGAGACAGAGAAAGAGAGATAGAGAGAGAAAGAGGGGAGAGAGAGGGGAGAGAGAGAGAGAGAGAGAGAGAGAGAGAGGGGGGGGCGAGAGAGAGAGAGAGATAGGTGAGAATCATGGGGATAGAGAGGATAGAGCAACGGCGATTATTTTAACGCATTGCCGGAGGACATATGCACCATTTTTAAAAGAAGGATTCGAACTCTAAACCTCTTACTTCACATGATCATGATAATTGAATCGTAATGACACATTCCCACAGTAGAAGGGGTAACAGAGACCCAGCGCGGGGCTCATGCCATATTTTTCCTGATATTAAATTCTAAATCCTCTGAGGGGATCGATCGTTATTGCCGATCATACCAACGGGCGGGGGCGTGCAGTCGTTTGCTCCGGCGACAATAAGTGCTCCTATCCGAGCTTTTTCCGTCATAGTTGGGTTTGAAATCAGCTTTTAAGTTAGGTTTAGGGTACATGTAGGTTATAGAGCTTGGTTCAGGGTTTTACAAGACTGGTGGATAGAATTAACAAAATAAATAAAAATTACATTCAGTTGTTTCTTTTAAGATGTTAATTGTTATTGCGTTTGCATTGATAAATTATTCAGCGTCAGAACGTAAGCTGATGTGAGCTGCAAGAGGCAAATGACCTCCTTTCCTGACAACCTAGCTTGTGTTTTTATTCGCATCATGTAAGATACCAATAATCCCATCAATAGATCTTTAGCTCCAATCTCTCTCTCACTCATATTCATCATCACCCTTAAACACACGCGCACGCGCGCGCTCACACCCACACCCACCGAACATCCAGAACACCACACCGTGTGGAAAAGTATCGGGGATAATAACAATATTTGTGTAATACTAGTAAGTAGATAGGCTTAAATCCCTTTTACCAATTAAAGCGTCAAACTGCCACATGGCTGATATAGGCTACAAATCATCCCACTTTGCCAGTCTGAGAAGGGATACTCATCATCAGCCTGACAAACATAAACAACCTAAATTGATTTTCCACTAAATCTATATTTTCGGTACATCTTGTTAGATGTGTTTCACTTTTGAAGTAAAGGTTATTTCAGATGTGGAATGATCGAGTAATTCTTTTCAGAAGCAGGACACTTTGGTTGTTTTCCTTCTTTGCTTAACAAGATGGAGACGATCATTTGGCTCTCTGAAAAAGTCATTACCCGCATTTTACTGATTAATTCCCAATACCACATGACACAATGGGGACATATTTTCTAGAGGGTTTATGATGCGCATGCTAAATGTCTTCACGGCACATTAATTTTAATTGATTTCATAAAGTCAAATGAAATGATAAAAAGGATTGAGTGGTTAATAACAACTTCAAAGATCCAATTCCCTGCATATAAAAGGATATTTTTTGAGAGTTCCTTTAACGACTTAATATAACATACAGTTTCAAACATATAAGTCTTTCATTTATAACAACTTTCCAACCGTTTCAAAGGAGAATAAATATGGCCGACTCACTTTACTCATGTTTATTTTATTTTCCCCGTTTATAATGGACATTTCTAAGGATTTATAAGGTGATGTAATTGTTTTAATTGATTATAACAGAGTAAGTGACGTTAGTCCATCATTCTTGGTGTTGGAATTTTGGGTTTCACGGTTTCCTGCCGTCCTATAATAATTATGTAGGAAATAGTTCTTTGAAAAACACGAAAAGTGTGTTCACATCTGAGTGAGATAAGGAAAATATATTATTGAAAGTTCTCTACAAAGAACAAAACAATCCCGAGTCTAACACTTTTTGAAACAATTTTTGTGTTAGTTTGTAGGTTGGATCAAAGTGGAAAATTGTCCGGCACATCGTCACAATACAATTAGGATTAAGCCAATTTGAAATTCACATATTAGGCCTACGTAATTTAGTAATTACAACTTCTCACTTTCTCACTTTTTTTCCAATTTTGTTCATATATTTACCAGTCTGCTTCTCCGATATTTCCTCTTTCTTTTATAGTAGTTTACTATCCAGGTTGGATTTCCCTTTAAGTCAGAAAAGGTAAAGGCGGCTAAGATATAATTTTCACAATGTTACGTCTAGCATCCATACAAAGAATGGATGTTATACACGTAGAGACGAGTGATGCAGGGGGTACGTATAATCGTACAGGAAGATTAGTGACTTTGCGTATAAGTTAAATATTTGGAATAGCATTGCTTATAATCATAGTAACGTAATTTGATTTACTACTTTCTGCTCTGTAACACGAAAATACTCAGTGCATCTCGTGTTCAATATGTTTTTGTTCTGCTCATGCATAGATGCGCATGCGCATCGCTTTCATTTGAACACACAGAAGAGAGTACGCAAAGCTGCACAAAAGAAATGGCGCCTCGTCTCCGAATGGCTAAAGCAAATACATTGGCTGAGAAAAGGGACATTGCCTACATCCTTCAACTTTCCCCCTTCACTATCCCATCCTCTCTCCCCTTCACCATCTGACAAACATACTCGATGCATGTATCCTATCCCAGCATGTTCGGTGGGTGAAATTGAATCCAGTTAACTTATCTCACCAACAATACTACAGGTTTCTTGCTTTCAAGTACATCATGTTTGACAGCTCGTAATGCACTTAACTATTTACCCTCCAGCCATGGGCGCATCTAGTGATAAAGGAATTGGGGAGGGGGTGGGGTGAAAGGGTGTTGCCTTTGAATCCTTTCCAAACCCCGCGTTGAAACTAAAACGAATGCCCGGGATAAGCATGCCTCGTTTCCCTTTCGACCTGACGGTATACTTGCACGTTTTAAGTTACTTCTAATTAACTCCCACCGAGCCAGAGGCCCATTTGATGTGCCCCAATCGCTAGTTTAACCGACCCAGTTTCTTGCACCCTGAATCAACATGATCAATACTTTCTGGTATTTAATACTCCCTACATATTATTTAGGATACAATTCGCATGCCAAGCAGCTCTGAATTCTGAAATGAATGCATATCTACACTACTACAAACTGCGTCGGATAAAAGACTTTGGCACTGAAGGTAAGGACAACGGGAATATCTATTGTGAAGTAGGTACACGCACTGGTATATTGATATTCTGTCTGTCTGCGTGGAGTGAAAAGGGCGTTAACTCCACAGCACAGAGTTAAAGCCCTTCTGGTTTTCAACCAATGATTCGTAAGGAGTACAAAATACCTTGTTTCCCCCTCTTGAGTTAAGTCATTCTTGTACCTGTTATTTAGCATTTCATTGCCAAATGATATAAATTATCTCATAAAATTGTGAACATTTTAATTAAAAAAATGTAAAACCCAAAATAAAAATGCACTAGTAAAGCTCTGGTAAAAGGCATGCTAAATTTGTTTTAAGCATTGTATGGAGGCAGGGAATATTTGGAATGTTCAGTAATTTTTTATATAATTTGTTTCGCTTCCTATTATCATGATTGCCATATAAGACCAATACATATGACAAATTAGACATTCTAAAGAAAGATGTGATTGGTTAGAAGTGCTTATTTGCCCCTTCAATAATGATTGTTTGTCATGCGCTTCCTATTGGCATGATAGTTTAGACTTTAGAGCATTGTTAATCGTGTAGGGTTAAAACGGCTATCCCCTTGTGCGTTCATACTCCATCACTGTATTCAAATGGATCATCAGCACAGAAATATATATTTCAGTACATGATAACAAATGTAACAAACTAAATATTAAATGCTGAATTAATCACATTAGGTGAATTTACAGACTGTTATGAAAAGCTCTTTTGTCTTGGAAAGTTGTTGTTTACTTGTTATCGTCATCCACTTGTTATAGCAAAGCTAAGCTTAGAGGGTTAAAAAGGTCCCCATGCATGATGCGTTTTCCAGCTACTACGTCACTTTATTTGAAGACATAGCCAAGCACGACGTCAGGTGTGCGGCTGCAGGTAAGACGAGCTCCCTACTACAGAAACAAATATCATGATGGAGAAACGCTTTCCCGCCTTTTCTACACCTTTCGCGCCTTCCCCGCCTCTCTCACCTCCCACCTCCTCCTTTTTCTGTTTTTCTGACTTTTAAATGACTTGGATGTGAGCATGTTGAGCTCCTTTTTGTCCAACACATTGCGAATATTGGGCACACATGCTTACTGGAAGGCAAAGTGGTTTCGTGTGTCTCGCCACAAGGCGAGTTACAGTACCAGGGAGTGGTAATGAATTCCATCTCCATGCTGTCTTGGAGATGATTGCTAATAACCCACGGTGGAAATTGTGCGGCAATATTTTAAGTGAGTCAAAGTACGAAGGAGTCCTAGCAATAGACAAGTACTTTACATGTAACTCACATACGATATACATGTGCTCATGTGTTCTACAATGTTTTAAAATATCTCAATAAGTTATGGAAGCCTGCATATTCTTTTGGAGTCAAATGCTAATATCCCAGAGTGAAAATCAAATATAAATATTTTAAGTGAGGGAAATCACTTTGGTGTAGTCAATAGTCATAATTGTATGCATCTTACGTATATTACATTCGTGTTTTCGAAGATGTTTTAAAATATCTCCTTAGGTTATTGAAACCTCCGGCACGTTCTCTCTGAGCCAATTGCTAATAATCAAGAAAGGGAGAAATGAGAACAGTAATGTACTGGAACATTTTCAATATTTTGATAAGGTGATCTGTTATGTTCCTCCTTTTTTATATCGCAGATTATTATAATTATATTATTTTCGATAGGGATACCTAAAATTCGAAAGTTATCATCAGGACCCTCTGTTTTCAATTCCATATGCACAACCAAGGTAAACACGAAAACCACGACATTTGTTAGCGATAGAAAGAGAGAGAGAGAGAAAAAATAAAAAAGAAAGATAGAACATATTGAGTTTTGGGACGGAAGAGGATTTCGAATGAATTCCGAGGTCCTTTGTTAAAATTGGGAATATTAACATAAGATTCGTGATATCGTATTAATTTCTGTATTCAATGAGTAAAGTATGAGATATAAAGTTCAGAATTCCCTTCCTTGTCACTATAGTTCGTAGACCTGAACTGAGCAAAATGGAATCAGTCTGCAAAATCCTTACGCCTGTCACAGTGGATCACAAGAGTATAGTCGTCAACCCATTTCTTCATTCATACTCCGGTGATACCCTCAATAAATAATAATGAAAGTGGCCCAGCAATGTCACTGCCACATGTTCTTACTCTTACGTCGAAAAATATCTACAGCTATATAGCGCACATAGTCATTCAAAGAATGGGCAAAGTCCCTTGGCCCAGCTACCCTGAGGTGCTCAAAGCATCGAAGGTATTGATTCCTACTAGGTACTCATTTTTAATATAATTTGATGTTCCTGCAAACATTAGTGCTGCCATTGTGGCTCGAACCCTGAACCGCTTGATTCACAGTAACCATAATGCCACGACACTTCTGTAGGTAAACTGAACGGCATCGGCTTAGGAGGCTTGGAGCTGGCAAACATGGTTACGACTCATCTAATGCAGTGTTCTATTTCCGAGAGGGGAAATAAGCTGTCGTGCTTTTACCATTGGAGATCATTTTGGTCCAAAAGTGGAGAAAGAAGATCAAGTCCCATCAGCTGTTCTAGAAACCTTCAGATTAGACTTCCGACTTAGTCGGAGAAAGAGCTCCTCTATGCCCTAAACCTGGCTAATGTGACATGTATCGGCTAAGGGTAGGAAACTAGATACAGGGAGCACGAGAGGAAACTAAAAGAGCAGATAAAACACACTCTGACAGGAGAAGGCTGTACGAGTATCATCATATTACCTTTGCAGTTACACGTGACTTGAGGCAAGTCCATAGGCACCATATTTAGAAGGACGTCTCTGTTAGACACCACACCTGCGAAAGTTATAGCATTTCTGTTTTATGGAAAGAGGGTATTTCTCATTAAATTTAATGGGTGGTAGGATGAAATAGGGCTTTCTCTTTAATATTCGCTATCGCATTTTTAAACTCTCGTAATGATCTCAGATCCCGGGTCGATCCCACCTCGAATCTTTCAGGCGGTAACGCTACCTATGGTAAACGGACAATGGACAATAATTGACCTATATAAATGAGTATCCAATGGCAAATAGACACAAAGACTACTGATATACTATGTAATAAATTTAGATTAAATGCTCGGGTAGGGTGTTCACGTTCACGTAAGCGTCACATGCACTACAGTAAGCGTAGAGGCCCAATTTCGTGGAGGAGGGGTGGAAATCTCTTGACCAAATATTGACTTTCCAATTTCTGGATGCCGGGCACCCCCCCCCCCGCAACCATCAGCCTACCACCATATAGTACGTGAAAAAAGAACAGGAATTTATACAACTCACTCCAAAATCCTTATCAAATGATTGGTAAAACGATTGATGCATAAAGCCTCAACTCGAGTGCCGATAGATCGCTCAATGAACTCATTCGTATGTACCATTTGTATATTGTTCAATCACGTTGGATAGACTAATATTTCATTCATCAATATGAGTGTCGTCGCATGAAATAACGTGATGATCGATTTATTTGATACTTGTAATCTACTCGTTGTCATACATGTCATACGTTAATGATTAAACATAACAAAAATACTTCAATAATTCATTTGACACCGATCTAGGAATAGGACAATTATGATAAAGAGAGAAAGTTAGACTTGTTTTGTGACTGTTTCGCATTGCACCTGAAGATGATCAATTCCCTATTATGAGAAGGGGTTTCCCCTCACCACTGCCGTATTCTATAACAAGGAGGCCATAGTCATACGATAGTATGCCATTCTCTATCAACCTCCAAAATAGTCAAGTGTAGAGGAACCGTAACTGCTCATCTTTTCCATGATGTTACCTTTTTAATTTATAGTAATGTTTAGGCCATATCGATACAAATATTGAACAAAGTCACTATTTTATAGTCGGTTGTAGTAAAACGACATGTGAAGAACATGCGTAACGGATTCACGCAGAGTTATAAGGCCCGTTCACACATAACATTATTAGTGTGATTTGGATCGCGATGCAAAGATCGAATTTTTCTGTTGCGACCGTCCACATATGTCAATTTAGTGCGTATTGGATCGCGATGCAAAGATTTATTTTTTGGGGGCGACTATTCACACACAGGGAGAATTCTCGCTCGACGGCAAGAACGTCCAAACTGCGCATGCGCGAATCTCGACGATGTATGCTGGCTTTGAATCCTGGGATTAATAAATCGATTTTTAAAGGGAGTGTGTCATGACGAGACGATGTGTCTTTCCCGTGGGCCTACTCGGGGCCAATCGGATAAAATACGACTACGGACGACGCGACCGCAGCATTCACGTGCGTGCAACATACGCGAAACCGAAGCGCGAGGAGTACTTCGGTCTGTTTCACAAACGCAAGCGCGCGCTGACCCAGTTAATCAAGTTCATTTGTTAATGTGCAGTTGTCCAAAAGAAAACGTAGATGGCGGTAACCAGTATTTCCCATGATACACTCCCTTTAATTGTCAATACCTTTCACACACACAGCTCCGGCAAACTGTTGCGATTATTCTGAAAAATCGAATTGGATCGCGAAGATTAGTGAAATTATTAAGTCCACACACGGATTTTTTGTTTGTTTTGGATCGCAATGCAAAAATCGAATTTTAAGTCGCACTTTTTTCTGTAGGTGTAAACGCCCATATAGTGTCAGACATCGCACTTCGAAAAATGTGTAATAAAAACGGATTGGGAAGTGACAGTCCGTTTAAAGTTACTCCTTTGATTATGGTGATACCTTTGAATTTAAAGTTATTCGAAAATCGACACAATTAGTTTGCTTAAAGCATATCGACATTAATACCCTTTTTACTTTCACGTATTCAATTTTCGAGGGATATTTTATTAAATCTTCAAAACATTTTTAGATTGTGAACAATGAAACTATAATGTTTTATAGCATTAACCTATAATCTATTTAAAATAACCAAGATGCTCAATGTTATACTTTATTCAAACGTATAAATCGAACAAACGAACCAGGTCGGTGTAAAAGGTATTCTCCTATTATTTTGTAGTCAAATGGCCTACTCGAATAGAATTAAATCAAAGGGGAAAGTAAGAAACATGCGATTTTGATGTAAAACAAGAATAACGTCTCTCCTGATGGTACTCAAAGCTGACAATGGATATCCATCATTTTTCTGGAATTACGCAAGAGGAATATCAAAAGAAATAAAATCCCGGGAAAAATACAGAAGAGAGGCGACCCGGATAACATAACGACATGTAAATTGAGGAAAGGGAAGGCGAGCTCCTATGGATTACAACCCCTACGCTAGCCCCGAGCCAATTTGCCAATCATGCTGAAAATAGAGGACCTTCATTAATGACCATCATCGCATGTGCACGCCTCTGAAAAATGAATAGATATTACCTGGTGAAGGCCCAATGATACCTCGCACCATCATCCGTCATCTGTATCGCATGTCGAATATTGAGATGGCTCTCCAAGGTGTCTAATATATTTGTATTTTGTTGTTGTTGTTGCTGTTGTAGCTAAGGAGATCTTGTAATATCTCGCCTACAAAATTGATGCGAAGGAATATGAAAATTGCCCTTTTCTGTGTTTTATGAAAGAATTCTTATTCTTTGATTATCAAAATAATATACATGTACATGTATACTGGATTTGATTGATTTAATAGTGCTGTGATAGTGATGATCATCGGTGTTTTGCCATGGGGCAGCTTTTTTTTTTTGCCCGATTTCCAAATTAATAGCTTCGAAATTTTAGTGAAAATGAAGCGAGGGAGCAACAATTGTCGACGACTTATTTCAGTGTTAATATAATTTGGTTATAAAAATATCCTCAATACGACTTAAAAATCACAATTCTGAAACATAAAGTGAGAGGAAGAAGTCTTACCAAAATTTAGACTAGCAGCGTTATGTGATGTTCATTTCTAAAATGCGATCTGATTTGAAGAATCTGATCTGATCAATCAACATAAAAATTCAGCAAAACAGAATGAAACAACAGGAAACATAAACATGAACAAGAAGATCCTCGTAGCATTGCCAATAAGGTAAAGAGGGCAATTGCCCTTCCCAAATTTGAATGTTTCCACATTTTTGTAACCATATACTAGTCTTCAAATGTAGGGGTTTTCAGCCCTGTTACATTAATTTATTGGCAATCCATTTCCTAAAGCTTCTCCTCCCCCACCATCAATAAAAACAAGCTACGATAATGGATAGTGTTTTAGGGTTAACATTGACAGATAGTGCATGTGTTTTGGATGACAGCAGTGATTGCTTTCTCAGTTTCTTCTGCGAAAATAAATTTTCTTTCTGCGCCCGTTTATAACCACAGGCTTCGACATTCATTCCCAATCAAAAACAGAAATGAAGCTAATTGAGGCTTATAAACGCCAACACTCAAGCACTCCTTATATCTTTCTATATTGTAGATCAAGACATTTATAAAGAATGTACTAATGAATCTTATTAAAACAACCAATCCTTTAAGGCTGGGAAATCCCTAAGGGGAAATGAAAAATTATATAAAACAGATGCACATTATCGCCTACCCCCGCCCTGGTGCCTGTATAAACACATGAACAAACCTCTCACGAAGTACATTAACAATCTTAAAAACAAATAGTGGGTAAATATCCGGACACAAAAGTGTACACGTTGTTCGCAAAACCTTAACTAGGTATTATTTTATCAAACTTAAATTATATTTTATCACTTTTTGTTACAAAAGAGTTTTTTTGTATAATTCTTTTTAGGAGGGGGGGGGGGCAATAACTATCACCCAGTTGGGGAAAAATTATCCAAGGTTGGTCAGATGCAAAACTCGTGGGATGTTCACTCACCGCATCATTACGAAAAGTTTTTTTTTTAAATTCTCCCAATTTATCCATCAACCGCGGCAGTAGAAAAGAATGATTTCTTTTGCTAAAATAACCGCGAAATCAAATTGTAGGGCTGTTTGGGGAGTTAAACGATCTTGCGATATCGAAATATGGGTGAATGTTTCATCTGAAATCCTCGCTTAAATTTAGTAAGCAGGAGAAATAAACCACTGAGCCTCCTTAAACATGTTGAAAGTTAGAAAATGTTTTACAATCTATATTTCCATTGCTTTCTTGTAATAAATTGCAGTTGATCGCATGACTATCTCGTCTTTTGAATATTGTTGTGTATTTTTGCCTGATTGTGTATTAAATGTGTTTTGTCTGATATTGATTATTTAGTTTTTATAAGTCGTTCATTTTTTTAACTATGTAAGTTACTTTTAATTTGTTGACGAATTGATGTATCGCTATGAAACATTTGTAATAAGCGCAGGGATATTTAATTTATTATCATTATTGTTATTAGCGGGTGGGGTTGGGTGGGGATTAATTCTGAAATCGTAGAAGAGTGATATGTTACATCTGCTTTTTTAAATATAAATAACCCATTTACACGAATCCCCATTTACACGTTCGTCCAGAACGAGTTTGAATGACCTTTAGACAATGTTCATGTCATGCAGTTTCATTAACACGGCCTAATGATAATCATTATCATTAGATGTATACATGGATGCAAAAATCATATGTTATCCTTTTGAGAGGGCTCGTAGATATGGTGGGGGGGGGGGGGGTAGTGATGTCATCCATGTTTAGATGTATCTTTGTTTAATTATTTTAACAAAATCATTCCCGATTGCCGATATCTCTCATTAAACGTATCATGATATCCTCTAGGCAAGCCGAATGATGGCTGAATGTTATTCAGACGATGCGATAGAGAGAAGACGTGAAATTAATTTTGGAGAAAAGTGCATCAAGGAGATCGAGAATAGGAGTGAGAGAGAGAGAGAAAGAGAGAGAGAGAGAGAGAAAATGAGGGGGGGGGGGGTGAACGAAGAAACGGTGCCTCGGCATCGACGCGCAATTAATAAGGGGATGAAGTTAGTATTAGATGAACATATCGGCTCCGGGTCGCGTGTGTTTTCATTCCCCACTTCCACACGGCAAATTGAGTTTGCGATTCACGTCGCCCTCCCGCCCGCTTCGATACTCGACTTGCAAATCCTCCGTGCTGGTGATCCCCGGACCGATGACGAATTCGTATCGCTTTCAAAGATCTTGAACATTTCTCTTGAATCTTGTATACTAATTCGTTTCCTGATGATTCTAGAATCGCAATGTGGTCTTTGGATTGACATTTCCAACGTGTCAGTGCCATCATAAGGCGAAATCATTCGAACCCATTTTTTAACTCAAGAAAGTTTAGTTCGGGAAACTCGATGTGGAAACATTAAAGGTAGGAGATTATGATATGATAAATTGGTACCATACAATGCATTTGTGCTTTATCTCGATTGTTTTAGAGTCAGAAGAGTGTATTAAAACTCAAAAACTTACTTATGGCTCTCTATAGACGATATGTGTTCGTTGATGAATATTGTCTCACAGCATAATTTTGCTAATTGATTGATGATCTTCATTATTGTACGCTTCTGTTTTAGAAACCTCGGTAATCTTTTTCAAGGACAAGCCTGTCCTTTCAATCTCCCAACTATATATTAGCGCATGTTACAACTTTAACTCCAAGTCAAGGGGGTAAAATAATGTGGAAAGGGTAGTGGTAGTGGTGGTGGTGGTGGTGGTGGTGGTGGAGGTTTAGGAGTATGACCAACTTGAATGCGAGCTATGCTGTTAACAAAAACTGTATAGGAAATACCCATAAATGTTGTAATAATAAAAAGTGGTATTATTATCAACAGTTTTCTTAGTTTCATAAGCCAATGATTATGTGTTATATACATCCTATACAAGTAAATGCAATACATGCTACACTACTTACCACAGCACTGTGTGTAGGCTACTATGTGCACAGCGTGAAGTTAAAGCATACACTGCTGTCTCACTTGACTCGAGTTCGCGACCATAGCTCAAGCTGACCGGGTCAGCCCATCTTAAATGAACTTTGCATCGTACCCTTTTAATTTTCAACAGCTTTTGTTTTCTTTTATTCACATTGAAGGCTCATATTTTGCTTTGAGATATTTTGATTTGTAATTCTTTTAAGCATTCTACAATAATTATGAGTTAACCAACCCACCAAACAAAACTTAATGGAGTTACCATTTTACAAAATGGCTTTAAATGGCCTTTTACATGGCTTTAAAGATAAAGTTGAGTGTTGAAAAAATGATAATATAAAAAATATGCCAGTTTAGAAGAATATCATTAAAAAGATGTCCGCTGAAAAGTGTAATCTTAAACTTCCCTCATAATCGAAATTTTACAAGAAATAACTGAAAAGGTTGTAACAAACTTTCGTGGCCTTTGCGTATGTAGTCAACATTCATGTAATGTAGTGCATGCGAATGAGTCGATTATTTATCATTTGAATGATACCAAACCACACAGCCAACATTAATTTCACTTATAAAATAACCATCTCTATTTTTTTCGTTCACACTGCAATCGCGTGACAAGAACACAACGTTATTTTTTTAAGAATGATTTTTCATCATCATTCCCTTTAAAGGGATCTAAGATTTAAAAACGTTTCCAAAGTGGAAGTGCAGAGGGAGGTTGAGTTCCTGGAGGGCATACACGAGCGGCACGGGCATACCAAGCGAATGATTTGGAAGAAATTCAGGTTGCCGTTTCGGAGAATGATTCTATTTTATTCGTTCACGAACAGATTGTTCGTGCACAAGTGACTTTAGCATATTGGGATATTTTTTCTCGTAAATAATCTGATTTATTATTCTGTTAACTTCATTTCATTTCTTTCCCGATAATTTTCTATAGATAAACAAATAAATAATAAATATCATACATACATGTACCAATACCAACGGCGGAAAGGAGAAAGGACGAAATGATTGGAAAACCGCGAAAGGGCCATGATCCCTGATTGGGGTAGCATGCATCAAGTTTAGAACCAATAATTTTGAACTTTCTTATAGGAATGAGGGGTCGATCTTATGTGTGTGATTATTATACGTTTTTATCATGAACAATGTAATCGCTATCATCGTAGTCATAACTGACATCTACTCTACTGTATTCATGACATCAGGCTCCGTACCTGAGGTAAAAACCAAATAAAGTCGTAACTTGTTTTTTTATCTGGATTTCTCGTCAAAATATATCCTTCATGATTGGAAGCAAATTGATGAAAATTCGTCGTAATTACTTGAATTAAGGAGCAACATGGTTTGAACATTTGCTGATTAGGAATTATGTTTTTAAAAGACACTTAATTTTTTTCTTCTTCAGGAAGAAAGGTTCGGATGGGAGTGGTGAAGTGGAATCAAGATGTTCATAACCAGATTTGTGGTAGCATGGTGGTGTTTCCTAGATATAAATAAATAGGGGAAGTGTATTTGGATCTTCATCATAACTTTATATCAACTTTGCATGGCGTTCATATCTTGCAGGATTGGACAAAAGTTGAGAGAAATTCGACGTAATTCCTTCAATTAAGGAGCAACATGGTATGCGAATCTGTGGTTAAGCAATCATGTTTTGATGTTATTTTAAAGCGATATGATATTTATGCGAACGGATGAGTGTGAGTGTGTGTGTGTGTGTGTGTGTTGGGGGGGGGGGGGGGTAGTTGAGGAGGAGAGGGAAGGTGTGGAAGTGGAATCTCAAAGTACATGACAGCATTTGCAGTTGAGTTGTGAGCTACATCAGGTAAAGAAAATAGATGGAGGTATTTTTTCATCACAGTGCCATAGATTAAGGCGAATACTATTGGGGATGTAGACAAAACAAAAACATATACGCCATGTTGTGGCCCACTGAACCAAGTAGGTAAAACTTGGTGTTTATATATGGCTTTGATTCATCATTAATATATTTATATGTCATATTTATATCATTTTCTGGTTCACTTTCTGAAGCGTGTGTGTGCGTTTGTGTATGTGTGTGTATTGGGATTTTACAGACGTGTATCAATCAGATATGATTATTTACGTCTGGGGACAGACCTTTAAACGTCACAATCCGAAAGACGTGACTCAGTTTCGAACCTACGTCCTCGGCTGAATCAGTTTGTAACTTCCACTGTTAGCTGGATTACAGGCGCACGCCACAACGTCTAGTTGTGAGTTCTTTTATCGTTCTTAAGAATGTGAACATGAGCCTTCATAAAGACTATTACAGGTGGTTCTCTCTCATCAAGATATCCGATATCATGATAAACATGACTGAAATTTCCGACTCCTCTTTTATCAAAAGAAGCTAGGCGCCTTTTGCCGCCTTGCCAGTTACATTTATTTCTTTTATTTTGTCAGATAGCAGAAATTAGATATGTATCGTTAACCTACGGAAACTCGATTCAAAGGGAAAAGAAATGTTCGCATGACACCAAAAAACTAGAGAGAGACGTTTCTTAAAGTAGAAACATTTCTTTAGAAGTAATTCACTCTCTATATTGGGTTAAAATCATTTTCCAAATATGAGTTCAACTACCGGTTCGACCAACTCAATTTCATTACTAACAAAGATCACCTTTTATTAAAAATTGAAACAATCACACTATAGAAGTCAGCATTCTTGCCCCAAAGTTGGCCAGAAACACAGTTACCTTTTTGGGGGAAAAACTATACCAGGGGGGTGTTTCACAAGGACTATTTAAGTTGGACTTAACTATGGCAGGCCGTTCATGCCACTGTTTGCTCTCACCATTACTGGCATTTGTCTCACAAGGGATGTATAACTCATGGTCACAAATCTGACACTTTTTGATAATTCATTATTGAATGAAAAAAAATGGGAGGGATGAATGGAGATCATTATTGTTTATTTTGTCTGGAATGAAAGCGTCTCATATTACTTTTCGCTCCTCATAAGATTGTAATTGCTTTTACCCAGTTTTTGCGTGTGAGATGTTCTTCAGGAAACAACGAATTTCGTTTGATTTATCCCCAAAGTCTATTTACAAAACCAAGCGGAGAAAATTGGGCATCTATTTCTAACAAGGACTAGAAACAAAATTTCGGCTGGCATAGAAAACAAAATTTTAAGAATGCCGGTATTTCCACTAATTTGTCTTTAAAATTAATGTGACATTTTAGAAATTCATAACTGTTGAAACAACGTTGTATTAGCGCTAAAAGAAGTCCAGTAAACTCAACTCCTAGTTTTGACCGGTAGAAGCATAGCTGCCATGGGTTTTACACATACAATTGCTACTCGGTACATCGACAGTTACCCATTGCATGAATAATGTTTGGTCGAGCGGACTGGGCCTTCCTCTGGTAATTTCAAGCTCTCTTGTCTCATACCTCATTCAAACCATCAAAACCAACTCCAGGGCGTTGTTTCACGAAACCGTCTTAACTAAAAGTTCACCGACATCCCATTGAAACGCTATAGATTTAATAAACGCATAAGTTGTTGGCGGACTCGTACTTATGACGGTTCCGGGACCGCTGCCCAGACCTTCTTCTTCTTTGCTTGGCTTCCTCCAGTTTAGAGAACTGTAGTTAGGGGTGGTGTTAGTAGTACACATATACAATGCATAGGTGATGAGCTTACAGTGACATCACAACGTGGAACGTTTAACGTGGAGGTCAAGTACGAAATCAAGACAGAGATTGTGAAAAAGTAAGGGGTTGATCCAGTCGGAAAGAGAGGTGTGAGAGCAGGAGCCAAGTAACGATAGTTTTGTGAAGCATTCTCCCTTTCGTTCATTCGTCTTAAAATAATGCCTCTCCGAGCGTCTTGACCAGTGAGCGAGAAAGTTATCTCTGGGCGTAAAGTAGAGAGGGCACTTACCCACCACATGGATGATTGTCTCGACAGTTTCCGAACAAACACTAAATACATTATCCCCCGAATGGCAAAGGATTGGTTGGTTCAGGGTCGGGTTGGGGTTTTGTTGGCGGTGTGACTGAGGTATGTTTAATATATCAAGTCACTTATTGTTTCTTTCTCCTAAGCATGGAATCAAATAAGTTGTTTGTCGCAATCGATCTGGAAAACCAATACTATTAGAATGAAACCGATTTAATTAATTAATCTATTCGCGAGTAACGTGTGTTTTTCATTACGAATATATCGTCGTGAGCGGAATGTTTGATTTGTTAATGTCTAATTAGTCTTCCCGGCGGCTCGTTTTTTAACCGTGACCTATTTATACAAAATATTTTTACCATACCTCAATAAGTTGTTTACAAGGCCTTCTTTGTGACAAAAGTGCATGTGAAGTAAGCATGGGGTCGAATTAAAATACAATTAAATCACATAAAATTGCAAACTGAAGGTTTCGTTTATTTTTCGTGTCATGTTAATATTATGTAAGAACATTTGGTAATATCGTGAAATCGATTACATTAAAGCTAGGATAATCTTTATAATTTAATTTTGTAAATCTAGCTTACACATGTATTTTTCTTTTTTCTTTCAGTCGTTGAGTTGAGTATAACAAAATAGTGCTCACTACCTCCCCCTCGTTGAGCAAAACAAATAAAATTAGTGCTCCTCCCCCCCCCCCCCCGCTTATTTGCCGGCTGGCTGATTCTGAGATAAATATTTCCCCACGAATTGGGCCCCCTATTTGGCCCCCTCTGCCCATGAACCTATGGCAGAGCATTAGGTTCATGGGCTAAGGCGGTAGCGGTGTGGTTTTGCTTCGAGTTACAGTATGAAGTTACGTCTCCCGTTTTGGGGGCAAAGATTTTGGAGATAATTTCACAATTATGACGTGCAATTGACTAAATCTATTCATATTTTGCCGTGCTGTCAGATATCTATCATATTTTGTCCTCTGTTTTTTTTGCGAATTCTAGATGAAGCAAATATTTCCCTGATAACTTCCTTGACCTGCTTTTACAAAAGTCATAAACTTCAATTACGCCCTGGCATAAGACAACAGGGATTAGGCCAATCCTAAAGATTTTCCAACTCAAAAGAAATTCAAGAAGAAGCAATTTGCATATAAATCAGACAAAGCCTAACTGATGTTGCATCATTTATGATCAGCAAATATTTGCTCTGCTTCTGCTAATGAGAATTGTTTGGAATATAATGCGAGCGACAACAAATTATAGGCTCCTCAGATCATACTGGTGGATCGAGTTCTCCTAAGAAAAATGAATTCTAATATTTGACATAAGAGAGGCTTTCCGGAAAACAGGGGCCAAATCACTGCTAACTTGTAATGATACAATATGACTGAGATCTCATGACAAAATAAGACTGAGGAGTTGTGAAACGTATACAACAAACAGTTACAAGGAAGGGCAGTTGTCTTGTAACTACACCAATAATCGGTTATACTACATCATTTTATATACAAAATCTTATTTGTGACTTTGGATTTCTTATAAATCTTAAGGGAATTAGTCAATTGAGTGCTAACACCCAAGACATCACTTTAGGCAAGTGTAAGGGCACTATCGATATCACATTTGATTGCCTTTAGAAATCATGTTCTGATTATGTAATGTGTCATTATAATGTTCGCACACTTAGGTAACGCACAAGGCATTGGTATTGCTATTATAATAAGTTGATTTCTTGAATGTCTTTGGGATCATGTTCAATTGATATATACTATATATATAACATGTTTTGCTTGTTCTCGTAATTTCAACCACATGCTATTTTTGGATAGAGGATAGGTAGTCTGCGATTCCTTTTTTTTTTTTTTTTAACCCTGGCAGTCTCCAAAAACATTCCAATAGTTTGGTTGTTCACAGAACAGACTAAACTACACTCTCTTAATGAAATGGAGTGGAAATCCACCTTATAGAAGTAACATTAGGGATCTACTCTCTTTGGAAAGGACTATTCACTCCAAATTATAATTAAATTTACTGCGAAGTAGTGTTTGAACAACTCTTTTGAGAGCGAATTCCTGAGTTTCTTCGGGTGTGTGTCATGTGTATTTATCTTCCACTCCAAACAATATTATACCTATTACGACCCCACCCCCCAAAAAAAAAAATTAAATTAAAAAACAACAACAACAGAAAGATTTTAACTCTTGCAAATTTTGGATGGTAAGTGCCAGGATGTAGGAGACCTACTTTCCCCCACCTTATGGTGCTAGATCCTAGATTAGCTGACATTACAGCTTGAATACATGTTAGGTGTGCCTTGTGAAATCATCAGAAGCTAACAAGATGCCTGCAAGTCTCATCGACCTACAAGTGCAAAGCAGAAAAAGCAGATATACATCGTGAAGGAAAGAGCGAAAGGAAATGTGCAGGTAGAAATGAGGAGAAAAAGAATTATCACAATAGAGAATGATGGGCATAGGAGACCTACAGGTACACAGATAGAACCGAACAAAAAATAAGCAGAGAGAAAGAGGAAAAGAGGGAAAGAAGGGGCACTAAAGGATTGGCAGAGACATTAAGAGAGATATATAGAGGGAGCGAATAAGAGAGATGGTGATGAAGAAAGTAAGAGAGGCAGAGCACAACATAAATCTGGATACAGAGACAAGGATACAGGAGAGAAATTTAAGAGAGAGAGAGAGAGAGAGAGAGGCGGGATTGTGAATGGTGTCTTAGTACTTTACGGAGATGACTTATATGAGCCGAAAATCAGGGCGACGTCTAAGATAAATTCAATTAATTTACACTTGATTAAAAAGGCACAGAACAGATCGGCTGCCTAAGACATTAATCTTTCACCTAACGAGCAAAAATCAAATTAATGATATCACCAGAATATCTGGATCACATGTAAAGAACTATGACCCTCATTTTCAAGCTGCGAAAAAGAACTCAGGAAATAAGCGACGAAAACTAAGCTTAATGAGATTAATAACTAATTTTATTTATAATCAATAAAAACCAGAGTTTCCTAGTTCCAGACACGAAAATATTCCTGTACTTAACATGGGAACTTAATGTTGAGATTAACGTCACGCAGTTCCCTGGATAAAGTCATATCCGTTCGCATCAGGACCTTCATTATTTTTACCCAGCATGCCTTAGCAGTAATGATATATTACTATCATTATCATTATCATTATCATTAATATTTATTGATTTAGCAATCGCTCAATCAAAAGGTACAAAAATAAATCGCATAAACCACAATTGAAACCTTAGGAGTCAATCAAGAAATTCCCCCTTACCAGGAAGGGTTACGTATTACCATGTTATCTTTTGTTTTGATAGTAGACCTTTCACCAACTCAAAACTCACCGATAATGAGGGAATGTGATTGTTTGTACGTTTTGGGTTTGGTTTGGTGTCGGTTTGGTGTCGGATGGTGTCGGTTTGGTGTCGGTTTGGTGTCGAGTTAGTTTGTGTGACTGGGTAATAAGAGTCGGTCTTCTTTATTATCAGTTTCCTAGCTATTTGGACCATAAACTTGGAAACTGGAAATCGCCTACTTAGCACGGCTATACACATGTATATTGCACTCATGGGCTCGAGTGTTCCATTGATAATAATACCTCAGTTTTCTATTCCTTCTACGCCCATTTCTTTACTTAGTATTACTTTCTCTCTAATTTTGTAAGATTATGTAGGAATGTTAGACTTCACACGATCGCAAAGACTTTCAAGAATTCAACGAAACCGCAATTTCAATATCCGAATTATATCCTTATAGAGATCTCCCTCGGGTTAGGTACGTCACTGTAATGTTTGCATATTAATAGATTATGGGCAAGCCTTTTATAATTGCTTTACGTTCATTTTTCGATCGTGTTATTTTGTTCTTTACATCCTTTCTTACATTCAGAGAGTAGCTTTAAATGTATTAGTGTCGTAACTAGTCATGCCATGATTTGAAATCCAACCAGTTGCCTCGTAGTCTATTACCAAATCCGTTTGACTGTGACACTTTCATTTTGAATCGTATCGATGAATCCTAAAATAACGTTGAAAGGGCCATTATGGGGCACTTTGGGGAGGAATGCAGCAGTATGGATTGCACCATTCTTTAAAATCCCGTTTTCACACCGTTTGTTTTCACTGGCGTAGCATGATTGTAATCACTGAGGGGCGCTGCTGTCATGGGGGCACCAGAAATATTATGTGGATGAAATGTGAGGAAACAAAGCCGTGGAGTGGGAGAAAGAAATGGAACAGGTTTTATTTAATAACCTTTTCATAATTGTCTTTTCATATTTACCATCTATCTTCCTCTTTCTCTCTCTTATGACCATCATCTTAATTTTATTATTATTGTTAATATTATCAATATGATTATTATGATGATAATAACTATTATATAATAATCATCACCATCATCATCATCATCATCGTCATTTTCAGTATCATAATTATTTTTGTTATTATTATTATCAATATTACTATTGTTATCATTATTATTATTATTATTATTATTATTACTATAATCATTATTATAACTGTGTCTGGGGGTGGGGGCAAAGATCGACTGGGGCATGTGTCACTCGAGCCCCTTTTGCTACAACACTGTAGGGTTTATCATCCATGCAAGGCAGTTTCGATGGCCCGTAACAACATATTTATTTATAATATTCTATCATTAATAGCATGCTCATTAAGAAAGGTTGATGAATGAATAAATCGGATAAGATGATGAAATGCGGGGATAGTGGTCTGCTTTGTTTGCTGAATATCATTAACCTTAGAAATCTCTTGTCTCTTGCTATACTAGAGTTTTATTTATCATGGACATGGTTTAAGAGAACCCACCTTTTCGTTGTCTTTATCATCCACCCAACCATCCACCTGGTTATCTAGTATTATCATTTATTCATCCAATTTTTAATTGAAGGTAATGACAATACATATAGAAACATGATGTATAGGTATTATACACTAATTCACATGCATTGTAAACCGAGTAGTTTAAGGGCCACTCTAACCAAAACGGGCTAAACAATGAAAAAAAAAGACATGTAGAATAATTTTTGACGGAGATTTCGGACATGATAATGATTTTTTTAGAATTCATCAATAATTCTGGAATCTAGCTTTAAAAATGACGACTCAGAACGCTCAGGAAAAAAAGCCCAGTTTCGGAGCTGTATTGCGCAATAGCATATGACGTCACTGCATGAGCCTCTCCGGTGAAAAGAAGGGTGGTTTAGGCATTAAAATGTCTTTAAAAAGGCAAACTATAATATTAATTGAAAAAAAGGACACTTATCCGAAAAATAATATGCACTTGATAATCCCGGTACGCTCCTGGCAATTTCGTCATTCCTAATTATGAAATTATAAAATTATGACATCGGACATGCCCGCAATGACGTCAAATGCGTCGTCTAGCCACGTGCCCGTATTACCTTTTTTCAAGGGGCGTAGCCTAGCAAGCGTGAGATCTGTTGAAAAATGAATGGTTATTATCATTTTTTGGTCAATTTAGAGATTTTCTAAAAAATCAGAGGCTGGAATATTAATAAGTAGAGGTGTATTCATATTTTAAAGGGCTACGTTAGTTGGGTTAGAGTGGCCCTTTAAATCACTACATGAATTTCTCAATTTGAAACAAACAATAGAGACAAATGCAGAGCAATAACCATTTTCGCGTTCTGTTTCATTTAAAATAGTGTTTTATACCACATCTACACATTCCTATCTTCCGGACAATTTATCTAATGCCAAATTTGAAGGTATTACAAAGTTTTGGTATGGGGTCATGAATTTGGTTCAAATGAACATATTGGAAGCATATGCGATTTTTCTAATATTCAATGATCGTTGTCGCGGTTGAAATCGAGTCTAAAGTAATAAAATTGTAAATACTAAACTCTTTATGTTGTATAGCGCCCTCTCAAGACTGATTTCACTTTAGCTCTAAAACAAAGTTTCTTGACTTCGATCAACTGATTTGCTATTCCCGTTTGGAAATTATATATCAGAATTGCATATTATGAGATTTTCATGGTCGCAGCTACCAAGGAATGGCCTTAGGCGCTATTTAAAACGTTTGAAATGTACCGGGAGCACCGAAAGCAGAAGTGTTTTAGGGGCTAAATTTTCTAGTGCTTATAATACGTCCACAGGGGCGTATATCAACATATAAAGAATGATACAAATCCAATTTTCAAATTTTCCTAAAACTTTGCATTACCTTTAACAACTTGAGACAACTTGATACATCACAAAATACTCCATGCGAAAGTAAGAACAATACATAGTTAAACATAGGGAGGGGGTCATTCATACGATGTTTATACTCTGTATTAACGACATTATACCCTCAAAGAACGCTAAAAGGTTAAACATTGCCTTTGCTAAAATATATTTCAACATTATGAATGAGCACGCGCCTCGATTACGAGAAAGGATATAGGTGGAAATAACATTTTATGTCACTCTTGACGCCCTCATACTTCCTAATTTCTTTTTCGCTTGAATCATACCAATGATTGATAAGACATTCATAATAAAGCATATGTTTACGGTTTCGATTCCATGACAATGCCTTCGGCTTAATTATCAGGGGAACAAGCAATACGGCCAAGTTTCCCCGCTTGTACGATATAAAATCATATAGAAGTGCTCAAGGACTTAAGTGGTGGATCAGGGAGTTTTGAATGAGAAGGGGTGTGCTCATCTTCGATGTGCGAAACTTCTATGTTCCATCTGAGTCAGCAAATACAGAGCAGAGCCAGAAGATCATACGCTATGGTGCTACCAACTGAAACCAAGTTGGCCAAACTCTGTGTATAGATGGCTCTGATACAAACGAGGCGGGGGCGCCCCACCAACCCTTTAATTCGCCTCTGAAAGCATGGCAGACGAAGTTGTTTTCTAATTGTTGGAGGTCCGGATGGAAAAACATGAGAACATCAACCTATTTACGTCCTGAAGACGGGAAGTATGAGAGCCCTAGGCGACTGTCTGTTGTGGAGGTGGAATATTCAATTTTCCCGCATTCCCGATCATTTATTGCAAAATATTCACCAAGATAATGGATATTGGTGAATTATTTTATTACTTTGACGAGGTGGAAGTTTTTTTTTATACCGTAAAAGGCGTGCATGAAATCATTTTTTTTTTCGATTTGAAAATCTTAGCATGGCAATCGTAAGGGACCGAAAAGTTAGGAGGGGCACGTTAAAAGTCACCTCAGATACGAGATTAGATTATGTAAAACACCATTAATTGCATATTGTGTTTATTGACGTAACGACAGGGACATGGGGGCACGCATGCCCCCCATCAAATATGTAAGGTTGTCATGTTCTCTCGCATTCTATCCACCTTGTGAGACCGATTCTATAATAATAATCATTATAATAATACAAATAGTGATGATATTAATTAAAGTACAAATAATTATAATAATACCGATTATTATGAGCTCGGTCACTTGATTCCATTGCTTTTCAGTACATTATAGTGCACATTTTCCACTCCTTTGGTAGCATTCTATCCAGTCGCCCTTCTACGGGCGCTCAAATGCTTATCCTACCACAATGGCGTTCACATCCTACTAAGTACCCATACAACACGTATGTGGAGAGGAACAATATAGATAAAATGTTTTGCTCAAGGACATATAAGTGACGTTCTGAAGCTCGAAGCAACGACCTTTGTATTTTCAGTCAATTATTGATTAAAACACGCGACTACGACACCTCTGCAATGCTCAAATATAACAAGTTTTTCTCTTGTTTCTTATTTCATGTCTGCAAAGTTTATTGAACGCGCCCGTTTAAAATGAGCTAGCAACGTCCCTGATTGTCATAATGAGTGATACATCTTCCTTGGTTTCCATTTATTTGAATTTTCATGATATCTTTGTTCATTCTCTAGTGTATTCGACCACCCCCCCCAAAAAAAAATCATAAATATCACAAGAGTATATCACATTTGTCGGTTAATTTGGTCGGATACGTCCATTAAAAATGTTACAACGACGCCTCTCATCAAAAACAGAACTGTCATACATGTTTTTTTTAACTTCCCATTTATCATGTTGATACAATTTTTAATTTTTTTAATTGCATAACTCTCAAAAAGTAGAATTTGGCAGGCAGATTATTTCTCAGAAAATCACAAATGTTTACGACAAATTGCTATTTTTGCGATTACCTGTTTAAAAAACTTTGTAACCTATAGGGATTTAGTTCAAAATTTGTAGGAAAGATGCCTCTTTACTACGGTATACTGCGGTTTCCTGCGGCAAGATGGAAGATGACCGCATGATAACCCGATACAAAAAAAAAAAAAAAAATCTTTTGCCCGAGAGATTCAAAGGTATTTCATGCGATATCATGCTAGCCTTCGCTTTCGTGTGGTTGGATAACCGCAGACAAACGTGTTTGCAAGGAGTGCAGCATTCCTGTAAAAACAGTTCGAGAGGGAGAGAAAAAGAAGCAGAGAGAGAGAGAGAGAGAGACAGAGAGAGAGAGAGAGAAACAGAGAGACAGAAAGAGAGAGAGAGAGAAAGAAAGAAACAAAGAGAGAGAGAAAGAGAGGGGGAGGGGGCTGGGGAAGATTTAAGAAGAAAAAAGGAAAGTCTGACGATTAAAAAAAAAAAGTTTTCATATAAAGACGTGAAGTGTATTAATAATAATAATAATAATAATAGCTCACATTTATAATGCGCCTAATACTTTGTTTCTAGGCGCAGCACATATTATAACCCCGGTCATCGGATTCAAGCTTACCCGCAACCAGGCGCGTAGCCAGAGTTTGATGTTTGGGGGGCATTACATGTAATCGATCGAGGTCAAAAAAAGGGGTCTAAAAAATGCAACCGATCCTGGAAATTTAGGGGGGGGGCACGTGCCCCCCGTGCCCCCCCCGTGGCTACGCGCCTGCCCGCAACACAATGTATTTACATTTTCCACTCCCTGGGGAGCATTAATCCGGCATGATATAACACGGGGGTGTATTATTTATTTTTAACAGCCTGAATATACGCCGTTTTCTGTAGATTTCAGAACATCCATGGGTACATATTTTAATGAACTCACCGGGACTATATTATCACAGTCCCCTATTAATACCATATTCATGGCCTTCTCGTATTACAATTACCGCTTGGTGGCGCTTAAGGGCATGTAGCTAGACAGGTAAAAACAACAACAACGGAGAACTGAATAAAGCATGTAGAGGTACAGAGATACACACAGTACAAAGAGAGAGAGAGAGAGAGAGAGAGAGAGAGAGAGAGTGTATCAGAGAGAGAGAAAGAGAGAGTGTGTGATATATATATATATATATATACATATATATATATTGGATAAGGCAGAGGGAGATGGGGAGAGAGACAGAGAGAGAGAGAGAGAGATAGAAAGTGTGTGTGTGTGTGTGTGTGTGTGTGTGTATGTGCGAGAGAGAGAGAGCGAAAGAGAGAGAGAGAGAGAGCGAAAGAGAGAGAGAGAGAGAGAGAGAGAGTTGATTATGGCGGGGGACGAAAGAGAAAGACGGGGGGGGGGGGGGGGGGGAGGTAAACAAAAAATACTACCAAGCTTTATTGTTTTATGACAAGTTTTTATGTGATTCCCATCATGTTCGAAGTGATTTTGACAAACAAATTCAAAAAATAAATTGAATTTTCTCTTGGCTTTGGGTATCATACAGAAAATACGACGCGAAATTAAATCTGCGGGCACTTTTTTTGTTTTACAACTTATCAAGTTATCAACTTATCAAGATTTGTTGACGACTTAAAAGCCTGAATTTGGTATCTCTACTTTTCATGTCTAGACACAGAATAAGCATGAACTAAGAAGCAGCTTAAACATTTTTGTTAAACAGCAAAGTGATGGTCTTCGACCTTTTGCTTTTCAAATGAAACATGTAGTGTACCACAAACTTTTCATTTCACTCTTCACTCTTCATTTACAAATAGACTACTTCGATATTTAATCATTCTGCGCTGCGCGTTTGGACATAAATTCATTTACAGTTATCTGCTGCTCAAACACTCTAAACTTTTTAAATTGAAGGAAAGCCTTTGATCAAAATTTTAAAACAACTTTAAAGTAAGCATATGGTATGTATTTATTCACGGTCGGCTGTGTTCAGCCTGACGGCTGTTCTTCTGCAAGGCCGTGAATGCATGGATATATAACGTGACATCATCTTCAATCTTACAGGTGATTGCTAGTGGGGAAGCACGAGTCCAGCACTATTGAGGGACACAGGTTTCTTACGAGCGGGGGAGGGGGCACCGGTACTTAATACTGTAACAAGATAGTTCAAAAGGGGCTGGTGTGGGATAGGTCGTAGCGTCTTTTTCCCGCTTCCTTTCCCCTCGCCCTTCTTTTTATTATTTTTGTTTATCCCTTACCACCTTTTCTTTCTATTCATTTCCCTTTTCTTTCTGTTCTCGCCATTTGCCAGGGCCGCGTGCCCCCCATGCTTCCCAAAACTACGTCACTGACTGGGAGGGGGTAGTTAGTCAAGTCTTTTAGCGTCTTGTCATTACTTCATTGCTACAATGAAAGGACTATTGGGTGGACTGATTAATGGACATGCTCTATACAGATGCACCATGGTGGCCCCATGGTGGACTTCAGTGTGGGTTGAACAGAAACTAGGCAAAGCGCACCTCCTTTGCCTCCTGAGTGGATCTATGACATAATATTATTATGACGATCCAATTCCTATAAATCTTTGCGGTAGGCTACATCGATAATGATGCTCGTGTTGTTTCTCTTCTTCCGAGAAAACCAATAGGGGATGGGGTAAGGACGTGGCATGGTGAACGTTTTGTGAAACTTCAACCCATGTGAAGACCTGTCATAATATGTGTTGGTCAAAAGAAAAAGAACAAAAAAGAGGATAAAATAGGGACGGGTGCCTCTGCTTGCCCTTAGAGCATGTGAACGTCCATTGGTATGAGTAGTGGTTCCCCCCCCCCCCATCCAGATTCCCTGCTCTATGTGTGACGGTCTCAGCAGAGTAATGTTCTAAAGGATGTCAATCATACACGAAAAACAATACAGAAATGTCTTGTTCATGGGGGAATCGTTGGACTCGATAAATTCTAGCTAGCCTATCTTCTGATTAATAGATATAATACCCGTGACCCAAATAATCGAGTTGCCCCATCGGCGATCGTCTGAACGGGTTGATATAAAGCCTGCTGGGATGTTGACCGCCGCTACAAAAGTACATGTTCTAACTGAATAGAAAGCAGTTAATAATGTGATAAAAGGAGTGAAGAAATACCGTTGGGTTTTGTTTGTGAAAGTGATGAACCCCTATGGCTTCATCAATCGCTGTTTAAAAGTACGAGAGAGAGGGGAAGAGGGAGAGAGAGAAAAGGGAGAGAGAGAGAGAGAGAGCGAGAGAGAGAGAGAGAGCGAGGAAGAGAGAGACAGAGGAGAGTTAATGGAACAATGTTGCATTTTTATTTCGGTTACACAGAATTGAAGAAAACGTAATAACATTGTATTTATGGCTCGAGGAAAGATATATTGAATTCGCCCATTAAACAAAATTCACAACTAGCTTTCAAAGACGTATGATATTTATTCGTATATGTAAGAGGCGGGCTTAGTTTTATTTTCATTCTCATGCAGGGCCTTATCCTGCTGTGCCTCTTTCGGTGAGTATAAATATATATATGTATGTACATGTATATATACGTTTGCAGATTATATGGTAAAGTTACAAATGTTCTAACAATGCATCGAAAGAAGCATAGTGGGATAAGGACCTTCATGAAATTGAAGAAAGGAAAAAACCAAGTTGACATGACCTATGATATATTTAGTGAAATTAGAGAAATTGATGGGTATAACAGTAACAAGGTAGTAAACGTATTTCGGACGTCAAAGAAATTATTATTTTGACATATCATACGATTTGCTTGCACAAATAAATGTTAGCCCCAAAAGTAACGAAATACGTTTCGCCTGTTTCTGTAAATAACATGGAAAGGAGGTGAAAAGGACAGATCGATATGCAAATATAGATAGAAAGAGAGACAGAGAGGGAGAGAGAGAGAGAGAGAGAAAGAAAGAGAGGGAGAGAGGGAGAGAGAGAGAAAGAGAAAGAGAGAGAGAGAGAGAGGATGTGTCAGGGCGACAGGGCATACGTGATTGCGACCCCTGATTTTATGTTTTTGTCTCGTTAAAACTGAACTATCTCTGGAAAGATCAAATCACATACCACGGGAAAAGAAAATCTGTGGTTGCGACTCTGTCTTTTACGTATTTTCCTTTATTATCAATATCAATGTTAAATACCATCACAATCTCTTAACAGATCACATACAGTTCCAAAAGTTTCCATCAATATTTATCAGTAAATCAATTCCTTAAAAAATCACCGAAGTGCATTCTGTTTGATGATGCAAGAAGTGGCTTCAGAAATATTTAGACTAAAAGACATGGACTTCAGAGATGATTTACTCTGGGGAACATCAAACAGGGATATATGTAACACGTCAAACATTATCAGCATCTCAATCTAGCGTTGAGTAATCCCGAGCATTCAACCCCAGAGGCTCTTGTTCTCTTGTGAACGGCGACGCGGTGACATTTCGACTTGGCGCGCGGCGAGTGAAACCATGGTGAAACCGTCATGTACAAGCGAAAAACATCCCTATATATGCACCCTTGTCGTCTGGTCAAAATCTACATGACTTGGGTCATCATCCTGCTCATGAGAGAGAGAATGAATTAGATATCCGAACAAACACTTTAACACCCACCCCATTTTCCTCTCTCTGCTACCATACTCCCCCTGGCGGATAACCTACTTGAAGTGGTGATGCATCGGTATGACATCTGCCAGCACTATTTGGATTCCATATTTTTATCCTCGTCCCATCTCATGTAGATAAGTGTTCAATTTTTCGCCAGTCTAGACTATTTCGAGAAGAATTCCAATTTTCAACAAAATTAATTTCCTTCTTTAAATTTTCTTTTAGCATGGTCTACTACATAGTAAGATGCTCTATTGACTGACAAGCCTACATTTTTTCCTATCTTTATTTTTGTTAAATGTTCCGTCTGTCCAGACGATTACAAGAAGACTAAACCTTTTCAACCAATGTCAGTTTTGCGAGCTGTAATATCATTTACTATAATCTCCTACACAGTTAGATGTACTATTTCGTTTCGTTCTTTTCGTTAATTTTGTTCTTTCTTTTGGGGGATATTTCTTCTGTTCAGGAAACTCGAGGAGAATTCCAATTTGTAACTAATTGTAATTCCCCGCGCTTGAATATTCTTAACCATACAGTCTCCAGCTTAGTTGCACCATGAGTTATTTGTTCCACTTTTCTTTATCTTTCCGTGCATGTAATGCTTTGGCGGATAAAAAGTCACGTCAGTACTTATGGCGCCGCGATAGAGTACGTGCATCATGAATACACATCATATTTCTGCATCTTTTAGCTCAGAGCTCTGTCATTGAAGGGCCTTTTGTTGCGCGCAGTTGCCGTTTCATATCTGTGAACGAGCCTTTAGACGCTTAACTGACCTTAACTCAGCACTTACATGCTAAATTATAAATATAGCGAATAATATAGTCATTAGCCTTTGTAAACCCATACCAGGACGTCGTGTGTCCGGATAATTGCTTTGAAAAAGTTACTTGAAGAACTTTACATGCAACATTCAAGAAATCTTTTAAGACTCATTTCAGACAATATAATAAAGGATAAATGTTCAAGATGGCCAATGCTATGTGATGCATACTTTTTGTAAATCGAAAGGCAAAAGTAACGGCTTTATTTTTGTTAAAAGTCCGGGCACACAACCATCCCCCTCCCATCAAACTGGTCAACTATAAATTTAAAGTCGAGTAACATTTAATCGACGCAAACGTTGTTATCACTTTTAACAGTATCATTTATAACAGTGATAATACAATGTACGTTTATAAAATAGCGCTGAATGCTTAAATTAGAATTGTTATTAATCGGGTCATCCGGTTAAATTGTATTTCTCGTGGTTTGCCTAGCAACTCTCGATCTTTGGTCTTTGAGTATGTTTTGTGTTTGTAAGCGATGGTGTTTCCGAGAAAGTCGAACGCCACTTTGTTTATGGAAAATTGGTTTTTATTTATTGATTTTATTAGGAGTAATGAAATTATTTACAGCTTTCCCTTCTCACCATATCATATACTACAATGAAATCAACCGATGGGAAAATATGGCCATACATACGATGTAATAAGCAAAGTGCATGCTGCTAAATGAAAAGGTCATCTCGCAAAAATGTTTTTGGTATATGTTTAGCATTTCACTTGCTTTGCTAAAAACCCCTTTTTAGTTTGATAAATGTTTTACCCTATACCATATTTTAAATATATTTATATTATGTTTGTCGCTGTATGTTTACGATTTTTTTTACAATAATGCGTTTGTATGTATTCAATTCCAATTTACAGTTAACAAACTTGATAGAAATGAAAATAAATTTGAAGCTCGACATTCCTGCGAAAAAAGAAGAAGATTTGAACATATGGATGGATAGGATGTAACCCAACACTAAACCCATTGACTACTGAATTCTGTGATCCCCATAGGCTTAATACAGGGACCACCCGGCATATATTATAAATCTGTTGTTGTTGTTATTGTTGCAGAGAATTTTCATTTGACTCATAGACATTTGAAGCATAATTGCCTGCGTGATTAAGTGAAAACTAATACCCCAATAAACCATTGCTTATTATTAGAGGCAAAAGTACCCCATGCATCTTCTCTATTAAATGTATGTAATTTTTCCTTACAAAAATGTGAAGTAAAAATCAAGCAAGCAGATAAAACATTCTATTGATAAATGATTAAGTCATAGTGAAAGTTCACTAAGTCTTAAATATATCTTTAATTGCTTTGGTTCTCACGACACTGATCATGTAATAGCTTCTTGACATGTTAGAAAAGCATAAACAAAATCATCATTATCTAAAGAAATTATCTTACATTGTAAAACTAACAATGTTTTTGGCTCGACCATTTACCGTAATGTAATAGATCTGATTGCTAAATATGAAATAACCTAACCCGAAAACATTGGCGTATACAGCCTTGGGTCTTAAACTTATATGGAAGCCCTAAAACATTGGCGTATACAGCATTGGGTCTGAAACTTATATGGAAGCCCTAAAACATTGGCGTATACAGCATTGGGTCTGAAACTTATATGGAAGACCGAAAACATTGGTGTATACAGCATTGGGTCTGAAACTTATATGGAAGACCGAAAACATTGGCGTATACAGCATTGGGTCTGAAACTTATAAGGAAGACCGAAAACATTGGCGTATACAGCATTGGGTCTGAAACTTATAAGGAAGACCGAAAACATTGGCGCATACAGCATCGGGTCTTAAACTTATATGGAAGACTTGAATGTTTCTCGATACTCAAGTCGTTCAAGATAGGGCTGGGGAAGGGTAGCACATTTTTCATTATATGAATATATCACTTTAATACGCCGGTATACACCAACACTTCAGGCAAACTATTCAGAGCAAAAGGAAACGCCCTTTTAAGTAAAAAATACAGATATATGAAGATGTCAAGACTGACATTTAGAAAACATAGAAAACTACCCGGATAACGTGACCATTTTGACACTTCTAGTTGGCTTAAGACTTTGACTATTTCATCAATAATATCTCATTATGTTTTTATTCTTCGGGTATTGCTATCGACAAGAGGTAATGTATGCTAAGTAAAATAATTGGGACTATGAAGCTAGCTGGCTATTTCCGTTCCCTTTGCGGCTTATTCTTTTGGATGTAATATCTAGATGAATATTTCGGCCATCGTCCTTAGGCGATATGAGAATCATCCTCATGCATCGGAGAGGTATACTTGTGAAATACTGAGAAATGCAGCTGTATTGGATTGAGTAATTGTGTTTCGGTCTTCATATGTTAAATGCTAAGCACCCCTTTTCATGTACATGTATGCAGTATATATGTTAAGATAATGCAAGTAACTGAATGAAAGTCGAATGAGAGAGATATTGAAAATGACAGCTGACATAATGAGTGCACACTGTGCGTTAAGTTTTAAGCGATGAACCATTGACCATTATCGCTAAAAGGTCTCGATCGTTCTCCGTGTTTAGAAATGTAGCCTAACATGAAGTGCCCTAATAAACTTTTGGCAGTTTTAATTATGCTCATTTTGTAATATTTTATCCAGTCTTGCTCATTATTCATATGAAAAGAAAATGTAAAATAATTGATCGATAAATTACTTAATATTATAATCCTTATTGGCTTTAAAAATATTCCACTACTAAAAAGTTGAAAATGTTTTATTTTAACAAATAAGAGGTAAAATGCTTCAAAAATGATGTATGGTATTTTAACTTATAAAAGGAAAATCCAACCCTAGTGATTAATCTATTTGTATAAAAGCAGAAAATAACAGAAAAAAAATGGCAAAAGTTTGAATCGGGCAATAGTGAGGAAGTTATGAATGTTTGAAATATGAGATCACTAAGTCTGTGCGAATCTCAAATTGGTTGTTTGGTCAGTGGATTGTGACGTAGGACGTGGATAACTCTTCCACTTGCCATGTACACAAATATTACTAATATCTGTTTTCTCGTAAGTTCCTTATCTCTTGGGGTGCTACTCAAAACATATTATAAATGGCATATTATTATTGGTCCTCTAAAAGAATAGACCCTCCTGAGTCAGGATTTTTTTTTTCTTCAAATTAAAGTTAGGTCATAATTTTATGTTGGAACAGATGGGAAAGTAGTCCGACACTACATCACATTGACATTAACACTTCAGCCGATTTGAAGTGCCCATACGTATAGTGATTACAACTTTCAAAATTCACAACTTTCTTATACTTATACTTTCATTAGTTTGCTTCTCTGATTTCTCTGCTTTCTCTCAGAGTAGTTGTCTATTTGGGTTGGATTTCCTTTTAACTATAGGCAGGTTTTGTTTATGCCAGATTGGGTAATAATTTGTCGAGCTACCGCTATTTTTTCAACAGCGGGTGAGTGGGTATAAATTATTATCCGACATGGTTTGGCAGAAATATATATCTCACCAAAGTCTCAAATTTATACTACACATATTAGTTTAGAATATCCCAAGTGAGGGGTGGGGTATTTCTGTATCATATTACCTTTAGGGTGATTTTGCTTGATAAAATGTTCTGATCATGGTTAGATTAAAAGAAATTGGAGGGAAGAGAACAGGCCTGAAGGTCGAAATGTGATCGTTACACATGTAAATCGTCCCTCATATAGAAATTCAGATTGGCCAATTATTATTACTAAAGATACGGAAAATCGTGTATGCTATCAGGTATTTCATTTCACTAATACCATGGCAATCGATCTATTCGTTAAACTTATTCAAGTTATTCAATGTTACACGTAAAAACACGCACACAACAATGCATATTATATTAAATCACAAAAAAATGATAGTCGTTCAACACCATTCGTTTATATTATTCAATCTTTATCTAGCTTAGACTATATTATTCACCGAGCACCGCTGGTTGACATATCTTGATTACAGGTTTTTGTTTTGCATTGTAACGTATATATTTTCACATCTCCTTAAGATAAAAGAATATAAAAGAATAAAATTGCACAACCTCCGACAGGGCTTTAAAAAACTAAAACTCCGTTAGTCGTGTCCCGGGGTCGTGTCATTACGAAATTACTGCAAGTTTCTCTCTTTGAATACGAACTGTTAAAAGCTAAAGACTATGAACAAATTCGATTCTCCTTATTGTGTGATCATCGCCCCTATCATCCATAGTATAAGTTAAAGGCATACACACTTGTTGTACATGCATTATTTCATGAATCCTTTTAACGATAATTATGATGAAAATATATATTAATTACATTGTATAACTGCCATCGTTTGGAAATATTTTTCAACATGTACAATATTTTCCAAATTTACGCAATCATTACCATCAACCCTAAACTTCCTTATCAAAGTGCTGCATTATTTATTTGATTTGTGGAATGACGGTTAACTTTCGTGTGAATGATCTAATTGCATTTTGATTCTCTAAAAAGTAGCTTTCATCATTTGTCAGGATCCTAATTTGATTGAGTGTTTTCGTGAAATTCCATGATCTCCAACTCGGCAACCCTTATTTGCTTTTACCTCCATTTTTGTTATTCTCTTTTCTTTTCTTATTTTCTTCTTTTTCTTCTTCTTCCACATCTTCTTCCTATCAATATTTGTTGAGAAACATATTTCAAGATATCATGAATACATTTCCAGGATACGATTCTTAAATAGGGACTTATGGCTGCACTTTTAGATCTTGCTCATGACACGAAGATAGATTATGCTTTATCCCCCGTCAATGTCGGGGGATAATACGGTGTAATTCAACTCTCATATCCCCGTCTAAATTGCTGGCTCTCGGCATCCCTTTGACGCCCGAAAATCATGATTGGTAATGACTTGCAGACCAGGTCAGTCAAACACAGTCTTTCTTTCTTTCTCTGCCTCCTCTATATCTGTTTCCAATGAGTTGGCGGGGATAAAGATGCCCCTTACGTACAAATCGCTTTGAGATGAAATACGAGATCCTGGGTTGATCATCCTCCTGTCGAACGGAAGATCATTACAGGATCAAGGCGATAATCACATGCAAATACCTTCGGCAGCTTCCGAAATGATTTAGAGGCACACGAGGCAAGAGTGTGACTGACATATACCTCAGTGGGTAACTTCTATATGGAATGATTTTCGTCATGTTTTAGTTCTAAGCATAACAATATCGACCAATATAATTAGAGATATTGATTTAATGTCTTATTTAATGCCTTAAGACAGAGGTTAATATCTTCCAAAACCAATAACGAAATGGGTCTTCAGTTTGGGGAATTTTGCCTACGAGAAATCCAAAAAAGAAGACAATCAACGGAGGATTGTAAAAGTGATTTAGCCTAGTGTAGCCATTTAATCATAGCTCTAACAATCTTAATTCATACCTTTAAGTATAACCCCGGCTAGGTCAGACCACAGCTTCTCATTATTCCACTGTCTCGTCTACTGTCGGGAACCTGTACCCCGTGCGCTCCTCCCTGATTTAGAATCATCAATTGATCTAGATAACTTCCTATCTTATTAATCCCAAAGTGATGCGCATGTCGGCCGAAAGACGGGTGACTGAATGAAAATTCGGGAACGTAATTTCCTCGCAGGTGTACCAACGCAAGAACCAAGGACGTCCCGTGTGAAACGAACCAGATAAGGAAGTATCATTAAACTCTTGCGAAGGGGGTACTGTAGAAGTGGAGAGGGGGATGTGACACGCCCTTTTCGAAATGCTGTAGACAATTATAGACTCCTTGCTTTAGTAAAATTTGATGATTTAGGATATTTTCTTTGGCTTATTTAAAAGAATAGAACCATTCCAGAGGAAAATGAACCCCACAACCCCTTCTCCCACCATTCATGTTTTAGTGACACCCCTGCCCAACAGTGTGGTCAAGAATTCATACCGACAAATCAGTATGGACAAGTAAGTATTTTTGATGCATTTTATTCTTCTTCTCGATTTAGGAACAAACAAATATTGAAAGTGTTTTCCACATTACATTGGCGTAAAATTAACGTTTCGTGTTTTTTTCTCCAAATAAGTTAATATCTCATGAAGATCGCAATTAATGTGGAAGCCTTTCGTAAATTATTAGATATTAGGTTTATTTGTTAGTACTTCCAGTAAACAACCTTACCATGCCCTTTTCTTCGATCCCATTCACCTCATTTCTCTGTCTTTCTCTTCACAACCTTCAGTCATTCATTTAATACTCCACTCTCTTGTCCTTTCTCATTCTCTCTTTCGTTGTCTCTCTTGGGGTAACTTTTCCTCTTAATATTTATAAAATCCTCTTTCATTCTCCTTTTGTGTGATTTTGTGCCCTCTAGAATGATCTATTATTTGATCTCCTGTTGTGTAAGGCTGTTCTTTATAATACACCCATCATAACAAAATTAACATCGGAAAGAGCGTTGTAATAGGCCTACTCCAACTGCGTGTAAGCTTCTTAAGTGTTATAGCCACGAGCGTGGATCCATTTTTCATGTTTTTAGCAAAGTGGGAATTGATATGTTATGCCTTCCCCTTAGGAGTGACAGACAACATTTCGACTATTTTTGTAGAACTCAGACATCACTGAAAAGCTGAGGATATTATTTGATAATTCTTTGGGCTGCCCCCCCCCCCTTCTTCCAACTAGCATAAATGGTTGACGTCATTCATTACGTCAATTTGATTGAACGAAGATTGCACGACAGCACTTTGTAGGGAATCCGGGTGATTTTGTTCCTACAAATATTAAAAAAGCAAGATCTTCGAGAATGTTTCAGCATTACGGCTTGTTCAGATATGATGCGGCAAAACCCCGGTGGTTTGTTTATGATTACGTTAAGTTTACATTTATGTATCTTATAAAACAAAGCTCTGTAAATACCCGCAGTACCTTTGTTGCGCGTATTAATTCGTATACAAGGAGGGGAAAACAGAAAACGCGGCGTTGTATTTCTTCCCCCGCAGTTCAGCACGTCATAAATATCTGAACGAGCCTTAATCTTGACATTATTTACCACATTTTGCACCAGTTTAAGGACGAAGATTTCTTCATTTTTATCTCATTATCTTTTATTCTTTTCATATGGTCCACCCTATCACTCGCTTGTAATAAAGTAAATGTTGTCGGTTAAGACAACAAAGCTTTGAATTCATACAATATTCAATATCAATACATGGTCTATCCTTTCCTTTCGCATAATAAGGATGATGTCTAGTGTTTAAAACAATGTAGCGTAGGTCGAGGCACAGTGAATGGGGGATAGACCACATTCTTGCATGCACATGACATTTAGACTGAAGATTTTGTCCTAAGTTTCTGGAGCGCATACCGGAAATAATGGTGTAACCCTTCCTTCCCCATAATCATAATGATGCCTAGTATTATAAAACCATGTAGTTCGCATCATAGTTCAGTAAATGGGGACATGCACAAGATTATTCTATGCATTTAACCCGAATGTCAAAATGTGCGTACAAAGTGCCCCTCTTGGGGGCACTTTGTGATGGATAATGCGGGGCGAGGGCAAGCATTAGAGTCAAAGTACACTCTGAATTAAAGTAAACCAGGTCAGTTGAGAATGCTTCATACCTGAGGAACTGTTATTGATTTGATTAGCGCGCTTGTTGTGTACACCTCAGTGTGAAGGGCGAAAGCCATGTTGTCTTAAATTTGATTGTTAAGGAGGCTCAAGTTCGGGTCATTGCTCAACGGAGTTATCATGGCATTATGAGGAGAGGTTCAATCACCTTAAACGCTTTAGGGAAAGCACATTCACAATGGACGGATCTAGGGGGTATTCCTTGTAAGTAATTTTTTCATTTTTGCTAAAGAAATAGTAGACCCTTTGTCGCGAACTTAGCAGTGATATTTCCGTTTCTTGGAGTAGCCTTGATCATGCTTTATTTAAAAATAATATGGCAGATTTCAAAACATTTCGAAACCAGTCAGCTGATTTGGAAAGAAAGTCATATCATCTTGCGAAGAGTTCGATCATATCAATAATCATCACGTCCAGAATAATTTCACGGTCAATTGGCATTTTCCATGGCCAAGGCTCCTTGACGCTTTCAAAATCTTTGTTTTTTTAAGAAAACATTTTTCTAAGAGTGTTTTAATCACACATGCAGACGTTTCCCCGGTGGTCAGTCATTATCAACATGTTTGCATTCGATCCGAGTGGATTACCATCACTACTATAGAACGGTCTCGTTGAGCCTCAACTCTCCGACACTCATCGACAGCAAATCGCCCCGTCGGTGTTGAGTGTCCAATTACCACGGGGTCTATAGATATAGGATGTCATGGGCGTCGTTGCTGTCAGGGGAAGGATGAGGGCTATCCAATTGCCACCGGATCGCCGGTGATGGCTGGAGGTGTGAAGGATGGTAAGAGGGGGAGGGGCAGTGTTTGTGAGATGATGATAGTCTTGATCGATCCGTCCTTCATATCGATGACAGGGGATGGTAATGAAGGAGTCTGGGAGAAGATTGCGTTTCAGATGTTTTACATGTTTAGTTCCAACTAGAAGAATTAAAATTGTCAAGTTGTGTAAACGAGTATAAAAAATAAATTAAGAAAACTAACTGTAATTTAATTACACAGGGAAGCTCGTCAGCATCAATGCTGTTCTTCCCGAGGGCATTTTGAATTATTACTTTTCCAGGAAGCGCCATGTACCAATTTACACCTGGGTGGAGAGTGGCAATTGTGGATTAATGTCTTGCCCAAGGACGTTAGTGCCATCTGGGATTCGAACCCTAAACCCTTGGTTTGAAAGTCAAGTATATGAACCACTATACCACGACACTTTCACACATCCATGCCATAATAACCAGTTTGGTGATATAGTCCAATATGGTAATGAAGTACATTGTGAACCACATCGTCAAATATTATAATATAAATGAATAAGATGAATACAAATTGGCGAAATCGTGATGATAACCCTTCATTACATTGTTTGTATGTGTAACGCCTTGCTAACAGAAACATAACTAGTTCAGATATTTTAACTATTATGTCAATTACTGCATGGATTAATTTACAACAATCAGAAACTGAAAAGCTTTAATAAAAATATTTACCACAAAAACTAATCGAAACATTAAACAATTCATCTATCTTAAAAAAAAGGAACTACGATCAAGCTATGAAAACGGAGTGTTGTTTTATTAAGTCATACTGTCATGGCTATCGTTCGTATGCGATGTGAAAACTGTTTTTATAAGAAAGGTTGTTTCATTTACATTGCACGCCTCCCGGTGACAAATGTTATTCTTTTTTTCACACGAATGTACGGTGTTCAGTTACTCGGACGTCATTACTTCTGCCAGCCCTAAGGAGAAGAGACACAGTGAATGTAAACACTGTCATGCTATATATCCCCAGGGGTGGTGAATTTGACTTGCAGGCAATGTATCCACGCTGGGGTCCGTATACTGATTGGAATTATCTTGTTCCATGACCCCAATGTTACAGTAGAGACTGATGATATATTGTATAACAGTGTCTCCCATATATACGCTCTATTAACTGGCATATGAACGTGTACAATCACACCTTGGATAATAGTTTAAACCCTCGATATGTAAATCATTCAAAAGACTATCGCACACTCGCAGTCACAACAATATCCCCCACATACTACTGGTCATGCGACTGAATTGTGAAATAATAATTATAATAATGATAATATTGCGTTCTTGTATCATATCATGGTATAACGGTTCTATAAGCCTCAAAAGGACTCTGAATATTTTACAAGATCTTTAGCTCTGGCAAACATAGCGCTCAGGTACTTTGTGAAGTCACATGCGTAGTTTGACTATGTAGTTTATAAGTGGGAAATTTGTGCAAATTGCACAATATATGAAAACTACTTACCCTTAGAGAATGAGGGTTGTCAATTCCATATGGTTAAACCTTTCTGAGTAAGATCCATCAAAATCACAAGATGAAGGTCCCATCAAACATATTCAATTTGCATCCGCACCGCTCATTTCTCGATCATCATATTGTATAAAACGTTGACGTTGTGCCGTCACACGTTCCACAAACACATTCTGGCGTCAAACATTAATGAGAGTCATCATGTTGTCACTCAAATGGTTCATTGTCTACCGTGCTTGCAATATAAATCAAGCATGACACATCTTGGAATGTGTATGAACCAAGAGGCTTTATCATAATCATTCTCAAAGAAGGCGACCCCATTTCACCACTAACCATAATGATAGCAGTAATTATAACATCGGTCACACAATTTGATGTAAAAGAGGTATTGGTTCCAGGAAAGTGGGTGCCGAGGGTTCATTCGTTTACATCAGTGAGCAACGAAGACGTCAAATACTTATTCCTAATACATTTCAGAAGACCAATTTCATATGGAAGGCGCGACAGTTCAATGGTAGAGCAATGGTCTCGTGACCGGGAGGTTCGGGGTTCAAGACCAAGTTGATGCTTAGTGTCCTTTTTGTAACGAACGATAATCCTCATTATCAAACTCTTTGGAGAGGATTTAAGACCGTCGGTTCCCTGGTTGCTTACTTTATGCTTACCTTATGCTTTCTAAGCAGTCAGGTAAAACAATAACCAACCAACATAGTTACTACTACTGTTGAGACTGAATCTCCCCTTGGCTTATGAAAAGACCAAAAAAGCCCATCTTATTCTGTTGAGCCTATTTTTCCTCTGGCCCCAACGCTTTTCGGTGTAGAGATTATCTATTTATGATTTTGGTTGGTATCTTTTCGATAATTTAAGTCCTTATTCACACGAGTGAAATTCTGCGCCACCATCTATAATGACGATTGAAAGATAATTTGTATTAAACGAATACAGCTGTGCTAAAAGCAGAATATAATTCTAAATGAAAGGAAGCTAGGGTAAAAGTAAATTTGGTAATGTGTTCCCTAAAGCTGGAGACTATTTAAGACAGCAGTTGTTAAAATAAAAAATATCTTATTTGTGTTTTTCAATTTTTTACATTGATTAGTTTAAAGATATGTTTACTACCAATGCCTTTCCAGACATTCAGCATTCAAAATGATAACTATAACGGTCTGATTACGGATACATAGAGGTATTTCGTTTCGGTTGTCTTGTTTGCTTTTGCAGAGCTAGATATATCTGATATTTTCCTAGGATCTGTTTTTTTCTAAATGACGAGCGTCGTCCCTTTTAATTACAGTTTTAATCCCCCTATCAATGGGCATGATTTATCATTCTCTCATCTTTATTCATTAATATTTTAGATGATGACTGAGTGATTACTGAACAGGAGCAGGGAGGAGCAGGCATCTATCATCTCATCAATACCAATTATTCGTTCGGAAGAAACAGGGAGCATCCTTGTCAAAGTGGATAAAACAGGTGAGAGAAAATATAAGAAGGGTGTATTCTAGTAACCAAATGCAAAGGATTGGGACAAGCTATCCTTGCTCAGGTTATGTCGAGGTAAATTTATCATGACCTATTAATATCCATGTAATCTAAATTCAGCTATCGGCGCTGTGTTAGGAACGCGCCCGAAGGGCTGAGCTATATACATGTCTGATATTATTAACATGTACCTCTGCCATTGGCTCTTAGGGTGTACGTCTTTGATCTATCAGCAAAGAATCCCAGACCCTAATCAAAAGATTGGTCGAAAACACGTGTAATTAAACTTGGGATTCATTAAATATCAAATGGCATTGGCCAATCTTAAAATGACTTCTTATAGTTTAGCAAACAACAAGGATCTATGTTTGTTCGGTATACGATCCATCCGCTCTCGTTGAGGCTGTCTATGCACCTCTCGTACGCAACCCGACGGCTTCGTGCGATAGATCCACAAATCCTAGTAACTCGAGTGCACATGGTATAATACACGCATGAGCATGCATCATTTGTATACTATTGCATATATTTGATAGTTTTTATTATAGCTAATTTGATAGCAAGATTTGGTATTTCTTTGCTTACAATGATTGATTCCAATTCTAGTAACCAATACACATTCAGCGAGATCGTCATCTCAGTGAATTGCACCTTGTGGGTCTGTTTTACCTTTCCAATGCTGTCTATGATATGGTGACATCAGTGAAACGATTGCGTGCTCCCTGAGATATGAACCACTCAAGTTCCGAAGTTTAGAAATTTCGCTGCTTACCAACATGTATATCCCCATAGGCATACGAACACAGATTTCTGAATATAATATTGTTAAAGTTTGAGTTTCAAATCCCGTTGTGGGGGATCAGAGCGAGCGAGTAACATGCTGACATGATTTTATAATCAACATCTAATTTGTTATGCATCTATAACTATATGAATACCTCTCTTGCAGAATGTTAGATTTCGGTTTCCCTAGTATGAGTTTATGATTGATTACCCTAAAGGTGATATCTAAAAGATGATGCTCGTCTCCTCCGTCGCCACATACGCCATTGCGACTCGTCAAGTCATTACTGGCAGGCACCCTTTTGCCGAGCTGGTAGACCATCGAAAAGGGATTAGTGGTGGCGCTTGACCAAAGACCTCATTCAAAGGCCAATCTCGGCGAGTGCGGCCAGGGATTTGCGGCACGGATTTCATGCGAGAGTCAATTTACCACATCGCTAGATCCTTACCGCGACCACGGGGATGGCAAACGTAAGGGGAGACGCAGGCAGCAACCTGTTGCAAGGGTTAAGGGTGTAATAGAAAAAAAAACTAGGATTACATGGTCGCAAACACTTTCAATGCTAATTAACAATAATAACTGCATTTATTTCATTATACGAATTCCCTCAACCGCCCATATACGAACAAATAACAAAAGTAGAAATGACACTAAATAATAGATTCGGGGCTATCCCAAAACCCCATCAAGTACCCATGGAAATTATATTCAGGATATGTAACATGTCATATCATTGTCATATTGTCAGCCGCGCTCGCAAGAAGGTCGTTAAAGCTATGTATTGTAAATGACAGTAACGACCTTCTCACGGGAAATTGACAATGTTGGCACATTTCAATAGGTGACGCATAAGGTTATCGAAATTACCTTAAGCTGATGTTTTGAAAAGTACATGTATATATGCGATCGAGTCGGAGACATCAACGGTATCAGCAACAACCTGTGTCATAGCACCACAATAACGTTTCAACGAAGGGGGTAATTGCATGGATTCGAAACCCCTTTCCCCCTGTTTTCGAGAGTTAAACCTTCAACTCAAAATATATAGGGTATTTGCACTGAAAGAAGATGCTGGCTGGGCAAAGCGATCGTTCATCATCTTCAACTCTATTATGGATGACATATATTTCTTGTTGGTAAAAACGGGTTAATATCACGACCGGTCAGCGGGAACCGTGCTAATCTGATCAATAGCTTTGCGTGTATCCTAATTCCAAGGAACTGTTGAGAAGTTAAATATTAAATATGAATTCCATACTGAAAGTGTCTTCGATTCGTTCCATATTGTTAGAAAATGAGGTCAATACATGAACAATTGGTAATACTTCGAGGCTCTCTGAGCCAGAGAAGCCTTACAATAATATACTTCAAAATACACCCATGTAATTTCCGATCAAGAAAGAAATATTATTTATGTACACTTTACTAAGAAGGAAGAACATTTTAAGAGCAATTGCATGTACAGTGCGTCCCAGAAAAAACGAAACCGAGAAGTATCGATGTTTTATCATAACTTAATCACGTCCATAATCAATGAATGATACATATTTGGAAAGCTTAGAGTCTCCTCTTTCAGTTGATGCTACTCAGATGATGCATATTTTACGCATGAGTGATTAAAAGCAATTTGAAGGAAGGAAACCAAAAAGACATTTGGCGGGCGGTATCTGAATTTCGAAGAAAAATTCACATTTCTAGAAAGTTGAGTTTCTGCCCTTTCATATGACACCTCAATCAGGAAAAACGAGCGAGGAATAACAAAGTTCTGTTTGTTTTAAGTGGTGCTTGCATTTCCATAATTTTATTAAACGAATTCGTTTTCACTGGCTGCCTGCCGTATCAATAAACGAAATTAACAAAAGACTTAACTCCGTTTCGTTGACAATCAGCCATAGACGAGAGTCTTCATGCATGGCTGATTGTAAACGAAACGGAGTTAAGTCTTTTGTCAAATCTGCTTTTTGCTACGGCAGGCACCCAGTGAAAACGGATTCGTTTGTTAAAATTATGAAAATGTAAGGGCTACTTTAAACAAACAGAACTTTGTCATTCCTCGCTCATTTTTCCTGATTGAGGTGTCATATGAAAGGGCAGAAACTCAACTTTCTAGAAATGTGAATTTTTCTTCGAAATTCAGATACCGCCCGCCAAATGTCTTTTTGGTTTCCTTCCTTCAAATTGCTTTTAATCACTCATGCGTGAAATATGCATCATCTGAGTAGCATCAACTGAAAGAGGAGACTCTAAGCTTTCCAAATATGTATCATTCATTGATTATGGACGTGATTAAGTTATGATAAAACATCGATACTTCTCGGTTTCGTTTTTTCTGGGACGCACTGTATAGTTAGTTATTGAGCTTTTTTAAGGCGATTAACTATTTACAAAATTAAAGTTATACATACGCATATTGTCGTATTCAAATCATTCACAAGAAATGACATGATATCATTAATAGAGTCTAGCCCTTGATGAAGCCTTTGAAGATAATTTGTGCATGTACGAGGAGCTCAACACGACTTGGGCACATTTAATATTGCCGTTTCCTTTGTATTAGGTTACATTTGACATGGCTCGTCTCAGGACGTACCAGTTACTGAAACTATCATGTAAGCAATTAAAGGGGAAGTCCACCATGATATTAACTTGGTTTTAATAGAAGCCAAATTAATATCAGGTTGTACTTTACCTTTAAGGCGTCGTGTGCGACGGGCGTAACAAACTTGTTTCAAACTCTTTTTAAATTTTATATAGCAATGTGTTCGTCTGCAGCATTGTATCGATGTCAATTATGTGAAAATACATAATCACGTTTCCTTCATTATCCATCTCAAATTTCTTTGGCCGTGTGTTAAAAGATGTAAGCCTATTTCAGAACAGCCAGTGGCAAATTGTTGCCTTCGATCTTTGTCCTTTCTGTAAAAACTAGAGCTGAAGTATATCGTGTTTAGGAAGGACGGGTTATGTTTTAGGCCCGGTCACACAGAGGGGACGCATGGGGGACGCACGGCCGGCGCATGACAAATTTGCAATTTTGGCCAGTGCGTTGTCGTTCGCTAGGCGTGCGTCATCACTCGTTACTCGTTCGTCGAGCGCGCTGGACCCACGCTATGCATTCGTCGTCATTCGCTGTGTGCGTCGGGATTTTTTGAGCATGCTCAAAAGTTTTCGCGGAGCTCGACGCATGAATGTACACGCCAAAGGCACGCCAGACGTGCGTTGAGCGCGCTAGACCAGCGCCAGACATACGCGGAGCACACGCCCTGTATACGCACAGCGCGCTAGCTACACGCTGTGCATTTTGTGTCAGCTCGCTAGCTTTTCCAAAATCATGACAAAAGTTAGGCACACGGCCTTTTCCGATTTCCAATGCGCTGGCCGTGCGTCGTAGAACGCGGTGCATGCGTGGACCATTCGTCCAGCGCGCTAGCAACACGCTGTGCATTCGTGGAAGTTGTTATCATGTGCGCTCTGGGTACGGTCTGTATGCGCACTGTATGCGCCCTGTATGCGCTCAGCGCGCTAGCAACACGCTATGCATTTGGTGTCAGCTCGCTGTAGCTACGACAAAAGTTGGGCGCACGACAACGCACTGGCCAAAATTGCAAATTTCCAATGCGCTGGCCGTGCGTTCCCCATGCGTCCCCTCTGTGTGACCGGGCCTTAGAGGTACATATCCTTAGGAGGTAGTATACATTCCGTATATATATGTTACCTTCCGACTCTTTGTTGTTTATCAATACGACCCATTTTTACCTTCTGAAATTACAGCAAAATCGTGCATTATAGAGGAGATTTGAGATTTGAGTTTGGATACTTAATACTTTCATTAGAATTTGAAATATAACCTTTCAGTGTGTGCAGACCCGTTGCGTGTATTAAAGCTCAGGGTCCCCTTCCTGTGTTTAGGCCTAAATATCCAGAGGTTCGGGATGCATTCTAAGATTTAATTGTTTATAAGTGATCTTTACTACCCCCTCCCCCCCCCCCCCATACATACACACAGATTTTGGGTAAACAAAAGTGGGTTTTATTTATGCTGCTGCCAAGTTTTAAGGCTACCCATTGCAATACGTGTAACTGTAATATTTTACAGGTGGAAATGTCTATCCTTTGAGGCACAATATTTATTCATCCTTATTTTATCCCCCCCCCCCCCCCTCCCCCCCCCCCCAAAAAAAGAAAACACACACACACAATAACAACTAGTAATTCTCATGCATTTTTGTGTCATGTGAGTGGGAAAGGGATATCATTATGTTTATTAAACGATTTGGGATCACGGGGTAGGTAACAGAACTTTGATGATCTCTCGATGTTACCCTAGCTTGATGAACCAGCTCTATAGTTACATTTCGCTTTCCACAAGTAATGTATGCACAAAGGCATTTCAAGTCAATATCTCGAGATCATTCTCTTGGCCTATATCAGAGCGACCGACTTTCCGTTGGTAATATTTATTTATTTATTTATTTATTTCTGATATTTAGACAGGGTGACTCATTATCACCAATAATGGTGGTCTTCCATGAGGCCCTGTTAATATAATGCGGGTTGAAATAATTATGCATGCACAATCTAGAATTCGAAAGAAAAACGAAAACGTCATGTTCCTGTTGATGAGAAGAATATGATATAGAAGAACTGTCTGGGTCTGCTCAAATCAAGAGGTAAAGCCGACGAGGCGAGGCTAGAGGCAAAAGGATGACATGAACATTATTTTCAAAGTTGGACATGTTGGAGATGTCATCATAAGAGGAAATGTCTAGGCACTGTTCGGCCTTGACGCTTGGACAAAATGAAAATGAAGGCGGAGGATATGCTTAAGGCCCAATGCACATGAGGCAGCATTAAACTATGATGACTATGCCGTATGATTGTTCAAGCCAACAAGAATGCATGGCACAGCAAGGATGACGTCTGCAATCGAAGTGTCAAAACAATTTTCTTCAAGACCTCGCTGGTCAGTCTAGATTTTATGATTGACGTAGACTTCCGAACAAAACTTGAACCCTGTCGCTAGGCCATCTCACTCCTGCGTCAAGTAGTGCGTCGGTGCTTCTGCCTCTGGGCATGTCACGTACCTCTTCATGCCAAAATGTCCTTGAATGGAACCCTGGAGAACGCACAAAGATGTATCGATGCACGCAATATCTGATAATCTTCAAAGTTATTTCTACTGATTCAGTAATACTGATTATCTCTGATTTAGTAACAATAGAGATGGTCCTGTCATAAATGCAACTATGCAAGACGTGAAGGGGTCTCAGAAATGGTGTTCAATGGAGTGGTGGCGCATTTCAGCATTTTCTCACATCCTTGTCCCTTTTACTTCCCTTTCTCTGTTTATGTCCTTCTTTTCAGTGTTTTGCCATTTGAGGTGTATTCATGTGGGATGTGGGGGGGGGGGTGGGGGTGGGGGGGGGGGGCTTGTACATGTCCTTGTACCACCCTTATCCTAGCCTGGAAAACGATAGAGGAGTATATGAAGATGTCTTCTAATATTACTTTCCCATTATTCATAGTATTTCTTATGATCCGGATGCCTCCGTCATTTCGATGTTAAAACCTGCTTATTCTGCTATAGCATTGAATGTTATACAAATACTGCTCTATCATATCACTCGAATCCTCTCAGGAGCAAGGCAATCAGTCAGTCTTTCCTCTCCAAGTGTTACCCACGGGAATTATAAGAAAAAATCATTGTCTTTCAGCAAACCGACACACGTCACGTTTTACCTTGAAGCACTGTTGGTCGCACTGAGAAAAGAATTCCTGATACTGTAACAGTACAAAACTGGTTAGTGCTTTGCTTTTACGTTGCGTTTGGTTTGTCTAAGCTGTGGCGACCATCTCCGTGCCTTTGCTGTTTTTTTGTTTTTGATTGTTTTGTTATTTTCTCCTTCTTCTTCTTCTTCTTCTTCTTCTTCTTCTTCTTTTTCTTCTTCTCCCTCGCGGGTGTCTTGTATTCTCCTCACGGAGAAATACCACCCGCTCACCCTACAAGAATCCATAAGTTGAAGGTACAACCCCGTATACGTGCCGTGAAATTGCCGTATGGCCAGCTACGGCTTCGTAAGACCGCGGCAAGAAGGCTTTGTGAGGCATGCAGAAATCATGATGACTGGACCTACTGTGTATTGTACTGTCGATGTCTTATGCCTAGGTCACATTTGAATATAGGGCTAGGATAAGGCGGCAGTACGCCCCCGAAATCGAGAGATACTTGCGGCGGCCGCAGAGAATCTGCGGTGGCCACATGGTCACCCTAGGGCGCATCCCTATCTTTACAGGCCGTACGGGTCGCCGTGGGATTATAACGCGGAGTTATAACTGTTTTCATTTCTAGTTTCGCATTTGCGATTAGAAACGCCGTAGCCATGCCGTAGAGCGGTTCCGAGGCGAACGTATACGTCGGGCGAACGGTAGCCTTGCATTTTATATACTCCAGGAGTGAAGCGGTAGCATCAGTATGGCCGCACGGTCGCCGTATGGTCCCATTCGGCCGCCTTGCGGGCACCTTGCGGCTACATCGCGGCTAATTTGCATCTGCTTTAGTATTTGTCAAAAGCTACGGCCGCCGCAGGGACGCCCTAAGGCGACCGTGCGTCATCACTTAAAGGCCGTACGGCAGTCGCAGATTTTCTGTCTCCACAAATTCAAAATACGCCGTGCGGCTACCCTAACATTACGTGACCGCTGCCGTATGTGACCGTGGGAATGCTGCGGCGGTCCAATAATTGCTATTGGCCGTAGATATTTTAGACCGCCGTAGCCATGCCGTAGTATTTAGGGCGGAAAATGTGACCTAGGCATTATTTAAAACAAAGTTGGGGGCGCCCTATGTTCCGGGGGAAAAAAAAGGGGGGGGGGTGGAGGGGAGAGCCAAAAATCAACAGTTGCTCTTCTTCGCAGGATAACCATCAAGACAGTATATAGTATACAAATATTGACTGCTCATGAGGATGATGGTGGGAACTATCACTCCCAAAGTGGTGTTCACACCGGCCCTTCTATCACCCCCGAGGCGAAGCCGAGGGAGTGATAGAAGGGCCGGTGTGAACACCACCGAGGGAGTGGTAGTTCCCACCATCATCCGATTACAGAGCAGTCCATATTTGTTTTATATACCTCATCCTTTTTATTGATTCATGATTAGGTCTACCTGTAGGTCTAGATCTAGCTCTAAAAAACAGGAAACGAGATCAAGAGGAATTTACTCACCAGAATAAGAAAAATCCAACATCAAGTTCAAGGCAAGAGTATTGAATTCCTACGCGCTGCGCGTAACCGCGCGATTGCGGTAGCCTAGCAACTCAAAAAATTTGTGTGCGCAACTAAGTCGCGGGAGGGGTTAGGGGTCCTATCCGAGGGTTTGATAGTAGCTATCAAACCCTCTGACCTAATTATACTTGATAGATCGAAATGCTCCTTGACATGTGATAAAGTTTTGACCAATCAGTGAATGACAATCTATGTATGAGGTATATAATAAAAACTATCTTTTTAAAAGAACATTTTGTATCACATTGTGCCATGCCTCATGTCGCATTTTCTTCATTCGTCGAAATCTATAACATATCATATCACCAAGAACTCCTTGGTTTAACTAAACTTTCCAAGATGTGTTTTCTACCCTTTACAATATTGTGTGCACAGTGCAACCACCAGGGACGAAAACTAAACAATAGTAGATAGTCGCTTTAACGTAATCCGATTAAGTTCAAATAAGTGCCTGTTCTCGTATTCAAGGTGTCGTCCTTGCACCTCATGCCATTTTAGCGACTGCATCGCGGTTTTGCTTGAAGTGATAAGCATATTAATTTTTAAGGGTCGATAGAGAAAGGAGATGAACCGAGGCTAGAGGGAACGTTTAAAGACGTCACCCGTTATAGACAAACCAATATGTAGCTGTGTATTTTGTTTGTAGCATTCGTTCGTAGGCCTTTGAATGAGAATAAAGTACTTTGGGTATTAACATTGCTATCTATGGAGGGCATTATAAAAATATAAAAATATGTTGATGATTTGCCCATGACACCTGTCTCTCTTACTAACTCCTTAGTAAACATCATCGATTTGTCGAGGAAACTGAGCACCACGTTATGTATCAGATCATGATTCTAGGAACCAACTTATACAAAAATCAAGTGGGCATGAATTATGTAATACCATCGGGATAGTATATGCACCTGGTATTGATGAAGTATCGGCTTGTCGGTTATGACTACTCTTGAACTTGATACATAGTTCGCATTATTATGGTAATTTATTTCGAGATGAAATTCAAATTCGTTTATAATTACAGACCAAGGATTCTTTTGAAAGACTAATTGCCTTTGAAGAATGGTTGATAGGCAATTTGCATTTTTCTACACAAAGATGTAAACAATGGTCACAAGCGACCTAGCACTTCTCTGCGTCTGCTCTACGGCGAATGTCTGAGAGCATCCTGACCTTGCGTCGGTCGCACGGATCTGCACGTTTCTTAGAGGCGTTAGCGCCTGCAGGAGGTTTTCAGACATTACAATGTATACGTGTGGCTACGTGTTTTAATGAAGGCACGTGACACTTGCAGCGGTTGTACTTCTTTACAAACCTCGCAAGGGATACTTGCAGTGGTCTACGCGTACGGCGCCGCCTGGCCCAGTACACAGAGGAGTATGTTTGTGGAAAGGGTGCAAATCGCAAGGAGTTGGCCCTGGGACCTCAGAGCAGCTCCGGATACGTACGTGCAACAAAACACAATGTGAGTTGTTTCCATGATATCAGAATGACCACGGTCATTTTCTTTTCTTTTTTGTTTTAAACTGAAGATTAGCCCCCCCCCCAACAAAAAACAACAACAACAACAACACACAACTCAGGACTCTAGTTATTCATTGGAGCCGTTTTGTTGAATTCAACCAGATGATTGCTCAACGGATTCGTGCAAATTGATTTTTAGAATTGTTTCCAATTGCTTATCAAACATTTACCCAAAACAGTTGTTCCATCAAATAAAATAAAAAACATTTTAAAGAAGCCAATACTATTAGATAGAGCTTGTCGCTGCTGGGTGACGCCAACATTCTCCAAGCCCTGATGATAACTCGTCAAACTTGATGAGCTTCGATAAACCTTCAACTGCGTTTATATCGTCTTGGGCGATATGGGTAGCATAATATAAAATACCAAATACTCTCGATTATGAACGGTACAAATATTTCCCAGAATATTCAAAGAAATAAAAGTGATTTCTTAGACAAGATTTACTTCATTTATACTGTAACACTTCTTTTTTCAATGTCAACGTCCTTAGCATACTGTTTCATATTTTGACCAAAGTATGAAGTATGGAAATTTATCATATGAATATTACAATACCATTTGACAGCATGACAAAGTTGTAGGTGCTGAGCAAATATTGCTTCCAAAAAGTGATATAACGTCGTGTTAGGTTGATTTTTTTTAAAACTTCCTTTTCCAAAATTGTGCACTTAGACTACAATAGGTAAACGCCAATGTTTGTGCAAACCTGGGAATTTGCACGACTGCAATTTATATTCCCCTTGAACTTGAATCAGCCGACCACTAATCTTATGAAGACAGGTAGCGAATTAGGAAAGCTGTATCTATCTTTTCCCAAACCTGTAATCATACTCCAGTGGTCGGTTTCCCGAATCATCCACACACCTGCTCGTGTATCATCACCTCACCTGACATTGATGCAATATAGAAACCACAAATCATTATCCTATTAACCATCACAATATCGTTGTGGTGAATGCGAAGGATCCTGCTAGCACAAGATGAGAAAACAAGATGTTTTTCGTCTTACTTCGTAATACTATAAGTATTTCCTTCATGTGGATGGATTAAGCATAAAACCATTTTAGATTAAGGGGGAAATCTCAGAAAGTCTGAGGGAAAAAATTATTGTTGAGCATGCTATCAGAGAATGTGCACGCTTTTGTTTCAAAGGGTTCGTAGTGGTTATTGCAATGTTTCTACGTTAACAATCAAAGACAAAGCTGACTAAAAAATTCGTACTTAAAAAACTCCCTTATGGAAATCTATACGACAAACCGTTTCCCTAAATCTTTTTCAATATATATGGACTATTCATTCATAGCAGCACTTTCCGGGCGCAAAGTTGTTAATGCTGAAAAAATATCTAACGATGCATTTATTCTTCTTAGACAGTTAGAGCAAGGAATAGCGTTTACAAAACAAAACAAAAAACAAAAAAAAAACGATTTCATACGATTCCGTTGGAGATTACTAGTGCAAGCAAGACATACGCTGGGCAACAATCCAAAACGGTTCTGAATTTCAGACACTTATCTACAAGGGCAATTCATTAATTTGACATGAATATCCCCGCTCAATAAAAATGGTAAAATGTTGCATGTGGCATCTCCAAAAATACGATGAAAGAAATAGCCACTATATGTCATACATATCACATCATGCCATTGTGCTTGGTAAATGGAGGTGAAAAGCACAATTTAAAACTTGTAATATAAATTTGTGAATCTTATTTCTAAAAAAAGATATTTCTGACTGTGTCGGTTTCATTGATTCCATCCTTAAATTGGCAATATCACGTGTCCTTAAAGAACCACTCTGCACCCCCCCCCCCTCCCATCGGTACGATTATCAGATGACAGACAGGAAGATGTGGTAAAGGACATTGACTTCAGATCATTGTCCATTGCGGTTGTAAAAAAATATCACATTATACGGGATCAATTGGACGAAGTGCATTCCGCCTTGTAGGACAAATGAGTGCATCTATTATTTAGAACAGAATAAACCATTTTTGTATTTAAAAAAGGCAACGAACTTTTCATGTATTGTACATCGTGATCAGTTTTGTCAGTTTAAAGTGTCTGGTTAGAAAGTGAAAAAATATCTTTTTCTGCACGCGGTTGTTCATTTCTACTACAAAAGAAACTCAGAAAATTAAGTAGCCTTTCTATTGGACATCTCTATTAATAAGTCACCTTACATACGTTTGCTTTTTATTTAGAAAAACAAAAAGGGGCAGGACATTCCTTCAACCTCGTTGTTCCCCCTGGGGGGGGGGGGTGAGTCCATGCTGATCCATCGAGATATTTACCTAAAATAAAGTTCAATACAGCTGTATAGATTTTACATAAGAACTACACCATGTTTTCCGAACGTCATGATCAAACAGGCAGTTTGAATTTGACACAGTAAAATTGACCTTAGTAATATCACCGTACCCACATACAATATGATCATATTTATGCTTGCTTAAAGATACTATGTCCTTTTTGCAGCCAACATCAACTCCTGTACAACTTTGCAGGTATTATGAATATGTCATGTTTGTCCTATCTGTGAAATTTAAATGTTAGCAGTGTCCTAATATTCAAATTATGCAAGGAAACCCGTTTACTTGCTAGACTTCACTGTCAGACACTATTGAGTGACTGACTAGCTTTTTTCTTCTTTGGTAATAACGTACATAAAATGAGCTGTAAAGGGTACATGAGCATTTTTCTACATCAATAACCTACTTCTTGTAATGGCCAAAATTAAACTGATTGAATCTTTGCGCAGTACAAAACGTACTACCATTCTGTACAATGGTCTGAAAATCAGACTATTACTTATTGACTTGGTAGCATTTAAGTCGATTCGACAACTAATAATCTAATAACTAATAATTTTCCAACTTAAAGACATTTTTCAAGCTCCCCCCCCCCCTTTTTTTTAGGAAAGCTCTAAATTACTATTATCTTTCAAATGCCGTTGGAATTTAAACTTTTTACTTTTTGGGCCTGCAAATGGGACATAGTACCTTTAAAAGAGGCCTATATGGTGTTCATGTTCGTAATATTATGGGGAAACATGCTTTTAAATTATATTTAGGATTGAAGAGTTGAGTGCCAGGTCCTTGTATCTTTGTCTCAGATTCTGAAACAAAATCCTGGATTTAGCTCATGCTGCAATGATAATATAAACCTTTAGGTCAGTCAGGAATCCCATGACTTTTACAAGCCGATCGCCTGTCTACTTATCAAGATATTTATGATTGGATATCGAAACCAAATTTTGCGTTTTCCTAACGGTTTTCATAACACTACAGTCTATTGGGAAAAACGAGTATGGTAAAACCGGTCACTCAAAGATTTTTATTTTTTTTGAGGCACTTCTTGATCATTGTGAAGCGCAATTTTTTAGGGCTTCAATATTACACCATATCACAGACACTAATACCACGTAGAACCGTGCATCTCAGATTTAACATTCTTAAACAATGCCTTTACAGGGATTGGGTATCTTTTCCTCAGATTCTTTAACATTGTTAAACGATGCCTTTAAAGGCATCGTTTAACAGTTTTCAATCCGAGATGCATGGCCCTATGTGTTATTAGTGCCTGTGATATGATGTAATATTGAAGCCCTAAACAAATTGCGCTTCGGCAAAATGATCATGTATTGTAAATTGTAGTGTAACAAAAACTGTTAGGAAAACGAATTTTGGAATTTCTAATTCCAATCATAGATATCTTGACAATCAGACAGGCGATTGGCTTATAAAAGTCATGGGATCCTGACTGACCTAAAGGTTTATAATTATGATTGCAGCATGAGCTAAATCCAGGATATTTTTTAGAATATAAGGCAAAGATACCCAATCCCTTTAAAGAACCACTTTATTAACCATAGATATGTGACAGCGGTTTGTGAAAATGGAAAGCCGATTTTTCTTTTATTCAGGCAATCAACATCTGTCTCTTCATTCAAAAAGGGACTTATAAAAACATTTCTTTTTTTGTAATCCAGATTTTTAGGATTCTGTAAGTTTTAATTTTCATTTTTTGTAGGATTCTTTTTGTTGTAAGCGCTTTGGGCCGCTCTGGGGAAGCGAAGTATACAAAATAATAATAATAATAACAATACAATAATAATCGCTACAATATAGTCATGAAAACTAAAGGAACATTGGGAATTTTTGGATCATTTTTACAAGGTTACAAGGAAAGATTTACAAAACATTTGGTTAAATTTCCCCAGGAAAGGCACAATTTAATCATAAGTAGATGAGGTACTTTAATTGAAATAAACGTGGAAAATTATTTTAGAAGTGGAACATACAGTTCATGATAGAAAAGAGAAATGGCCCCATTCAAAGGGAGAAGAAAGAAAGAAAAGAAATAGTAAAAACCTTTAAAGTTAGACGTGAAACAACTGTGGAGAAAAATGTTGTTCAAATCGATGATCAAAATAGGAAAATGCCGTTAAAAAGTTGGGGAGAAAGTCAATTAGAGATATTGACTGGAAATGGGACTAATATTTCTTTAGAGTGAAATAATACTTCCCAAGAGTGAAAAGAATCGAATCGGTTACAGCCAATCAGGAATCGTATTGATAGGTTAGTAGGACAATCATCATCATTGCCTAAAGGTAACTATTTCTTTAATGATGAGTACAGGTCATGCTCCCTTGAGATTCGAAAGAACGGTTCTTTATTGATTGGGAAAGAGGGGGGGGGGGGGAGGGGTCGATTCTTTAAACGTCAAACACGTTCGCGTCTAGCTCTAGATGGGGACGTGCACTTTCTCGGGTGGTGAACCCTCTTTGTGTACGTATGTGAGTGGATGCGAGACTTATGGCGTATCTTTCCCGCGATATGGTAAATGGTATCTTGGTGAGATGTAAACATGACGGAGTGCCATCTTGAGTACCTCTCATGAAGAGTAAAGGTATACCCTGCCCCTGTCAGTGAGCAATGTTTGTGTTCCCATCGAGATAAACCCATCCAGTCGATTTACACAAGTTGTATTTGTTCTGTCGAGAAGTTTGCCTCTTGTTTCGCAATCTTGTATCACGTTTCATGCCAAAGTGACAAGGTGTTAGGGGCGAACACTGTCGGTCCATTAGCGGTTAGGTCGCATGGGCTGTCACATGGTCAAGTGTGCGCAAAGACCACAAGTGCGTGAAATGTACAGCTAAAGGATGTGCACCGAAAGTGCTAGATGCATGACTATATTCCCGAACAAACACCCGAATGCACATCCACACGCACTCAAACCCTCCCATACACATGGGTACCAAATATCCGACTAAATATAAGTATGTCTAAATAAATCTCTGACAAGCCTATCCCCCCCCCCCCCTCCCCCTCGATCTGGTTACTTCAGTGAAAGGCATCTAGTGGGCGTAATGCATTAAGAATAATCAGTCTGTAAAGCCATTTTCGACTTTAAACACGAAGAAGACACTATGGCCCGAATTCACAAAGGAGGTTTGTCGACAAACCTTGGTTTTCGTACGTCATATGACGCGTTTTACGCGTTTTTTTACAAACCTGGTTTGTAAAGAACAAAAGGAGGTTTGGCGAAACAAAAGGAGGTTTGAGCTCAAACCTTGGTCTGAGCTCAAACCTTGCTTTGTGAACTCGGGCCATTGCGTAGTGGAAACCGACCTCAACTAACACCTCACGCACAGTCACTCACAGTGCGGCGAGCGCTTCCCCCCTCCGGGCTGATACCCCGTTCACACCGGCGAGACCGACACAAGGCCGACATTAAACTGAACGAACATTACATTACTCCGAATGGAAAACAATCAGTCGGTTTGCAATCGGTATGGAGTCGGTTTCGTTGTCTGACTGAGGTGTTACCTAGTTTGAAGACTGCACGTATCCCCAAGCCTAAATAATTCATCGCATTTTCTGCTTGTTTGCGTACCGCAGACGTGTCTGTACCCACTCTTCAGAAGAGCTTCGTCATGTTTACCATGATAAAGCTCTTCCCATGCTTGTGTTTTGCTGGAAGAAAAAATGGGTAAAGAATTGAAAGAAGAAATGCCGTTGGTGGCGGTGATTGGTAAACACACATCTCGTACATCGTGTAGTAAAACCAGAGGCGGCTCCAGGATTTCAAAAGAGGGGTACCTTTAAAAAAGTCAAACAAGCAAAAAAACTAAGTTAAACAAATTAAGAGGTTACCATACTTTCAGGGAGAATTTGGTTCTTAAACTTGAAAAGGGACACAATACCAAAACGGGGGAGGGAATGACCCGTTTTGGCTCCCCCTGACTTGATTTTATTTTATTCTACTTGATCTTATGTTATGAAGAAAAAAAAATTCATACACACAATATCATCAAGATGTTTAATAGAAAACAAACTTTGTCTTACATAAAATCTGATTGATAAAATGCATGTATTATTGTACTAAATGACCTGCAAGGAAAAACTACTGAAAACAGTAAGCAAAACATATAATATGTAGTATGCAAACTTGTTTGCAATACTTGATGAGGGCGTGTGTATACAATTAAAGGGATCCGGTAACTTTGTCTCAGATTCTGAAACAAAATTCTGGATTTAGCTCATGATGCAATGATAATTATAAACCTTTAGGTCAGTCAGGAGCCCCATGACTTTTACAAGCCGATCGCCTGTCTGATTATCAAGATATTTATGATTGGAATAACAAATTTTGAAAACCGTTCGCCTGACGGTTTTCATAACACTACAGTCTATTGGGGAAAACGAGTATGGTAAAACCGGTCACTCAAAGATTTTTACTTTTTTGAGGCACTTCTTGATCATTTTGAAGCGCAATTTTTTTAGGGCTTCAATATTACACCATATCACAGACACTGATAACACTTAGGGCCGTGTATCTCAGATTTAACATTGTTAAACGATCCCTTTAAATTAAAGGGCATACAACATATATTTCAATAATCAGATGAAGTAGGTGTAAAAAAAAAATGTTAAGATGCTCAATGTATTCGTTAACGTTTTTTTTAACGTAATGTTATTGATCAATCTTTCTTCTATGGAATGATAAGCGCATTCTTTACGTTATCCAAACCGTCTTATATGCTACTTTTGGCATGATCTGCTGCCCTATTGAAAACTACCTCGGATCGAAATCTATTGCGAGAAAGGCCCATCCGTGACTCTTAGGTGATGTTATTCAATATTAAGAGCTTCTATATGGCACGCTGGACATACTAGTTACGTGTTCAATGACGCTACTTCCCCAGAAATACTCCTCCCATCCCCTCATCGTTGAAAACTAAAGATACAAAGCATTCTAGACACTGTAGCACTTTATTGCTTTCGGTAATGTTTATATTTGGACATAAGTAGTACCAGTAGTTTCATGATTTTTTTTTAAAAGAGAAAAATAGAAAGAAAGTATAGAATGTGTATAGATTTACATTTATGCATGGGGGCATGCATTTTTGTGATTGGGAAGGCGTCTTGTTGAAAAGTGCCGAATACACCCGCTTTCCTGAGGTTTGCCCGCTTTGGAGTAGTTTCTATATTGACGTAAGGGATCAAAGTGTGTCCTTTTCGTATATTATCATGATAATAGTTTAAAGTATAATACGACGCAAAAATACTTTAAAGAAGCAAAGCGATAAAAACCTGTGAAGGCTAAGTTTTAAGAATCTAATGAGGAAAATCCGTGAACAACGTGAGGATGAAACGTTCGTTAGAACATTCATCTGTTGTAAGCATGTTTCACATGTAATCGATGACGTTCAACAAGGTTCAAATATACCTTTATAGGCAGGCGCGTGTATCTTTACAGTATAGTCCAGAGTATAGTTTGAGAGCGGAGTTCTTCATCAAATGTGACGTCCTTATACCCCCCTCAACCGTAATAGTTTCCTACAATTTGATGCCAAACAGGGAGGCCATATTGAAGTCATTAAATTGAGGGCCACCGGTAACATAATGACCATTTTTTCCTTTTCTGTAATGATTATTATTAAATATATTCCAATCACAGGTAAGACGTAAAGACCATTTAGGTCGAAACGCATCTGGAATGATTAATTTAAATCTAAATTAATCATGGCAGAGTTATTATAAGAGTGTTTTTTGCCATCCTATTCGATTGAATCAATGCTACTAGATTCGGGATATATTTAAGGAGACTTCATTCTTAAAAATTGCATTTTAAATTAAGGTGTTCACTATAATTTTAACGTAAATTTATTTTCGAGGTCAAATTACAGTTCTTCATCTACGCCATCATTTAAATTTAAATTGATGAAACAGCAGGTTGTATGGGTTTTATCGACTATTGAATTAAAATAGTTGAAATTATGGTAATTTTTATCGTGAATCAAATTCATGAATGAGGCCTATACAATATTTATACCATGACGGTTTCGTGATTTAGTGTATACAAGTTATACAACACCATATGTTGGATCACACAGTTTGTGGTTCGAATCCAGCCGCGGCACTACTGCTCTTCGAATGCGTTGAGGGCCTCACGTCAGCTTGGCTAAAGCCAGTGTAATAATTTTACCTTTAAGGCGCCTTGAGTATTTATTGATATCATCTTCATGGTTATTATTATCATTACATCATTATTATTCCTACTCTATAACAACTACTACTTTTGAAACTGTTATTAGTGTTATTGTTATCATTATCAATATCACAATTATCATTATTATTTGTATTATAATTATTGTTGTTGTTGTTGTTGTTGCTGTGGCTGCTGCTGTTGCCAGCGTTCGTGAAGTCTATCAACTAGTCTGCTTCATATCGATAAATAATCAGACAAGATTTTGGAAATTGGTAATAAGAATCATAATACACATATGAAGTTCTCTCTCTCTCTCTCTCTCTCTCTCTCTCTCTGTCTCTCTTTCTCTGTCTCTCTTTGTTTCTATCTAACTTCCCTGACATGTATTGTTTTTCAAAGTCTCCTTTTCATTCCAACCTGTTACAAGCCCTCTCCACTACTCGTTCTCTCACACCTGTATTGTTGACTGCAAGAGTCCATCCTAGCCCAATAACCATTGAAAGCAGTCTATCTCTTCTGGTTAACCACCTCCCATTCATTAGTAATTGTGCGAACTCGTCAATTCTGGTGCATGCTATTAATAAATCAGTATCTAAAATCACAAACAAAAACAGAAAAAAACATAAGCCAACAGCCCCCATTTTAAGTCCTTTGCAATCACTTGAAAAAGAAGTCGATAAGTCAAACTCCCCTATTCACTACCGTTCTAACGCACACTTTCGCACACTCACACCATGCTAACCCTCGCCCACACACCCATACGTCCTGACATACACAAGCTACGTCATCCATGACTTTTCAGTTTACTCCACAAAACAAATTTGTTGCAATACAATGTAGAGATGAAAATGAATCTTAATTTTACTTGGCATTCGACATTGCGAATGTACGACTGTCTCGTAAACAATCGGAAATGGGTAACGAAAGCAAACAGCAAGCGTTAATAATCAGATGTGGTAAGAACCTTCACGGTTAACCGATGAACCATGATTATATCGCATAATAATTAATCAAGTGTAATATAAATCAATATCATCACACACTGTAGCTCATATTCTGAGAAGGTGAAGGTGTTTGTTCCCCTAACGCCAATTCGATCCAAGAACATGTCAGCTACGGAAACTCATTTTATCGGCATTTATAAAATTAGAAGAAGAAGAAGAAGAAGAAGAAGAAGAAGAAGAAGAAGAAGAAGAAGAAGAAGAAGAAGAAGAAGCGAAAGAAGAAGAAGAAGAAGAAACGTTTAACAGTGGTGGATCAAAAGGACAAAGGTATATTATGTAGAGATTCATGGTACGATGATAAGTTTGTGAAATCTATCTCTTTGCGTTTGCAAATGATTTGATGAATTAATATTGGTGAGTGTCATTAATTTTGCACTACATAAATATGATGTCCGTCATGTTTTCTCGGTTTCTTACATACTTGTCATTCACCAATATGTCGGAATCCATGGTAAAGAATGTATTGAGTTTGACCTTGATACCAAAAATATTCAAGTTTCAAGATGATTCCGGAATTTTATTCATGCCGATTGCGTTTATTCAGTATCAAAACGCACCTGAACTTTCCAATATAGGCCTATTCAATCTATGAAGAGTTTTATACTTTAACCCACGAAGTGACCTTTCAACTTTACAAACCCATCATATAAAGAAAAGGACAGTACATGTGCTAAGCAGTTAGCGTTTAAGCTTTGTGGAGTTTTCGGAATGTATTAGTTGATAGAAATATCTTTTTGAGCTCTGAAACAAATGATAATAGGAATGTTACGTGCTTTGATTGATAATTTTCGGAAAATTCATAGTATTGGTAGCCATATGATTGCCATTTTCTGAAAAAAGAATAGAGGGCTAAAGAGTGACAAGAAAATCTTATAATTCTATACCCGAACATCTAACAATTCAGATACAACGTGAAAATGTGTTTGGACAATTATCTTATAATTCATTAAACACATCTTTGAGTTATAAAACCAGAGAATAAATATATACAAGAAAAACAATATTAATGGCAGCATCAACAGCAACTACAACATTTACAACAAGTTTAACTCATAGTTTTTAGGTAGGCATAAGTCGGTTCCACTAAAATGTCTCTAGCTTTGTGCAGAGTCCCCGTATACGAAGAAGGCCTGACATAATGGGAAAACAACCTTCCGGCAAGTGAAGGTGAAGGATTCAGTGTTGAAAAAGGTAAATTACGAGACCCATTTCAACCCGTCGGTTTATCGCCATGGACACAATGTGATGATGTAAGAATGAATAATCTCAAGATTTTGGTAGTACGTTTCTAAAATTGGAATCATGGACATCAACAGCAACTACAACATTTACAACAAGTTTAACTCATAGTTTTTAGGTAGGCATAAGTCGGTTCCACTAAAATGTCTCTAGCTTTGTGCAGAGTCCCCGTATACGAAGAAGGCCTGTCATAATGGGAAAACAACCTTCCGGCAAGTGAAGGTGAAGGATTCAGTGTTGAAAAAGGTAAATTACGAGACCCATTTCAACCCGTCGGTTTATCGCCATGGACACAATGTGATGATGTAAGAATGAATAATCTCAAGATTTTGGTAGTACGTTTCTAAAATTGGAATCAAGATGCAGTACCCATTAAGCCGGCGATGGACGTAGAAATGAATTATAATTGCACCCCCCCCCCCGTAAAAAAAGAAGCTAAATAGAGGAGAGAAATACAAAAAAGAGAAGATATCTACGTCCGTAGGGTGCATAAATCATCCGTCACAATATTGTGTCAAACCCTCATCTTATCTTTTTCTGAATACGTTCCACTGAGACAGAACAAAATTCACGTGGCGCCAAAATGCATACGACCAATGAGTCACGTGATCAATGGGTCAACAATAGCGGTAACGTTTCTGTAGGAGAACAGGTTCGGGTTTCGCAGTGGGATGTATCAGTTACCTTTTTACAAAATCAGAAACCGGTTAGAGAATAGCAGTTATTAATAGTAACAAATTATTTTGTATATGTTTGAGTGTGCTATAGAACACACGTACATGTAGTGGTGCTTCAATCCTCGAATTAGAAATAATTTATCAATCTTTTTGCACAGAACTCGAAATCATCAGTCTGAAAGTCTAAAATGGTTTATTTATGTTTTGCTGGTCTTCTCACGCCTTTATCATTTCAAAATTCTCCCCTCCCTTTTTTTCTCTCCCTCCTCCCCCCTCTACCCCACTTCTCTCTCTCTCTCTCTCTCTCTCTCTCTCTCTCTCATTCCTCCTCCTCCTCCTCCTCTCTCTCTCTATATCTATCTATCTCTCGACGTGTTATTGTTCTTCTTGATTTCCCTTCTTGGATGACTGAACAAAATTGATTTGGGCTCTGTAAATAAATAACGTTTTGCAGTTATACCCGTGGGGTTTTCGCTGCATTTGATTGTAAGTTATCATTCAATATTTTTTTTTAGATTTTTTACTTCAGCTTCTGTTTCAGATTTATGTATTTTTGTATTTTTGTTATATTTTGTAATATTATGTTTTGTTTAAAAACTTGTATGATGTAATGGCAGATCCGGGATTTTTTAACAGGGGGGGGGGGGGGGAGGGGAGGGGGGGGGGGGGTAGGGGGCACATCACATTATCACACCTTAGATGCTTTACTCTAAACATTTGTGACAAAAAAGGGTTACCATATATTCCAGGCGCCTTCGGGCTTTGAACATGATTGATCAATGTGTTTATTATATCAAGTTTCAATTTCTTTCCTTATCTTGAATGTCGATTCCATTATTAATTCTTGACAAATGTCCTATTCTATTTGGATTTTATTTGGTTTTGTCACAGTTATAAACACATTTTATTCGTTTGTATACTTTTGTAGGCCTACTTGTATTATTGTGAAAAATAAATTGAACTAATTAAATTATGAACGTATATTCGACATCAGCACTGCAAGACTTAATCACATGAATAACTACTGTTATCGCCATCGAAGAGATATAACTCGAGTCTTAATTGATTCTTGTCTGCTAGCCTTTAAGTTGAAGTGGTATCCAAGGATAATGGTATCTATGGACTAGATGATGCGTAGTGATGTAATTCATTTCATCATGCCTCGATGCAACCCGTGTTCATTTATCTCTCCAGTTCTATCGGATTCCTGGCGTTCTCCCGAAAGCCTCATTTCCTAGATGGCTAAAACTTTACAAAACCGTGGGACCTTCGATATATAAATGTTATACCCGAGCCGTTATGTTACATTTATCTAGACTACAGTGGTATCATACTTGATTGGAAGGCACATTAAGGACCCATCTTTGAAAGAGCTCCTTGCGCTCTCTCCTTGTGATTGTTACAATTTTGTTCTAACATCTCAAAGGAAAAGGTTGTTTCCAAGTTCGAGGCCTTTCTTCAAGTGGTAAGTTTTGGCAATACTCTGAATTTATTGAGCTAATGTTATTCTTTTTCACTTCATTGTTCAGGAACAGGGTAAAAGACGACATAATGTGTTATGCGCTATACAAGAACTGAGTATTATTATTATTATTATTATAGCCCCTTGGTTTTTACTTTTGGTTTTCTTCCCACTTTGCTGAAAACGCGATCGCAAGGACTTTCGAAAAATAAATTCAAGTGCAATTTTAGTAGCCCAAAGCTGTATTTTGAGGCCCTATCTTTCTTTTTATCACAGCATTATTCTCTCTATGTGCAGGCTGAATCACAGGAATTGCTAAACAATTGAAAACATGGGAGAATGAGGGCTGAACTCGATCTCGTCATTGATATGAAGAAAAGATGCCTTAAACTGTTTGCGTATTAGGCACTTGTACAAAACAACAACGGAATAAGCTATTTTATTCCATTCCATCATATCAGCCTCTGTTTCATCACAGGACCTATTCAATCATAAATCATTATAGCCTTAAATAATGCACTTCACGATATAGCTTCATGTTTTATTGATGTCTTTTTATTTGATAAACTATAAAAATATTCTGTGATGTGGCTGTATGTTTCTTTTGCAAAAATCCAGTTAATCCTCTCTATTATTCGACATTATTGTTCGAAACTTTGTTGCAACGTCTACGCTTTTAGACCTCATCGGGCTATCGATCATCCGTTATCCTGCATAATCCACTTCTGTCGTGTTTGGATTTTAACTATTATTCCTATTTTCATTGTTTGTATGTCGTGCTTTATTGATCGTGTGCGTCTCAATTGAGACATAAGATAGTATCAAAATGGATTGATTGATTAGATCGAGATATTGTATATCTGCTCTGAATTATGAATAAGTATGTGTTACAAAGGAGTTATTACGGATTAATGATCATGTAGCAGTAAATAAATATTTATTCACCTTTAAAAAATCCACAAAAAAAAAAATCTTTTTCAGAAAGCTAATTTTTTTCGTTTTCTTCTGCTTTTTTACATTGTAAAGCTATAGTACCTCTTTGTCGCGGTACAATTTGACCAATTATATTATCATTATTATCATTATTAATAGTATTGTTATCATTATTGTTTTTATAATTATTATACATGTATCTTTCTCCGGACACACATATTACATTTCAGACGAAATAAAAGTATTAAAAAAACTCCGATCGAGCTCTTTTGACCGAAACATTGTACCCTAGTCACACCAACGAGACCGACACGAGACCGACACGAGACCGACACAAAGCCGACCACCGACCGAACTACATCAAATGTTAGACTTGATGGACAAGAATCAGTCAGTTTGGATTGGTTAAATTAATCACAGACGCAGACCTTTATAACATAGATTGATATAGCAAAAGTCCTTTATGCCTTCGGCATATTTGATTTAGAGGGTCTTTGCGATCGTATTCATGTAAAGTCCACAAACAAGGTGCTCCGAAATATCAAGATCAAATCAGGATGTTTCATTTTTGAAGTTTAAAGTTTGTTAGGTTCACATTAAATTCTTTAAATAATTATGTTTCGTACTAACTGAGTGGTCAGTTACCAAATAATACGAATAACATATTGAATCAATTTTCGACGTACGATAAAAGGTTGCGGTGGGTTTCTCGGGAGATAGGCCTGCGAAATTGAAATGTGATAATGTGAAGAGCCTAAATACAGAGCTTGCACGGAATTCAGGTGCTGTATCGAGAACTATCATAAAGAACCATATGTCGTACGAATAATCTACTATGTATCTTCAACCTCAAAATTCAAATATTGGATAGCTTTGGATCGGAGATTAAGACTGCAGTACTTATTTTTTAGAGCACGTGATATACCAAAACCGTACGTGTGCCACAAGTCGAGTTTGGCAGTCCTGTGTTTGTTCAAATATTCAACCAAAACCTATAAGATTCAACTTTTCACACCGTCTCTCTACGTATCTCCCCCCCCCCTCCCCTTACCTCCCCATCTCTCTCTCTCTCTCTCTCTCTCTCTCTCTCTTGGTCAGCACCTTCATCCTTGTTTCTTCCTTGTCAATTTACTTCCGTGTCCTTTCCACACTTAAGTCATGTAGTATACACGTCTATTGTATTGATCATCTCTCAGTGTGTACTTGGTCACGATATTAAAGTGTAGGAAAGCCGTGAGTACATGACGATGATGACGATAGCTTTACAGCAAACATCATGGAAAATATGTATGGACTATGGAGTATTGATTTTATTTTTTGATTTATTGGTTTCTGCATCTTTTTTCTTTTTTTCATCATACATTTTCATGAACATAAGATACAATTTTTCAAGTGTGTACTCCGTCTTGTCTTTTTTTTCGCGTGTTGCTGACTCCAAGAGGGAAGCATAATACGCGGACATCGCTTTGCATGCATTTTTTTTCAAATATTCGCCACTCGATAGCTCCGCTTGGCATTTTCAAAAGTTCACTGGGAATCGCAGTTTCTATAGAACTTTGTGACATCGCATGCATTGCGTTTTTCACAGGCTTCGTAATGAGAAAACTGTAATATACACACTCCTAAATAAAGATAACTAAAACAATACTGTATAAAGCCCTCACATTCATGACAAAGAATACATTACATTTTTCCAGAAAATTTAATTTCATGTCTTAACTTATGAAAGGTTTATCGGATAGATGTATACACTCATTTGTTGCTTAACCGATCCCAACATAGATATCGTGCAAAAATAGGCCTAAAAATAGCCGAACTATGGTTAAGTTCAATACGATATATGATGAAAATTTGACACTGACTTTTGCAATCTTAAATCGTTGCATATTATTATATTTATATTCATCGAGAAATTTGGTCTAAAGATCAAGTGGTATTTCTGGTGAACTGCGCGATAGGGTTACTGCGTCTCTTTTCCACACAACGCCATGATACACACCAACGTGACTTCTTTCCTCTCTTCTGATTGGTCAGCCAATCCCGGATCATTGGCGCATTCAAGAGTGTCGATGTCATGGCCTTCCGTGAAGGCGTAACCGATGAACATTCAGATACATTTATGTGTTGTATTTCTTTGCTTTCCTTTTCTAAACTGAAGCAAATGATACTTAATATGATTTACTTTTATGGCCTTTTGATAAAATATGCAAACTTCGCAGTTACGCATTACGTATTATCTGAAATGATTTCTATAGGATATAAATAGGGTCTTCGTGAAACTGCAGTTGAGCTGATCTCTATCATCGTATTTAGAATGTGAGACATATCTTTTCCTATACCAAATTGTAATTGAAGCCAAAGCCAGGATGTAACTGACCCCTCCCCCTTCTCTCTCTCTCTCTCTCTCTTTCTCTCCCCCCCCCCCTCTCTCTCTCTCTCTACCAATCCCTCTACATATATTAAGTACAATTTGTTTGTGGAATTATCATTTGAATGCTTAGTAGCGGAATGAATTCATTCTTATCTAGACATGGTACAATAACAAGGAAATATTAACATATCAACTATTTTTCTTCAAAATATGAACATATTTTAATCATTGGTTCCATCAGCATATTTGTCTACGTGATTTTGTTAAGGATACGCTTATGTCATTTTCAGTAATGTTCCGTCCTTTTTAAATGAATGTTCTGACTGAAATTGTCCCATGACACATTCACTTCAGAAACAAAATAGCTTGAAAATAACCTTCAGCAATTTTCTAAAACCTGTTGCTTCATTGCAAATGTCGAACTTTCCATCAACCTTAGCGAACTACCACTTACGCACTAACAAATGACTCCAGATCTACGTAATTTATGAGTTTTTGTAATGACCATCTAAAAGCTGTATACTTATACCATCGACATTTTCGAGTATTGGATTGTGAGAATGGTATATAAGAAAACGATATTTTTAAGTAAGGCCCTTGTAATTCCCTCTGCGCTCGTACTGTACCAGAGCATTTTACGTAAACAATCACTTACCCATTTTATCGGCTATCGAAACTTACTGATCAAGTTGTTCTTGTCTTTCAACGGATATGAAAATGCTAGCCTGGGAAGAATTCGAAATGCGAATGGGTAACCGTGGGACTGATTTCTCATGATATTGACTCGTGGTTAATGCTGTCAAAAGCAATGTAGATCAATCGCTTATCAGTTGCACAAAGTGATAGCAAATTGAGTGAAGTTTTCATGCAAGACAACTTTATTTTATAAGGCAAACTAAACAAAGTTTCCTAGCTCTCTCTTCTTTCCTGATATATTCCTGGTAGTTAAAGACTTCTAGATGACGAGAATGGATAAAGTCGATATCGTACAGCTATGAGATTTATTGTATTATTACCAACGCTCCTTCTCTCCCCTTTCCTTTTCTTCTCTGCAAGTCACTCTTTTTTTATTTTGTATTGTTGTATCTATAAGTTGAGGGCTGCGGGCACGTCAAGCTACTTTGCTTAATTCTGTAGCCCTCCTGCATCTAATGTATGTTAATTATGCATTCAATATATTTGCTTAATTTCGTTTATTATCTGTATAAAATGATATACACTTAAAATATTGTATCAAACCATATTATGTTCATGAAAATGTATGATGAAAAAATGAAAAAAGATGCAGAAACCAAAAAATCAAATCAAATCAAATCAAATATTGCTCAGGAGGAAAGATACTAAAGAGTTCGTTCTCTTGTGAAAAAAGTGAAGAAACGTAGACATTCTATTATGAGAGGATATAACTTGAAGCTGAAAATGAGGTGGTGGGGGAAGTCCAGATGAAAGCGAGGGCTTCTTGAAACACTGAACTTACAAATATCAGTTACTTTGGTTTATAGTTTCTGCAAGACTGCAACAATGTCTCAAATTAGAAGACGTTTGGGAAGATATTCAAATTCTAACGACAGGAAAAGTTTCGATAAAGTAAAGGATATGATTGCTGGTTATTTACTGTCTAAGTACAAGCTTGTGATTAATCAAAAAAGATTTTGAATATTTCATAGGAAACCAGCGGATGTTTGGAAGTATTGGGTGAGAATACTGGTACAAAGAGAGAAACGAAGTCATGACGAGGAAATATCTAAGATGGGCGGAAATTGCAAGCAATCATTTGAATTTTCAGAGAAGATCTTATAAAGGTGGTTTAATAATAAAGACGATTAATATCAGGTGATGGCACTGTAAAGATAACAAACAGACGTTACCTGAAGTGCTTGTGCTTAAAGACGACTAGAGTCAACAATAAAAGTAAAACATACTCCCCATCATATCTGTCTCTTGGGTCATATGATTATGTGAAACGATTTCCAGTCATCGGCAGATATGAGCATATACCACGCCTCCCTAGGTGCCACTGGCATTTTGGCGATGGAAGGTTAGGTGCCAAATGGTGTGGGTAGAGCAAAAACAATTTAGGAGGGACCATCATAATTGGTTTTAAGAAGGAAGCTTTTAAGGAATATGGGATATGGTGATACGTTCAAGCTTCTTGTATCCATCAGGCCTTTCAATGGTTTCTTTTCCCTAGGACCTTCAAAGCTGCTTGCTTTTCCAATTCCGAATAGAGCGATTCAACATACGAAAATAAAGTCGTTTGTAAAGTCGTGTGAATTCGTTTCGTTAAAAGCAAGTTGTGTTGAAGTATACTAAAATGTGTTCAAGGACCATTGTTTAACATTACCATTTCGCCTGTATGTCACGTTAAAAGGTGTTTTATGAAGACATTAAAACAATTAAGGCATATTACATGTTGATGTTTCGATAATGTTTGGTTTTTAGATCAGCACACTTTCCGGGAATCTATCTGACCCTGTGGAATAGAAGCAATAATATCGAACAAGTTAAATGAGTTGAAAGTTTGAAATGTATTTCACAGAAATTTACTGCGTGTTGTACCATCTTTAAAGTGCATTAGATGCATGAAATCGATCATGACTTAGAACTCCATGCAACTTGAGACACGGAAAGAGATCTGAAACCCTGAATTTTCTGAATCTTTAATTTTACATATGAATGGTTCTCAAATATTCCGCATTATTTTTTTCAATAAAAAAAGAAATCTATTTCCTCTATGATAAACATAATGCTAACGATAATAATGTAATAACATAAACAACAATAACAATATTCTGCTCTTTCTACAGGTCCTGTAAAAGAATATTACCTCAGTTTCGTTATGTTTTCATTTAATACACCTGGGTCGAGAGGGACAAATGTTGGCAAAACATCTTGTCCAATAATCATGCAGAAGTAAGTTCCGAGAAAGAATCGAACACGGGCCCTGTCGTGTGAGATTTAAGAGCCTTCATTAATCTACCAGATAGCTCCCATAATGCTATTCCATGTAGGAACTTCACTTCATTTTGAGTTTGCTATAACATATTCTTCCAATTTTTTTGTTTACACATTTACAAATGGATTACACTTTAATGCTGGTCTTATATTCCTTCAGGTTTATATAGAAATTATTCACGAAAGCATGAAAGGAAAAGTATGAACATGTCAGATTCTATATGACGCACTACAAGCAGTCGGACATCAGTTTCGATGATGACTTGTCAATCACGTTGCGTAAAGTTCAAATATAAAGGAAACTGTTTGCTTTTCTTTGCCACAACCATGAAGTTGTCAAAAGTTATTTATTTTGCACGTATTATGTATGCCGTCTGGTCCTTTCGGGTTGATAGCTAGACGATGTCAAAGGTCAACGGGTAAATACACCTTAATCTTTTAGCCGTATGTTCAATTTCGACAAGGAAACAAAAATTGTATTAAAAGTCATCACAGTTTAAGCCTTCATCAAATATTAAACATCCATGCATCAACGGAGCAGGAGTATGAATTAAAATATGAACTTTACGCCCTTGTTGCGTCTGTCGTCTGTAATACACAAATCACAAGGTCAATGTATACGTCTTACGGGTGGTGCGTTAATTGGTGAAACATAAAATGGAGAGGGCGTGAGTGTTTGGGCCAGATGGAACTTGGACTTTCGGCAAAACAGTGTCTATCTTTTTCAAGCTGTGTTTTGTGAACTGTATCTCTGTGGCATCCTGTCTTGCTAATCTTAGTGTGATGTCAACTTTTAAGTTTACCATGATCAACGTATTTGGTTTGAGCAACTCTAGATTCATTAGTGGTAAGCCTTTTAGTCATATTTATTGTAAAACAAAACAAATTCCGAATTCAGCATGTTGTTGCGTCTCGCAAAATTTTGATGCCGTGATATGATTTAATGTTGCACACTAGGCGTGTCTGCACTATCTCGAGATTGCCAAATATCCAGCTATTTTGAACTATCCCGATCGAAACTATCCAGCTATTTGCGTCTTCATTAGACCGAAGTGGCAAATTAGCTGGATAGTTGGTCGGGATAATATCCCAAGATATCTCGGTCTAGTTTGCAAAATATCCTTCTATTTCCGAACTAGCGGGATAGTTTGCGACCGTCTTCATTAGACCGAAGTACGGAGTCAATTATCCCGATCCCATCATGCACAACGATTTCCGGTTCGCACATGCGATCTATACCGCTCAGCGCTGACCTCGCAACCACTGACCTCGAGTAAACACGGAAAACCGCAAACTAGACCGAGATATCTTGGGATATTATCCCGACCAACTATCCAGCTAATTTGCTACTTCGGTCTAATGAAGACGCAAATAAGCTGGATAGTTTGCGATCGGGATAATTCAAATAGCTGGATATTTGGCAATCTCGAGATAGTGCAGACACGCCTACTTTTCTTATTTCCTTTCGTTACCTTCAATTTGGGTTTGGTATCTCGCGCATTATTCCGATGATTGAATTATTTTGACAACACCAATGACCTAAAGTGTTTTTTTTTCTCCTTATTTTTTTTTTTTTTGTGGATTAGGCATCATAATTTATGGTAAATGCATCATATCGAGAATAGCGACCACCGAGAAGCTAACCTCAGAAGGGTATTAAACTCGGTATTCATAACTTTAAATTGCTTGTAGATGTACGCATTGAAAAGTTATCGATGAGTTTTCCTGAATTAACACGGATGCAGTCACAAAACTTGCAGAAGTTTCATTGATTTACTCTTTCATTTTCCATTTTACAATTTCTTTCTAATAGTTTCATTTTCATAAAGCCATATTTCGAAGGAGTTAAGTAATAACTCTAAGTGAATGACTTGTTAATGTAGGTTATGTATTTCTCGAAATGCAAAGTTTAAATTGTGGATTATTATTACTACTTTTTATGTTTATTTCGTTATTGCAGTAGTTATTGTAATTGATATTAAAACTATAGCGCTCACTATTAATCAGAGGTCAGAGATTACACATCGACTTTTCCGTTGGCCCACCAAACTTGATGACAAATGTTGGTCTTACACCTGACGCCCCTTTTCATCACGGCGCCTCTCAAGGCATCATTACGTCCCTACAGTTCCATTTTTATGGACTGCTTTAAATACCAAATCTGGGGGCCTACATGCGATTCCCGGGAGTGCAATCTAGACCCGCATGTCTTGTGTAGAGTTATGCAGCTGGATGTGTTCATAGAGCCACTGTACTTCTCTCAGAAATTTCTTATATCCGAAATAGCACCTGGTAAGATTAATCGTCTCCGTTAGATCGGATCCCAAGAGAAATGAGGCGATCGACTGACGATACCCGATACGCAGTAGCGATCTTGACTGGTTCTTGCAGATATGGTGCAATCGATCTGCCTAGTTCCTGAGAAGACCAAACTTGATGATTTCTGGATGACGATGATAATGATGATGATGATGATGATGATGATGACGATTACGACGACGATGATGACGATGATGATGATGATATGCTCTGTATAGAAACAATTATTGCATTTTCGTCAGTTGATTCAATCAGTCCTTACACAGTCAAATAACATTTACAATGAATGTATAAGGTGAATGTTAATAATTTAGATAATAGTTAGCTTGAAGGCCAGAGGTACAAGTACAGTACAGCGACGAGAGGCAGTGATATCCACTTCTATTTTTATTCATTTTTTTTAATTCTATTTTATTCCATGATACATGTATAACATTTTGCGCGCTCCTTCTCAATCTTTCTGTCACATTCAGAAGTTTTACGCCGGAGTAACACACCCCGCCATTTCTAAATCATACATCCGCAACTGGCGTCATGTAAGTTTGTAGGAAGATGGGACGTGATATCACTGGTCCTTCAGATCAGACTTTATGACATAGCTCCTCTTATACCGGTCATATTTCATTTTGTCTACAAATATATTAATTCTATTTGTATAACTGCACATTTAAAATTATATGTAACCGTGCATCGTTGCGTGATCAATGCCCCTCTTTACCCATCCGCCAGAGTAAGACTTGCTCGAGTAGGGATCAAAAGTAGAAGGGATTATCTTTTTTTTTTAAAGTAATGAATACAAATTTGCCCGTGCAAAATAATTATGTATTTCGACACATTTTGGGCAATTCAAAGCCATACGTGGTAAATGTTTTGCTGAAACACGATTCTTTTTTCTTCAATTCTCTCATATTTGTCTTATTAAAGTGAAGCCAGCATATGTGTATTAGTGTGCAGGGGTAGGGAGTGCGCGCGCGCGTGTGTGTGTGTGAGCGTGCGTGTGTTTGTGCGTGTGTGCGTGCGTGTGGAGGTATGTCTGTCTAGGTATTGTACATAAGTTCCTTCTTGATTGTTTTTTATCGTAGTTTAAAGGTGACCAAATGTATAACCTGCGCTTCATGAGTTACCATGTCTTCTCTTACTCTGTCAAATATGTTAAATACATTGTTAATGTTTGAATCTATGAAAGACATAATTATAAAGGAACCTAAAACCTTAAACCTTAACCTAAAACCTTTTATTACAAATTTAGCAGCAAATCAACCGAGCTGGGTGTGTCTATAATTGCCCAACAGTTGGTCGGACACATAAATCCATGTTGGGCTATAATTTAATGTAAACCCTGCTCACTGGGTAAATAATATAATGCTTAACTCATTTCTTTTTCCATGAATTAGCTGCGCAATAATCTTGTTATATATATTAAACTTTATTGTATGTAACTTAGCCACTCAAAACCGACCTATTTATGACCATTCGGGGTAAGAATTATTTTTTTCGGTCAGTTGTTGGTCTGGTTTTGGTCTTGTCCATTTGACTAAGTTATAACGAATACTCATCACGAAGAAGTATAGGAAAAGAGATACAGGTATCAGTTCAAGATTATTTGACTTGATTCAACAGAGATGACATGCGGGGAGGTGAAAGATACGGTCATGTTTCAATTTCCAATATTAATTTCATCTCGTCGGGGAAAAACACTTATACCATGCATTCTGTTGTCATGGTTTCCGCACATTTCATGCCACGTTCCGTATACATTGCTTCGAGAATACGAAGACACACAATTCCCTTCTCAACCGGTATTGAGGATTATCTTACATAATGCCAGAGATTGCGGAGTAAAAAGACCAGGCATGCCTCCGAACTGTCAGAACTAATTATTGCAAGAATTGCCAGGAGTAAAAAATAGGTGACGTTAACATAACCACTTATTTTCAGTGTTTAGGTCTTCATGTCTACCGCAATCTAATCCATGCACAGAAGAACGGTGTCCAAAGTTATAGCGGCTTCTTGGTGATCAAAAGATGTATTTTACGTCAGTGATCAGGGTATTCGCTTTCACAGAGGGTGGTTTTGTTTACGCGTTTTAAAAATAGTTCTGATTTCCTTTAAATTAAGCGCTCACTGGGGAAAATTTTACAGAAAAATAAACATAGTTTTAAGGAAATAATAGAGAGTCGACGGTGTTGTAATACTATAGATGCAAATCTTACAAGCAAGCTCATCATGCTTATGATTAATATCAAAATGCTGTCCTTGGTTTGACATTGAGCTTAAAATTTGTGTTGCCTCTCAATTAATTTGGTGACTGATTTTGCGAATCATTTTGTTATCACTAAAAACAGTATTTTCCAAATCCCTGGCTATAATCAAATGCAAATCATCAAATATTGGTTGCACAAGATGACACACATTAAGTCAATGAACCAACTGAATAAGAACACCAGTTTTTGGCTATTTCTACATTTCATGTCTGTGACGTAATGAATGACGAGTACTTAGGTGATCATGTAATTGCCAGTAATTTTATGCCCAATTACATCATTTTCTCCCTCCCAATTCTCTCCCTCCTTCTCAGGATACAGCCTGCTGCGGGGGATGATATTTCATCGACCATCGTGGAAGAGAATCGCGCCAAGAGATGTCGATCATTGCTGAAATATATCATCTTGTCGTCTGCAAAGGTATACGAGCGATGAGAGACAGACGATCAGAGTTTAGAATAATTTTTTCTTTCCTCTTTGGCGCCAACTACTAGCTCAAAGTTGGTTTTTACTTCTTACTCAAAGAATCAATCCCAGAACTAATCACCTTTTGTTGCCATTCTTGGTGAATTTTGAAAGACCTCAAAGTTCAAAAACTTTGATCGGAGGAGCATGGATGACTGTTGTTAGAAGCTCCGTACACAAAACTCATTGATGTGACCTCAGTAGACAACAAATATACAAGTTTTTGTCTACAACTATCGTTTATATAGAAGGCAAACGATATTTGAACATTTGCGTAAATTTGGAGGAGTGCTTTTGTATTTGGAAAGTCTTGATATTGCTTGGAGAGTTGAAGGCATACGTTTCACTAATAAAGGTGGGTAAACATCTTCAATTTTGTCGGTATATTTATGCATTTGGATGGATTATTTCTTCAGTATTTGAATGAAATTTAAACTTAGATATTTAATGTCTTTGGTTTTCATTTTAATATTTACATATAGTATTTTAACTATGAAATTGAATTAATTGGAACATTCATTAAAGCCTGCCGAAATGTGAATTGCTAAATTTACAATTTGGTGAAAAATCATCAACGTTCTATTTCCGACTCTAGTAGAACTGCGAGCTCCAGTCATGGTCTACGTGACCTTAAACCTAAATCTTGCCTAAAACACAATCAAAAGCTATTAACACTTTGGTTGCTTTCTTCACCTGTCTGTACGGTCGCTCAGTTGCCAAACGTGCATTTTTACACAAAACGATAGGCATCGAATGAGGGAAGGGTTGCTTTGTCACACATTGGGGCTTTGCAAATTTACAAATTTTCGGGCTTGATTAGCTCCATGACAACCCTTTTAACATTGGAATACATGTATAGATTAATCTTACACTGGAAAAATCAAATAAACTTGAAACCTTTAGTATATCTATCCAATGGTGATATACTAAGTATACAATGTGGTATGTGGATATTTGTTGTGTGCCATATAAAGTTTAAAAGCCCTAACCCTACATTTTCCCTAATAAAAGAGAGGAATATATTTGAAGAGCGGCGCCAGTAACACAGTGCAAATGTCTGATCACAAATATGAAAGACAAATTACTACTGCTTGCTGGGCATTAAAAAGGTGCAAACCTTTCCTCTTTTTGAAGAATAGTTCTTACTTTTGTATCTTCTTTCTAATGAAATAAACTTTATATTCCTCTATTCTTTTAAAAAACTTCTGTCAAAAAGCAAGTAAGCAAGCACATACACTATATTCCTAATTTGTACTTGGGAGATTCCTATTTTTTGCTGGGGAAGGTTGGCATATATACTTTTAATGTATTAGCTATATCTATATACACTCAAATTCCCACTCATTTGGAAGAGGAATTTTGTATTAAAATTAAAACATGAGAACAAATGAGTAAAAAAAGAATTACCCTTTTCTTGTAAATTCATACTTATATCATATGGTCTTCTCTTCGTAGCAAATCATTACTCGTTGGATTCAGGATGAAGTCTTGATGTCAGAACACGAGTAATTTAAAAGGGCAGTGAAGGCTTTCAATAAAATTAATTTGACGTCAATTGCTTCGAGCACCAATTGCAATTCAGGCAGTCGATTGGTTTGTAATTGATTATAATCAGAAAAACGAGAGGTGGTTCACAACAAATAACGCCATGCCGTGTTCAGACTTGATGTCCTTATTTCTTTATATGTTATTTGATGGAATACGCATTAACATCCTCATATAACGGTTATCCAATCATCCACCTGAGTAAGAGGACCAATGTAGTTAAAAGTATCATGCCTAATGACGTAAGTATCATCTAGTTGTATCTCTCATCCCCATAAACCGATTATATATTCATACACCTGGATAAAAAAAACAATGAGATTCTTTTGAAGTCTTGCGTAATGTCGTTGGTGCTATGTCAGGGGTAGAACGAACGAATTCCTCAGTGATTGTGTTCTGATAAAAGCGCGATATATTTTAAAGTGTCAAACTGCGCAGAGTAAAAATCGCAGAAATTATATATATGAACACAGCCTCTTCGCAAGGCCATCTTCAGAATGTACGACTGCTTTAAATTTGTTAAGTAACGATATATCGTTACGACAGCATGATCTTCAAAAATAGAATTTCAATGCAATCTATTTAGCTCATACCAGAAACAAACTGATATCAAGTATGGTCATTACGTTTACTTTTTACTCAGCCGATTAAGATTTACCGTATTTTAAAAGTAAAAATATATAATATGTCAGTTTGCTAAGAAGTCTTGTCAAATGTCCGATTCACAATTCTGTTTAACGTTCTGTCGTAAAGTTCAATCTGCTATACAGTGAGTTCCAGAAAAACGAAACCCGAAAACAAACGATAACGGTGAGCAAACTATGAGCGGTATAACATTTCCTTGTTTTTCATAAACTAGGAAGAACTCGCTTTAATATGATTCTTCGATTGCATATTCCATAATGCGCTTCACAGTGCTTTGAAAATAGCCTGTCAAAACAAAAACAAATCATAGTTTGCTCACAATAATCTGTTGTTTACGGGTAACTTTTTTACCTAGGACGCACTGTATATGCGCGTTAAGACGAGTGCATTGGTCAATCATGCGGTCAAACTTTAAAGGAGAACGTAAAAGGTAATCTTCTGACTTAAGCAAGGCAGTCAGAATCTAGATTAATTAGATTTAGGTTAAAGAATGGGGGAATCCATACCTCGAGATCAACTGCAAAACAAAATCAGGCTCTATACGTCATTTGAAGCGAAGAAACAGCCGTGAGAATGTTCCACAAAAAGAAGAAAAAGCACCGATGCAGTGTAGGGGACACTCATTTCAAACAAACCAATATGATATTGTATTTGTCATCATCCAATTCACTTGGTACCCATTACATAAATTACAAAATAATATGCTTTACAGATGTAATTAGATTAAATAAATTAAAGCAAGGAAATAAATTCACATTACAATCAACGCCATCTCGGTGTTTAGATTATGTCGACACCGGGTGATGTTAGAGAAATGCGAGTATCGAATTTAACTGCTTTAAAAATAACGCAAAAGCACTCAAAAGGGTATTAATACAACACCTAAATGAAAAAATGGAATTGATGGCTTTAACCTTCCATCAGTGATCTGGTGCGGCCATCTATTACGATGCCAACATGTGGCTAAAATATACTGGTTGCAGCACTAAGTGTATTTTGTGACTGTAAAAAACCCACTAAAAAAACTTGACTTGACTTGACTTGCCAATACCAAATTTAATAGTTTGGCCATGTTACCTTCATGATACATACTTCTCTCTATCTTGTAATATATTGAGATATAGGGGAGATGCATATCCAATAAACCCTGAGGCGGCACCACTTTGAACAGCTTTCGTCAAACATTGACTTATCTCAGGTGCTTGTCGGTCGCTAGCTACTCCCCCATGCATGATACGTACTCCTGACAATTAAATCCATTTATGGTTACCTCTTTGATCCTCCTCCTCCTTCTTCTTCTCCGCCTCCTGCCTCTCCTTCAGACTGCTCTTCATCCATCTCTCCTATTCTCTCCTTCTCACCCCGCCTTATTATAAATATCCCCATGCTTTGAAAATAGACTAGTTCAGCAATGTACCAACAAATTAGGCATGCTTCATGAACAGACAATGCTCTTAATTGGCACTCCTAAAATCTAGTTTTTTTCACGTCATAGCACCAGTGATTGCGTTACATTATGTAACGATAGAAGATGACAACCTGGATTATATATCTATTTCATTGCAGCCAGATGGTGTTTTTTGAAGAAATGTAAACATGATTTAGAGATGCTTATTTTTACATGCGATGTTCTCTTCAGGGATGTTTTAAATTGTCAAAGCAACAGCAATAATGTAATTGTGGGGTAGGGACATCAGATCGATATTTCCACATGTTACTTACTGTATCCTGCCTTTAACGTGCGGTATCAACCCGACTGTCATCTTCGATTCGTTATGGCGAGGAGACGAGATTCGAATATGGTTCGGATCAAAATAAGACCTGACATATCTCTGTACAGTAACATCATGAAACAAATACTGGGGTGAGATACGAGGAGTAAATCAGAGATAATGAAGGCTCATTGTCATGAATAGATTTAGTATTATTTGAATCTAGCACCCCCTTTTTCAACTCGGTCGTCTCTATCTTTAGAAATGAAGAAATTCTTTATTTGAGTTTAGACGATACACTCCTGACTTTACGACACTTAGACTGCAATACATCAATTGAAAAATGTGTAGGTTTGTGGATGGATTTTTTTTTCTCTCTCTCTCTCTATCTGTCCTATATACTGTATATAATATACATTGTTATTCTAACGAATTCTGTTTGCAAACTGTAACGCGCGGGGTTCGATGGTATATGCATACACCCCCTTCATTCTCTCTCCCCCACTCTCTCTCTCTCTCTATTATATATATTAATGAATTGACGTACTAACGAACAGTTAAGAGTGTTTGTATGGTTGACAAATAGCTACTTGATATTATAAATTAACCACAAGTGTTAACAGAACTTCTAAAAATAAACCTAACATGTCCTAATATAATTTTGGGTATACAAATATAACTAAAAATGATCAATTACTATATAATTACAATTAAAAAAGTCTGTTTTCTTCGTCCCATATGCACCTTCATCCTGTATACTACACCAAAAGACCTCGGAGTCAGCGTCGACGCCATCCTCTGTCAAACCACGATCATCTTCTCAGACAACGGCAGCCATCTCTTGTCCGATGATATTGAATAATTGAATTACAATGGATTTGCTGTGCCCTGCATTGTAATATCATTGCTTGCACGCTCCTAAAGAGCAAACGTTTTCACACGGCATGACCTAACGGCTCTTATCAAATTAGAGGGATTGATTGTACATTGAGATCTGAGGAGTAAAAAGGGCTTCAAAGAAATCAAGGAGAAGTTGAGGTATGGCCCACGCACCACCCATTAGAGAAACCACAAGTCATCTTTCACCACGTTGATTAGATCATAAAAAGCAACTTAGCTTTTTAATTTTGAGAAAACAATACCACGCATTGCATTTATCGAATAAATACTCATTTGTCTTGTGACAAGAAATTCTGCACGTTTGACAAATTAGATAGAATTGTCTCTAACTATTCAAAGGAAAGATTTGCATGGTCGTAGTTCGTAGGACTAAATTAAAGACAATTGTTGGTCATTATGGGTGATTTGCGTAGGAAGATGTAAATGGTTGGTTATTGATGACAGCTATTAGTCGAACAAATACTTGTATCAACAATTTGAAGGTTAATTTGATTTCGCAAACAGTAAGGTTATCTGCGGTTCTAGTCTAATAAACAGATACAAGCAGAGCGGTATTTTTGTGTGGAAAGGCGCCTAGAAACTTTGGGTATGGTATTGTTGTGAAGAAAACATCATGTCGGGTCATATCAACTCTACAATTTAGAATCAATTCCGCTCGTTGTTTTATTTATTTATCTGTGTTGAATTTTCAAATACAGCAATCACGAAGTAGTAATTATAGTATACACGATTTATATTATATCAAACACCGACCATTATTATGAAGAGGGTATTACTCATTCGCTTCGAACCTATGATCTCCGCGTTTCAGCTCCACTACTCTTAAACCACTGTGACAGTGATACATGCATGTAGTTAATTTTTTCATTTTATAATACAATTTTGATGATCGTCTTTACCTCACTGCTAAGAAGACATAATGTAGGTGAAACGTCACAGAGCACGTGGGAGTTGGGTTAAAAGTACTTTGGCTGTTACGAAAGGAAAGAGAAGAAAAACATATTTATATATTATTATGTCTCAAATACCAAGAATCTCAACACGACTGGTTAAAATGAGGTCACATGACAGATTGCAGTAGCGGAGGTATAGAATAAAACTTTGAGGAATCCACTTTACAAGGCCTGGAAGGATCCACAGATGCCGCATGCTATTTAGAGCAAACGGCAAACATGTTACAAAACCATTTAACTATCTAATGTTAGGCGTGAGTGGTCCAGGGCTTCCTACCTTAGAGCCTGATAGAGGAATGTTTAGTACTAACAATCCTAGAACATTTGGCTTTCAATAGGCTACGTACTACTTATTTTTGAAAATTATTTCAGTGTGGAATTTGGAGTAAGTAATCACCTTCTTTTAATACTCGAGATGCGGGACAAACTACCCCCTCTGTGAGATATCGGGGCCACTATTCATGCTATGCTAAGGTAAGATGGCCTCGAGCTCTCTTCGGCGAGGATACTTTGTCCTTTCGTGCCCGTAGTCAGTAATTATTTGGTTCAATATTTTCCAACACATGATTTCTATGATAATAGAAGTTAAATACCAAGAAATCGTCGTGATTACACCTGTATTTAAACAGTTGTCAAATCTGGTGAAACACTTTCTTCAATATGGCAAAGATCTCGAGGTCAAAGAAATATGGCTATGCAAACATGAAAATTGAAGTCATATAAGATTATGACCTTTATTATGGTTAGTTAAAAGCATTGAAACAAAGAAACATTAAGAGAGATATAAATATTAAAAAAATGATTCATTCCATCTATTCTATCTATGGGGTTTTACTTCCAAATACGTATGTGCTCAATGTAGTCTGAATGTGGGCATTGAATTTTCTTTCGGATTATATCACAGAGCAGAAAACGATTATTTATACACAGAAAACATTTCAACATATTTCAACCAACATTTGCACGACAAATAGTATCTATTTTACAGATGCACGCTTTGTGAGATTCAGGAAGATAACATTTCAAAATTGTGATGAAATGAATATCGTAGACATAATGGAATATGATGAAATTTCAGAATGGATATTTACTCGAGAGTATAGCTAATTTGGATTTTAAAGACGGTTGCAAAGTCCAGCAAAATTGCAACATTCCCCATGTTCACTGCCTAATGCACACAACCCCGAGGTTCGTTTTATCCTCAGGATTTCAGAATGAATACTACCTGCTGTTTATTTGTAAGCGTTATTAATTAAATCATATTCAAAGTGGTAATACTAGGTATTGTGTCAGAGAGAGCAAAAGGGCTTTACAAATTTATCATTCCATCGCTGAAAATAATTATTATAGTCCAGCGGGACTTTATGACGTCATAATACACCGATGTGACGCCAGGCGATATTAACGCAGAGATCAATAGCGTATTATCCTTGCTTCGTTGCAAATTGTGAAAACAAGAGTTTTAACCGAAAAGCGTAAGGCTTCCTACCCAAAATCAATAAATTCTGCACTTTTGTTGACCTTGATTCTGTATGTCAGATCAATTTAGATTCATAACAATAATGTATGAAGGTAAAATGGAATAAAGGTCAAATAACCGACACATGTGACCCTATAAATAGAGGGCCATTGGTATTTGAGAGTTAAAGGGAGACGGTACGCCTAAAAGCAACGTCGGATATTAACAGAGGGAGTATAAATCTTTGTTCCTAACACCAGATTAAAGGTTATTGGTGCCGAAAATTAATACATCTTTCCCGGGTGCACTAATATCATTTGGCAAGATATTAACCTGCACTTGCTACTCTCCACCCAGGTGTCAAATGGGTACCCGGTAGGATGCGACCGTCATTGTTGGTTAAACAGCTTGTGAGCGTCAAGTAACGCCCGGCTGGAATGCTCCCCAGGGAGTGGAGATTGTGCACACAAAGTGTGCGGGCAAGCACTGAATCTAATGACCGGGGTAATAGTATATTTTGTAAAGCGCTTAGAGACATTTGTATTAAGCGTTATATAAAAATTTAATATTATTATTATTATTATGGTGATACTTTGTCAACAACAAAATTTAATGAGTATGCTCCTAAGCTTTTTATAGCGTAAGTATATGGCGTATATAAAGCGTATTATACGCAGCGGTTCATTCCGAGTCCCATAATAATAATAATAATGTTGGGAAAAAAAAAATAATGGTAAGTTCTTGTAAAGCGCTCATGTCTGTCAGACTTGATACTACTGGCGCTCCACAATAATTATTACCCCCGAATTTAACATGGCTACCATTATAGCATTTCAATGAATTAAATCCTGTCAGGTACCCATTCAGCGTGTAGCAAATGTACATTAATATCTTGCCAAAGGACATTAATGACGCGGCGGGACTCGAACCGCGAACCATGTGGTCCACAGTCAGGTGACGTATTTACTACTAGACCACAACATCTATCATAATATAAATAATTCTTCCTTTTTCGTTTATAGAATGAATAACTAAAATGTTACAGCGAGTATTATTGTTGGGTGCCAACACGTTTAAGACCATTCTACTGTGAGTATTGTCTAGTTGTTGGGTTCCTCCAAGATAATATGATATATATTCTTTCCATATTTTTTCTATTTTTTCCCTTGTTAAATAGTCGATGCCATTTTGTTGTCGACTACTCTTTTTTAATTTGTTTTAATTGTATTTTGATTATATTTTGATTTGTTACTAAGACTACAGTTTTCCTTCATGAAAATCATAGGCAGATCGGTGATACATAAAGTGTAGAAGGATTCTTAAAGACGGGAAGGGATTTATTTCCTTTTAAAGCTAAAGAAGAAGTCAGAGCAAACGTTATCATACATACATCATGTACCGTGGAGAAAGTCTGCTTGCTTTATAGCACGTCTTTATGTTTTATATTTTTTCGGGTTTTCGTTTAAAGAAATATGAGTTGACATGACGGCCATAGAAAAGGGGAAGGAGACAAATATTTCACAGAAAAGGAATGTGAATGCACTTTAGAGCCAGAGAAGACTTTGCGTCTCTTCGTTCGATCACCGAACGGGTCGGATTTCGTCTTTACCGTCTGCCTCCATGACCCTTGAACAAGCAAACTCTATAGACATAAACATCATCGTGAAACGACGACTGGTGTGGTAATGCATGTCTTGAGATGAACAAGATCGCACAGAATTTCAAGAAATACACTTTAGAGGGTCCTTTTCAACACCCTGTTATATTGCCTATGGAAAAGAACATCGGATTACCTAAAACGTCATTGTAATGTTCGCAGATGTCAAAAGAAGATAAACAAGGTAGAATATTGAAATTGCCCAAGTATTTTCTTGAATGTCTTTGTGATCGGTATAAAGGTATATCTTACTCTTTATGCAATTTGTTATGGGGAAATATTTCTATGAGCATTTGAAATTGATCTAAAGGTACTATGTCCCATTTGCAGGCCAAAAAAATGAACAAGGTTAAATTCCAACGGCATTTGAAAGATAATACTAATTTAGAACTTCCCTGAAAGAAAAAAAGGGGGGGGGGGGCTTGAAAATGTCTTTAAGTGGGAAAATAACGAATATTAGTGGTCTAAGCGACTTAATTGCTACCAAGTCTGTAAGTAATAGTCTGATTTTCAAACCATTGTACCGAATGGTTGTACGTTTGGTGCTACGCAAAGATTCAATCAGTTTAATTTTGGCCATTGCAAGAAGTGGGTTATTGATGTAGACAAATGCTCATGTACCCTTTACAGCTCATTTATGTATGTTTTTACCAAAGAAGAAGAAAAAAAGCCAGTCAGTCACTCAATAGTGTCTGACAGTGAAGTCTAGCAAGTAAACGGGTTTCCTTGCATAATTTGAATATTAGGACACTGCTAACGTTTAAATTTCACAGATAGGACATACGTGACATATTAAGAATTCCTGCAAAGTTCTACATAATTTGATGTTGGCTGCAAAAGGGACATATTATCTTTAAAGAAAATAAATATATCTTCTTTTGTTGATCTCTGCTTTAATAGATTTAAAGAAATGAACATGTGACTAGTCGTTTTTCCTAGGTACTCCATTTTGTTGTAATTATCTTCTTTTTTTATTCTTTCGGGCTGTCTATTCGTCGAGGAGGGGGCCCTTTGATCAAGTATTATTTACATGCCATGTCATTAAGGATCATATATGACATGTTAGCTGTACAGGGAATGACGTCATTCTCGTGGCAGAGCAGCCATGATGCCTAGTGACTATTATAGTTTTCAGAGCATTAAATATTCATTTTTTTAATATTATTAATAGTTCGATTTCCCTAAAACTCTTTGAAAAATTAGCTTTTAAAGATAGGTTTTTTTTGTATCTATAGAGCTAAGAAATCGTTAGATTTAAATTATCGGGATATAGATATAGACAATTAAATTGATGGAATGCTACGTCAAGAATGATATCTTTGGATTTGAGTATGTAAATGTGTTAGAATAAAATATGTAGCAATTTTAAAGCATTTCTTTCAAATTCTTTCTTTATATAAACTAGATAATACGTATAAACCAAAGCCTTATTGACCATAAATTATGGAAACGTATGCTTGGATTTGGCTCATAAAAGAAGTTAACCACAAACTAACTCCCACACATCACGTGTACGGGTCACGGGCCACTGGCTTTATCGGGCAGGTAGTTCCATTATGTACATGGGTAAATTCCGACAACTAATCAAAACAAGTTTAATACCACAGGAAAGCTAACGGTTAGTTCATTCATTTTCCCAAAGCAGCATGACCACAATGTAACGAGCGAGGCCTTGCGAGAGCGGCCGAAGTGCAATTGAAACTCGCTATTTTGCTCTTCTCCAATTCAAAATGAGACGACATTGTGCTGGATAACTATGTCTGTTTCCGACAAAAGTACAGAGAAAGGGTATATATTATTTTGTTTAATATATGTTTTTATAAAGGTTACCCAAGTGTCTCCCGGGCACCCCAGTGCTGGAAATAAACGCACTTTTTTTAAAATAGAAAACTTCACTTTTTCATGCAAAAATGCTTATTTGTTCTATGCACGCAAGTCAGATTGAGCAGATGATACAACGTTTCCATATGGGTGCAGTAGTTAATGTATCTCATGTACCGTACAGTTATGTAAATCTCTAAAAGTATGAAACCTACATTTAGCTTAACATCGATGAACTACCATTGTTTGTCTTACCCGTGATGATATTAATGAATATTCTTTTCTTTAAGTCATTTCAATACACGTAACTTTATTTTCCATTTACAATTTGTTATAATGCTAAACAAAAAATAGACTGTCACCCGGCCCTCTCGTACGATAAAATGTAATTACATAATCGCTGTTCGTTAAAATCGATGCAACTGCATTGCTATTTTGCCACAATATTTTAAGGGAATTTTCTTTAATACAGGAGTACAGAATCTTTAATACAGGAGTACAGAATCTTTAATACAGGAGTACAGAATCTTTCTTACAGGAGTACAGAATCTTTAATACAGGAGTACAGAATCTTTAATACAGGAGTACAGAATCTTTAATACAGGAGTACAGAATCTTTCTTACAGGAGTACAGAATCTTTCTTACAGGAGTACAGAATCTTTAATACAGGAGTACAGAATCTTTCTTACAGGAGTACAGAATCTTTCTTACAGGAGTACAGAATCTTTAATACAGGAGTACAGAATCTGTAGTAGATATGAAACTACTATGAAAGTGTATTTTAGGGTAGTCCCTTTTTAATATTTTACCTGACTGCTAGAAAGCATAAAGGCTTGTTATTAAGCAACCAGAGATTAATGCCTTACCAATGGGCACAAGCGCATCGCCTTAGTTTCGAACCCGGGTCACCGGATTACGAGACTACTGCTCTACCAACTGAGCTATCACGCCTCCTCTGAGCTATCGATGGAAACATACATCTTTTAAAGGAAATATAAATTACATTATAAAGTTGCAACACGAGTGACATTTGATCAAATCCATTGCATTCATTGGCTGCACAATAATTGAGAGTAAGGCGTAATAATTGATCTAATTCCGTTTGTATGCTTGCCACTGAAATAACTTTGATGCGAAATATGGCCAACAAAAGACAGTTCGCCGCCCCCATTACTTTTTTTAACTGTCTTTGGAAGAATATTTTGGTTCATTACGTAATTAGATGGCAAGAGAATCGAAAGAGACCACAGTCGTAACAAGAGAACTTTCTCTGATCTTCAAAGAATAAGTTCAGCCGGAAATATGGAAACCACAAGGATGTGAATTTGTGCTAGTAATGACATTATCGAGTACATGAGGAAAACTACAAGCACTCGGTTGATATAATACAAGCTAAAAAGCTTAGTGGGCACAGGTGTGAGTTGGAGACACACATACCAGGCCAGGTGTTATATTATTGGCTACAATAACACGAGAGTACGTGTTATCGCTACGTCACGCAAACAATCGACCAATGGAAATAAAGCGGGAGATGAAATATCATCACAGTTTATTGCCGTGCGGCGGTAGTCTAAGCCGCACGCATCACAACGTCCTGCTTTATAAGACAGCACGGTGGCTTTGTCATGCTGAGGGACAGGGACATGCATGTAGAGAGTTAGAGGGAAAAATACCTTCTTCTCTCAGTCATTACATGAGCATCGAATGAGGGGCGAATACCGCAACGATCGTCAAACGAATTATGGACGAGTGAAGTCGACATGTAGCCTGGTGTTCGTAAAGAGAGAGACGACTACTACTACTCATAAGAAGACTGTCAAGCTGGCGTTGCCTGCTTCTATTTACTTTTGGCGGGAATCGAACTGGCTCTATTAACACCTGTTTTCCAGAGGAGTGCTCAAAGTTTGCTTCGATGCATTAGCGCAGTTTTATGAGACCTGTGCTACTTTCCTCTTCTGGTTTTAGAGTAGATAATCTATAAAAAGAAGAGTAACAGTACTATTAATAACTTTATTCGAACGTTTGCATTGACCCGTTGTTTTAGCCGCAATCGATGTGAATTCTTTAGATTGTGAAAGTGTATACGACACTTACTGTTCATTGAACTGACGGATTCAGCGATTCTCTTTTCCACTCCAGCTAAAAGCACATTTCATAGCAAAAATGACGTAAGTACTATCAAGAATATTTCTTTATGTTATATAAGAAACAAACAATATTTTGCAAAACGCCAAATGGCACACGATGCACACCATGTGCCAATGTGTTGATCAGAAATGTCATGTCACATAATTAGATTACCTTTATATGAGATTGCGTCCGTCTTGTATCAGGGAGGGACGGGATGCTATATTTAATAATATTGATCCTTTGGTGTGCGTATATCATGGATTGTTTTCAAAACTCACACCTAAGTAAAATAAAATGAACCTCGATTGGTAATGAAAAGTTATAATAGAGCTGATTTCGATTAAGGTCTGGCATGGTCAAAGTGGGAAGGTCTAAGCTATAAAATAAAGTTGATTTCATCATTTTACATGAAAATGAAATCTCAATTTTACAAGAGAAATGGAGAGGCTTGCTTTTGTTTCATTTGTTTGACATTATGGAGATAGATTGCATGCTGTTTTCGCTGATCGTATGCGATGATGTTCATATGTTATGGTGTCTCTTATTAGGCCTATGCACGTATTATATTGACATTTTCATTTTGTTTTTCCCTCATGATTTCAAAAACGTGAAAAGGTCGGGGGAAATATCGGATGCTGCGACCTTAAGAAGTATGATTTGCAGAATAGAAAAATAAAATAGATTAGTGATAATTCCTTGTTATATCCCATATTTTTCTTTGCATACCCACCTCTTTATCAGGTTTGTGCAAAGAGATTTAGGGGATACCTAAGAGAAACATGTAAATAAATATGTACTCAGATATCCGAGAATATATTTGGTTATCAAATGTCCGTGCTTCATCTTATCAATACCCTATATGGATTCCACCAAAAATGTACATATACTATCACTGCACGATGGTACGACATCCGATTGCACGATACGAAACATGCCCCGGTGATATTTACTCCGCGGTCAGTTTATTATACACTAGAATATTACTTAACTTGAATCCTTGATCTAACTCTGCTGCTAACGTTGATCCTATCATTAACTCTTACCCTATTAATCTAAAACTTCATCACAGCAATTTCCCTATGCCTGTATCTTTGACGAAACGAAACCCGAGCAAATGTCGGAACATCGTTCACACAGGCGAATGGTTTCGTATTCGAAACACCTTTTCTCCAAATTAATCAAATGTCATGAATCAAACCGACGATATCAACACCAATTGATTTTGAAAACGAACAGAAAAAGTGTCGATGCTGCACAACAGGAATGTCGGACCCGACATCGATAGGTTGATAGATCGATAGGTCGATATGTCGATAGGTTGATAGGCGTTTAACGCATTTCTAAATGATATGGAACTGATACTGTATTAACACATTTGCGTCAATTTATTGACAATGAAACCATTGTATTTTTCATCATGATATATATTGAATTGTGACGTAAGTGTGAGCCTGTGTTGATCTATTAGACAGTGGTGATAGTATGTTTTGGTATGCGACGTTTGGATTGCATATCCCAAAGGTGTGAGTGAAAACGGGCATATTCCATCATCTCCACAGAGCCTTTAACTATTGCGCGGTATTTTTTTGTATAAGACATCGTGATTACTCTTTTGGCCTGGAGAAGAATAATTATGTCAGGAATTCTATTTCTTGGATTGCTCTTCTCGCTTAGTTGCCTAGGTACCCCCCTACATCCCCATTTCGATTATGTTTTTTACTCTCTCCGCCTCTCTCTCTCTGCCTCTAACTATTGCTTTGTCTTTGTGTCTATTTATTGTTTACCTCTTGGATTTCGTTCTTCCATGCCAAACCTTATCTCTGTCTCTCATTGACTTGGCCTTCCCCTGACTTTCTATATACTACTATATCTTTCTACTTTCTTTACCTCTCTCTCACACACAATACCCACTCAAACACGCACACACACCCTGTCTTTTGCCCTATCATTTCTTCGCCCCACCTTTTTGTTCTCTTACTCTCACCCTGAGACACCTTTCCATGCCCAGTTGTTCATGAAAAGTCAAACACCACAATACGCTAAACCCCCTCTCTCTGTCTATCTCATTCTTTACCGCTGTACTCTCTATTCTCCTCCTCCCTACACCCTCTTCCTCCTCCCCGTCTCTATTTCTCTTCAATTTTCTTCAAACTTCTCAAACCCGCCGCGTGCGCCCCCTCTCTCTCTCTCTCTCTCTCTCTTTATCTCTCTCTCTCTCTCTCTCCATCTCGCTCTCTCTCTCTCTCACACACACTCACACACACACACACACGCACGCAAACAAGTGCGCACGCACACACACACGCACGCACACGCACACGCAAACACATACACACACACCCCTCCCTCTTTTCACCACACCTATATCTCGCCCATTCCCTAACATCATCCAGTCTCTCTCTTTCTCTCTCTCTCTCTCTCTCATCTCTCTTATTCAACTCTCATTCTATTCTCTCTCCCACCTATGTAAATCAATCGTCGCTATATCTATTTAATGGGTTTGTTTTGTGGGGTAAAATGAAAATTAATACGTATTGATTGATACCACAAGACAGACTTATGTCTCGAAAGATTCATAAAGCATTTACGCACACTTTGTTATTTTATCCTTTTCCAAGATGCTCTGGAAAAATAAAAAGACCGATGAGGGAAGTCTTTACCCGCATAGCTCTACCGAGGAATATAAATGCTTTAATGTGAAAGGGCACAATAATAATACTAATTATAGTAGTTACATTTGTAAAGCGCTTAATACTATATTAATGGGCGCTATACACTAATGTGTATTACCCCTCATTCATTAGATTCAATTGCTATTCCGCATTATGATAGCGTACACGCTCCGCTCCCTGGGAATTATTCCGTCCAGGCTCCATTTTACAAGCGCACAAATGCCAATCCAATGGATGGAGAGTGACTAATGTGGGTAATTCTCTTGCCAAGGTGCCGGGGCTCGAACCGATGACCTCACATTTCCAGTCAAGTGTGTAAACGTGTAGACCACTCGACTATTACTATGACAAGTTACACACAAATGTAGCGGTACGTAATGAAAAGGCACACCAACACGAACAAATTATGCAAAAATGTATCCGTCAATCAGCCATTTACACCCATCAGGCAAAGCTTAAAATGTGTGGTTATCTCATTAAAGAAGTAAAAAGTTATTCTTAGAAATTTGTCGATATGGTCCCCGGAGAGGTAAACATAATTCTGTTTTGTGCATTCGCAGAATTCGCAGAACACCCGGGAGCTGACAGGGTCGCGTCACACTGCCAGTAACGAGCAATCAACATCATTGTAAGAAATAGAAAATGAGGTAAACTTCTGCCTTTGAAGCGTCAAAGATATTTTAGAGAAAAGGCACCCAAATAAAATATATGCTTTAGATATCTGTTCTTTCTTCTTCGATCAGGACGTGTACACGTACTGCGCAGACTTACAAGGACGATTCTTAATATTGCATGGTTGTCTGCTAAATAAACAGACATGTACTATGAATTATTTTGGTTAGCAAAATTATATAAACCGATAGGTCGAAATGATAATAAAACTCATGAACATTGAAAACTCAAATTTTAAATGTAAGTTACCCTGGTTATCAAAATGGAGTACGATCTGTATCATTCAAATTAATTGGACACCTTTTTAAAACAGTATTTATATTGAAACAGTCTGCGACTAATCAAACCAACTGGTAACGGCAGGTTAAAAATACAGTAGCTGTATTGATGAACAAGACATCTTGAATGAAATGCTGTTGGTCTTCGCAAAACCAAGCAGTCTTTTTCGACAACAAAAGATGTGGGAAGTAAGAAAAGACGAACTACCAGATTAATCAAGAATTCTGTGATCAGAAACTTGCTTGGTTTGCTATCAGGTATCCCAGCTCTAGGCAATCATTTTTCGGTAAAAATAACAAATCCTGTTCGTTTACCTGAATCGGATGTTCTGTCATAGTATACATGCAAAATTATAAAAAGGATAAATCTGTTGATGATACGCTAAAGGGACAAAGACCTTGAGAAATCTTGTAGGATAGAGAAGGTATGCTATACCTTACATCTCCATTGGGTACAGTATTTCTAACAACCTTTTAAATAAGAGTATAGACACTCAGGCAGGATGGAAATAGCGCTGAAGACGTAGTTTGTTTTTTGTCTTTTGAAATATTATTTCTGAGAAATTAAACTTATGATATCGATGCGGTTTCTCCCCGGGATATTGAAGACATTTATCGAAGCCCTAATCAATTTGTATTGAGAGTGTGTGCTCTTTAGCAAAAAGACACATATCGAATGGCAGTAATGGCAACGTTAAGAGGAATATCCCATTGAAGTTTGAATCCAATATTCATATCATATATACTACATCATAAAAACAATATCTTAAATATCGAAGGCTTCTGGCGAAATATTAGGACTATGAAATTCAATCTTTTCCTTCCTATCCACCCAATGGTTGATTCAGAAATTGATATCAGAACAATATTAAAGAGAAGTTCCCTTATCATTGACCGAAACTGCTACTGTTAATTATTCCATGATCTCATGTAGACATCCATAGATTTTGCTGTCTTTATTTAGTTCGCCTCCATGAGAGAGGTCTCTTCATCGTTGATGCAGGGAGGTAGATCTCTGGTTGATGAAGTCCAAGATGGAAAGACCAGTGGGGACAGTTCACTTGTAAGTCATTTGTCGTTGATTGGGGCAGCTCAGCTGTGCGTTTGGTAAAGTGCTTTTAAATTCATATTAACTGAAACAAAAGATAGTAATATAATATAATATTCTATCCTATTATCATACAAAAAACATTGCATTAATACACGGAAACAACATGAAACACAAAATGAAGTATAACAAAAGGCTATATCTTTGCGATCACTAAAACATAATGTCATCTCAGTAGAACTTCAAAGCAAAATTGAACATTACAAATGTTATTATTACCATTTTATCTTTAACAAATGTCTTGCCCCCTAATGGGGCTTTCACATATACACTCCGGGGCCCGTACGGCGAGTAAAAACAGACATTTTGGGAATTTTCGGCCGGTGTCCGGCCGGATGCCGTAAAGTTCCTACGGGCGCCGGGACAGTTTTTTAAGCCGTACGGGCGCCGTGGTGCTGAGTTGGCTGCTCCCAATTCTCCCGGCGTTTTTATCTGACCGTTAGGCCGTAGAAAGCCCGTAAAGAGCCCGGAGGGCACCTTACGGGTCCCGTGCGGGCTCCGGACGGTGCCCGGACGGGCCCCTCACGATTTTGGGGGTCAATTCTCATGAAAAATCTTTACGGGCGCCTTGCGGTGCTCAAGGGTTCCGTACGTGTACCCTACGGCGCCCTCACGGGCCCCTCAAGAGCCCCGGGTGATATGTACAATAATATGCGTCTGCCGTCCGGGGGCCATTTAAAATGAATATTGCCCGTGCGGGTCCCTCACGGCGGCATCTCGAAATGTGCAACGCAGTTTTAAATACAGGAGATGCGGATACCAGAGGACACCTACAGAGTGAGTCAGAAAAAATGTCCCTCTTTTTAAAAGTTGTATTGTTTGAAGTATGAATATTTAATCATGAGTTTCATAATATATGTCTTGATAGAGTTATCCTCCCAGTACATTTAGGTACCATTTTCATTTGAATCTCTGCATGCATGACTGAACATCAGACAATCTTTACAAGACTGTCAGATTGATCTCACTTGAGCCAAGTTGCTAGGTGAGGAATAAAATAATGTTTTGAACAAAGACAGCCAGTTTTTTTTCAATTATCCAATTAGCCAGACAGACAAAAAATACACAAACACACGCACACGCACGCACACACACACACACACACAAACACACGCACACACAACACACACGGTGACAATTGTTTCATAATTACCCCTTTTGTGATTGAGCATTGATTTTTATCAAGATCACTGAATGTTTAAGTGGCATAACCCTAAAAATCTTTCCCTTTTGTACACATTTACTACCACCATCATGTCATCATCATCATCATTGTCATCATCTTAATCTTCATCTTCATCATCATCATTATCATCATCATCATCATCATCATCATCATCATCGTCATCGTCATCATCATCATCATCATGAAGCACAACGTCCGCCAATGCGCACCAAGAGGACAGCGGCCACTCAACTTTTCGTACGATAACAAGAATTCCCGACAAAAAGTAACAGTTTGGGTGGGCCTTGTCGGGAATGGAATGCTCATTTATGTGCGTGTGCATGTGCGTGTGTGGTGTGGGTGTGTGTGCGTGTGCGCGTGTCTGACTGCCTTTGTTCAATGCACTGTTTTATTCCTCACCCAGTAACTTGGCGCAAGTGAGATCTGGCAGTCTTGTAAAGATTGTCTGATATTCAATTTCAATTCAATTTCAATTTAGTATTGTCCATTTCTGGATATTTGATTCAGTGATGCATGCAGAGATTCAAATGAAAATGGTACATAAATGTATTGGGAGGATCATGCTCTATCAAGATATATCATGAAACCCATGATTAAATATTCATACTTCAAACAATACAATTTTTAAAAAGTGGGACAATTTTTCTGACTCGCTCTGTAGTTCAGTGCACCGCACGGCAACCGGCCGGGCACGTTGATGCCCCCGGCAGGGCACCTTCCGGGACCCATCGGTGCACCTGCTCATCGGACGGAGCCCGTAAGGTTACCGGCCGGCACTCGGCCGGCATCCTGCCGGCACCCTTACGGGCGCCTTGCATTTCACTCGACCAATTTTCTCCGGGCACCTCCCGGGCGCCGCAGAATATATGACCACACATGCCGTAGAAATGCAAATCGGACGGTTCCCGTACGGTCTCTAAATCCACGGCAAGCCGCCGGGTAGGGAAAATCGTACGGGGCCCGGTTTATATGTGACCTAGGCATAAGAGGGAGCCTTTTAATCCTGTTTGTCTGTCATTTCTCGCTATACATTTCAAAGCTGAACCAATGTTTTCGGTGCCATTATTGTTTTTCGGTAAAGACAGAAGTTGGTTTCAAACAAACTGACAACATAATATATTGTTCATCTTATACTGCATCCATCTATCTATAATTCTAAGTGACTGATTAGTTTTTTTTCAAGAGTTGAGTCATCAATTTAATCTGACAAGAATAATACCTCAATCACCGGCAGTGAAGTATAAATAGATAATGTCGGTTCCCCCTTGCAATCATTTCAAAGGATAAAGATGACTTTTCAAATCTTGTTTATTTGGAGAACCTTTCTTTTAACGAGGTGCTTATGATATTTCTCCTCTGCACGTGCAATGAATGTCGTCTACCCATTCTTTAAGCTGGAGTTATCATCAAGTAACTATTTCGACCAAGCTACTTCTATCTTCAATATTTGAAAGAGTCTCAAAAAAAGGACATTTTTAATAATATACTCCGTGTTTCAATGCTTTCAAAGCTTCACTATTTCTTTTGTAATGGTAAAACAAAACAGCAGGTTATTTGTTTCCAATATTTTAAAAAGCAAATTGTTAAAATATCCTTTAAAACCATGAAAGAAACAAAAGAAAACCTGACAATCCATGGTGTATCCTTATCGAAAACATTTATTACAAGAGTATTCAAATCATTCCATCCCATTGGGGAGCTCCGCTGTGCCTTATCCTGTTTTCTAGTGCGATGTAAATTGGTTACTGGCATCTTTCAATTCCCCCTACAAGAGTAGACTTGCGCCACGCCAATGTTTAGACAAATTATTTTGATGAGAATAGCTTAGCCAACAAAATTAATTCGATAAAAAGCAAAGGAGCACGAAAAACTTTCGTATTGGCATGAAATAAAGATATTATTGTATTCATAACCCTTAATATAAATATCAATATATCTGAATTCATTTTTAATATTAATGATTCCAATTTAATTGATTTGTCTAAATTTTGTTAAAGTAGAAAGTCTAAAAATGCCTCGCCACATCTGGATATTCTCAATATACTAAGTAATTGCTGTTGAAATCCGAAAAAATAACTTATAAATATCATAAGAAAACCCTGACAGATTCTATAATTTCTAAGGTACTACTAATAATACTGATACTAATGTTAATGATGATATCATTAATGATAATAATAATAAGCGCTCGTTGAAGTTTTGTCATCCTGAATACGTACACTCGTATGTTAATTCAGAGGTCGTCGGTCCGCCACGCCAATAACTTGCAAAATGCAAATGGAAAGAGATCGTTCTACACTAGAGTTCCGGTTCGTGATTCGTATTACGTTTAATATAACATTAGAGTACATAAATGAATCGACAGGATCTTCATCAGCCTCTAGTACTCCCTGATCTATCAAACTACGTATAAACTCAAACGAAGTGAGTATAGAGATAGTCCACAGATTTATGGAAAGCCAATCGCCAGTTTCTTCGTTCTGTGAAAATCACGGTGGCTATTCCATCTTAAAAACAATCTCCCCTCCTTGTCATTAGATGAATAGATGACGTAGTTTACCATTATTTATTGAACAAAGTAATTTGTATGGACCGAAATGTTGAAATTTGGAGTTCCATAATTCAGTGAAGTTAAGCCAAGTTTATCTTTGTCCCTTAATTTGGATACGGTCCCTTGAGACTAGAACCTAAGTATAGGCATGTATCATGGATAGTAATGGTCACGAACAGTTGACCACTCAATTTAGCTTATAGAATATGACTGACACCCCTTATTTCAAAGTCAAGGTCAACGATCGTTAGGTGCACCTGTTTCAACACTCATCGAATCCCATGACTCTGGATTGGTGAGGATAGCCGGAGACCACGTCGATTACAATAACATGAGGCTAGCTGCCTGGAACTGTGAACATGGGTGTTATTCCAATCAGCGTAATGACATGGGATTCATCTATACAAACCAAAGTAAGGTGCTTCCTAAATATTGATTGTCCGTGAAAAGTCAAGACGTCGTGACTTGCTGATTGATCTCAAACCAAAACTTTGGGGTTATTCAACAGTCACTCTTCACAGTTCCTTCATCACCAAGTCAACCTGACATTCGGAACCGTTCTGGATTTGATTTCTTCTTTTTGTCCGTCACATGGTGGTGTTTTAGTTCGTGACCTTGTAATCCGCAGGGTCATCATAGTTTATTAATGCGACTTTCATAGCTTGAGGTGTCAATGGACAACCCTGTTTGGATTCTTATCAGAGATTCAATATGGCAAATGTCGAAGTTAGCAGCTACAGAATTAAAGTTTGGAATGCTAATCTCGCGATTAATGTGTTAACATCCTTCTCTCTTCAAACTCTGAATCTTATTTAAATAATTTCGATTGCCTTTTGACTACCCTGGATTCGTTATATTGAAATTCTCTCTTGGGTTTCTCAAGAAGTGAAGAATTATTTATTTATTTTATTTATTCATACATATTTATACAGGTACACAAGATCAGAAATAAATCTGTTTTACATATTGGACCTGGTATTAAAGCATAGTATAAAAAGTAGTAACAATGAGAATTCAGTATTCAGAATTCAAGTATAACAAAGTAAAATACAAAATAAATACACAGTTATACAAAATATGGTAACATAACAAAAATGATTATAAATATGAATGGTGGCTTCATATAACAATATCAAGTAGAAGTTAAAAGAACAAAAATATAGTCATATATGCAAATGCAAGGTTTCAGCTTAGGGGTTGGGATCATTACAATGGATTCGATTTTGATTTGTTTGTACAATAATTTGAAAATATCCAGAGACTGAGCATTTTGAAAGTTATTTGGTAATATAATTCACAGACAGTATTCGTAACCCGATCACTTGGGTAGCGAGGTGAAAGTCTCTCTGGGTATATGTTTGTCACGGTTATTAGTCATATCGTGTGGCGTAAGAAGAAGGGGGTACAAGGACTCGTTACGCCCTAAAAAAAGGGGGGGGGGGAATAGATAGAGTTGGCGGGAGGTAAGAGGAGAGAGTAGAATATCACCGCCGTTTTCACATCACTGTATTAGCTTATGGTGCTTCTATCACTAGGAAGTCGGACTTTCCTGATTTTAAGTCGTAATTTTCAGTCATGTTTACCTTAATCAACATCTTGTTCCTCGACTACTCCATATCACATCGTGCAATACGATTCCCCGTTCAATGTGAAATCCAATATTTCATTTGAACTCTGTAAGATTACAAACAAAATCAAATTTCAGTGGTGAAATGATTACTTCAATGAAATCGAAAATATCCCGACCTGCCTTCGATTTTGTCTGCGCTTAAAATGCAGAGAATATGGAGAAGGTAGAGGGATAAAGAAAACAGTGAAAAGAGTTTCGAACCGCGTTGTTTGTGTCGCTTGGCGACTTCTTAATTTAATTCTAACGTTATAATCACATCATAGATTGATCTTTAATATTGTTTTAAACTATCATTCTCCGGTAAATGTAGTATTTAGTATAAATGCTAAACTTCAATTAGTGTATAATGTGATTAATAATCAACGTGTAGAGCGAAAAATAAAGGAGACCATAATTAATTTCCTATTGTATAGACCTACCAAGATGATAGAACCTAAAGTTCCTATGGAGATTAGCTGGTAGAACATTATGTGAATAATGCTGATCGAATTCATTATAATTATGGCACCAGTACTACAAGAGACACCAACTGATCTATATGAGCTCGTATGTAACAAAGTTAAGCTTCCCTATGGTATGCCCCTTGAGTTGGTGTTAACTGGTCATGCCCCTCGAGTACCCACACCCCAACTTCTCCTCGGCATCAAGGAGCATCAAACAGAGGCTGCTTGGTTTCAGTTTATTATTCTGTATCCTGTAAATAAGAAGCTATCTCATGGGATATTTCAGCGGTGTGTTGATTTATTTCACGCCCACCAATTCTTCTTTCCCATCCTCCACGGTTTTTTGTGTCTTTCTCTCTTTCCATGTAGCTTCATAGCGATGCGTGAAAGCCCGTTTTCCAGCGGCAGAACAATTAAAATATTAGATTCCCTGGGTGAGGCGACCTTGTGGAGGGATGAAAATCAATTGCGTATCTCTGACAGCACTTCCGATCAATAACGCCATGTAATGCAAGAGAAAGATGGCAGGTTATACGAGGAAGACTTACACAGAGTAGGTTCCCAGTTCAGTGAACCCAAGTCTGTTGATACCCATGGGCCATGGCGCCATTGTATACGTTAAGAAAAACAGGGCCATCTTGGATGTTGGTCATCATCATCACCAACAGGATGTTTTTGACATTTTAATACTATAACCTGGAGACTAGCCTGGCTACCATGATTGTGGTGATCAAGGAATACCGCGAGGACTTGAAAGCACATACACATTTACTACCCCTGGGTCAAGATAGTCGATTGTAGATAAAGTGCCTTTCTAAAAGCATGGGCACTATGAAGCCAGGCATTCGAGCCGACAACCTTATTGTAGAGACTCAACCTCACTATTCATGGTTACCTTTATAGTCGTACACAGGAATTATCAAAGAGTTCTTTGATAAATCCTTAATTAAGCTTTAAATGGAATAATTCGTCTTTTTACCAACAGTTTGTCGGTTTTCATTATTTTCATCTACCAATTAAGACCAATGCGTCCCCAGCCCCCCCCCCCCCCAGTAGACTAATATCCTACGTCATCGATAGCTCTTGAGACGGAAAACTACATAAGGGGAAATAAGGATAATGTTGGTCTAGTGGCTGGGCCGTTGTTCTCGTGGGCCGTCGGTCTAGTGTACCCTCAATGAATGATGTCAGTGACTACCCCGCTGTTGAAATGGGGTAGAATTTCTTATCCTGCTACTAGCAAATGCACTTTCGCCGAAAGTACAAGTTAATGGAATTCGAGTTGGGTTTAGGCTGTAATTAGATTATGAGAATATTTGGTAAATTAACCCTCACACTTAATTCATGTTGAAATGCCAACTTGATTAAGGTGACAGGAGCAGGGCCTAGAATGTCATCTGACCTCAAAGATGGCACCCATAACTTCCTAATGTTACTTTCGTCTGTCCTAAATCGAAAAAGCGACGGTTAATGAAAGGAAAGAGTGGTTCTACCCTAGGTGCACTCTTATAATATAGGTATATAATGATTACGCTGTCTATGGTAGGAAAAAGCAAAGGACATAAAAGTAGGGCGTTAACTTGTTATCATTTTACTAGGAGTTTACGCCCATCTAACTCTTATCAGACGAAAATTCAGTTCCTTTTTTTAGTTATTTCTCCTATCAACAATAATTGTGATACTAATTATGATACAAGATATCGTGAAATTTCTATTGATTTTTCAGGGTCGAAAATATGTTTTGACAAAATCACGATTCTGACCAGGGATTCTAACAGCAGATGGAGGCTTTTTTAGCAATTGCAACTCGAGTTACACGCGCCATGTTTGCCTTCTGCTCTAACCCGCTATCCGGCTCCTGTTACTTGCTATAGCCCCGCGAAATTAAAAAAACAAAATGTCGAACAAAGCGAAATGCCTGGTAAGAGGATAAAGGTAAACATCGTATCTGTGTGGTTGATGAAATTGCGTGCCTTCCATTCTAGACTTTAATTCTCGATACAGGCAGTTGATACTCTCTCTCTCTCTCTCTCTTGCTCTCCATTTCTCCTTTTCCCCTTTTTGTTCTTCTTTGAAGGAAAAAAACCGGCTCAGCTTTCGAAAATTTTGATTAAAATTCGTCACGAAGTGATTAGTGTTAACAAAAGTCGGAAGTAAGATGGTGGTGTTTTTCAGCTAAATTGGGGATTAATTCGAATTTTTCCTTGAAAATACGAAATGTACAAGATATTAGGTATACAAGTTGAGCTTATCCACGAAATAAAAGTGTGGCAAATTACTAAACCTAAACGAAAGGGGATTAGAATTTCTTCCCTCGTGAAATTTCGCACCCATAATACAAAAACTGTAAAATTGAAACAATCGAAATTTGTAGATTATCTACAAGCTAAATGACCTCTGTTAAGAGTAATAAACGATTAAAGGACACAAGGTTATGGCAATAGTTATACGGAAAAGGAGAGGACTTGGGATGTTTCAATAAACTCAATAATTGTTTTGTTTTTACTTTTTATGACGAACGGTATTTGTCAAAATATGAGGTTCCTTGTCACAAATTTAATCAAAATCTACCAGCATGTTGAGAAAAAAAAAAATCGTTTATTGGAAGCTTGCAGACTCTTGAACTGTTTTTTTGTGTGGTTATATATTATTTGCATGAGAAATTCGAAAATCGTGAATTAAAAAGGGAGACGTTGTAAAGCTGTGAAACGGACGAGTCGTTTCAAGAGGAGGGGGACGGGGGAGCATTTTAAACTTCTCTATATAGCTTTCACTGCCTAACGAAATGTGTCTTTGCATATCCTTTTAAGTGGCTATACTCAATATCTTCATTTACTTTAAAATTTGCTATGCAGTGTCGTCACAGGAGACCAAAAATAAGTATGTAAAGAGCATATGAGAAGATATCAAAATTGATCTCAGGACATGTAGGAAGTTTGTTTTATTAGTACATATACTGATACTTAAAAGGCGATAACTCATTTTGTAGAAACAGAGTTTTCATACGAGTCTACAGTATAATACTAGAGTTAACAGACGTTGTGATAAAAATTACGGCCTATTAAGGCAAATTCTAACCCTCCTGCCTCTACTTCTTTTAAATGAATCGTATTGACACTAAACGTGTAAATACATGGACTTACTGTTATCTTACTTATTCGTTAAGGATTTTCCAATCACACTGATTTTTATTTTAACACTGAATACATTTTAAGAGGATGTGGATAATGATCAAGGATCAGCGACAGGCGACTCTAGAGAGTACCAATTAAACTTATCATTATATAACTTTCAAGACACACCATGGCTAAAAAACAAATCCACAAAGTGGTTTTAACCTAAAAAAACTTGATTTTAACCAGTGTGCCGCTTTAGGTATTTGTGTCAGGATTTAATCAAATATAATTAGGTTAAAAGCATTCTTGAACATTCAGATTTTGTTGATATAAAAAAAGAGACAACATCAACAATAACAACTTTTTTCCCTTTCATTATAAACAAGATAAATCTACAAAAGTCTTTTCAGTCTGGTTCTCTTTCTCTACCCCCTTCTTTTTTAAATTTTAGAAGGGGAGGGGTGATTAAACTTAATTCTTAAGCCTTTTTGGCCTCCCATAGTCAACCAGTAATAGTAGATTGTGATTTAGGTTTCAAATACCCCCATTAACATGGGCCAAAACAAAAAGGACAATCGTCGATCTCAGATAGATTCTTGGATGACCTAAATGTCTCCCCAACGGGCAAATATCTATTCTAAGCGCAATAGAGATGACCCAAACGGTAAGGCCTCCTGTCGAAATCACTGTTTTCCATGTCAAGTCACGTCACTTAAAACATTCGTGCTTAATAGGACCTTAATTCGCACGGAGATACAGGGCATGGGAAATGGGTCTTTTCATGTTCCCATTCAGTGCATTTCTTTTTGGATACGATCCATTAAATTGGTTGCATTTTTCCAGCAACACGTTCTGTACTGGAAATGTTTGGTGTTCTTCACTGGCAAGAAAAACACGTGAAGATTCCGGCAGAGGCAATTGATGCTAGTTATGAAAATATGATGCAAAATAACCCTTTTTTTTTATTTTTACAAAACTTAAATTTCGTCCTTATAAACTAAAATAGATTTAGTCAAATTGAGACAAAAGATATCTGATTCCTTTGCGATAAAAACAAAACGTTTTTCAGTATTTATCTACGATACAAACTACTAAAGCTCTCATTTCCTTTACATTTATTGAAATGTCAGAGTATTGCTTAACAAGAAAAAATCTTTCTAAAACAAACAGAGATTGAAATGCTATCTATCCTTTTTTATAAAACAAAACAAGACAATAATACAACACATAGAGGCAAATGAGAAATGATAATCTTAAGTGATAAGTGCGTTTAAGAGGCGTCGTGAAATAGCCACTATTTGATTGATTTGCTAAGGGCAAAACTTGCCATTTTGTGGACATCTTCTGAGCTTAAACAAACAAGTGCATTATATGCATTGCTTATTTTCAAAAGCAAATCACTACTGGCGCCCCAAATATGATGTTTAGAATGAAAATAAGCGTGGCACTTCATGTCTTTTGTCAAGACTTAATTAAATAGTACAGAAAGGTTAAAGGTATTCTTTAAACATTCAGACATTCATCAGCTGGCAACAAAAGTTCACATTTGCGACCAGAAAATGGCCCCGGGTAAACTTCGGTAATAATTGGAAAGGCTTTTTTTCAAGTAACATTATCTTCACTATGCCTTCTAAGCACGAGGATTGTATTCTAATATGTGGTGACACACCGTTCATCGTCAGATAGAGAGTTCAGCTTTAAAGATAAACTCCAGTTCTGGTAAAAAAAAAGAAAATTAATTCTCACAGAATCAAACGAAACTTACACTGAATGTTCAAGATTACAAATAAATGACATGTGTAAAACAATTTTGGAAAAAAAAATGTATACTGGCTGAGTAATGAGCATAGAAAGACAAGGAAATCAAGGTAGTACTAGCCCCGACACCATGTGTGTTGTCCCATATATAGCTTTCTGTGTACAGTGCTTGTTACTTTACCAAGACTCTGTCAAATTTATTATGATTTTGATGACTCCAGAACCCTGCAGTGCAAACCAATACTTACATGCTACATGATCAACTGTTTCTGATCCGTTTCACACCTTTTCTTTCACAATGCAATCGCATTACCAGTACTAAAGTTTATCTTTAAGTTCCACCAAGTAATTGAACGCGTAATATGCATTTTTCTTTATAATATACATATATACAAAAAACAAAATACAGTTTATGAATTCTATCGATGTCGTGCATTATTAACCCTTTCAGGACGGAAATTTTAAAGGGATAAATTGATAACAATTTATTCCACAAATTGGCAAACTTGTAGACTGTGCATGAAAGGGGTGATCAGTACACGTCTGTAAATCAACAACAATCCCTTTAAAGGGCGTCATTCGTATGTACCAGACGAGTGACGTGCATTTTATTAAAACAAAGACATGTGGATTTCAACCGTAGGCTGTGCATGAAAGGGGAGATCAGTATACGTCTGTAAATCAACACCACCCCCTTTAAAGGGCGTCATTTGTATGTACCAGACGAGTGACGTGCATTTTATTAAAACAAAGACATGTGGATTTCAACCGTAGGCTGTGCATGAAAGGGGAGATCAGTATACGTCTGTAAATCAACACCACCCCCTTTAAAGGGCGTCATTTGTATGTACCAGACGAGTGACGTGCATTCTTTTAAAACAAAGACATGTGGATTCCAACCGTGAAAATATGTGTCTACTGTACTACGGAATAAAGAGAATGTATGTCTACCAGACTGCCCTTGAGATGGTATCGTCTATGGTTCTAATTATATGTCTGGATGATTGACCATCATACAATGGCTATGTTAATACCAATGCGATGATGTTTCCATTAACATTTGTATCCAAAATGTCTCATTCCAATCAGGAATTTTACGAATATTTGTCAATTGAAAATTTAAAAAAAATTGCTAGTAGAAAGCATAAAGGGGATAACAGATGAAAAAGTTTCATCTGATACGCAACATTGCTTAGTGTCCCTTTCAGCTCGTATTTCTTTTTGGTATCCCTCGGTGGTAGTTGTTGTGTATCACTTAGTCTATATTCTCTACTAATTGAAGGAATTGGCTTCTTCTTCTTCTTTTTTTTTTTTGGGGGGGGGGGGGGTCGGGGAGTCTAGGGAGGTATTAATTGGTGGATGAAATGTAAGTTACGAAGGTAATCGATTTATAGGGAATGGTGTGGGAGGGAAATATAATTATGTCATATCTTTTTATGTTCCCACTCCTTTCGTCGCTCTACTTTTTTCCCCTCCGTTTCTCCCATTTCCGCAATACGATTTAGGGCACGTGCCGCTTGTGTCCCCCGTAGCTACGATACTGACCCCAAAACATTCACAATACCTTTAATGAACTGATTATCGAAATTAATGAAGTAAAATATATCGGATGTAATAAAATAACGGGAACCAACAGCTTTGCAAGAAGACATGTGGAGAAGCAAAACAACTCTGCTGAAATACTACCGAAGCCGAAGGATTTTAATCGAGACGGGGAAAAAAATCTATGCCGTTTTATTGATTGGATGAAGTTTCCAGCTGAGGACTATCTAATACCAGGTTTTGATCGCTTCAATCAGGAAGCTATTTGGAAGTTTGATGGAATACTAACACAGGATGGTGGTGATAAGATTCCCGGGATAATTACAGCGATGTTGCTCTCTCTCTCTCTCTCTCTCTCTCTCTCTTAGATATACAGTTGGGTTCTGGGCCCCGTCTTATAAACAGTTGATATTAATCGCATCCTTATTGGCGATTGATATCGATCGCAACTATGTACTTAAGAAATAAGATTCTGCAAACTTGCGATTGATTTGGGTCAATCGCAACCGTTTATAAGACGGGGCTTTGGTCGAGTAATATTGAATCATGAAAAAATAAACTAGAACATTCAGAGGTTATTCGAAAAAGTTTCATTTGTAGTACAAAAGACTAATTGTATATTCTGAGGTTTTATAATCATAACAAATGGTAAAATGAACTGCACACAAATCTGGATTAACACATGTAGCATCAAATTCTGTTCCAAAGATGAAAGCTTTTTTGGAGTTTTACTTGGAAGATATGGGGAATTCTAAGAGGAGCTCTATTTATGTGTTATTATGCTAATATGACATCCTTATTTATAAATGAGATAGAATAGACTAGAATAATGGGAAAGCTCCACGATTCCTTTCAGTTTAATGAACGCTCAACCTCCTCTTTAAAGAGTAATTGATCCTTTATGCGATACCTTGCCATGTTTGTTTCAGTGATATACCGTCTTTCCATTACGACGCGGAAGACCTACACACATTTTGAGGAATATTTTGTTGCATTTTGCTCGTAAACGAAATTAAAGCCTTCTTTTCATGCCGCGATGTCGCTATTGAAGACATTTTTCAACAATAATATCCATTATGTGAAATAATTCGGTGTAAATTTGAAATTCATATACTCAACAGATTGTTACAATCACAGTCACAAATTATAAAACACCTTGTTCACATTCTAAGTTGATACAATGAGTACGTGTTCTCACTGGTATCTGTATCGTCCAGATTGTACTATATAGTAGTGTATTGCTATACGCGATGAATAATACGTTTCTCAGTGGTGGATGCCGGCCTTTTTAACTTCGGGGACACCATCATTACACTAAATACTAGTAAGGAGTTAGTCAAACATAGATGGTACATGCTAATGCTTGCTAAAGGTGTTGCTCCCTCCTCAAAAGTAGGGGCTTGCAACTCCCACTGTTAAAGCCCCACTGCACTATGTATAGCTACTTGCGCCCTCTATATAGCAAACAATGCCTAATCGGTGACCGCTGGTCCCCCATGATGCCACTTTTGTATGTTAATTGAGAGTTATAAGATGATGACGTTAATCCTAATCAAATGATTGGTTGAAAGCGTACACGTGACCAGGCATTTATTTCGCTCAACGCGTAATTTAGATAATGACCGGTCATTATCCAAATTATGTTATAAAACATCATTTTATATAACAAATCAAACATAATCTTATAAAAACAAATATTACACATCTTTTTATTTTCGGGCAATAGTAAAATCACCCACACTCGGTACCTTCAAAACAGTCCAAACACCCTCGGCTACCGCCTCGGGCGTGTTAGACTGTCCCAAAGGTACCTTGTGTGGGTAATTCTTACTAATGCCCTCACTGCTGTGTATTATTTGTATACTAATTTGATGAGATAACCACCTGTCAGTGACCTCGCTGGATAGTCTAATCCCTCGTGGCCAAACTAGTGCAGACGGGCTTTAACAACCACAAAGATAACAAAAGTCAACTATGGTCAGCTTCAGTATAATTGTTGATAGCATGTCGACCGATTAAAGCATTTACGCATCTTTAAATTTCACAGATCTATTAACGATGATCAAGGGCTACATCCAGGCACCAGCTGTAACAGGTGTTCTCGTTAATTATCATATTCTTGTCAAGCTCAAACGCTTACGGTGACTCGAAAAAAAGGCAATTTTCACCGAACCCTCGAGGTCGTTTTATAGTGACGTGTTCTCCCTTTGTAATTAATGTAGTAGATAAAGTCATTAGGAGAGATCTGATTATGACCAAAACGAGGTGATCAATCATAGAAGACAACCAGGTTCCCGTGCGAGTAATCCTTAAAATCTTTCGTTAAATTATTCAAACTGAGAAGAATGTGGATCTATCTTACGAACATGTCATGAATCTGAATGACTATATACTACATATACAGTGCGTCCCAGAAAAAACGAAACCCAGAAGTATCGATGTTCTATCATAACTTAATCACAACTATAATTAATGAATGATACATATTTGGAAAGCTTAGAGTCTCCTCTTTCATGTGATGCTACTCAGATAATGCATATTTCACGCATGAGTGATTAAAATCAATTTGAAGGAAGGAAACCAAAAAGACATTTGGCGGGCGGTATCTGAATTTCGAAGAAAAATTCACATTTCTAGAAAGTTGAGTTTCTGCCCTTTCATATGACACCTCAAGCAGGAAAAATGAGCGAGGAATGACAAAGTTCTGTTTGTTTAAAGTAGTGCTTGCATTTCCATAATTTTATTAAACGAATTCGTTTTCACTGGCTGCCTGCCGTATCAATAAACGAAATTAACAAAAGACTTAACTCCGTTTCGTTGACAATCAGCCGTAGACGAAAGTCTTCATGCATGGCTGATTGTCAACGAAACGGAGTTAAGTCTTTTGTCAAATCTGCCTTTTGCTACGGCAGGCACCCAGTGAAAACGAATTCGTTTGTTAAAATTGTGAAAATGTAAGAGCTACATTAAACTAACAGAACTTTGTTATTCCTGGCTCATTTTCCTTATTGAGGTATCATATGAAAGAGCAGAAAATGAACTTTCTAGAAATATGAATTTTTCTTTGAAATTCAGATACCGCCCGCCAAATTACTTTTTGGTTTCCTTCCTTCAAATTGCTTTTAATCACTCATGCGTGAAATATGCATCACGTGAGTAGCATCAACTGAAAGAGGAGACTCTAAGCTTTCCAAATATGTATCATTCATTAATTATGGTTGTGATTAAGCTATGATAAAACATCGATACTTCTCGGTTTCGTTTTTTCTGGGACGCACTGTATAGACACATCCAGTTTGAATACATCCCTTCAAAGAAAACATGAAAATAGTTACAGCATAATCACACATACAGCATGTGGTTGTACAGGTAAAAAGCGTGCGTTTGCAGTTGCTGAAGATTAGGCCATATGTTTTGATAACCCAGTACAGGAACGACGTAGGAGTTGGTAAATTGAGAGAGGGAGATCTGAGGAATAGTTTAAAATTTGACATAGAGAGATTAAAATAGCAATCATAATCCTCTTAACAGTCTTACTGTATTATGTTATAAAAACAATCTGAATGAAATGTATGTTGCCATCTACCGTACATTTCAGAAATACACCTTTTTTATCGTAAATTACCGACTGGTAGGGATTAGGGTAGCTCTAGGCTGTACACGTCCCAGTCAACGTGGGTCACTCAAGTACTCAGTCAAATCATGCAGTAATCATTTTAAAAACATTACATTCTGCAATGCTCTGTAAGATAAGCTCATGATGCATGTTCATGTTTCTTGTTTCACGAAGAATGGATATCAAGATGGTTTCAGTTTCCTCCGACTAACTCCATGGCTGCACCAACGATATTTCATCATTAGCCGTTATTCAGAGTCCAGGTGGCCAAACCACGAGTCTCTTTAGTCCAATGAAGCTATTTTCCAACCCCAATTCTGACGTTTTAGAATACCTACACCGGTGAATATTTTAAAGGAACAGGGGGTATTTGACGAATGAAATAAGACAGATGAGAGAAAATGGTGCTAAGGTAGTGACTTCAATGCTAGATGTGCAATTAAAGATAATCTGAAAGTCTGAGTTAAAACGGATCATTATCAATGATAAAAAATGTGAAAAACTGATCTGATCGATTCCTTCATTCTCCTAACTATATTATTACAATTTGATTACATTTTAGGCGAATGTAAATCGTCACAAAGCAATGCATTGGCTCTATGTACAATTCCAGATATTTAAGTGTTGAAAGATTTTTAAAAGCCTGTCTTATGTCTTATTTTCATGGAAAAACGGTTGGGAAAATTCAAAAATGGTTGGGAGAATTTACTGTTAGAGCGTGTCGCACAGTGACGCCTTTAAAGAAAACCATAAACATCTTTGTGTTTTGAGAATTTTGTCAGGATTGTTTGCATGTTAGAGGGTAAGTACGATACAAGTAATATAATAAGTAACATTTCATATAAACATTACGCAGTTTTTTCATCAACATTCAACAATGATACCGAGTCACCGAAACTACCACAGAATGCCGTGGCATACACATCGCATGAAAAATGCCACGTGATGCATTTGAGTAGCTAGTTTGTACCCCATAACAAAATATAGAATATCAAGATTCTGTTTGAAGACCATGAGACAAGTATGTTCAGATCTTCCGTAGATAAACATCAGTGGCGCCTGATAGTATATAGTTACCAGTGGTTGATAGCCGGACAAAACGAACAAGAAGCCAAAACCGCTCAAAATGGATCACGTGGTCTTATTAAACTCCATGTTAAGTCACCTTTCCCCATCGTCAGATCCTTTAGAATTTAGACACCAGACTCGTCCGCAAGTTATCACGTAGTTACCCAAGTAGGGAATCGATAGAGGCACCAGAACCTCCTTCACCATTTTCCTTCAGATACACATTTTTAGTTTTAATAGTCTAGATAAAGAATTGGATGCCAAACAGGCGAGTTGCCTATGTTGTAATCTATCTTATATATCAGCTGTACCCCCTGCTTGTATAGGATTACCAACGGGTTAGAAGTCAGGGTCTCTTTAGCCTGAACACGACCCCAGTCAAATGGGTCAGGCAAACACTCAGTCATTTTCTCCTTTGTTTTACTCAGACATTCACCTGTGCCTTATAATGTTACTTTTCTCTATGTTCTTGCACGAAGCATGATAATGGAAAACCCCTGCAGGCTTATGAATGGCTGCGAGAATGAGGGTTATTAGAGCCTTGGGCTGGCGTACTTTGGTTGTATACCGTATCATCATGTAATATGAACTGACTTTTACGATACCCAAGCCCTTTTCGCTTCTGACATTTACGATCCCAGGCCCATTTCACACTAGACAGAATATGGAACCTTGGGAAGCGAATCGAAGGCGTCGATCAGATACGTTACCTTATCACAATTAATTGACCGATTTAAATGCAGCTTAACGTTTTAGAGGAAAATACTTCTGAAAAGTAAATACATGTAAATAAAGAGCGGTAAATCAAAAGCGATTAATATAATGGGAAAGTGCTCCTACAGCATGCAGTATGCGACAGGCTCTCCAGACTAACGATCTGATTTGTCGCTTCATACAAGTTTAGAATTATTAGGCACCACCGCGCATACCATGGGCTAGGCAGGAAATTGTAATTGAAATTGTTCCATAAAAAGACGAGGCCGGGCACGGAGCAGCACGTTGCAGCTCATGTAGTGGAATGACATAAGACTTGCGCCCGCGACTTCGTTATTTTCTTCAGGGTTACTGCTCATGGCGGTGTTGCTATTTTCATTCAGCAGTCAGTCAGCTGTAACTGGTTGGATGGCCAAGAAGATGTGATGGACCATGAAATCGCAATCCTCCCCTACCCAGGTATAAGTCAATTACGCACACCAATGATGGGTTCCTTCCAACCGTGCCGCCAAGTTCGCACCTAGTATCACATTAAGTATCGGTAACATGGAGGGGTCTGATGTTTTTTTGCTTCACTGCGAGTTTTCATTCACTTTTCAATCAAGCACAATTCGATTCTTATTCATTGATAACTCTTCAACATTTGAAAGTGTATACGCCCAAGATGCCCCACATATGTTACCAGACTACATCAAAGACTGTAGCATACCTGGTGATTCTCTTAATACTACAGCAAAGTTCAGACCAGGACAACGATAATTTCAGTGTTCATATTAGCATAAAAATGATGAATATTTAATAGTGCACTTATATGTATCTACATGGCAAGGTGCTCCAGGCGCTCCAAAATTACCACAGTTCTGCTCAGCTACCGATGTCGGAGCTCACAGCATCCAGGGAATTCCTTCCTATGCTTTTACTTTATTTGAATATGGAGGTAAATGTTAAAGCGCAGTAATAGAAGATTTGTATTTATTTATTTTGGCGATCTTTGCATTTTTCTCGTATTTGTACATTGCTAAACAATATTGTGTAGGGGTTTGAGAATTTTGCGTTCATTCTGTACGTGTGGCTCGATTACATTTATTCGGGGGCTCCTCAAGTAATTTTAAGGGCTCACGCACTGCCCCTTCCCAAGCCCCCCCCCCCCCTCACTATAAAAAGCGATTTCAAATGCAGATATAAAGAAGTCGTATGGAAATATATGGGTCCAGGCTTTCCAAGGTTTAGCGTCGGCGTAAACTCGCTCTTTGTTTGACATGGTTAAATACTCTTTACATTACGTTGGGAGGATCAATAATCAATTTAGACGTTACCAACGATGCACTTTGTAGCTATTCGTATGATTTATTTCAGCCCCTATCCAATTATTTAGGCATTGTTAGTAAAGGTCATATTCTTTTGGCGAGTTGATACATGGAAAATGACGCGTACTAGGATATGGAATTCATTAAGATACCTGTGCAGGAAGTTACGTGACTGTTTTGCGTAATGGTTTGCTTTTTTAAGCAATAAAGTTTCTGGATAAAAAGAATCTACAACTGTATTGTAATTCTCAAAAACAGGCCTTGTTAGAAACATGAACATTTAGAGAGCAAGGTCTTTAATTTGCATTGTTGTTATTGATGCAATGAAGTGTAAGGACACTGATTTTACCAATTGGTAAGCAATACAATTACTCCCCGATATGGATTTTTTGTTTGTTTACCCTATAGTATTTTTGCACGCTAGCTAACAATTATAAATTTTGGCAAGCTGGTATTCGAGAAGGGAACTTCAGCACCACCTCAGCCCTAATTGGTACAATAATAATCTTTACATCTACGACGGTATATCTCAATAAATTTTACATTTGATTGTACGTGTGTACCTCTCTCTCTCTCTCTCTCTCTCTCTTTTGCTCTCTCTCTCCCTCTTTCTCTCGAAATGCTGATACAGTTGTTATTCGTTACCACTGTTATGATTCTCATCCATTTTGTTTACCACCTGTCAAGGCCTTTTCGAATTGACCTATCGAGCCAGATAGTTACAAATTTTGATAATTTGCCTGACCTTTGTGTTTCTTCTGCCTTTTCCTAGGACCACAACAACCACTCTCCCTCCGACGACAATGGAGTCGTACAGCTCTGTAAGCTGGTCCAGTGTCTACGTGAACCTGACGGAACCTACATGCGAACCCAACTGGGGGAAGCTCTGGGGTCCTTTCTTTCTCATCCTTGTCGCCATCTTTGGTTTCTTTGCGAATCTGAGCCTGGTGGTAGTTGTGCTCCGCTACACGCACTTCCATACGACCCCGAACATCCTGGTGCTCAACCTGGCCATCGGGGACATGCTCTATGTGTTGGTGTCTGCACCATTCCACGCAGAGCACGAGGTTCACCATTGCTGGCAGTTTGGTTTAGTAATGTGTAAGTTGAGTAACGGCATGCAGGTGCTCTCTCAGGGTGTCTGTGTCTATTCGCTAATGGCGGGAAGCATTGAACGCTACTGTGCCATAACTCGTCCTGTAGGAGACAACAGCACATTGTCACCCCACCTCAAGACATGTCTGGTGGTGACAATGATATGGGTCGTGTCGCTCGCGCTTTCCATTCCAATCATGAAAATTGCCTCCATGCCAAATTCAGTATCGTGCTTTTATTTGCCGCATTTCAGCAGAACTGCTCTGATTCACGAGACATTCCGCTTCATCGTTATGTATGTCATACCACTGATCACCATCACTTTCTTCTACACCAAGATGTCGCGAACACTCATCCTGAGCACGTCTCGATTCTCTGGAGAGCGTCAGCCCGGTGCAGCCCCGCAGCTCAACACTCGACGTCGAGTAGCCATCATGTTGCTCACAATAGCCATCTTCTTTGGCATCTCGTGGTTGCCTTACTTTGCGTATTCCATGTGGTTCCAGTACTCGTTTGACTACAGGAACCCCTCTCACAATACCATCGCTCATGTGTTCCGTCAGGTTCGTTTCATCTTGGCATTCTTGAATACATGCTTCAACCCGGTGGTGGTCTACGCCTTGAGTACAAGTTACCGCCGAGCGCTGGTACACACCCTGCGTTGTCGACCATCTAACGAAATTGGACGAGATGGCCCAAGAAGTACTTACTCAGCCTACAAGAACAGTGTCGTGACGTCGAGGAAACGGGTCACCAACCATAACAACGCATGCTTTGAAAGCACAGATATGACGGTTCTGAGTTCATGACTAACTAATAAGTTCTCTTGTTGCGAGCGAACAACTCCAACGTAAAGAGGTATATAATTGGGCTTGAAGCACAGCGGTATATCACAACGACCTTGTCATAGTGTGACAGTCACATATTTTAGTCTGCTATTGACGAATGACTACTCGTCAGATATTATAAATACAATTAATGCTCACATTTCTAATATTGTACAATCTTTAATTTCTTACTCTTATGAAAACCTGTACATAAAAATCAATATGCTATTTTGTGGAAAGCAAGTCGTAAATAAAACATGTATCCGTTGAATGTTGTTTTAGTCATTTACATGATGTGTTTTCATGTTTGCTTAGTTGAGCTTTTCACACGAATGATCATTTGTAGACAACAAAGCAGGGACTGATGGACATAGTGACGGACTTGAACGCACTATATGAACCGACTGAATTTTGATGAAGATTTCGTATTGTCTTTTTCCACCACCTGACTCTTTACCTTGTGACCAGCGACCTCAACTTTATTATAATATGTTTACAACGACCGACGCAGAAGAAAGACGACCGGACAAATGTTTATAATTATTACAATTGTTGGCAATTTTATTAACAATGTACTTGGACATACGACGAGAACCGAACTATTACACTCCTAAATATCGTGACAAACAAAAACAGAGCATCACAAATTCTCAATGTTTGGTGCATCTTAATCCGTTAATTCGTTTACATCGATCGTTTCAATGAACTGACTTATATATCGTAATCCCTCCCGTTTCCTCTCCCTCAGTGTAACTTAAAACTATGAATTAAAATTTGCACTGCTGTCTTTCGACGTGATCACGCCAAGTTTCACAGTACGTGACGGACATTTTTTCACGAACGGACATGGCCAAAAATGACAAACCAAATTAGTCTTTCAAATACAATTTGTAAAGTTTCACAGAACCTTCTAGTGACAAGGACATAATTTGCAGCCTCAAGTAACCGCAGTAACTGTTCTCCATGAATAGCTAGAAAATTTGTCACATTAAAAAAAAAAAAAATCGTCATTCAGATCAAATCACAGAAACAAGCACTTTACTTGCACAAAGTATATGAACAAATTCACAGCTTTTATTCTAATTTATGACTGGTAGTAATCGTTACCAATAAAATCAAACACTTTTAAAAGGTACTCGGTAACTATTCTCCATTGCTAGAAAAGGTACTCGGTAACTATTCTCCATTGCTAGAAAAGGTACTCGGTAACTATTCTCCATTGCTAGAATAGGTACACATTGTAGAAATGATAGTTATTTAGTACATTGCATCAAGTGGATAAAATGAAGTAGTAGTAGTAGTACAAGTATAAGTACTTGTATCAGTAGCAGTAGAAGAAGAATAAGTAGTAGTAGTTGTAGCAGTAGTAGTAGTAGTAGTAGTAGTAGTAGTAGTAGAAGTAGTAGTAGAAGTAGAAGTAGAATTAGTAGTAGTAGTAGTAGTAGTAGTAGTAGTAGTAGTAGCAACAGCTTTGTAGTATTTTGGAGTTTGTTATTTGAAATATTCGTAATTGTGTCCCAACTCAAGAATGACAACAACAAAAAAATCCTTACATTTACCACTTGTAACTGTTTACAAATTCGTCTAGCGTAAAACAGCATATCAAAGGTAATACAAGGTGCCCAAAATACACAAATACTTCCCAATGCAGCGGATCGCGGTGTTCACAGTGTTTAAGGATTTCCTTCCTACCTGGTAGTCATGAATATACTAGTCCTGGGTAGAGAGGGGAAACTTTAGACTATCTTGCTAACGGACACTAGTGACATGACGGGACTCGAACCCATGACCTTCGATCTTCAATGCAAGTGTTAAAACCACTCGACTACCAAATCTCGATCTTCTTGAACTTGACATGGTAAAAACGACGCACTTTATATAATCCCCTAATCGAGTTGATTTATTCTATTTAATTTTCAGTTAATGAATACAATTATTTTCTCCTTCATTAACTCTTCATCTTAGTGAAAAGGTAAATGAATAAAACAGATTATAATCTCTTTTAACTTCCATTTGGCTCGCGGCATGGGGAGGGGATCGTCTGCATACGCTTGATAACATCTTAAAGAAATATGTTCAAAATGTAGACATGATTACTTAATACTTATAATTGTGACACTTGTTCTAGTAATTGATATACACGACCTTTAACAGACAGGACGTCCTTGACGGGAAACTCGACCATTACAGGAAGCAACGTAATACAGCAAGAAACACATATGATGTGTTATTGCTTTATTGTTTTAAAACATCGAGGTAACGACATCGGAATGCTGTAGAAGTTTCCGAAATTTGTAATAAAAACTTGATATAATACATATATACGTGTGTTGCACATCATCGTGAATTATTCTCAATTGCCCAAATAAATATTACTAAATGACCCCAATTTGTTGTGATAAATAGGCAAATAGATGTTTGTTATCATTAACTTTGTTTTAAATATGTATATGATTGTATTTTCCCGCACTCACTAAATAGAATGAAAAAGCATCATGTGCCGATAAATCTTTAATATGACAAGTTTAGTGTAAGAACACATTTCATTGTATTTGAGTGTATATGAATGTATTTTTTCTTCAAATGCAATAGAATGTGCTAGCATCTGTGTTCTCTAACTTTTTTCTTAAATTTTAAAAATCATGAACACTAATTATCATTTGCCTGTCTAAAGTAGGCCTGACTACGCCGAAATGTAAACTTGTGTTTTTTGTTTTACTTCAGTTTCGAGTATATACTTTTCCATGTGTAATTTTCTTCGAAAAAATAAGATCTGAATACATTAAAAGTCATACAATAAAAAAGTAGTTTGTACATGCACGTGGAATATCTTTGAAGAAAAATAATCAGCTTGATGTGGAAGGCTAATAGGAAAACATATTAGTGTGATAATATTTCAGTTTACGTGTTTTGCTTTTTTCTTGAATTGTGGAGTAGGTTATCATTCGATCAGAACAAACTAAAGAACACAACTCAATTTCATAATTTCCACCATCTAGAAAAATCTTCGACCTTTAAATTTAAAGAGCAAATTTGTTGTTTATTAAGTGACATCGAAATAGTAACGTGTTACGTTATTTTAATATTCAAGTATGTTGTTATATTTCTGTATTTTGTCGTCTCAATATTTATTTTCATCAAACTAATTACCCTTTCACATCTGTACAATACATGTTTGAAAGTGAATGCTATGACTGTACTCAAGTTATTAAATGAATCTTTAGCAGTTTTTGTGCTGCCGGGCTTATGGCACCGGAAATGTCAACAACAGGCCGTTTGAAACCCAATATGGGTTATAGAACAGAGGTGAAACACTTCGCTTTCTAAATGGAAACGTTATGCGAGTGAACGATACTGCTTCACATCCTAACCTTGCAGCGATCTTGAAGCTATCAAACATGGATCGTAACGGAATCGACGGGGCACCATCCACTCGTGCCTCGTTACCAGGGCACATCTATACCTATAGCAAGGCACTTCTCCGTCCATTCATGTCAATTGGTTTGCAATATCGGATTCCAAAATCGAGCTTTTAAGTGATGAGCTCATGTTACTCTGTTCGTACATCAAGTAATATCCTCATTTAGCCTCGATCACCCGATTACTTTACCACTGATATATTCGTTGAGACGTCACGAGAGCGTTTACGGCAAGACGACTATCCCGTGTACCATTTCCATTTCTTGAATGATCACTTCCGGAGAATGAGCGAGAAAAACATATTGCAGAAATATTTCACTAAATATTTTCGCCTCTGCATTTTGAGGTTCTTTTGCCAGAAAAGAAGGCTTGTTGACGTTACTTTAACATAAATCTGAGTAGTCCCAATAAAATCCCACAGGGCAGATTAACACAGCAATCCATACATGTTAGCGTAAAACCAAAATCAGCGCTGTATGCAACAGATGTGTCCGATGCATCATGATGTAATTAAGTGACTTTGTGAAGTAGATTAAGTGGTTCAAAGTATATTATGCACTCCAAGAAAGTTCTCATTTCATAGTGTGCAACCTTGCACGTGGACAAGTCCATTCGGTGCCCTATACGTTACCAATTATTGTGAAGTTCTAAACATGATCTGACGTCATAGTGTTATTTATCTTCACATTTGGTCTGATCCGAGCTCCAGTGGTACTATTAACTTAATAAATAAGATAATAGACATGTTAATAATTTTGGTCGGTAGAGTATGGGACGAAAGAGCTTGGACTAAGCCATGGAACTATATTGGTTAAACATGTAAACCTCACCGGACTGATATCCTTTTGGTATATTTGCCTGTGGTATTCCTTGTGCTCCAACTAACATTTAGCAAGCACACCGAACCCATATAACATACAGTAGATACTTTCTTTACCTACTTGCAAACATTGCATTACACCATCAAATCTTCAGCATTGAGCCATCGGGCAATGGGTCCTTAGCAAAACCGACAAGGAAGGCGGCTACTATAAACATCAGACGGAAAGTCGCCTCAGTTGGCCTTATGTTGATATATCTAAACGGAAATTAATTTCAAATAATTTATGAAATACTCAAATGTCTAGCTCATGAATATGTTGATAATAATAATAATCCGTTTTTTTATATAGCGCTCAATACACCGATCCAACGATGTGCCTAAGCGCTTTACAGAAATATTATTACCCCGGTCATCGGATTCAGGCTTACCCGCACACAATGTGTGCACAATTTCCACTCCCTGGGGAGCATTCTTCTTCTAATAGCAGGTAAAAGGACGTAACACCATATTCAACAAGTTAAATGTTTAATGGAGAATCCTTTACGTACTAGTTTTACTTTTACGTGAGAAACTATTAAGATAATGATTTCAATGCAATGGCTATGTTGTATATTAATAAAATGATTGTGGATTATTACAAATCCGATTTGCAAAAATTGTTTTAGAGTATAAAGGTTTGTGCAAGATATTGCTTGTAGACGAGCAAAACCTTGCAGGAATTGTTATTTTAGAAACGAACGCTGTCCATATGCCATTAAATTATTGACGCCTTGTAATTATAAATGCATTAATTGTTTACTTTTAGTATGTAAAATATGTAAACATAAATAATGTAGGTATTAGTGATTGTATTATTCTGGAAAGCTATCACAATAGGAACATTGCGTTATGTTGTATTTCATTATTAAGAAAAGTCGTTACACCGCAGTAATGTAAAGATTTGGTAAAAATTGGTCGGTATAAGTATAGGCAAGGTTTGTGACATTAAACAGTCAGTATTTGAATTACATCTATCTTTGTTTGGAGGTAATTCATCGAAAATCTGAGCGAAGTGTGGAATTTATAGAAAGCATACACATTTTATTGAACTTTAGTTTTATTTGTGATTTCATATTGATGGTAATTGTCAGTCTAAAATCAATGTATGCGAATCAATCAGCATTGATGGTTATTATGTTGTATAATTCATTTGTTGACGTATTTGTACAAATCCTTACCTAGCATAAGCAAAACATTTATTTCTGATCAATTGTTTCTGATGCATGTGCATTCAGTCAAAGTAACTGCTAAATGCGAGCCAATTAAAGTTATTCAGTCTACACAAAGATGCCAATCATTGTTGCGTAATGAATTCGGGAACGTGTGGTGTGCATTGTGTTGGAAATAATATGCCCTGGATTGATGAAGTATTATTGAGTGCCCCCCCCCCCTCACCATCCCCTTTTTTCGTTTTCGACAAATTCCTTCAGTGGTGAAATGGACCTATTCTATATTACCATGGTTACGTATCCTTTAAATCTGTTCAGCCTATCTACACCTGAAATGAACTAATGCTTAACCCTAGATTATCTGCCCTGTGTGTGCATCCAATGTGTGTACTGAATTTGATCATTATAAATGCGACCGAGCGAAGTGAGCGAGCTTTGGGGGAGGTTCGGGAAAGAGTTGCTCTCAGTCGCTTTAAATAAGGGGCACATCATTGTTAGGGAGAAAGGAAAGGGGACACTTATCAGAAGGGAAAAGGACACTTATTAGAAAAGAAAAGGAGCACGGGTAAAAGTTAAAAGGAAAATAATCAGAGATGGGAAGGTGCACTTGTCTATTGAAAATTGACACCTATCTGATAAAAGAGGTGTGAGCGTTTTATGAGAAGGGGAAGGTACAGGTCAAAGCTACACCCAGGTGTAAATGGGTACCTGATATGCCAGGGTGCTACATATTTGGCGGCTAGCTGTTAAAGACCGGGGTAATAATGTTGAAGTGCCGGTAGCATTACAACAAGACGGACTTGTGTGTATAAGAAACCATCCTTATTATTATCATAATTACATGTATATAAACAGAAGAATGAGTTTCAGCCAGGCCTTTGATATTTGGAGTGGACAATCTAAACAGAAACAGAAGTGGCAGCCAGCAGGACTAGGAAAGGGGCTTGTTGGAGGTGTGATATTTACATATTGTGTTATTTTAATTCAACACACGAACAAAACACCGAATATAAGATCATACACCCATATACCGGCAACACACAAACATCATAAGAACGAATATATGATCATACAACCCCGAACCGAACCAAATATAAGGTCATACCGAAAACACCAACTACAAACCGAATATAAGATCACGCACCCCCGAACCGCACCTAATATATAATCATACAACCCCGAATAGTCAGGAATCGGTCTGTTTGAGTTTGTTTTGGAATCAGTTTGACTTTATGACAGAAGAATTACATACCACGAATAAAACTTGCTCTCATTTTGGCTCCCCTCAAAACATTCTCCAGACGAAACCTTGCCTCAAGAATGGTCTGGATTACACCCCTTGAAACCCACGTTAAGCTATCTTGAAATGAAACAGTATCCAATGGGTTAAGTTCTGCACAAAAAAAGAGAGAGAGAGCGAGAGGGCGTGCCGTGACTTTCAATTACGAAACGATCAGGATAAAATCTGTCATTTGATACATAAAGTAAACCCGCAATCGGAAACAAAATGATTCCCAAGGAGGGATCAGTAGACTATTTTAAGCGGAGGGCACGATTTCTTGTTTGATTAGTGTAATCCTATAATGCTACAGATATTTAGTTTGAATCATTTTGAAAGGAAAGTATTGAGTTCCACAGGATGTATTTTGCTCCAGAGACACGAACCGTTCAGATATTGAGGAAGATTTGCGTATTAATATGCTTTGAAAGGAAAAGCTAAACTCAAAACAGCGGAGTAGGAAATTCTTTATTTGTATGGCGATGACATACAGCATTGAGGAATATTTAGCAATGTAATATGATATATTCCTCTGCTTTTTATAACATTTTGGAGCTGCAATAACTGTATTTACTTTGTACCTTGAATGTTGAACTGTTACGCTTTATTTGATATGCAGAAAACGTTTCTAGACATTTGGTCTGACATAGAAAATTCTTCTTTCAGTTCAGTTCGGTCATTTATCTTCAGCAAAAGACAGGTTACATCAGGTTTTGATACATGAATTTTTAAACACATTGGCTTGATCTTACATTTAACAAATTCAATACAAATGAACTCAAGATATTTCAGTTCTAACAGTTCAAATAATGTGCAAATAAAAGAGTCTGAATAGCTACACTTGTCAATTTGTAAAACCTATAGAATTTGATTGATTTAATGCCATGGTTTGATCGTTAGATTGCTTCCTTTCATGTAGGTGATATAATTATTAGCACATCTTAACGTTTTAACGAAGGTATAAAATCACTATTGATTCGATAATGGGGTTGTTCTATAACAAGGATCAGATGAGGTTTAGTTTCGATACCGAAGTGGTGCTCAAGTCTTGCTCCTATAAGTATTTCGTTGTTTGTTTGTTTGTCTTGTATGCTGTCGGTCTGCTGGGCTATGATCTAATGGGTTATCGGTATACTGGGCTGTCGGTCTACTGGGTTGTCAGTCTAATGGGTTATCGGTCTAATGAGCTGTCGGTCTACTGGATTATCGGTCTAATGGGCTGTCAGTCTACTGGGTTATCGGTCTAAGGGGTTATCGGTCTACTGGGTTATCGGTCTACTGGGTTGTCGGTCTAATGGGTTATCGCTTTACTGGGTTGTCAGTCTTATGGGTTATCGGTCTACTGGTTTATCAGTCTTGTGGGTCATCGGTCTACTGGTTTATCAGTCTTATGGGTTATCGGTCTAATGGGTTATCAGTCTAATGGGTTGTCGGTCTACTGGGTTGTCAGTCTAATGGTTTATCGGTCTACTGGTTTATCAGTCTAATGGTTTATCGGTCTACTGGTTTATCAGTCTTATGGGTTATCGGTCTAATGGTTTATCAGTCTAAAGGGTTATCGGTTTACTGGGTTGTCAGTCTAATGGGTTGTCGGTCTACTGGGTTGTCAGTCTAATGGTTTATCGGTCTACTGGTTTATCAGTCGTGTGGGTTATCGGTCTTATGGGTTATCAGTCTAACGGGTTGTCGGTTTACTGGGTTGTCAGTCAAATGGGTTGTCGGTCTACTGGGTTTTCAGTCTACTGTGTTGTCGGTCTACTGGGTTGTCAGTCTACTGGGTTGTCGGTCTACTGGGTTGTCAGTCTAATGGTTTATCGATCTACTGGTTTATCAGTCTTAGGGTTATCAGTCTAATGGGTTATCGGTCTACTAGGTTGTTGGTCTACTGGGTTGTCAGTCTAATGGGTTGTCGGTCTAATGGGTTATCAGTCTTAGGGTTGTCAGTCTAATGGGTTATCGGTCTACTAGGTTGTTGGTCTACTGGGTTGTCAGTCTAATGGTTTATCGGTCTACTGGTTTATCAGTCTTAGGGTTGTCAGTCTAATGGGTTATCGGTCTACTAGGTTGTTGGTCTACTTGGTTGTCAGTCTAATGGGTTGTCGGTCTACTAGGTTGTTGGGCTACTGGGTTGTCAGTCTAATGGGTTATCGGTTTACTGGGTTGTCAGTCTAATGGGTTGTCGGTCTACTGGGTTGTCGGTCTATTGGGTTGTCAGTCTAATGGTTTATCGGTCTACTGGTTTATCAGTCTTAGGGTTATCGTTATAATGGTTTATCAGTCTAATGGGTTATCGGTCTACTAGGTTGTTGGTCTACTCGGTTGTCAGTCTAATGGGTTGTCGGTCTACTAGGTGGTTGGTCTACTGGGTTGCCATTCTAATGGGTTGTCGGTATAGTGGACTGTCGTTTGAGTGGCCTGTTCTAGTGGGCTGACGGTCTACTGTGATGAACACATGCATCCTCGGTTTTTGCAAGACCACGATCGCACAGCCTTTTAGGTTCAGTTCCATAGTCATGTTCGGATTACGTAATATGTCATGGTCATGTTCGCATATTCAATACATAGATGACCCACAATGCTATTGCAATTGCCTTTTTAAAATATTCTTTGCGGACATTTTCAGGGTAATATTTCTTGAAACAACTTTGTTTATTGCTCTTAAATCCGGACTGCAACTCAGAATGAATTTTTACCGTTTATTTATTATTTATTGCAGGGGCCCGAAGTACAACAGTGTTTTACTCACTGATGGGGTTACCCTGGGTAAATAAAACAAAATAAATTAATTAATCAATTTGCATCAGGTAAATTGTACTAACGGGCCCGTGTTAATTGACCAATAAAGAATGCATGAGCATTCATCATGTATGTAACCTCCTCATCAGTGGCGTACGCAGGATTTTTTCCAAGGTGGGTGTTATGCAATTGGATGGCATCAAACTGAGACCCCGCGAGGTAGCAAAGAAACCGAAAAGGGGTGGGGGTTAGAGGGGGTAATTCCATCCAACGTCGTAAATTTAGATATCCTAGCTTTAAAAACCTGGGGTTTTCCTGCATTTCAAGTTGTCACGTTTCTTTTTCTTTCCTCCACATTTTACAGTAAATAGAGAGAAACATATGAAAAAGAAATCATATATGTAAGCACGATAAAATGATACTCAATTCACATTGTCAGATAAAGTAAAATATGAAGAACCTATTGAAAAGCGATGCTTGTAGATCATAGGTTCCTGATAGAATAGACATTTTAGATCATTGGCGTAGGAAGCTTTTTTGAAGTAGGGGGGGGGGGGGTTGGTTGAAGCACTCACCCTGAAAATCTGGGGCCTTGTATGCTCTGGGATCCTAGATTATGTCTAATGTATTTTATGACATTTTGTTTAGAGCAATTTACAAGCAATATATCATGAATTAAAAAATACCGATTGGAAATTGTGGACATACTATATGGGGAGTGTAGCCATGAGGGATTATGATTTGTTCTTCGAGATTTAACAATCACCTCTTACCGTGGACAAGAGCCGACGGAGCGACTTTCAAAGTGGGGGAGGGGGGGGGGGCACCAGCAAAAAGGGAACTTTCTGGGGGAAAAGGGGCACCTTCAAAGGGAAACCTAAAAGCAAAAATACACAATTTATAGACATTGGTAGGCCATAATTATTATACCCCTACATTGTGATTATCGGGGATGATTTCATCGTTTGTTTCTCTCTTTACATGGTCCAAGATTTTAAGATTTATGAAGTCGCAATGAGAAAAATTACATCTTATAATGAGGGGGAAAATCCTAATCATAAAAGACTTAAAAGATCTTTATATAGAACAAAATCATAATAACTTAAAATGCGAGCTATGGTTAAAATCGATGAAAAAGATGCTCTTAGTCGCTTTAATCTAGGAGTACATCTTATGGTAAGAAGAAAAGGGGGCACATATCCAAAGGGAAAAGGACACTTATTTTAACAAATGTACAAAATAAGGGGTTTTCAGCCATAAGTTTAGGGGGAAGGCTATTCCCGCCACCCCCCCCCCCCTGCGTACGTGCATGCTTCTCATCCAACCTCCTACGTGTTAATGGATCAAAATGACAGACGATGATTATCGTGAAGATATCAAAGGGAGTGTCAAAAACTCATAAGTTATAAGCTTCATGATAAAAATATCAAACCCTAGTGGATTCTCTTTCTCTTCAGCCGCCTTTATCCTAGTGATCATTTCCAGGGTACTATTTCTTGAAATAACTTTGTTTATTGCTTTTAAATCCCGACTGCAATTCAGAATGAACGTGTTAATTGCTTAATAACGAATGCATGAGGATGCCTTGTATGTAATCCTTCTCATCTAACCTCCTACGTGTTAGTGGATGAAAAGACAGACGATATTTATCGTGAAGATATCAAACGGAGTGTCAAAAACTCCTAAGAAGTTATGAGCTTAATAATAACAAGATTAGACCTTAGTGGATTATCTTTCTCTGCGGCTGCCTTCATTCCTGCCTTGTTTCTGCCTAGATATAAATGTTTGTAAGCCTTAATATTTTGTATTATGCGGCGAGCTCTATAGTTGGCTATTTGCGATTTTCAAGAAACACAATTATTGCATCTACTTTCGAAAAATCAACTCAGGGGCAATTTCAATACCCTATAAATAATATCCCAAAGAAAGCCTTTTCGGTTCACGTCGGATTCTTCGCATATTTCGAAAGGTGACGGACAAGGCTATCGTATTGAAATTGCCTCAGGTTGATTTCCGGAAGTTTAAATGTGAACGTGTTCAAGAAAGATTTAAAATACCCTTCGCTTTATCTAGGGAAATAAATCACTTTTTTCAAGAAACGTTATACTCTTTAAAATTAAATCATAACATGATTTAATCACTTCATGTCAGAAATCTGTCTCTTGGGCTAAGCTACGAAACATTGACATTCGCTGCCAGTCAACCTTAAATTCCACAATAGAAGAATAGAGCATCGGATGTGGCTAATATAAAAACAAAATCTATTAGAAATAAAGACACTTTTGACTCGAGGCGGTGCGAAAAATAAAATATTACCACAGGAAATAAACCTTCTTGAATAAGATCTACCCACCTCAGGAACATGATTGACTTTTCCAACGTTCGCGGGAATACAGTGTCCTATGGCGGAAACGATGAATATTTTATTCCAAGTAGATTTATAACATTCGAGTCAGGTACAAACAGGCGAGTTGATTTCCGTTCGAATTATCGACAGATGGAGGGGAGAATCCGAAGTGAACAAGGAGCGCAGAGAGGGAAAGAGGATTGTTGGGGTGTAATTACATATTGAATTGTTTTAGATTGCTTTCTGATGGCTTCAATGTTAGGGTCAGGCAGAAAAAGGACTATATCGATGTGTACGACTTAATCGTGCTGACTCTCCTGGTGACTGTAAGCTTACTCTGCAAGTCAGTACAGAGAAGCTCCAACACAATCACAAAGACTTTCGAGAAATGGCAATTTCAATTCACTACTGTATTGCCTATATAAATCATGTCTGTATTCAGTAAATGGCGATTGTTATGTTGGCATATTTCAAAAGGTGACGGACAATTAGGCATTTGAAATCGTCTTAGGTTGATTTTTCGAGAATCTTTGCGATCGTAGTCTCTGTCTATAATATGCTGTTTTAGAAGGGCATACCTCCGACTTTAAGTTACTTTAAATACAAGCAGTAGCGGATAAGTGATGTTAGAGAAAAATAAAAACAACAATGAGACAATAACATTTCTTATGTGATCGACTCATCATTTTCGGCCTAGTAATGAAATCTAATTTAAAATACCACTGTTATTGATGATAAACGAATGTCTTTAGGAGTAAAATTAAACACGCTTCCAGTTATCTATTTCGAGTAGCCTACGGTATTATCTACATTTCCTTTTAATAGGACATGTTTTTTCCTTCTTTTTATGTAGCTCAAAAAGGAAGTTGTAGAGTAGTTTATGTATCTTCACGATTACAAACTTCAAGAATTTTCTCATGATTATTATGATGTTTCATTCACAGATCTTTTTTCTTCCTTTCTGAATCTATCCAACATCTCATCATCCCCATAGAATCAACTTAATACTCAGTGTGAACTAACCCTTTAATAGCACTGTTAACACATATCCCCTTTGATATCGATCTCTCCTGGATACTCGTGAACAAAATCAACTACTCTTGAATTAATTCAATAGTCAAACTATTTTATCATGTTCAGTAAATGGCAGCATCGGAACATTTTGAACCGAAATCATTAGCATACGAGCAAGGAAGCAAATGGAAGTAGTATTGTTGATTACCTGAATGTATAAAATGTCTTGAATTAATAATTCAAAGGTACCACTTAATATTCGGAATGGAATGATACATACTCGGCCCAAATGGCTTTTGATAGAAAAATATCCAAGATGGAAAGCCCCAGGCGAAAATATTTCTTTGATATTACATTTATCTGACACTATAATAGATTTGCAAAGAAGCAGGGAGAAGAAATGTCGTATAGCTTAAAGCAATTAATGACACCGTGGTGTGCTTTTTTTGTTTCGTTTTGTATTTTTAACTTTTCGATCGATGCTTTTATTTCAAGCATGAGGATCAAGAGGCATGTTCTATTTAAACCACAAGAGAAATCTAAATTCATTCGCTCTGCGCTTTTTCTTTGTAATAAATCATCTTTCTACAAAATATTCCTAGAAGTGGGGTACGTTCTGTGGTTTATTACTAAGTTTTTTCCCATATAAAAGCTTATTTATATTATGAAATTCTCGAAAGGAAGCTTTATAATTAATTGTGTTGAAAGAATGAATTCCCTACTCCAGTATTTTAAATTTCGGTTTCTCGGTAAAAATAGATTACTCAATTAGAAAAAGGTAAGGGGATGCCATTTTTGCCTACATTTTATGTGTGAGATAGAGAGAGATTTCGTTAACTTATACTCATAGAGCTGGATCCTCATGGCCCCAAAGTAGAGTAACTTCAAATTAAGAGGAGAAATATCAAGTGAGGAAATAGAAGTGACAATCTATAAGCCCCTTAACTCAATTGGACAGGTCACAAAGAAGCAACATTGCTCAAACAATGCCCACTAAAGATCGGACTTCAGGTATCTGCAGGTACAGGGGGGTATTAATAAAGGTAAACACTCGAGTACTTTCTTTCTCGTTAAAAGAGGAGTTATTACGTAATGGACAAGGTAATTTAGTGGCTTTTTATGAGAAGTATTACATACAAACTGAGGAGCTAGAACCTCTTAATGGATAATCCCATGCATCCTCGTAACGACTGTGCATGGTAATAACCGAATGATTTGCTCTCCCAACATTCAATCAACATTCGCAGTAATATTTGGGGGGGATAGTATCACCAACTGTCCCGTTTTTTAGTCATCCTTACAAAGGACAAGCAACGCCTCTTTTATACTAAATTACTCTTTGAAGTAGTCTATAAAAGATCCATAACGTGCTTGACTCTGTGTTGAACGCATCATTAACGGATTGCAAATATCGACCAAATCAGACAAATCGAAGGATACTGATGCGCGGGAAAAAAAATCGGCAAATTTCTTGATTTTACGATGGATTCATGTCAGACGACACCGCGAGACAAATAAGCCGCCAGCGCAAAGTGGGGCCTCGGGTAAGTAAAATACATGGTCGACACAACTATTTCTCTCTTACAATTCCTGCATGTTCCTTATATAGCGGAAGACTACAGATCGACATTGTAACATTCAATATTACAATTATTCAGCAAACTCTTTCACCGTCTCGCCGTGCATGAGGCGACCTGGATGCTTTTAAAAGTGATATAAGAGTGATCACTTTGTGTAAGAGAGAAGTCACTCTGGAGATAGAGAAGGATAACCTATCCATGAAACAATTGAGGGAAAGTGAGAGAATGAAAGATTGCGGGGGGGGGGGGTTAAGAGAAGATTGATTTGAAAATAATGAGAATGAGAGTAGAAGGGAAAACCTTGACTATATTCAGAAACAGTGACAAGCGAGAGAAGTGGGGGCGCGTGAGAGAGAGAGAGAGAGAGAGAGAGAGAGAAATGGAGTGAAAGAGAGAGAGACAGAGAGACAGAGAGAGAGAAAGAGAGAGAGAGAGAGAAAGAGGGAAAGAGAGAGAGAGAGAGAGAGAGAGAGAGAAAGAGACGGACTAAAACTTGACAATATCGATTGAGATATAGGGAGAAAAAGGAAAAACAAAAACAGAGAGACAGAGACACAGAAACAGAGAGGGTGTATAGACAGGGTATAAAATAGAGTGCGGTCTGATTATGCGTCCATTTTAGACGAAGGATGTTCCTATATATTTTCAACTGTAATCATCACTTTTTTTAAATCTCGAATCAAGCCTTGCCTTTTAGACGGGATTGATTTTTGCTTAGAAACGAGCAGACATGTCAAATTCATATGCATGTGTGTTTGTCCCTGGAAATGTTGAACATACACAAATGGCAAAATAGTAGACACGGTGTCATTATAATAATAATAATAACTATTTCTTATATGGCGCTTTGCAGGAGGGCCCTATCAAAGCGCTTTACATTATTATTACCCCGGTCATCGGATTCAGGCTTACCCGCACACAATGTATGCACATTCTCCACTCCTTGGGGAGCATTCCAGCCAGGCGTCATTTTTACAAGCGCACACTTGCTAATCTAAGCACATTAGCTTTCGCATCCTACCGGGTACCCATTTAACACCTGGGTGGAGAGTGGCAAATGAAGATCAATGTCTTGCCAAAGGACATTGGTGCCGCGGTGGGACTTGAACCGCGGACCTTGTGATCCACAGTCCGGTGACATATCCACTCCTCCACGACACCTCCACCTCATTATCAGGCAACCTGTACCAAATACTCGCGCCTGTATTCACAAAAATGACTTTACATCTCAACTATGAAGAACAGAAATCTTGTGAGTCACAACATTATTATAAATGATCTGGGTTTTTTCACGAATCATATAAGATTTATATCGTATTTCCACAAAATTCCAATATCTTGAAGAAAAAACATAAAGGTCCTTATTAACATTGGCAGTAATGATACTGATCATGACAGCACTCGCTTTGCTCATCCAGTACTACTTGTTTTTTATTTCTTTAATGCTGCTTTCAATATCTAAATATAACTACTTTCCTTTTATATCAAAAAGCATACAAAATTGGTTCATGTCAGCGTTGATCTGATTTTATGGTATAGCTTACTGGTAAGTGAACCACAAAAATAGCGAATGTATTTTTCCAAATAACCATATCCCTTGTTTTTTGGCGGGAAACGCAGCTACGAGACAATGACTGTAGTTGCAGACACATTTGACGTGGGATTGAAGCTTCTTGAAAGAAATTATACTAACATTTTCCTGACTCGAGCTCATAGATTTGTTGTGCAATACTAATATCATGAAATCAAACTAGAGTTTTTAGAAATATCAAGAGAATAATATTTTTCTTTTGTCGGCTGCATGTGAAAGCCCGGATGCAAAGTAGATCAAATGCAGCATCGATATCTCCTCGATAATATTAGGTAAACGTACCTTTTCTTGACACTCAAGTAAGAATCCTAGAACAATGGTTTCAATAAGCCACGAGAATGTATTTTCTGTTTATTGAGAAGAAGACAAAATATGCCCCGGGGAAAAATGAAAACTATGGCGTCATCTTTTGAAGAGGAGTAATTTTATTGTGTTATAACTCAATACTAGAGCAGCGACCATGCTTGCACGCACTTTTCTGGAGATGGACCCGATAACTATAGTACACACAATTTGATAACATCATCACACATCGCTTAGTCCATTTACCACGCCTTTGCGAGTTGCCATGCCAACGGAAAGGTGTTTGAAAATAGAGATGAATTTCTTTATCTTTCCTTCAAATTATTTTCTTGTCTTTAGTTTTTACGATCTACTGACCATCAAAGCTTGATGGAGAAAGAGTGCAGAAAAGGAGTGTCTTTTATTAATTGTCAAAAATATCCTTAAAGTTTCTATGTTGGTGTGCATGAAGGGAGAGAGAATTTGTTTTGAATTATTATAATGTAAATGGATAAACTGAACCAATTTTAAATCAATAATGGACGGTCGCAGATATCCTTGCACTGCATCAGTAATGTTTTTTCTTCCTTTTTTTTCTTTAGGGGGGGGGGGGGCACCCTGACCGAAATCATGTCCTTTAATATGTTCGTAATAGTTTCCTCTTCTCATATTCTGCTGCCTCATACGAAATGCATGCGCAAAAAAGAACATCATCATCTCACAGTGTCTCATATAATAGTGTTGTGATAGCCCATACGGGTATGCTTTTCTATAATTGTAGAAAAGCCGACACTTACAAGCAGCATATAATATTGTAGTGTTCTTAAAGCTACGGTCACAAAGGTTCGTACAAATTCCATAGTTCGTAGAGATTCGTAGAGGGGGCATAGTTTCAGTACGTCTATCTTACGTCCTTCTTAAGGAGTTCGTACGAACGCCTTTTAATTTTTCGTAAGAAGAGTTTTTGTTCTCGCAAGATGGTCCTACATGTACGTGTAACTGACGGCATTCTCAAGTCATTCGTAAGAAGATGTTACGATTTTTGGGACATTTTGTCGGGTTGCAAAAAAGCGCAGCACAAATTGCCTAAATCATGTACGTACACCTTACGAGCACCTTACGAACGCCTTCGTTCGAAGGCCATACGAATCTCCGTTCGTAAAGCGTTCTTACGAACGCCGTAAGAGCTTTCTATCAACAACGTAAGGCGTTCTTACGATCATCGTAAGAATTTTAAGGCTTCTAGAATTGTCTCTCGACCCTACGAAATTAACAAAGATCTTGCGTGTTTTTTACGATGTTGGACAAGACCATCGACCAATCTTCGAACTTACGAACGGTCTACGAACGGTCTAGGAACGCTTGTTTCGTACGGCCTTCTTAAGTAGATCTTACGAAATGGTCTGAAAATCGTTCGTACGGCGTTCATAGCAGCCCGTAACGGTATTTGTGACCGAGGCTTAAGGTGTCTGACTTGCGCTTATGTAGTGTTGGAATGTTTATGTATGAGCTGTCAAGAGATGATTTACCAGATGCTTTCGTCCCTTTTTTTTCAACGCAATAATACTATACACTCTTACTTTACTAGACAGACGAACCATTTTCATCTCCCTCGAACTCGCACCGTTTTTGCTAAAAAAACAATTATTTTTACTGGACCCAGATTCTTGAACAGCCTGAATAACGAACTAGTAGAAAGCCCCTCCACCGCCCCTCATTAATTTTATTTAAACGAAAGCTCAGGTGTTTCCTTTTGAGTAAGTATGTATAAAAGTATATGTTGATGTCGCGCTGGATCGTACAGGTGGTTATACAGAATTTGCTTAAATAAAATTAATGAGGGGCGGTGGAGGGGCTTTCACCGCCCCTCATTAATTTTATTTAAACGAAAGCTCAGGTGTTTCCTTTTGAGTAAGTATGTATAAAAGAATATGTTGATGTCGCGCTGGATCGTACAGGTGGTTATACAGAATTTGCTTTTGTTATTTTACAATGCCATTGATTTCATCAATTTGTTTTCTCTTCTTCTTCTTCTGCCTCTTCTTCTTCCACTTCTTTTTCGTCTTCCTCTTCTTCTTCTTTCTTCCCTTCTTCACCTTCTCCTACTTACCATTATTATATTATTTTCTTTACTCTTTATTTATATTTTTCTTTTCTTCTCAAATTCACTCTCCTTGTATACATCTCTAGAATTTCAAACTATACTACTCCGTTTTCGCCTCCTATAATACCTTTTAAATTCAGACCTACTATATTGTGTTACTCAGTTCGGGAGCCTATTACAAGCAATGCTTTTTATTTAGGCTACCCACATTTTACATCGTTTTACCTTGCCTGTTATATCTACATATATTATTTCAAAATTTCGTACTTATCTTCCGTTCATTACACTTGATTTGAGATCTTTAAAAAAAAATCCTTGTGTGAAGTCTACTCTTATATAATATACGCCTGTATAAAAAAAATTAAAAAAAGTATTTAAACTGTTTTTTTAATGTAAATTGTGGAATAAATAAAAACTTCAAAAACTTCAAACTTCAAAATGGTTAAAACCCGGTGAATGCCCTTCTACGTCTAGTATTCGAATATATTATGCAGCACGGCCGTATATAAGCGCATATTCAATTCAGAACTTTATTTCAGACTCAGCTGCACAAGGCAGTGGTCCATAAAACATATGTTACATATAGATAGGGATAATAGCGGAGTATGAACATGATGAGTATAATAACAACAAATCGTACAAATACTAAAGAATATAACAAACTAAAAAAAAAAAAAACTATACTACGTATATACAATGTAACTGTAACATGTAACCTGTATCTGTAAAAAAATTGATAACAGAAGGCCTATAGCAATCTAACTCTAGTCTATGCTGTACCTGTAACTGCAATATCAAAATAAATATATGTATAACAAAGTGAAGTTGTAACTTAATTGTAACAATCTCTGCTCACTAACTAGAACAATTAATATACTAATAATAGATAACTAGATATTATAACAAGCAACAAGGACTATGGACTATACTGCAACCATAAGAGGCTGGATAATCCTTGGTAACATCATGCAAAATATGATCATATGATACAAGGCATATTATATTGTGACCCATTAGTCGCGAAACTCATCATAGCCTCAAAGACAAAAATCGATCTAGCGTTCTATAATGACGACCGCTATCTCCATCTTTAAATATCTTATTACAAACCCTGATATCGAAGAAGATGGTAATGGTTCATATTCAGCGAATCCGAGCATTTTCTATACCGCAGTGTGATCATAACTTGCAGCGTATGCCATGCGTTCAACAAGTTAGCAAGTGGAGCATGTTTGATGCTTATGACAGACATGAAAGAACCTATTTCGTATCTTGCCTGCAAGAAGGCCATTGCTGCCACTGCCATTACATAGCACTTACGGCCTTCTTGCATGCATTCTACGCTTCGTATTTGTAGAACCGTCCTTTAAAAATGAAGCTCTGTGGCGATGGAAAAAGATAATGTTTCAAAGTTTCAACAAACCAAACGAGAGAGAAAATGAGGCGTTTTTCTTTGCGGCTTTTCCAATACCGATTAAGATTAAACTGGATATCGACTTTCATCTTCAATTTTCTGGGATTTCTTTTTTGTATTTCTCGTTTGCGGTCAATCTTCTCCATTTCTGATTTATCGTTATCAATGAAAAACATTTCTTTTTATCTCAACAATTTTTCTCATTCGAGATTCCACACTTATTAATAATTATGATTAAAAAGGATAACATCTCAAATTATATACAGTCCAAATGTAAACAATGGGGCAAATTTTATGGAGATCATTATAGAGACTCTCCAAAGTAGAAAACATATTGCTGTTATAGATTTCGATTGTTAATGAGACATTATGACTTATGATGTATGACCTCTGATGGACGGTTGATGACCCTTCGAACGTCGGCATGAGAGATTTGGAATCCGTATTCAGTTATAATTCCAGGTTCGCCTATCGAAAAACTTTTTTCGTCATGTGCGATGTCTAGCCTAATTGTCATGATCAGGTGTGAAGGGGTTTGATCTTGAAAAGACAAGAGTGTTTTTGACCCGAATTTCTCGGGGATAGTGTTTGCACATGACTAGCCTCCTACGGTCCTATACCACCTAATTGGAGTAAGTGTCTCGGCTTGAGACGTCTTTGCATGCTTTTCTCGTTACGTGCATTTACAAATTCCTAGCTGAGAAAATAGACTTAGATTTGTGCCACACGCTCCTAAATCGTGTTAATAGACTTTAGCTCCTCCGATCGGCAACGCAGCTTACGAATAAAAGGCTCAATTTCTTAGATTACATCAGTCCATTAAGACGTGTCTTTCAAATATTCTTTTATACGGATGATATTATTGGTAATTACCTAATCTGTGTTGCTTCTTAAAACTTTTAGTTCCTGAAATATCATTGCTCATTAATTTTATGTAATATAACATATTCGCAAGCAATGGCGAATGGCAAAAATTTAACCACTTTGTAGGCCTACAAATAATTTTATTTGTGGACTTTCTTACTTTAGTTTCCTAACGGTACAAAATCTTTAAAAACATATTTTCGATAATGCGAACACTGGAGCATGGAATAAATATAATTGGAATTCTAACACAAAAATATTCCATGCAAACATAACAAGTTGGCGAGTAAATTATGTTAAGTTTATGTTATATGATGCTATATTATATCAATCAGTATGTTATATTATATTTATGTCATATTACAACTACCATTTGTAATAACTCACTCTTATCTTTGCTCCTGCCCGAATTGTCGTAGTTGAAAGTGATGTGAGATGGAGTAATACATGTTGTTGAATCATAATATGTGCACATATTCCTTATACTAAGTAACTTATTGTCGAGTACCAAAGTAGCTGTAACAGATGTCAAATAACATTATAATTTCCATGTTATGATGTTTTCTAAATTTATGCAAAACAACGTCAACGACACGGCGGAATCGGAAGCAGAACCATATTGTATCGGACTGTCAGTACTTAAAATGATTTCTTTGAATATCGTACTTCGGGGGTGAAAATGAATTGTATTAATGTTAGCTTGTTATGCCTGTTGCAGCCAGCTTCAAATCAAACGAATTCAGGTTCTTTCTGATATAATTGATCGACTATGGGCAACAGGATGGTACGTATACTTCCTTAACCTTAATGTCATGGTGTGACGTAGTATGTTCAACAAAATATTATGCAAACCCCTGATAGCACTGTACATTGCATGGCGGAACATTATCATCTTGAAATCGATTACAAGATTATTCCATGACGTTATTCCCCTCTAGCGTCATCACGGTATATGATCAGATGGTCTGAGTATTTGTAATTGGTTATCAACCTCTTTCCCTTGTAACCCGCACCTGTTTCTTCCTTGCAATAATTTAGAGCGTTTGTTAAAATTATTTCATTACAACCACATTAAGCTTTCTCTGTAAAATTATCTATAGCTTGTTTCATAAATTACTTTATTATATAGAACTGTAATTCCTAAAGTGACAATAATAAATAACAAAGATATGTTAAAATAGGTGACATACAACATTTCTCTTCTCGATAGCGTCTCTAATCAAAATTCCATTCTTAGTATTTGTTTTCTATCTCACTATGTTTTTCTCCTCATATTTCCATCTATTTTCTGTTGTTAAAGATTCCTCACAATTGCCTTTGTCGGTCCATTCTGGCAACATACTTATTAAGAGAACTCAACCTTTACAGCAGCGTTTTCAACCGTTTTTTTGTTGTTCTTCCTTTTGTAGTCACGGCACCCTTTTACGACATACAAGTTTTCATTTCATCCCAAACCCAACTTCATCACAGAAGAGTTGTTTTGCATCATTCTGGCACTCGTCAAGTGCTATGTATACACGTCCTTCGACCAAATGCTTTTTTTGATGTGGTAAACATTTTATTTTGTAATTGACATATAGATAACATAAAATAATGTATACAGACACTTCGATCATGATGATATTCAGGTTTCTCGTTGCTCGGAATGATCCCGTTTGTAGTTGTTGCGAACGTGTTAAAGAATTTTCGATTTAAAAGATATGATATATATTCAGGCACCTTGCTGTCAAAGAAAGGTTTATCTAGGCACCTCGTTGATTAGATACAAGATTAATTTAATTTCATCATTTTTTGTGTAGGCCTATATAGTACTTTCTTTAATAACGGGTGCTTTGTTTATGATTTTCCATGTCATCTTATGATAATCAAGAATGGCGCCCTTCTGAAAACGTCAACGCCCATGTGCCGTACTTGCGTAGATTACAGTGTCTTATATACAAAAAAGGATATGGGTCTAATTACCATATGGCATTACGTGTCTCTTTTCTTAGGTTTAATGGGGAAAATATAATCCAGTTGTCAACAGGTTACACTGTTTCATATTTCAGTTCACTATTTGCAAAATTCAATAGGCTTTACCCTCTATCCATCTTTTTTGTCTCGCAATTTATATAAAAAATATCAAGGAACCGTGAATAAAAACATGAGTTTTAGTTCCACGCTGAATAAGGTTACAAAATGGTTTCGTGTGCGACAGGGCAATCGTTATTCAATCCGGGGAGGGATTGATGGCAGCTTTTTAAAAATAATAAATACGATGCTAATTTGCATTAGCTGTCACATGTAGGTTGTGATTCAGGCTACACAAATGTTTAATGTATACAAGAATTGTTCAGCTTGGCGTCATCCCTCCCACAAACAGATCGAATTGCACCATCGCACGTCTGAAATGCAAACCATCAAAAAGTGTGACAACGGCACATGATTATTCTGTTATGATGAACAGAGGGACTCATTCATTTGCCTATTTTAAATTTTATTTCGACATCTTATTTCCTCACCCATCAATTTGATTGAAGCTACCTCGGGCTACACACAATAATCTTTTTCATGCAATGCCATCTTCAGATTCCGGATTTCTGAAATGCTTACCTACCCCGTCCCCTGACTACATTCTCTCTCTCTCTCGCTCTCTCTCGCTCTCTCTCTCTCTCTCTCTCTGTAATTCTATTTATCTTCTATTTCTCTTATTTTCTGTCTTTCACTTGTCATCTTCTCACTCTTTATCTTTCAGTTTAATTTTATTGTGTTCTTCTAATTGCCTTCGTTTTTATCTCTTAGTTGTCATACATTACGCCTCCTCTCATTACACAACTGCTCACCCACCCCATCCCTGTTTCTATGTCTGTCTGTCTGTCTGTGTCTGTCTGTCTGTCTGTCTCTCTCTTTCTCTCACTCATATCCCCTCTTTTTTACAATAGTATTTTTTTATTGATTCCAAACAATACAAATCAGTCTTAGAAATAAAATAGTTGTTTTTCCTTGACATGAATTCAAAACATTTTCATTACATAGATTGTACAATTGATGAAAACAAAAATATAATCAGTTGTAACATAAAACAAATAACCTCATCCAACCAAACACATTACTACTTAATTCCCTTTTTATTTTAAAAACGCATCCACACACACACACACACACACACACACGTAAATTCACACCCACCCATCCACACACGCACGCACCCCTCACTCACACACACACACACACACACACACCCACACACACACTCTGCACACACACATAACTCTTACCATCTCTCCTTCCGTTTTCCTCTAAAGTGTAGGGCATTATTATGTGCGCGAGTGTGGGCGCGTTATTCTCTGTGGCGGATGCCTCTTCCATCTCTCTCTATTTCACCCCTCCCCCTCCTATCTTTATCTCTCTCTCTCTCTCTCTCTCTCTCTATCTCTCTCTTTCCATCTTCTCTATCAATCTTCTCATATCAATGCAAAAGTCCAGGGACATTTAACTCAGAGCCGATACAAATCCTTAAAGTCATGGGGTAATAAACAGGAAATCTACACAAAAGTGCAAGACGTTTCATGTATCTGTTGGATCGAAGATTCATTCTCACTGCCACATCTTGGCCGTGGATAGATTGGTAGGATAATCATGCTTTTAGGGTTGGGTGTTACAGACTGTGAACCGCCCTCTTCAAATGGATTGGGAATCACATGTCATGGCGTTATGTGAAATATTTGAAAAGTATCCGTCCCCTTTCTATGTCTCACATAATCACTCTTTTCAATTTCCGGGCTTCTCACCTTTCTGAGATTTTTGAGGAGCAAATTGGGATTTTTTAAAATTGTTATTTTAATGAACTCCCAGGAGACCTATATACACGTGTAACACCAAGCATTATTTTGTGTAAAGTGACATGCATGATTCGACTTATTCATCTTTTAACATTTTAGCATTGGGCTTTCGAGGGAATTTTGTGGCGTGCGTATGAATTTTTATATATACCTTGGATAAATATACCTTGGAAGTAGGCATTTAAAGTTAAAAACTTATTTGCCTCTCGTTGACATTTGGATGAAGAATCCATATTTTGACACATGTTTAGTGGCGCTATATAGCAATTTGCGAACATGGACAAGCGAAGGACTCCTTTGGGTCAAATTGATTTTTTCAATATGAATAAGCGAACTTAAAATGTACACATTAATTCTAACGACAGAAAACTTCCGATTCCTTTGCATAAAAGAAAACTAAGGAGAAATGACTCGCCCTCATCCAAACATACATTGATTTTTACCAATGCATCTCCATTCGTGTATCATTGACATTTATTTTAATAGTGGGAGGAAAAATAATATCAATGGAACATTAGTATCTTGTACATGATACGTGCATTCGTTTCTCTCTTCTCCTTTTTACCCCTCCTACCCCTCCCCCTTACTCCTCTCTCTCTCTCTCTCTCTCTCTCCCCCTTCTTCATTCTCCCAGATTGAAGCATTGGGTACAGATGGAAATAACAGAGGAAAGCGTTGAAATTTCAATCGACAGAGAGCACATTTTAATCAGAGTTAAAACTTTATGTAAATCCGCATCCATGGCATCTCGAATGAGCCAAAGATCTCTAAAGCGTGTGGGTCGAGTCAATCATAGTTTACAGGCACGACCCCTTCCGTGTGAGTCGTAACGGGTAACACATATCCTCAACTGTGAGACTATACAGACTGCTCGACTTACTGCAGAAGTGTGCATGCAGTCTTTAAAATGAATATATCGTCACGATGATCCAGGCGCAAAAAGATATAGGCCCGAATTCTCACAGGATTTTTGTCGACAAACCTAGGTTTTCGTGCGTCATAATTTAAGACGCGTTTCGACGCGTTTTAAAAACCAAAAACGCGTCGAAACGTGGCATATGACGCACATAAACCTAGGTTTGTCGACAAACCTCCTTTGTGAATTCGGGCCGAAGTCCCGGCCGGAGTGTCTGAAAGAAAATGATTTCATGATTCTTCAAGCTCCGCATATATACCCACTAACACACGAGGCGTCATTCCGATTGCGTTATTTCCTGCGCCAATTAAACCGAGGAAGACATTATATCCCATACGAATTGCAGTGATACTTTTGTTTACACGGTTCATGTTGCCTTCACTTTCTGTACGATGTGACCCTCATATGGCGCATCAACCATTGCGTCCGTTGCTGACGCAGTACTGTGTCAGACATGAGACGTCCCTTGGCAACGTACTGGTGTTTGGGCTACTTGTCTTCACAGGCTTGAGTAGCGCATGTAATGACGCGATGGAAATAGCGCCTCGTGTGCAACTGGTTGTACGAAGACTCGTTTTCGACATGCATTTAAAAGACCACGTGCGGATTGACTTGACACCGCACTATAACCCAAAGGGCATTCCATCTCACATACAGCCTCAGTCAGGGCCGTCGCTAGACCTTTTTCAGTGGGGGGGGGGGGGGGGGTGTAGAGGCCAACGATTACCGACAAAACTAGCCACCAATTACCGACAAAATTAAATGTCCAATATCTACAAATTTAACCCTATAAACCCGGGGCCGAAGACTATTATAAAAAGAAGACGATTTGCTGTACCGTTCTCGACTGTTAATCCTTGTCTGAATTCAGTTTCTCCCCCTCCAGGACAGCGCCGAAGCTTTGACGTTTCATTAAATTATGAGAAAAGCAGACAATTCAGTGTACTGTTCTCGACTCTTAATCCTTATCTGAATTCAGTTCTTCCCCCTCCCGCGCGGAAGCTTTGACGTTTCATTAAATTATGAGAAAAAAGCAGACGATTCGGTGTACTGTTCTCGACTCTGAATCCTTATCTGAATTCAGTTCTCCCCCTCCTGCGCGAAGCGCGGAAGTTTTGGCGTTTCATTAAATTATTAGGGAAAGTAGACGATTCGTTGAACCGTGCTCGACTCTCAATCCTTGTCTTTCATCCCCCGTTTCTTTTGTTTCCCTTTTACTCTTTTTTTCCTTTTCTTTCTTTTCTTTCTTTTCCTTTCTTTCCTCCCCTTCCTCTTTTTCTTTTCTCTCTTTCTTTCTTCTCTTTTCTTTCCTTTCTTTTCCTTTCTTTCCTTTCATTTCCTTTCTTTCTTTTCTTTTCCTTTTCTTTTTTCCTTTCTTTCCCTTTCCCTCTCTTTTTCCCCTCCCCCTTTTCTTTTTTTCCCCGACGGCAGCGCAATTTTACCGACAAAATCCTGACAGGTGGGGGGGGGGGGGTGTCGCACCCCCCACCCCCCCCCTTTGGCGACGCCCCTGGCCTCAGTATCGAATATGATTGGTTTCCAAATAACTAGCTCCGTAGGAAGAAGGCGTGTCTACTAACAAAGACCGAAGAGACAATAATTAGAGAAACAGGCTAATGTCCCCAAAAGTTAAATGTTTTAATTAGACTAACGAAGCACCGCGCAAAAATGAAATGATGATCCAGCTGTTGTTTTTCTCTGACGAGTTTAACGAGACAAATAGGTTCTCTTCTTAAATTAAAACATGAGAAAGTTTCTCTTCTAAATCCTGGAGAAAAAGGTCATCCAGAATACTTTGCTTGGAGAGATTGTGTTGGTAAATCTCCAGATAATCTGAAGTGCAAATAAGAAGAATAAAAGGGAAAGAAGCTCATATTTTCGCAAGGCATTAACACTATCACAAGCAAAATATCATTTTAGAATTGTTGCAGTGTGCATAAAATGTCATTGTTAAGATTTCATTTTAATTTCTTTGCCCCCTTTGCCCATCCTCAGATCAGCCTCGTATATCTAACCAAAGAGTAAAAGGAAAGGCATTTTAGATGAATGGATGTTACTTGCTGCGTTTCGATTTCGATCCTTTTAGTTAAAAAAAAACTATATAATAAGGTATCCCTTTCAAGCATATTCCCTGAAGGATTTATGCCCAGCGCACATAATACGATCCTCCTGCGACTCGATTTTCCAAGATATGGTAGTTTTATCTAAACAAGCACTATCTTCCTGATCTAGGTATTAAATAATGATAAGAATACACTGTACTAACAAACAGAAGTTTGGTCAGGATAAAAGCCGAATCGGCTTGAAGTCGTAGACGATCGCACTACTGATCTGACGTCACTTCGATTCTGAGTCGATTTAGCTTTTCCACCTCCAAGAAACCTTGAAATTCCAGGAAATTTAAATTTTATTTATCTTATGACCATTTAGAGCCCCGATCATAAAATGTTTTTACAAATTTGAATATTAACATTAAATGATAATTGCAAATTATTACGAAATAGATATTTTCCTTCTTTTTTCTTGGGGGGGGGGGGGGGCGTATCTTTGCTGAAATTCTCTCCCAAGCATCATGTCTGGTAGTGAATAATCTCGCAAATAGGTCATGCAATTCATGCGAGGTATGATAATTAGGATAATAAAATAGATTATTAGACTAATCTTAGCAAATTTCCCAAAGGCAGAATTACTGTGAACTTTTAATCATGTCGGCGTTCGAGTTGAGCAGTGGTATATAAAGCATAGGCCCTATTTTAAAGTATGGCGTGTTTTTTTTTTCGCGCTACATTCCCGTGATGTTGCTGGGCATCTCACCTTTGAAACTCCAGATGAGTTACCCACCTGTATCAGCAAGAAAAAAAAGAGGGGCACAATACCGAACACTCTGAGAAGCCCCTAATGATTATTGTCATAATTGTTTTTGTTTTACTATAGGAATGTCATATTGGGTTTAGGTTTTGGCTAATTGTATACCCCACCCATCTTCTGATGATTCCGACTACATTAGTGAGGTTGGAAAGACAAATGAGTTTGAAAAAAAGTTATTTGGACTAGATTGTGTGGGCCTTCCGTTTAAAGAACTTTAGTAAGACTCGGAGAAAATGTCTAACTTTCCTATAAATACGATAGGCAAATCCGTAAGGCTTAAGAACCGTTTTTTTTCTTCTTTCTTTTCTTATTCGTTTGTTCTGTTTTGTGCGTATGGCTGTGGATGTGTTACATGACTGTGTATGCAAATCTATACGGACAGTATTCATGGATATACTGAAAAAATTAGTTGACAACAATTGCATCCGATACTACCCCCCCCCCCCCTCTTATTTTTGTCTTCAAAGTTTTCCCTTTTTCTGCGACCGGTGGACTGATCTTGTCATTTGATATTTCCTTCGTGATCTGCACACCTGACCACAAGTGTTATTCGTCAAGCCTGGACGATAAGCATCTCTAGAAACGGGGTTATTAGCATATAGGGGTTCGATAATCATATTATTCTTTCCCTAATGTATCCTTTAAGATGTATGTAATACGATCAGTAGCGGGAAGATGTGTTGACGGGAGGAAAGAAGGAGAACGGAAAAGAGAAAGAGGGTGTAATGTATCAACTCACGTTCCAGTAAGAATTAGAACGCATAAAGTATAAAAGCATATTTCATGTCGCATTTACCACTAGACATCTGGGGGGGGGGGGGGGGCTTATAAAGGGGTACATTAATTTTTGGACGCTGGTTATCATTCATTTAGCACCCTATTTTTGTAATTATTGGTAACAACCAAAATAATACTCAATTCAAATGAGAAGAAATCAGATTTACAACTACATATTTACTTTTTGTGAGTGTGTGTGTGCCTGTGCCTGTGCCTGTGCCTGTGCGTGCACGTGTGTGTGCTTATGTTTGGTTGTTTTTATAATTTGTTGGTATATTTGTTATCTTTGTTTGTTGACAGAAATAGTTGGTATCATCTTACATTCCCTCCCGACTCCTATTTTAATGGCGGCTCTCAAACATATCAGGTTAAAGCAGTGGTCTAGATATTCTGATGAGTTCTACTAAGTTACACTCCATTTCAAATTACCGAATCTATTTCAAACACTTATTGCCAGAGTTTGAAGGAATCACATTACTAAAGCTTTCTTTTACAAGATGATAATCCTCGGACTACCCTTCTTACTTTGCAGAAAAAGACAATATTGTGCTACTACTTTCCATCAAAGGCTGTAATCTTATAAGATAGCGGTTTAGCAAAACGTCCTCGAAAAGGATGTTACCCCTTTTTTTGGATTTTAGAACAGCCATGAGTACCACCACCCCACCCCCCCCCGTTCTTCCTTTTTTCCCGAAGTTCTTCGAGTAAAAGTGTGCGCCTAATGCTTTTAGATCATTATAATACATTAATGCACCTGTAATGCATTCAGTAAAATAGTGTTAATATGGAGCCTAACTATGTATTCCCTCAAAACAGAAGCCTACCCCAATCAATCCACCCCCCCCCCTATTTTCGTTTTCATTCTCGAATCGGCGCATGGGCTTTACTGTTCTTGAGCTGTTACATTTCCACTAACATAAGCCTTTGCCAGTGATCGAGATAAACATATCTATTCATCAACCCCTTTCGGAAGCGGTTGTCACTTGGGCTGATCTAAGGTGTAACAAAGAGTGAAAATTGGTCAAAGTCCGATCCAGTACGAGTTGATACCCTTTATGCTGTGACCACACAAAAAAAATCTCTTCAATTACCCGAGATGCATTATTTTTGAAAAGGCGGGAAAGAAGTTGTTAACAATTCACGGTTGATCTGTTGACCTAGATATGTGATACCTGATGAAAACGGAAATCTTATTAAAGCTGTACTCTCCATGGCATTCTGGTAGTCTGGTTTGAATTGTAGACACAATCGGGTGCACCTTCATGTACGCGATCAAAGATGCCTTCGTGAAATGAAAGGTCCTTCTGTTGATGAATATTGCACAGGCCTTCGGCAACTGTAACATGTTTGAAAAGATATTGGAAAGTAAGTATCATAAAGGATAGTTTTCAAATCAATTAAAAGTCACCCTCCCAGCAGTAGTCCACGTGATCTTTGCTTATTGCACCATTATATTGCATACACACGACTTGGTGGAATTACCAATGTATGTGTGTACAAATCTCACACGCAGCGAAACTCGTGTCGTACATGTACAAGATAAGAAAGTGGGTAATTCAAAGGATGTGTCAACGGGCATAATTTCACCAAGGGGCTGACTTCACTTCCCCGTGTGTCAACTCTCCGGTTACGAGCAAAAATGATAACGTTTTTATATGGTATTAAAGGTACTATGTCCCATTTGCAGGCCAAAAAATGAAAAGCTTAAATTCCAACGGCAATTGAAAGAAATTTAGAAGTTCCATCAAAACGAAAGGGCTTGAAAATGGCTTTTAGTGGGAAAAATAACGACCATTAGTTGTCGAATCGTCTTAAGTGATTGCAATCATCTAAGTAATAGTCTGATTTTCAGACTACCAAATGGTCTAACGTTTTGTGCTGCACAATGATTCAATCAGTTTAATTGAGGCCATTAAAAGTAGTGGGTTATTTATGTAGACGAATGCTCATGTATACCCGTTACAGCTCACTTCGAAATATAGGCCCATTTTTCACAATTTTCAGGTGTTCGCCATTTCGAAATGTAGTTGGGACCCATTAGAGCGGCACATCTCCGTTGTTTATGTGAGTCCCCCCCCCCCCCCCATATCCCTGCATTCTGTAGGTTACTTTCATTTATTTCTCAGAAATGTCTTAAGATGACACAAGCTCGAACTGAGATGACGATGTAATTTGGCTGATAGACAAATACGATATAGTATTTTACTGTTTTAATTAATATAACAACCCACAGCGGCCGGATGTCGATGATAGGACGGTATTCGGTGTGCATTACTCAAAGGGGAACGTTATACAGAAAAAGGTTTCTGCAAGTTGAAGGAAAAAAGTTAGGTTATTTCACCACAAATCAAGAATTTTGCACCAGGTTCGACTCGAAAACGGAGACGCCGAGATGTGACGGTTTGGCTTGTAATCCAATTTCGCCGTCGGCCCTTTATTTGATTTCTCCATGGACTTTGGTGTTGCACGGTTGTCTACCCTCCACTGGCCATGTTGTAGACTCTGACTTCCCCTGAAACGCACCTGCACGATAATCTCCGGTTTGGCGCACTAAAACCCTTGTAGATGCATGATGCGTAATTTATCTTCTTTCCATCCTATTTCTGACCCCCCCCCCCCAGTCGTTCTCTATATCGGCAAATACACAAGGAGCGAATTAAAGGGGGCTGTCCCATTGAAAAAGGGGTCATGAAAACGCAGATTTATTTTAATAATTAAAAAAGGTACCCCTCTCCTCCGATGAACATAAAAAGACATTTTATATGAAAAGATTTAAAAAAATCATGATCATTTTTTTTTTATTCATTCTTTATTATATATCTATAACATAATTATTATTATTATATTATTATTATATATTTTTTTATTTCACTGCATGCAGTGAATTTTCTGATTTAAGCCCGTCTCGAATACAGCGGAAATTCCGAAATCTTGTTTATGAACAAAAGTCGAGAAAATGTTTTTGCTCCGGTTACTGTCTGCCGCAAGGTTGGATTTTGTTGGGGTGAGGGGGGGGGGGGGGGGGGGGGGGGGGGGTACTTTTATATTATATTTTCACATGATGGTTGTTGCAGTGTGATTTGTTCTTGGAGATGATTCTGTTGTTTTCTCAGAATTGTATCGATCAAACTTTATTGATAAATGAAGCTTTGAGATATTATGAACAGTGTCTTTTTTTATATATATAAATTATATAAACAATCACTGAATAGTTTTAAAAGAAAATTTAATTTGTATTTCTTACAACAATACTCACTATTGCAATAGGCCTATAATTTTTATTAGACAGATCAATAAGTACAGAGAGTGTATGTGTCAACTTAATTTTCCCCCCTTTTTTATCAAAAAATAAATAGTTCAGATAATGTACATAGTTTTTTACACAATTACTCGAAACAGACTTTTACATATAACAGCTTTCCTGTCAAGTCTCCAAATACTTTAAATGTACATGTTTAGTTCCCCTTTGTTCTTTATTGTCTCTTCTGTCCGTATTTTTCTCATGTCATATATTGATACATGTATTATATTTTAACTTTAATATGTTTGTTTTTCTTTGTATATTTGTAATGAAAGTATTGAATAAATTGAACCTGAACTTAAATATATATTTTGTTATACTATCATTTTTTTCTTTTCGTTTTTTTTTCTCGCTGTAAAAAGTACTAAGAGTAATGTAATTCCTTTTTATCTCTCAATATATTCCAGATGAGACATGTGGAAGTGAGAAAAACTTTGCCACTGATTTCCGGTTATTGTCATATTGACATTTGCATTCAATTATATTTGTTACTCTGTAATCATTTTGACTTCTTGTATCCGCTGTTATGAAGGAGAAAAAAGAATCCTGTTTGTTTGGATCATAATCAATAAATTTTGATTTAGAATTGAATCAACTTGATGTGATTTTTTTTTTTGGGGGGGGGCATACATCTTTTTAAAGGTACTATGTCCCATTTGCAGCCGACATCACATTCTGTAGAACTTTGCAGGAATTATAAACATGTCACGTATGTCCTATCTGTGAAAATTAAACGTTAGCAGTGTCCAAATATTCAAATTATTCAAGGAAACCAGTTTACTTTCTAGACTTTTTTTTTTCTTCTTTGGTAATAATACAGGCCTACATAAAATGAGCAGAAGTAAGCATTTGTCCACATCAATAACTCAATTCTTGTCATGGCCCAAATTAAACTGATTGAATCTTTGCGCAGCACAACACGTACAACCATTTGGTACAAGGGTCTGAAAATCAGACTATTGATAAATGAATTGCAATCACTTAAGTCGATTCGACAACTAATGGTCACTTTTCCCCATATTTTCAAGCCCTTTCGTTTTAAGGTAAGTCCTAAATTAGTAGTATCTTTCAAATGCCTTGTGAATTTAAGCTTTTCATTTCTGTCATGGCCTGCAAATGAGACATAGTACCTTTAAAAGGATTTGTGCCCCCCCCCCCCATTTTGCCTCAAGATGATTCAATTCAAATTCGAATGTTATTGATGTAGCCCTCTTACTTCGTGTATCCAATTTGCTTTTCACTCTATATAGCACTTAAAAACTACAAAATAATGTGAGATACTTTATTCTCTCCTTCTTCTTTTTTCTTCTTCCTCATTTTACCCCCTTTTTCTCTCTCTCCCCTCCCCCCCCCCCCCCCCCCCCCCCCCCCGCCTCCCCTTTTTGTCCTTCTTTATGCTCCCTTTTCGTATTACGGGTTGTTGTTTTCTCGTGCTGGTTGGTGGGCGGAGACAAAAAGTCAATCCCTTATAGGCAAAAAGTCAATCCCATAGACATGAAAGTCAATCCCATAGGTCTGATGAAAAGCATTCTAACATGTATTGCGCAATGCAATCTTATGTCGATTTTCTTTCATTAGTAATTAAAAATCCACACTTTTTGATGAGATGATAAGCTGTGAATAAAAGATCTTGATCACTGTTTAGTGACACCCGTCGGCTATTTTTTTGTATCGTTATGGTAAACCACCACCTGTTGGCTGTTGTTGTTTTGACATTAATTTTCTGCCCTGTTCCTTCGTTTTCAAGATCTATCGCCTAGGACAGATTCGACTAAAGAGGGCGACATGATTTTATAAATTGTGTTGCTAATGTACACAAACCACTCTCGTTCAATATTTGTGAGGAAGAGAACCCATAAAACCAAAGAATAATATCAGTAAGTGGCAGTTAAACGATAAAATTGATGTGCTTTATATGATATAGTATTGTTAATATGCCGTTCTTCTAATTGAATCCAAAATTGGTGATGTGCTTTTCATGTTATAGCATTATGTCTAAGTTGGACCGTTGACAGCGTGAGGTAGGCCTACAGGCTACACACGAGTTGTGATTGTGCCAGTGCAGTGCAGTGCCGTTGATCGGGCGAGGGCGGCGGGGGCGAACCGTGCATTTTGTGAGAATCGCACGGGACATGCACAGTGTAATGGGGAAGTCGTTGACATCGTTAGCTGAAATTAGGTGGTTTAGATTCAATTCAGTCGCCTGTGTGGAGCACACATTGTCGGCATTAATACAAATATTGGCGCTTGTTCAGAAGCCTCTCCAAAATTTGACCTGTAGGTCTAACTCCGGCGTGGAGATGCCTAGATCTAGAGTACCATAATTCATGAAATTAAAAATGTCCAGATCTACCCAGTAGTACTAGATCTAGTCTATTTGTACTAAAACATACCCAAAATGAAGTAAATATTCATTAAATGTCCAAATAAAGATCATGAGTTAAAAGTTGTTATGTTTATTACCTGTTTCGTGTTAATTTTCTTGTGATTTTTTGAGTATTTTTCGGATAAATGTTGATATTAGTCTATACATGTATGTAGATCTAGTGCAATTTTTCACAGGTTTCACGGCAAACCGCTGCACAATACAAGTGCATACTGGTGGTGGGTTGCGGGCGGACGCGCACCTGTTTGCAGTTATCTACCGTAATGAGGATCTGAAGTAATTTGTTCTGTGCAGTACAATGTATGTATATACTGTACTCTGTAGCTTTGCCTTTAGTGCTGTTTCAAACGAAAAATATAACACTAAAAGCTCATTCAGATTTGATGCATTACCGCTGCACCCCCCCCCAAAAAAAAAGGTTTTTAAGTGTAAATGAATGACAACTGCGCGGTACGAAGGTCCGACAATTCACTTGTACATGTACATGCATGTAGCTTTGTGTAAATATGATACAGAAATGTGAAGTGTACTGCCCTTTTAATCGTCATCAAAAAAAAAAAATGCTGCAGCTTAACACTTCATATGTGAACAAGACTTAGATCTATATAATATATTTCACATCCAGACAAGTTGGTAATATTAGGACAGTTGATTGCGAACAGTAATTTGAAGTTAACATGCAATATTTCATAAATCTTATAATATAAGACTTATGATGAAAAATATTGGAAAATATTATAAATGAGTAATAAAAAAGAGATCTGATGTGCACTGCATATTTTTTTCATTAAATCCTAAAACAAAGGTGACGGCTTTATTTTTGTTAAGTGTCCAGACACGTAAACATACATGTATGCAGTGCACATTAGGGGGGCGTTTCACAAAGCCTTTTTTTCAATGAAAAATCTGCTGATAACCAATCAGAAGCAAGGATTTCAGTAGCTTATAATACGAATTGTCATTTGTCACTGATCACAAGTTTTGTGAAACGCCCCCCAGATCTCCCTCCCCCAAAAAATTTATACTGATTTTCTACTCAGTTACATTTATTTATGCACCCTTTGATTCTATATATACTGGTAATGATTCAGTCCAGCAGGTTACTTGTACATGTAGATCTAATCTATAAAGACTATTTATTTATATTTATAAGGACGAAGTGGACCTTGTACAGGGTTTTTGCTCAAAATGACAACGTAAGCTATTCAAAGTTTTCATTATTCCCAGCCTCAGTCATTTCATTGATGTCATTTCCAATTCACAATCACATCACATGTACTTTATGTACTAGCACATACATGTACTCTTCAGAACACCCCAGTATTGTACTATTGCATGTTAAATTACTTTTATTACCATTCATGTATTCCCACCCTTAGGCAATGAGTGGTATCAAAACATTTCCTGTTCTGATTACAGAACCCATGCGTATTTTTTGCAATCCATCTTAAAGCCTGTCTGCACTAGTTTGGCCAGGAGGGATTATACCTCCAAGCGTGGCCACTGATAGGTGGTTATCTCATCAAATCAGCTCTCAATTAACATATTAAGAAAAAGGGGATTATGGGGGACCAACGGGTACCGCTTAGGCAGAGTTTGCTATATGGAGGGCGCATGTAGCTAGTAGTGCAGTCCCGCTTTAATGCACTTAGGATTTTCATTTGACAATGTTACTTTTCATAGCGAGAGCAATATATTCTTATTCTTGTATCACACGAAAACAAAACCATATAATTTTATTATTATCTATATCAGACTTATGACTATATCAGACTGACTAGAGAAATAACAACATTTTTGACAGTTGAAGTTCCTGGATGACAGAGCAATACAAAGACAAGATTGATCTGTTATCCGGGTACTGCGCTAAAGATATTTAATACACTGATTTATTGTTTCACTTGGAAGCCTTATACTTTACAATCATGTGCATGTACATGTATACAGCTATTTATATATTTCATACACTTAACTTCATACACCATCAATTATTTTTAAACATCTGGTCTTGCCTGTAATGGTTATTGCGGTAAAATATATTTTGGTAACACTCTCTTGGTCAAGAAAGTGAAGATGAGGAAGAGAGAAGATAATTACAAAAAAATTACAAAAAAATTAATCACATACAGTGATTTGAATGTTTAGAGTCTGTTTGGAACCCCATTTTCAATTTCAAAATTTGGGAGTCCAGACTTGAAAGTTGAAAGTTTGTGGACACATATTATTGTGGAACCCCGTGTATGAAGACTGGGGTGTGATAAATAGTAGGCCTGAGTCATGTCGGGATTTTCATAAACCGGGTCCCGACGGCCTTGCACCGATCGGGACCCGGTGTCCCGAAATCAGCTCACAGAATTTGTCACTTGCCTCTATAAAAAGTGCATATCATCAGTATGTCCCTTAAAAGTGACCTTTTTTATCAATCAAATAAATCAACACATGCATACCTCGGCTCAGATCGGTATATTCTTCCATTTGACATTATTTTCATCCATGATTGGCGATGTTTAGTGCCATTATCGTGCCTCTAAAAGTAAAAAAACTGGGGCAGAAATAAAAAGACAACATTCGAGCCGCCATTTTGATTTATGCAGGTTGAATAAATCTGGTCAAAAAATATGAATGTTAGAATAATAAAACGGCTTTCTAAAAAATATACCGATCATATAATATTTTAAAGACAAAATAAATATTTATCTCTTATTTTAAACATCGCATGCTTTTTTTTTAAAGCTGAAAATTACTTGGTAATCACAAGAAGTTTCGATACGGATAGCTGTTGCAAGGCAAGTTCAGACTAGTCTCGGAAAAATGCGCAGTGCTCCTCGTAATTAGCTGTAATGCGTGCCAGAACGAACCCAAATAAAGACGTGATCGTAACGAGAAAAAAATCATTAAAAACTACGAGAGCACAATTGGAAAGACAACTACTGCTCAAAATTACCATAATCAGATACATAACCTGGACAAAGAATTCAATAATCGACCAAGAAATGCCACAGAAATTGTGATAATCGAGGAGTAACTGGGTACATTTTTATCGCAAGGGGCTTGCTGAAAAATACTTGAATCGTTTGTTATACTGCTTTTTACCGTAGAGGGCGGTATTTGGTTTCTAGCCTCGTATTCAATTTAAACACGTGTAATTCGGATATCGCAGCAGGACCTTCCGATAATGATTGTACCTAAAGTAACTCCTTAAATATCACTATTTATGTGGCTTTTCTTGGACAACTATTGTATTCTTCCTCAAAGTTATGTATCTGCTTACGATAATTTTGAGTAGTTGTCTTTCCAATCATGTGCTCTCGTAGTTTTTAATGATTTTTTTCTCGTTACGATCACGTCTTTGTTTGGGTTCGTTCTGGCACACATTACAGCTAACTGCGCATTTTTCCGAGACTAGTCTGAACTTGCCTTGCAACAGCTATCCGTATCGAAACTTCTTGAGATTACCAAGTAATTTTCAGCTTTTAAAAGAAGCATGCGATGTTCAAAATCAAAGAAAAAATATCTATTTTGTCTTTTAAAAATTATTTGATCGGTATGTTGTAAAGAAGTACTATTTAGAAAGCCGTTTTATTATTCAAACATTAATGTTTCTTTCAACCTGATTTATTAATCCTGCCGAGAGACCCGGCCAGTACAGTAGCTAGCTAGCAGCTAGCAGCTGGCAACAACAACCCCATATGGGGCGAACTGCTTTGCAACCCATATTTATATCAGCAGTTCGGATTGATTCAGGATGAGCTAGAATATGATTGGTAACAATTAAATACTTAAGTTTTAAGGTGGATTGATTTTAGTGGTGTGCAAAACTGCAATTTCTTACATATTTCATTATTTTTTTCGGAGCGTCGGTTCTCAAAAAACGAAACCGGGACCCGACGGCAACGGTCGGGTCCTGGTGTGATCGACCGTACCGACTCAAGCCTAATAAATAGGTGGGGTTTTTTTTGGCAAGAAGGGGAAGGGTGAATTATCTTCTCCTTCTTCTTCATCACCTTCTTCCTCGTCTTTCTTCTTCCTTTTCTTCTTCTTCTTCTCCTTCTTCTTTCTTCTTCTTCTCTTCTTTTCTTCCTCCTCCTGCTCCTCCTGCTCCTGCTCTTCTTCTTTCCTTCTTTCATACTGTTTACAGTTAGGAATTGATTTTTGTTAAAAATAAAATTGATAACTGGTGATGCTTGATTTTTGTGACAATTTGACCATACAATTGTTCCTCATCTCATTGAACATTACAACTTCAAACTATATTTACAAGTTTCGTGCAGCCCTAGTTATATAAACTAGAGTATAATACACACTTCACTGTATCACTTTATAATTCATTGGATCATCTGTTTATTTGCATTTACATGTATACTTCATTCTTATATCCCTTTAGAAATATTCAAAATGTCCTCCCAGATTTTCCATCCAATAAAATGATTATTAAATAAGATGCATATTCAATCATCTTTTAAACCCTATTTGATGCTGTGGCATTTGTTCTAAAAAGAAAATTTTAAGAATTTAACTGAAAATGAACGTATTTTGTTTCATATAAAGATTTGAAATTGCAGTACGGTAACAAAATGTTCCCACTCTCCAAGCATTGCAAGAAAAATTCTGTAGTTCAAGTGACATATCCATTTATACAAAATAAAACACAAGTGAAGTTTATCCAGCAAGACCTCCCCCCCCCCCCCCCCAACAAAAAAACAAAAAATTACCCCAAACCTATCTTTCTCATTTTTTTATTAGAAAACCATGGATGTTGATTTATATTTTTTGCCGATTCTATTTCTTCAATTTTTCTTAGGCTAGTCAAGAAAGTCAAGATGGGGAAAAGAGTAGATAAGACGCAGAAGGATAAAGGACCTCCATCGTCCGTTCAAGATAATGAAGATGATGCCAACAAAACACCAGGTAAATATCCCTAACCCTATTAAAATACTTTTTAAAATACAAATTTCTTTTTCTCAAAAAACATACATATACACTGTAAGTTTTCATTTCCATACAGAATTTGTTATAATGATTTATCCTCATGTGCAGTTCTCCTGAAATTTGTGGAGGGTGTGTACATTATACCTGCTGCTTGTGATGTAAAATCCACTCTTTGTAATTAAGAACATTTTTATAAGGTAATTAGCCTGATGGTATCAAACTTGTCATGAGAACCCATAATCATGTGTTTTTAACATTCATTTCCAATTCTAAGTTAAGGGCGGAGTGAATTACATCAATATGGTAATATCCTCAAAATGTGGTTTCAAATGCATAAATTGTCTCTAGGAAAGAGAGGAACTTTATACTTTATACTGACCATGCATGCACCCCTCTTCAAACTCACCCTACAACCAGAAACACATATTTTCTCTTTACTCTCTATTATTGAATCATTGCAGAACCCTACACCTGCACTGGTCACTTTGAGGCCGACTTCACTGAACTCTGGCGTCGGGCGGGGCTACAGGTGGCTGAGATGCCCCCTGTGGTCATCCGACCCAAGCGGCCAGGCACACCCCCTCCTCCTGACCCCAAGTCCAAGGGTGCGGACCCCACCCCGGAGGACAAGGTAGAGGATGATGGGGAGGAGCCCAAACCCAAGACGTATGTTACCAAGGAGAAGTTCTCCTTCTTCAAACCCAAGATCCAAGTAGAGATGGAGAAAGAGGACAAACCAGACACTGTCACAGAAATCTTCATCCGAGGTTGGTCTGAATGAATCTTTAATTTGTTACTAGGTTCTTTCTAGTGAAGTACATGTTTGGGAACTACACCGCCTTTAAAGGAAACCTCATCCCAAGAAATATCTTAAGATATATTTTGAGAGATTTATTGTATCATTGCCCATTAATCTACAAGATTCCCCACCAAGGTGTATGAGAGAGGCATAAAGCAAGAATAAAGTACAATTTCCCAGCACGACATTGGCATCACCATTTTCTTTGAAATAAGTGAGTTACAATTGTTACCTTCTCAGCCATGATTTTACCTCATTGAAAAGTATTCCTTTTTATAATTAAATTAAAAAGTCTTTCCAACTAAAGCATGGTGCACGATACATGTACATGTACATTTTCGCCTGGTACATCACACATTCAAGAAAAATGTCTGCATTTCTTCATGCAAAGAATATCTTCCTTTATAAATCTCTTGTATAATTTTGCAAGGAATATTTAACGTCCAAAGGCAAGAATACATCTCATTTTTCAGAATACCTACACTTATTCTTAGGGGTGAGGTTTCCTTTGCAAGCAAGATATTTTTTCTTATTTCTAGGAAATTGGAAAGATTGAGGCATGAAAATAGACACATGATCTGTTGATGGGCTAGAAGGACAATGACTTTGAAATTAAATACAAAGCTACCGGTAGTGCATTTTAAGCTTTCCTCAGATGATGTACTCAGTTTTGAGGTCAGGTTGGTTGAAGGAACCTGTGTTTATGTAAAGTTTGAGGAGAAAGCTTGCACAGCCTTTCAATGGGAGTATATCTTTCTATGGGAGAAACTCATTTCCTGTTTTGAGACTGATTTAAAACATTATACACACAAATGATTTCTTCAGCTGATTGGTACACCTTCTTTTATCAATGTGATGGATTTCACCATACATACTATATATGAAGAGCTCGGTTCCAAAAGGTACTACATTCAGAAACCCAAGTTCTGAGAAGAACAAGATTTTTTAATTATCAATGTTAGCAATGTCAGTATGGAATGATACTTTGGCTGATTATACTATTGTATGATACAACTAGAACACTACTCTTTAAAAAGTCTGCACAATTTTGTTCTCATTAATTTTTTTTTCTTTTTTTTCTTCATGTTTGAGGATGTAGTACTTTTTGGAACCGAAATCTTGCATACTGTATATGCAAGTTACAATGCATGACATGAATTGTTTAGTGCCGATAGGTTTGGTACAACTTCACATTATCATGGCAAGACATTTGTATATAAATAGATACCTAGTACCTTTTGAAACCGAACTGATTTCTAAATGCCATTTTTTTAACTTTCCAATTGAAAATTCAGCATTTTGGAAGTGTCAGTGTATGAGGCTACTGGAAGTGTGTACATTAATGGGGGGAGGGGGGGGGGGGGGAAATCAATTTTGATTAAAAGTGTATGTATCTTTGTGTACATGTACATGCCATCATTATGATCATTAAACAAGTCAGGTGATCTTGACATGTTACTACAGTAATTAACGCTGTATAAACCGCCCTCGTGATTTAACCGCACCCCTCTTTTTCGCCCTAAAAAAAAAAAAGCAAACAAGGTCCGTGTTAAGAAGTGCATGCGGGAAGGCCTTTCATTAACTTAATGTAAATATAAAAAAACAGTAGAGGACCTACAGTTGTAGGACAGAATCATAGAACCTTGTGGTACGCCGTGTCATAGAAGAAAAATGGGAGGAATTATTATTATAAACTACATATTGAGATCTATCAGAAAGATTACTTTCAAACCAAGATGACAGACAAATTTGAGTGTTGTTCTAGTTTCCGAGTGTTGAGTCAACACACCGATTACTGAGCTGGGAGACATTGCCAGGCATAGCGCCAGCTGGAGGGGCATAAATCAAAACTTTAATTTGTTTGTGTACCGTGTATAAACCGCGCCCCTGACTTTGAATTTTTTCGGCGGCAAAAAGGTGCGGTTTATACACCGTTAATTACGGTAGTCTGAAAAATCAGGGTAAATTACAAACCGTTAAATTTTGAAAGTGTATGAACGCTCTTCTAATCTAAGTTTCAAGGTATTATAGCACAGTTGCAATCAGGTTGGATGCAGTCCAGTTCAAAGGAAAAGAATAGAAAATTACCTGAAGTTTGGTGCAATGATTGACGGCATCAGCCTCTTATCCTCGTCATTTAACCTACAATATCTAGGCAATTAATACCATAGGGAATTGAAATTGTCTGAGCAGAGACTTTTCTAAATAATGAAGCAATTTACATTGTCTGCTTTAGTAACAGTTCTGCATGTGTGATGTTTATTTTGAGACAGATCTATATCTTGTGTGTGATTGCAGAGCTGATTGCTCACAGCAATATCACTGTCTATATTGATGAAGCGGGTGATACAAAGTAGGGCAACATCATCTGGAAAGTGTCAACAAAATTTAATGTCTGCAGCATCTTATGCCCAAGTTGACATGATTGTCTGTGAAAAGTAGAATGATGTTTCAGAAGGATCCTCCCCTTCAATATCTATAGGGGTTTGATCTTTTCAATCTGGCACTGCAGTCTTCTGCATAACGGGGGAATAGAACAGAAAATAAAAAGGTTTTAAAATTTAATTCCTGTGCCTTTGGTACATTTAGCTGTCTGATTCTGGCGCATGCTTCACTCTGCTATTTGCTTAGTATCATAATCAAGAACTTCACTCTGATAGTTTGCTGTTTCTTTCCCCTATTTCATTTGTTTGGAGGGGTACGGTAGTTGTTAAGTGTGTGTGTACATGACATGAAGCTAGTTATATAGAAAGTAAACATCGCCATTTTTCAGTACTAAAGTAATCGCTGGTTAACATACTTGTACACAACTGAAGATTGCAAGAACCATCAAAACAGTTGAGAAAAAGGTGAACCAGGGATTTTCCCTTCCTAGCTCTCACCTATCCTTCAATTCTTGTTTGTCTAGAGAAAAAGGGGAAAGAGAAAAATGTCTCAGAAACCATCAAAAACCACATTGCCAGACTCATTTCTAGATTGTGCATTTCTAATTGGTATTGCAGTGGAGGGATCAAGAGGAATGAAAAAGCTTGCTAGTGATTAATCAACATACATCCGGTACATGTACACACCTGATCACTATGTTGCTCCTGATCAGCCATCCCAGTGAGCATTCATCAAGCAGATTGTATGGTCCATTTCTGCTATTCTTGTGGCAATCTGATCTTAAAGTGTCAGCAAATACAAAAATAGGAGAAATATGACCATTATTTGGAATGCCACATAGAGACCATATTGTGTATGGGGGCTAACTTGTGGTAGGTGTCTTTGTCCTATTTGTAGGTAATTTCGATTATGATAATAATAAAAATGAATGAAAATTTAAAGAAAAATGATAAATTAATCTTTAAAACAAACAAACAGATAAAAAGATAAATATTATATTAATAAATGAACAAACCAGTGCTGATAATATATCATTATCATTGTGGAAATATGATATTTGCAGAGCTCTATTTAAATATCATATGCACAGATCTATCTAATGGGAATATAATTAAAGAGAACAACATGTTTTCTTATTACTTATCATTAAATGTTTATTTTATCTTGTGCATTTTATAAATACAATGATATTTATTTAGAACAATGCCATCAATAAATACATCTACATTTATTCGATAAACAATAGACAGTCCTAATATTTTGTTGAATCTGGACTTGATATCCATTATCAGGTAAAACGTTCCTTACAAGGAAAATTCTTGAAACAGATTTCATTTTGCTTCATCTGATAGAGTATTATTTCTTCCAACCATATGAAATCATGGCTAAATCTATGCTGAATTTTATTTCTTCTGTATCTGAAATCTGAAAACAAATTTCATTTTGCTTCAATCTGATACTTTACTGTAGCTTCCAACCATATAAGATCACGGCCATGATCATGAATTTTATCTTTTTATTAACTGAATTCCAATAACAGATTTAATTTTGCATCAATTGATATTTTGCTAAACAATGTAGCTTCCAACCATATGAAATCATCAATGATTAATTTTATCTCTTTCTTGAAATTGTATTGTTGACTCAATCTTCTATGAAAAATAATATGTGGTTTGAGCTTCAGGGCAATTTCTGGACCACTTAAATCTGAGATGGATCAAATGAAGAATTAAAGTGCCATTTCAAGCTTTAAAAAAAGTATAAATAATGGTAACGACTATAGTCTCTTAAGTGATACGTACCATCCTCAGGGTTTTTATTCTGATAAGCTATCTCAATATTTCACTAGAAAGATAGTCCAATGAAACAAAATATTGAATTTTAATAAAGTGATCTGAGCAATAAAATGGACATAATTGATTTGTGTATCAAGTGAGAGAGAAAAAGATATTGAGAGATTCATTAGTAAATAAAATAATCTTTAAGGGCCTTTTCACAAGATATATGTACTGCAAGTTTAAAGAGATAAATTGCATTTGAAGTCTTAGTTTATTGATTAAACTTGACTATGTGGTCATGTGACTGACATGACTTGTGATTTTAGAATTCAGATGGCATGGGAAGTTTTTTCGTTTAATTTGTCTAAAATTCTTGTTTAGTTATCAACACTGTTTGAAGCCAGTGATTTCTCATTCGTCACAGTTCCTCATAACAATGAAAGTTACAGTGTATGAAACATGTGGAATTACAGCATCCGCACACTGTTACAAGTTATACTTGATCTGGGACAAGTATTGCTTTGGTGGAAAAACCATATGAAGAACAAGAGAAAGAGATATTTAAAAAAAAGGGACAAAAACAAACATTTTTTTTCCTGTATTAAATATAGGCATTCAATATTAACATTGACAGAGTTGATTTCTTGGCAGTCTCTGTGATCATGTTAGATATAAACATGTAAATTGGTGCTTAGTTTGAATGAACATTCTAAATCTTTTTTTCTTCTTTTTTCTTCTTTCTGTTGCAGGTTGGAAAATTGATGAGATAATGGTAGGCATCTTCAAGCAGTGCTTCCCAGCAATAGAAAAACTTCATACAATCAAGTAAGTCATACTATGTACATGTATCCTGCAAATCCGTTAAATCAACTACCTCCTGCTCTCCCCTTCCCCCCACAAAGGCAGTAAATGGGCAATTTTGTGAAATGTGTTTATCTTACGAATTGAGCCTTTTCCCCCATTTAATTCATCCAAAAATGAAAATGTCTTGATATGACCATTAACTATAAATGGTAGAATTACCAGAGAGGACCTGAAAGCAATGGTCACCAGAGAGGACCTGAAGGCAATGGTCATCAGAGAGGACCTGAAGGCAATGGTCATCAGAGAGGACCTGAAGGCAATGGTCACCAGAGATGACCTGAAGGCAATGGTCACCAGAGAGGACCTGAAGGCAATGGTCACCAGAGATGACCTGAAGGCAATGGTCACCAAAGAGGACCTGAAGGCAATGGTCATCAGAGAAGACCTGAAGGCAATGGTCATCAGAGAGGACCTGAAGGCAATGGTCACCAGAGAGGACCTGAAGGCAATGGTCACCATAAAGGACCTGAAAGCAATGGTCACCATAGAGGACCTGAAGGCAATGGTCACCAGAGAGGACCTGAAGGCAATGGTCACCAGAGAGGATCTGTAGGCAATGGTCACCAAAGAGGACCTGTAGGCAATGGTCACCAAAGAGGACCTGAAGGCAATGGTCATCAGAGAAGACCTGAAGGCAATGGTCACCAGAGAGGACCTGAAGGCAATGGTCACCAGAGAGGACCTGTAGGCAATGGTCACCAGAGAGGACCTGTAGGCAATGGTCACCGGAGAGGACCTGAAGGCAATGGTCATCAGAGAGGACCTGAAGGCAATGGTCATCAGAGAGGCCCAAAGGCAATGGTCACCAGAGAAGACCTGAAGGCAATGGTCACCAGAGAGGACCTGAAGGCAATGGTCATCAGAGAGGACCTGAAGGCAATGGTCATCAGGGAGGACCTGACGGCAATGGTCATCTCAAGAGATCCTTCACTTTTTGATTAAATAAAAATGTACCAAAAAACACAATGTCATACTGGTCATGTGTACTATGGAATCCCCCGAATCGGCAATGGTTTTGCACACTGAAGTGGAGGAGGGATGGAGACCCTGATTCTTAACAGGTTGTTTTTGGCAAAGGAAACCCAAGATAGATGTGGTCCCTGTGGGTAGTGTATATGGTTGGATTGCAGTGCTCTTGAACTTAGAAACACATCTAAGAGCACAGCGTATTCTTCTTGATATGTCACATACACCCCCAGGATATTCCACTGGACCACGCATTTCAAATGCCAATCTCCTCTGAAAACAAGTCTTCCAAAAGTGTGTGGAGGGAGACAAATGTACCAATTTTGGATATTAGTGGAAGGGATACAGATCGATTTGTGGCCAAAGAAATTTGTCTTTAGAAAAGAGTGGGAGTTTTTAAAGTGTTTTCTATTTTTAGATGGACATAGTTGCTTTAAGCATGCACAGTGTGGGTTTCATTGACATGTAAAATCTGAATGCTTCCAACTTTGAGCAAGAAGTGGAAGGGATTTTTAACAACAAGAACAACAAAAACTGGAATGCAAGTTGTGAAATAAGTCCATTTTCTGTAGAGAGCCTGAAGGATATTAACTCAGTAAAAGCATCTGATTTAATTCCCTTCTGACTTTCTCAATGGACAAGAAATTGTAGGTGACCTTCTATCCATACAAAAAAGAAAAACATGCTTTTCCCATATGTAAAGTTGTTTTTCCCATATGTAAAGTTGTTTTTCGGAAGTGAAAACAAAAAATGTTGAAGACTGCTAAAATGTGAAAGCTAATTTCCACATGCAGTGCGTTTGTGGCCATCAAATGTTTAGTGGCTTTCTCAAATGTTGATTTACGCAGTGTAAAAAGCACTTAATTGTTCAAGGGATTTCTGTTCATTCTTGTCGGTGATCCTAGTATTTACATGCAGATGTTTATATTTTCTTTGTCTGTTGTATGTACGAGAGCTCTTTCACAGGTTTTCTCTTTGATCGTTATAGAGCTACGTGTAGATCACTCCAACATTTTATTTTTCCTGATGGGATTTAAAAAGTACATGGACCTTCCTTCATCTGCATGTTGATAATAGGTACTCTGAAAAGAGACTCAAATTCAATCTATATTCTGAATGTTTAATGCAATTGAGATGATCAAATAATGTTTATGTCTACTGACTATCAATGGTTTATTTGTTTGCAGCTTCCCAATAATTGTGTTTTCGTTTCCCTTTTAGATTGACAGGAAAATCCATCTGCCCTTCAAAAACAAAATGTTTGGATTGGTTATTCAGTATCGCAATCAATATGGCCATCACAGTAAACCCTCCTGTGTTTATATTTTTACGATGTTGCCTTTACTGATTGAGTTTTCATTCTTCTTATGGAACACCTGAGGTGTCTCTCCAGTCTCCAGGCACTAATCAACACACTGTACTGGGGTTGTTAACCCATCTATTCCTGCAAGGCATTCAGTTAATCACCATGGTTATTGAGCTGCTGACTTTAAGAGTGATGGGTTACCCATAATGTCTCCTCATGGCATACAAGTACATTGACAAGGTTTCTCCCTTAGGGGTCGTTAGTGTGTCCTAATGACAGGTCAGGAGGTGTTAAAGAGGTGACAGTAGTGCTCACAAAATCTCTGCTGGGATACGCAGTAAGCTTGCATTAGTGATAGGGAAAATAAATCTTTGCTCATTAAATAAATCATTTGCTCTCGTGTTATTCTGTGTAGGGTGATGGCAAAGACCTTTAAGAAAATCAAACCATTTGCGATTTCCATAAAAGCCTATAGTGCATCGATCACTTAAATTGCTTATTGAAATGTGTCAACATTAAAGAAGTGTCGTAGTTAGTCTGCAAGCACAAACCCTGATCAGTCCTAAAAGTGAGTCTGCACTATAAGACTACCATAGGCCATGCACTGTACATGTATCTGCTCCTGACAACCAGTAGGTAGCTGGGCTAGGATTCTCTCAAGGCACAATGATTTTTTGATAAAGTGTCAAATTAGGGTCTGTGCTTGCAGACTATGACGTGGTCTAGTTATAATACATCGCTGAACTGTGGATCATATGGTGAGTGGATCAAGTCACTCCGCGGCACTAATATCCTTTGGCAAGACATTAATCTACATTTGCCACTCTCCACCCAGGTGTTAAATGGTACCCAGTAGGATGGAGTGGGATGTGTGCACTTGTTGTGTAATAGGGCCCCTGGCGGGAATACTCCCCAAATGAGACTTTTATTATATTAATGACAGATTACATACATAATGTAATCCCAACATGATTTATATAAACAATATAGTGTCAGGCATGAAAATACTCATAACTTGATTTCAGTCTTTGCAGTCCGGCACACTGTTAATGTTTTCTTTTGTTATCTGTTACCTCCAAACTGAGAGCTAGGCTTTACAATATTTCCCATTAAAAAAAATCAAAGAAAATGAAGAAAGAAACCCACTATAATTATGATGTACTATACAGAAGGGTGGTTGTCTGCATGTAAGGACTTTCCGTTCCATGGCATGGCATTGTCCTTCACTTGCATAATTGCAGGTATTATTTCTTACTTGCGCTGAGCTGACTTTGCCACAGGTACATTTATTGATAGCCCAAACACTCAAAGGATATAAAATGATTCCTTGCTCAAAACCATCTGGCAGTGAATAAAGTACCAGACCCTCGGCAATTAATTTTTACATTTCAGAGGGACTAGTGATCGTACAATGACTTCTCATTATGGTTAAGATTTTGTGTGCTATTTTTGTGCTGCCATGGAATTGATGTCTTCTGTGCAATTTGTCTAAAAATAACTGTTTTTGTCCTTTAGCAGAATGAATTGTAGAGTGATTCACACAAAGTTGAATTATGCCCATTGTAGAAAAACAATGAAAACAAATCAAACACTAATTTTATGGTACTTGTAATCATTTGAGTAGTACAGCAAAATGTTCAGACATTATCAGAATATGTACTTTCAATTTAATATCTAAATGCTCTGCATACCGTAGTTGTTTATTGTTTCTTGGAATTTGCCATTTGGAATTTTAGTAATGCCAGGAAGTTAACTTTTAGAATAAGGGGAAAAATTGTGTTCTTGATAGTTGCAATTTTTCTAATACCATTGTGTAGTGATTACTTACAATATGTTCATGCATGACTTCGGTTGTAAAGGGTACAGTAAATGTCTAGTGTAGTTTTTTGGTTAAAATGTGAGATGTCACTGGGGTTTTCTAGCATCCTAGAGAAGTTCAGGGTGTATATTCATTAATTTTCCAAGAATCATGAATCGAGAAAACATACATGTACATGTACATGTAGACACGGCCTTAGCTGTCAGGGGATCAGATATCAAGTACGGCTTGACTTTCTCTTTTTCACCTTGCTCCTCTTCTGTTTGCAATCTGGTTGTAAAAACAAGAGATATGGATTTCTCAAGGTTTTTTGTTTAAATATAAGAAATTGGTGGAAAACAGGGATTTTTCTTTTCTGGGAATCTCTAACTTTCAAACTGAGAAAAGTGCTTTTCACAACAGTAATCTGACTATCTTTTGTTGGGCTGCTATAGAATTGCATTTCCAAACACGATGGAAATAGTAGGAAAACATATGTATCTGAGTTTACACATACATGTAGGGTACATGTACATGTATAATATCTTCATGGAATAGTCATGTACCCATTTCATAAACTAACGCGCATCGACCCAATAAGAAATTTAAAAAATGTTCACAAATGCTGGAAAATTTGCATAAAAGAAAAGAGATGCATTGATTATTTTGATGAGCATGTACCCTTTACAAACTTTGCATTATGCAGAGGAAAAATCAAGTGCCCTCTGACAGGAAAAGAGATCTCCACATCGTCTTCTTCGTGAATTTTAGATTTTAGATGAAATAATAAATAGTATGCATCATTAAGACGTAGTTCCGTTCACATAAACTCCAATCTTCCCCTTATGCTATGATTATAAGCGCACTCAGGGCTTTATGAAAGGGTATCAGCTAGTTGGTGCTCTAGAAAGTTTGAACTTGATAAGGTTCATCAGCTGCAGTGGAAGTATAATCCAGGGGTAGGATCACATTTCTAAGATGAAATCATATACCCTCCTCAGATCTCTGGAGTTGTTCTCTCTGATGATTGCAAAGCTTGCTCGGGTAATTGCTGCGGCAAAACAACACCCACTTCTTGGAGAAAGTACTTTTCGTGTATTGTAATTCATAGAGAGCAGGGAAGATCCCTCTTTCAATGCTCAATCTGTATGCTAACAATAATATATTCATTGCTGTTTTACACTTTGAATGAAATTCTGTTTTAATATATATTTCTATTGTACTTTATATGAAATCTGGTGACATTTGGGGAAACATTTTCATTGAGATGATTCCTCAAAATACAACTCTCTGGAAAGTGGAAGAAAGCCATTTCCAGCCGTTGGGTTTCTATAGGTCTTAAATCTAGGGGAGGGAATGTCTGTACCGTATGTTATAGAAATCAGCATGATCTTCAAAAAGTTATTTTTCAGATATTGCTTGAATATGACTGTTCATGTTTGTTCATACAATGCATGGAAACTAAATTCTATCTTCATTTCTCTTTACTATTTATTTTCATGTAGCTTATGGAACACAAGCCTAACACAAAAAACACTCAAGGAATTATCATCGTTCTTACCCCAGTGTCAAAATTTAAAGTAAGTATAATACTATATTTTGAAAAATTATTTATAAATGAACACATTTTCTGTCAAATTTCATGCTTGTAAAATGTATGAACTTTCTTTTTTTCTGAAGCCCAACTACCACTATATTCATTATCCAAAGAATTGTGTGTGCATCTGCAGAGTAATCTGTGACTTTTGATCGTGCAATTAATTTTGTGAGGTTGGACATATTGAATGTGAGTTGCTTCTAATCAAATAGTAAACCATATGGGGTTTTCTCCCCAAGCAAATTGTACAATAATTTTTCTAGGAAATGTAATTGTGCTAATTACTAACTAGATCTGAACACATGATGAACTCTAAAGTTGTATTGGTTGACTTGTGTTTTTTGTTTACATGTATATGAAGCATAAAAATGTGACTTACATAATAATACATGTAAGATTCTCTCTCTCTCTCTCTCTCTGTTTCTCTATCTCTTTTTATCTCTCTTTCGCTGTGTCTCTCTGTCTCTCCCCCTCCCTCCCTCCTTCACTCTGTTTCTCTCTCTCTTTCTCTCACCTCCCCCTCTCTCTCTCTTTCTCTCTCTCTTTCTCTTTCTCTCTCTCTTTTTCTCTCCCCCTCCCCCTCTCTCTACCTCCCTCTCTCTCTCTTGCTCTCTGCCTCACTCTCTGCATGGATCTCTCTCTTCGCTCAAATGCACTTATTTGTCTTTCCATTTTTGTCTCCCTTTGTGTTTTTTTTTGTTTTGTTTTCTATCATCATCTTGTTCTCTTGAGAACGATGATGTACCAATAAGAGCAACCACTATATACATGTACATGTACCTTCATTCTTTTATGGCAGGAATTTGACTATTGAGGGTAATCCGATTCCTGAAGAGCCTTGGGCGTGTCTTATTGGTGAAGACAGCATGTAAGTAGAATAGCATTTATCTGCTCTTATTCCCCATTGCTTTTGTTGTTTTGGTGCCATCACTTTGTCAGGTTTTACATTTAGTTCCATCTGAGGACTGAAGAATATTTCAAATGTTCTTGACGTTTCACCATTTATTTAATACCTCAAGTTTTTTTTCTTCTGTATGTTAAAATAGATCTTGCTCTGTTCTTCATTGTACTACTTGATAAGTACCCCCCCCCCCCCCCATACGCGCATACAAACAAAATTTACTGAGATAAATGAGGTGAGTCTATCAACTCAAGAAACTATCAGTTTGATACAAGAGATTATTTTTAGTTCACAAGGTTTTTAATACCAGCAGAGCTACTGACTATTTAACCCAGCTACCCTAGTGATTATGAGGTCAATCCTGAGGATCTACTGGTATCTATATATATATATGCTAGAAACAGTTGGTGGGGATTCATTTGAATACCATGTTGCCTTTGCAAAGTTTTGGAATAGGTCTTAATTGTCTACAATTTAAGCTTAGCATGTACATGTGGTTATCCCTTTACAAACCGAGTTGTCTTTGCAATATTCTAGAGTAGTTCTTATTTTAGGATGATTGCTTCTCTCTGCTACAGAATTGTCAACCTGTCATTGCGACACAACAAGATCTCTGAGAAGGGAGCCAAGACGCTAGGTCAGGCAATCTCAAATGAGAAGTCCTGCAACAAGAACTTGCTCTCACTCAACCTGAGTAACAACAAGCTTGGTGAAGCAGGTGCAATAGACATCATGAATGTGAGTGTTTGCTTCATTAACTAGATTCAGATATCTCAAACAGTATGGAGGATATTACAGGGAGCTAGTTGAGTGCTTTTGAAGTAGTCTCTGGTGAGGTATCCAAATAGCACTGTCCCTCCTTTCTCCACCCCTTGCCAAAAGAAACGAGGAAAATTGCCATGTTCTGTACATCAATGAAGAAAGAAATAATAAATAAAGAGAGAGAGAGAAATAAAGAAAAAAAAGAAAGATAGAAGGAAGGAAGGAAAGAAGAAAGAAAGGAAAGAAAGATAAAAGGAAGGAAAGAAGAAAGAACTTAGGAAAGAATAGAAAAGGACTTATTCTTCCTTTGAGTTGGTACTTTCAGCTGAAATGTGATAAGAGCCAACACAGCTAAAAAGAAGTATTATTGCACTTTAGTCACTATCTTACACTTGAGTATCATTTCTGAGTAAAGAAAATTGTCAGATTCAAGGAGTCGTGCCAAATATCTTCATGGGCTGAAATTCAAAGGTCTTTCTTAATTTAGGGAATAGCTTGTAAGAAATTCCTGAAGATAGCTTCTAGAAAGCTCATTTCTTGAAATATCTTCGAGAAAAAGAAAAACAATTTCAAGATGTATTGCAGAAAACTAAATAATGTATGACAAAATCTTGCAAAAAATAAAGTTCTTGAATATAACTACCACGAAACTGAATTTCAGAAGTATTTGTTCTAGAAAACTATAAAAGGTGAAATATTCCTGAAAATGTTATTCAAGACAATATCTTCAGGAAAAGATGTGCAAATATACGGTAATCAGAATATTTAGTTCAAACACTACATCAAAAGAAATTACATGTATCAATCAGTACTGCAAACCAAAGGTGCCCTTGGGCAATTAGGAGTGAAACAAATACGTTTGACCATGAACTACTTTCCTCTAAATATTGATGGATGCATTTGATAAAAATGTTTTGCTATCTCATTTCAAACAATTTGAGGTAAACAATACATGTTTTTCTTCTGATTTAACAAGGAATTAATGACACTGTGGTTGTTTTGATATATGCTGCCATAGCCAACAGCTTGTGACCTCAACAAACTTGATAGATCTGATAGAAGAGCATAATGAACTTTAGAATTTAAAGGGAGAATCAAGTTAACCCCCTCTCTCTCTCTCTCTCTCTCTCTCTCTCTCTCTAGTATATACATGTACCTATCTACCCCCCCTCTCTCTCTCTCTTACTAATCTTTTTGTTTGTTATTGTTATTATTCTTTATATTCTTTAGAATCATATGCTTGTACCTCACGTTATCAGACATTATATGTTTGGGCATCAATAACAGCTTCTCTTCTTTTTGTTTATTTATTTATTATTTGAAGAATTTTTTTTTCAACCTGCAAACTGGTTTCCTTCGAAAGCTACCCCAAAACAAAATCGCTTCATTTCTTGTTTGATACGGAATGATGCCTCAAATTAACGTAGTCCTTTAAACGAATAATTTGTGTGGGCATCATTAACAGCTTTTTTTTTGTTTTCTTTTTTAAAGAAAGTTTTTTCAACCTTCAACCTTCAATTGGTTTACATACAAAGCTGCCACAAAATGAGATATCTCAATTTCTTGTTTGATGTCTAAAATCAACATATTCTTTCCAGTTTATTTTTTTCCTGACTATTTTAGAATTATCTTAACCATGATAACATGCACTTTAGGAGAAGTGCTGAGAGATTTTCATTAGACAAATTTCTTTTTCTTCTCAACCAAATGCCCAGAGGATTATATGAAATTGTCACAGGTATTTTCATTTACCTTTCATGAGATGTATAATAAGGTTCAAGGGTATCGTAAGAAAAACCAAATATCTGCCTGAAGGAAAATATAACAACCATCATTCATCAGGCTAGGTATACAGTGTGTATCAACAAAAAGTATACCCAACTTCTGTACACTATAGATTCCAATTTTTCCCTGAATCCTTTTCTTTTCTTTTTTACTCAAGGGGGGGGGGGGGGGGGGGGGTGAGGAAAACCCCCCTCCCCCTTTTTTTTTAGTGCTCACTATCACCCCTGTTTCTTACAAGATCTCAACCTTTTCTTTAAGATATTTGAAAGGGTTTAAGTCCTACTTACCTACAACGAATCAAACCAGTCATGTGACCTCGACAAGGTTTTAGATACCTCCCTTGGGGTCATAATGAGCTTATATCATCAAGAGATTATCAACTTTGTAACTGTACAAGGTTCTGCTTTGTTCAGTGCAGAACCAAGCAAATGAAGCATTATTTCTTAAATTATTATTATATTTTGTTATTACTTCTCTTTCTCTCTCTCTCTCTCTCTCTCTCTCTGGAGGGAGGGAGGGACAGAGAAGATACATGTAAGATTCAAAGATAGATAGATATATAGAGAAGGAGGGAGAAGTGAGAGAGAAAGAGAGAGAAAGAGAATGAGAGGAAAGATGATGAAGGAGGAGGGAGAGAGAGAGATGTGTGTGTGGGGGGGGGGGGGGGGGGTTATAATTTTCAAAGTCATGGAGGTTACATAATTTGTTGGGTTTTTTTAAATTAAAAAAAAGGTGTTGATTGTGGAGCAGACCCTACAGCTCAAATCAGAAACTTGTCTCATTGTAATTTGTAACATCAAATTTGATAAAGTTCATGTAATTTTTGTGAAAAACAAAATTTAGCCTAGAGCTGCATATCATTAGCATTTGGTGTCATATTTTTACTTAAAGATTTAGGTACAGCTCATTATATTTTGCAAGTTCTCACATTTCATTTGTGTCTGACCCTCTAGACATCTCCGCCTCAGGGGTTACCCTTTTATAACATCATTTTCTTTCTTTTTTCGTCTTTGAATTTTATAAAATTTCATTATGTGCAAAATTTAACGTAACATTTGAATCTCTTTTATTTCCTTGAAAATACAAGGAGTGTTCAATTAGTGTACGCATACATTATTTGACTTTCCTATTATTACAAATTATGGATCTTAGGGGAAGGCCGGGTTTGGCGATTAGTTGATCATTTTGTTTTCTGTCATTATATATATGACTTCTTAATGAAATGGCATTGAACAGGGAGGTGGGAGGACCTCCCTGCACAGAACAATCAGTCATCATTTTCAAATATAGAGACAAAAATTGTGTTTCTATCTTTCTTTCTTTTTCTTTGGAGTCTTCTTCTTCTATTTTCTTCTTGATTAAATTGAGAATATTCATCAACTGCAAATGCTAATCGAAACTTTATTTTCCTCTTCTCTACAAAACTGCTACATTGTTATCATCTTTATTTCCAGGGTCTGAGAATGAATCGAGTGCTGCTGTCGCTGTCACTGGCCAGCAATGAATTGACAGACAAGGCAGCTATCTATGCTGGGGAGATCCTTTCTAGGTTCCCTCTTACCCATACTGAAGTGGTAGAGAGACGTAAGGCACTCAGCGATAAGGGTTCACCAGAGAGGGGTAGCGGCAAGTCGGTGAGTCAATGACTGGACATCGTCGGCCTCTGAGAAGATTAGAAAATAATTGATGATACTAAATTGAAGCTGACAGGATGAGATATCTTGGCTTTTTTTTAAAAGAATGAATTGGTTTAATGTCGTCAACATTCAAGTACTCCAAACTCCTGCTATCAATGAAAAGTACGCCAAAAGCTGTTACACTCAAGATTTCCATTTTATCAATATTTTTTCTGAAAATGATCAATGTAGAGGGTGACATGTTTTTTCACTTTTGAAATTGTTTTATTATTTTTATTTCAGCTTTTAGTTTATCTTTTATTTGTTTATACTCTCTCCATATAAAAATGACTACAATCTAGATAAATGCAATTAGTGTTTTGTTTATTATGTGTGAACTGATGTGTATTGTATTTGTCTGTACAGCCACCCCCTTCCAGGAGAGCAGAATCTAAAGACAGACCAGGTAGTGTCAAGAGTGGAAGTCATCTCGACAAGACTGATAAAAAGAGAGATAAATCATCAAAAAGAAAGGTAACATATTTCTCTTTCCTTCTTAAAAAAAAAATCTCTTCTCCTGACTTACAATTATATTTTTATAAACTTACAAGCACCACAAACTTCCTAACAAGTGATATACTTAACTGAGTGTTCATATTTTGTGTAAGTAAGTAATGGAGGGAGGGTGGCATTCCAGAAGAAGAAAGATACACTAGTAAAGTAGTAGTGAAAATAATGGACCATAATGCTATGACATTTTAACTTCCTCAGCCTTTGTTAGTGGAGGAAGGCCACCATTATACTTCATTCATCTGTATTTAAAAGGGCTTGCGTGTGGAGTAGTAGGGGGAGAAATACTGTATGGATTCTGACAGCCATATTATATTTCTTTTGATTATTTTGAAATACAATGCTGCATATATATAATTTACCCGTAATTGAAAATATATAAACACATCTAAGTGGTGATGATATTTGAGCATGTCAGAATAAACAAACTTTTTCAAAGAATGACATGTGAGCTGTGAGCATTGATTTGCAAACATAATGGATTTCTATTTTGCCTTAGAAATGTCCCCATGGAGCATAGAGTGCTTTGAGATACATGTACTTCATTTGAAATCTTAGCTCTTGCCTTTTGTTGTGTTTTTGTGTTTGTTTTTTGGCAATGTGAACTATCATCTTTAGAAACTTAAGTTTGGATCCAGAAGGGATTTAAATGATACTCTTTAACTGGCTCTGGACAGATGTTATGAAGTTAATTGTGGTGTCAAGTGATGCATTGACTCCAGTCATATGATATATCCTAGCAGTGTAATTTAAAGAAAATTATTGTCAAAATTAAGCCCCAAATGTATAACTTCATGAGAAAATATTATCATGTGATATGTTAAACATTTTACTGAATGAAATCTCTCTCGGCTTGTGCAATTATGAATTAGTGCTTACCATCTGCAATAAAACACCTGCATATCTATCTTGTTGGGAAAACTTTGAAGTCCATACGGTATATCATATACCATACCACATTTGTGGCATTATATTCAGGTAAGACTTGTAGACATCGAGGACAATTGCACCAAGATTTATCTTAAATCATCTATACAGTTAATGCAAGCTCTTCGTACCTGTATGCTCTGATCGTCATACATATGTACTTGTACCAGCTTCTTAGAAAGATTGATATGTTTATGTATAATAGTTGTAGAACATAGTAGTTCTATACATTTTGCATCATGTCTGTTCTGTTGCAATGTACATTGAAAGTGAGTGTCTGTAAACCTTGCAATGATCTTCAGCCATCAAAATATCATCCTCAATAAAGAAGTTGTTGTCAATTTGCAGAGTCATGTACGACTTTTGTTTTAAACTAATTTGATGTTTTTCTTGAACAGGAGATTGTAAAAATCAAAGAAGAAACAAAAAGTTCCAAAGGAGGCCATTTGGTAAAGACTATTGTCTCTTGTATACATTGGAATCTCATCGGTGCTCTGCCATCATCACAGCTAATGCATGCCAAAACCATAACATGAAATATGTATATGTGGCATTGAGCGGGATTTGAGGGTTTTAAAAATATTTCTAAATGTCTATGCATTTCTGTGTCACTATGAATAGCATTTCAACTTTTATATTTTTAATTTTTAACATTTTATTTTTTTGAGTGAGGTGCATTAAAAAACCCTTTCCTAATTGCAAAATGCAAATAAAACGTTTCAGGCAAACTAATCTATTGTAATTTATAATTTCTTTGCTTTTTTCTTATAAATCTTTATACTTGGGTTCCTACTATATTAACATGAACATGTATCTTGCAAATGTATAACTTAATTGGCATGAAAAAAGGGACATAATTATCAACTCACTTTCTTTCTGTCTTCTCTTTCTCTATTTCTCTCTCTCTCTCTCTCTCTCTCTCTCTTTCTGTCTTTCTTCCATACATTTCCATTCTATATCTTTTTTCATTCTCATCTTGCTGCCAATTTGAATATAACCACACACAAAATCTTAATACCTGTATACTTCATACTGAGGAACTTCTTCTTTGTCCTGACTTAGAAATAATAATAAATAAAAAGAGATACATCCCCCAAAACACTATGATGCTGCATACTTTTCAGTGTCTAACACAGGCATTTCTTTCAAATGTACCAATTATCACATACAAATATTTTACCCTGTATACTATGTGTTGCTAAAATATTTGAAAATATGAACCTAAGATACATGCTAGTTCTACATTAGATATCCGAAGTTGAAACACACTCTCAGGCAATAGACATAAAAGCAAAGTGTGTATATAAGTTGATATGCACCCGTAAACATTCTCATAAGATTGGACGGGCATGGAACGCTTTAAACCCATGTCCTATATGGGTTCCTTCCATGCACAGGGCTCAACATATTCCTTTAGTTTCTTTTACTCCTTAACCCGGATGACCCATTGAACGTCCGCTAAAGTTTTTTGGGGTTTGGTGTTATACATATGCATTCTAGCTGTACACAGATTATATTTTTGGATGATTGGTAGTAGTACCCTATATTTGAAAGGGAAAAAATAAAGTGGCATTATGGTGTAAAGTTAAGTGGTGGAGAATGTTTCAATCCATCCATTAATCTGGCAATTTGAAGCTGCCCTGTTCTTGTGTTTTTTAGTGTAACTGCACAATAGCTACCTTTATGCATTGGGTTGTATGGTATTTTTGAAGACTAGTATTATTCTCCTTGTCTGGTGTAAGAGGCTTTCAGTTTTCTGTGGTTTCTCATAGGAAGATGTTTGGCAATAAAGTGTTACCGTGGTGATGGTCATTTAACATTCTCATCAAAGGAAAGATTTTGTTATTAAGTAAATTGGAGGCATTTAAAGCTTTCATGAAATGATGTAAAAAATATAATGTGACTTAACTAAATATTATAAAAAGCTCTATTCTTTTTTCTTTGCGTAGTTGGCATTATAAGACTCAATGACAATTTTAAATACAGTGAAATGTGTACATCAAGAACACTGAGGGGTTACAAGGATATAGGTTGTCATTCTCAGATAGTCTATTGTAAGGTTTCCTGAGAAACATATGCTCGGGAAGCAGAAATAATCAAATCAGGTCTTTGTAGACTCACTAAAGCAGTTCCACTGTATTTCTTTTCTGGGCCGGATGCCATGCGATTGTGTACGTAGCTTCTTTTGAAAAAGGAAAAGGCTGTGCGTCTAATTCTGGCTCTGCTTGTTTTTGAAAGATTTGTGAAATAATGTTTGATATCTATACAGGATGGCAAGAAAGAGAAGGAGGAGGAGAAGCCATCCAAAGCTAGCAGATCGTCCATGGTAACAGCATCCTCCGTTTGACCCTTATAACCCTTTCCCCCTGGATGTTTAAGGGTTACAGTACTAACCTCACAACACTGGTTACTTACGCATATATGTACACTACATGAAAACTCACAATACTGATTCCATCCACATAATGCAGATTGCTATACAATTCTGAGATTTCACGAAATTAGTTCCATCCACATATTGCAAATTACTGTACACCTCTGAAATTTCACAGTACTAGTTCCACCTACATATGGTAGATTACTGTACATCTTTAAGATTTCACGAGATCAGTTCCATCCACATATGGCAACTTACTGTACACCTCTGAGATTTCACGACACTAGTTCCATCCACATATGGCAACTTACTGTACACCTCTGAGATTTCACGACACTAGTTCCATCCACATATGGCAACTTACTGTACACCGGCCTCTGAGATTTCACAACACTAGTTCCACCCATATATGGCAAATTACTGTACACCTCTGAGAGAGATTTCACGACACGTACTAGTTCCATCCACATATGGTAATTTACTGGACACTTTTCGGAACAAGAAGGGCTCACTTCATTTTGTTATAGTTATGTATATATTTTTTCTCTCTTTAAGAAAAAAAAAGGTTAAATAGTTTACAGACTTAGCATCCTTTTAGTTTGGTTGTTTAAAAAGAACCTTCTCATTTTAAAATCTTCCTTTAAAGTTGAATATATGATGCTGTTAACTGATGTCCTCCTTGTCTGGTTACATTTTTTTACTTTGAATAATTATGAATTATAAAATATGTGTATATTCCCTCCAAATGTGTTAAAGCCCTTCGTGTTTTCTTAATCTACTTTGTAGCATTACATATAATTAGTATATTTTTATCACACTTCATTTGCAATCTTCCATTAGCACATATCTACACACACTCTCATGAAAGCAAAACAGTCTTTCTTTGAATGAAGGCATATATTTATTTTGACATCTATTTGTTGTAATGATTCATTTGAAGACACCTTCAATTACGGATGAAGTCACTCTGGAAAAAATAGTGTCATATTTATTTCTTTGTAAATTCAATCCAGTCGTTGACTGCAAATGTAATTTGATTAAAGTTTGCCCCCAATTCAGTAGCCCGTAATTGTTGGTGTTTGCTACATTTAATGGAGATGCCATTGACAACAAAAACTTTTCAGACAAAAAAGGGTAGTTAGGCTATAATAGAAGGAAGAGGGGGGAATATTACAGATGTACCAGAAAGTTATTCATGCTCAAATTTATATGCATTCATCATTTTTCATCCTCATTCTCATTTAGTCAGTGAAGAGAATGTTGAAAAGGTTGCATTGATTATGTACACTTCACTGGCATTTATTGCAGAAGCAATTCTCAAATATTGATTGTATAGTAAATGGTACTTTTCATGTTTCATTAAGCCTTGTTCAGATACAAGGCAGTATTAAGGATAAAATGGAAAAGAAAAGCTGCAGAAAACTAAATTAGATATTGCAGTGCATTGCACTTTGAAGGTATCTTTTATAACACACAGACCAGTGAATAAAATAATATAGGGCACATATTCTTCAAAACCATGCCTTGTCTGAATCAGGCTTTGGGGGTTCAGCCTGCAAATTTGAAGCACAAGATGTTCTTAAAAATGACAAACACTGATACAAAAGTGCAAATAAACGTATGAACATCAACAAATGTTGGTACCTTTAATGTAGTGACATGATAATTACAGCTAGACACCAATATTGTTATAAATTCATCTCCCCTTGATTCCATTGGTGTATACTCACCCAACATTAGGGGTGCATTGTAGGAAGATCAGTCACATGTACATGCATGGTGATAAGTTGCTAACATGTTTTAATGGCATTATTATTCAGAATTTCTGTTTGATTAACCATGTCAGTCTGCTTTGTTTTATATTGATACTGCATTACCATAGCAGCATTGCTTGAATGTTTATTAAAGTTCCATTGTTGATTAATACAAGGGTCCATTTTTGTTCCATATTTTACTTACATGTTATTATTATTATTATTATTATTATTTTATTTGGCAAATCAAGTCACATAATACAACAATATAACAAACATGAATTGAGATTAAAAAATCAATAGAAAGCATATATAAATATTGCAATAGCAGGTGCATCCAGTCGAGCTGCCCGGGTATGGAAAAAGTTAACCAAATAACTGTGATCCGCAGACCTTCCTCCCCACACCCGACTAGATGCACCTGATATTGGTTAAAATAAAGCTTTAAAAAGAAAAGATAGATGAGAAGAAAATGGAGGAAAAAGGGAGAAAAAAGAAGGAAAAAGAAAAAGAAAAAAAGGAAAAGAAAGAGAAAAAAGAGAAAAAACAAAAAAACATTGCATGACAATTTTTTTAAAAATTGTGATTTCATGACAGGTATAGTAACATATTGTTACTGTTAATCATTAACACCATCATCACGTTGTAAAAAAATAAATATAATATTATTATCATTATCGTTATTAACATTATTACTACTACCGTTATCATGATTATTATGATTATTATAATTTATATCATTGACATCAATATTTATATTAAAACATCAACAATAAAAAATTAATTTTCATTGAGAATACAATTTCAACAACAACCAGTCTCGAAGCTATTGCACGATCATAATATGTACAGATGAAGGTAAGCCCTATATCATGTTTATGAAAATATTAAGATTCAGTAATACAATTTTGGAATGGTTTGGAATGGTTAAAATGGACTGTGTATTATTTCAAGTACATATCATTATTGTTTCATATTATATAATGAGAAATGGAACAAAAATTATACGGTATACATCTCAGGTGGTTCTTATGTGAAGTCTTATTTATAGAATTGAAGAATTATTTATATTCTATAAGTGATTATAAACAGCAGCAGTTAAACAACTAGCAATACAAAAGCATAAACAGCATTAAAAGATCACACTGTTACAAATATGTATAAGCATATTCGTCATTATTATAAACATCATTTATATTATTGTTATTGCAATCATTATTATTGCTACGATTATATCATATAACTGTTACAATCATTATTAATGTTATTAAGAAATATAATGTATAATACAACATGAATAAATATGGAATCATATATACAGATTTACAAGCCAGAGTTCAACAACTTCAAGTGGGAGCACCAAGTGCCAATTTGAGTCAATAGTACATCGTTACGAATATGTTGAGGAAGTGTGTCCCACAATCTGGGAAATGAGTTAATGGCTGACGAACGCAGTCTTTCAGTTCGAGCGAACAAATGTTTGAACTTCAGGTCGGTACTATACCTTGGGTTTACATTTATGGCGCTGTTTACACTATCGCAGGATACATACATAAACAAACATTTGATAATGAATGTGATCGAAGTGGACTTCCGACGAGACTCAAGAGATGACCAGCGGAGGCTACTCATGCTGCATGTATAATTGCCAATCTGCATTATTTATTTAATTCAGTATTTTATGACAAGATGTGATTTATTTTAATAATTTCGTCATTGGTTCCTGATGTAGAATTCCAATCCTTCTTGGAGATGTGCAATCAGTGATATGATTCTACTTTTTTTTCTAGGAATATGCTATATACTAGTTTCCTATATACTAGTTTCTGTTGACATTTTTAAAAACAAAAATAGGATTTTGATTAATCATTGAAAATGTTTAAACATGCCATACATTCCATGGAGCAAGTGTTACAGCTAAAAGCGTGTGAGTTTATAGTTGACTCCCTCCTCCCAAGATGGATGTAATTCAATTCTTTAAGCCAAGTTCAGATATGCTGCGGTAAACCATATGGCAGGGTTTTATTATGTGTAATGACGTACGCTTCACACCTCCAATCTTACACAGAGCTTTAATAGTGAGTGCATGATGTAGGACCCTTTGTTGCACGGAGGTGCCATTCATACATGTTCACAAAAATAATGGTGTTAACTGTGACATGTGTGGAGGAGCCTCTAGAACTCTGTGTTCACCTATGTAAAATGCAAAATATGGCCGATTATACTTTGCATGAATATATTGATTAATCAACATTTAAAATGCAAAATCATCATGGAACTAATCTTTTTTATGTTTCACATGTAGTCACACCTATTTAATCTCCCACTATTCCCACCTCTTCATTTTTTCCCCTTTTCTTTCTCTTGCTTTATTTATTTTACAATTTTTTTTCCCTCTACATCATCATCTTGTTCTTTGGCATTCACAGATTAATACTAATCCATATGTTAGAGACATGCATGGAGTTGTCTTTACTTTATTCATTTGACCAAACTCTAACATCATTGTTTTTCTTGTTCTATTCTTCTGTAGCACTCGTACAGTGTAAGTACACACTTCTACGTTCCCCAAATTATATCAACTTGCAATAGCTTAAATTCATCATACTTCTAACATATAAATGGATCAATTTTAAAATTGAGATCATCATTGGTTTAACCTAGCTCTGCTCATTTGTGAGGAAATTCTTGTACAGTATAAATCCCATACATGTAGATCTTTTGGAACAATGAGAAGAAAACAAAGTTTTAGCTATATAAAATTTCATGAAATGAGAAGTAAAAATAAAATACTATTTTGTTCATTGTTAAACTGCACCACAATTTTAAACTTAAACCCAATAGTGTCTATGAAAAGCCTTTTCATTGCTCTCTCCCTTCCATAGTATTTATGGTACTATTGCTAGTCTCTCCTATTGCAATCTGTATGAATGCTCAATAGAGCAACCAGATAGTTTTGTGTATAAAATGATACTGGTTAGAGAGCTAGGCCTCGATCAAAGTCTTTTATCTGATATTTAAATGTCAATAAATAATTTTCATGATATTAATGGCATTCGCTTTCAATTCTCCTCACTTTCATAACAGGATGGCAAGAAAGATAAGGAAGAAACACAGAAAGGAGGCACAAAGAAAGACGACAAATGGAAGAAAGGTAAAGAAACTGTAATCCTTATCGTTTCAAATGACTGAAATATGTAATCAAGATTTAGGCAAAATTTCCTATTCTGCTGACTTTTCATTGGGGATTCTTTCTTCTTGCATGCAGCCAAATATATTTTAATATTGTACAGTGTACATTTAAGCTGCAATATAGGCCCCCTTCTCTGTTTGGTATGCAATTTTCCTTATTTTCGTTGTGTGAAAAATGTATTGTATAGTGATTAAAAGTGAGAATAAAATTGTATTTACATGAATAATATGCTTTTATCAGTATTGCAAAATTTTCAAGTGACAGATAAGGTAAAAGATTGTAGTTGCATGAATAATGTGCACATTAGCGCATAGCAGAAAAGCTCATTTCTAGCTAGAAAAATTCTTAGAAGAGGTGAATTGGTCAGCTTTTATTTACAGCAATCTATAGAGCTTTCAAATGAGTTGTTTACTTAGTATATGATATGTTTTGTGTTGCTTATCTTACATGTACTATATTGAATTGCGATTATTACTTGTGTTTTGCTTTTTTACATAGTTTATTTTGTCATAAATGCAGAGTATATGATTTGTTTCTCTCTTCTCCTTTGCTTTTGATGATTTATGAATTCTTTGGGCAAGCTAATTACTACTTTTCCTTAGCTAACCATATGTTCTTCTTTACCCCCCCCCCCCCCCCCAATTAAAAAAAAAAATCTATATTTTGTATTGCCCTCACTTTGCGAAGTCTTATCAACTACAAATTGATTTATACATTGCATGTCAAACAAATGAAAACATTAAAAAAATTGCTGCATTTATCTGTTACTTTGAAATTGAAAGTATGATGATATTAGTTGTTTTTCTTTAACCTTTCCCCCAAAACGTGCACTGCTTGCATGTTACATGAGGTATTTCTTCATGATAACATTTTCCTCTTGCCTTACAAGCTTTCTCTAATATCTAGAAATCTGTTGGCCCTGTTTCTCTCATTCAAGATTTGAATTTGCATGCAATCTTTATCAGGCGAAAGGCTACTGCATTTTTCAGAATATTGTTCTTGTATAATTTTCAGTCATAGTTTAATCAGAATTAAACTAAACAAAAGTTATTTTTTCTAGAGAATATCTATAGTATTGTATTACCTGTTTCATTGTATGTAGATGTACAGGGCCCTTTTGAAAATGCAAATTAATGAAATTAATATTTCCCCAAATTCTTTTCTTTCTTATTTACTTTACTTCACTTGAAAGCTGTTACAGAAAGTAAGGCTGTTGTCTTTCTCTATCAATATCTTGTAAAAATGAAAACTCAATCAATTCACAATTCATGCAGAGAAGCAGTATGCATCATTTTTTCATTTTTTCATGAATCTGTTTATAGATTTTAATTAGCAATTAAAATTGATTTAACAAAAAAACATTAGTAGTAACTATGTTTGTTATCACAACAGCATCATATTTCAGATACGTAGCCTTTCATTTTGATAGATTGAAATGAAAAATATAAGTATTAAGTACCCATAATTCATAAATCTTGTTTATTTATTCTTTTCCTCTTTAGAATATTTTTCATACTCTAATAAATACTAACAGATGTATAACAAACTTCTTGCTATCTCTCTCACCTACATGTATTTAGAATACATATTGTTAGATTATGAATATATCCCTTTTCCTCTCTTTATTTGATGGAAACTAATGCTAGTTTCCTGCTAACAACCAACACACTGTCATGTAATACTAGACCTTAGAGTATTGTCAAATAACTTGATCATTTCTTTGCATCAATCAATTTTTTTTAAATGGCAATCTGAGAATTGATTTTTCTGACTTTCGATTCGGTGCTAGTTTGGTGCTCCATTGATAACAGGAAATTGATATTGTAATAGTGTATCTTTTTCCTGCCTTTTTTAAAATGTCAATTATCTTTTTTCTATGTCTTCTTGATTCCGGATTCATGCAACAAGGATATTTCAAAAGGAATAATAAATTGAAATCAGTTTTGTATATGAATGACAAAATTGAGTGTACTATTTCAACTCAAGATTTCATTTGGAAGAAGTGCATCAGTAATTTTTTCTTTACTGAAATATAAGTTGGCACTTAGTTTGGAATAGATAATCAGTTTTTACATTTCAAATTGCATTTTATTCAAAACCAAATTGAAAAACATAATCTGAACTTTGAAGCTATGAGTTTTAAACATACATGTAAATGAATATTTCCCCAATGTGGTTTCTTTAACTCTGCAGATAGTCTTTTTTCTAATATGACATAATTGTATAAAGAGAAATAAACATGCCTAACAATAATGTATGCTTCAACATAAACTAAGCAGCAGTACAACACTAGTGGATGATTGCTCAAAAATGAAAATCCCAGATTTCCGTAGAGTATTATTATCATTTCCTAATTTAGACCCTCTATGCATGCTTTACTCTTTCTTCTTTTTAGCTGGCTTTAAAATGACATTAGCTGGTACCGGTAATAGAATAGATCCTTTGTATTTGATCACATTTCATGTGCAGTGATATATACTTGTGCACTATAGCCTTCACACAGATCTTTTCAAATCAGCACTACTAATATTGCATCCATTTGAATCCTTGCCCAGCTCACTCTTATTCCTTGTAGTTCTGCTTAACATTTCATTTTTTTAATGTATTTACCCTGATATTTGAACATGTGTAAAGGTGGCCTCATGCAGTGCTGATTTTGCTGCATTCCACTATAATGTAACACTTTAGAGAAATGTTAAGTTCTACAATTTGACAGGGCTGGCTTCTTTATGACATCACATCTTCAAATCTTTTAAATGCTATCATTATATTAAGAAGCAAAGTGAAAATCAGCAAATTCTATAAGTTTGCTGTGGTATTGTCTTTTATCATACCTACATTGTAGTGTATTAAAACATGGTAAACATGTACATTGTACATGTGAAGTGCAGGAAAATATCCACTGTTTGAGGCTGGCTTTAAAATGACTAATATTTTGCCAAGGAAGATTCAAATGTTAGTGTATCCTTGTTGAATGTACTCAAATGCTCATTTTTATGTACCATAACCACATTTTCACCTTTTTTCATTTTGGTTGATATAAGTTTGTAATTTGTAACTTCCCATTATCATGTATTTCATTTGAATGTTTCCCTGTGTACCATTTTGCCATATAAATGATGTGCCCATTATTGTTATATCTGTTCTTCCCCCATAACTCCGTTTTCATTGAAGGACGAATGAGCTACATGTAGAACCGAGGAAATACAATGTGTGCCAAAATATTGGTTGGAATTACTATAAGAGCAAAAAAAACATAAACACTGTCATTGGCTGTCTTCTATAATGTATTTATGTTACTTTGCAGATAAGCTTAGAAAACATAAATCACATCAAGACATATTACTATTTGTTTAAACATGCTACATATAAATGATATGAGCATGCTCCAAACTTCATACTAAGGTTTTGTGTGCAATTCAATATTGTGCAATGACTCATGATCGAGAGCTAGGAGACCATTCACCCATGTCCTTTAAGATGAAATTAATGCCTTTTTTGCTCTCAACAGAATTAAACGGCATGGTAAATACCTATTTGAATTCCACTCAATCATATCAAGGATTTTTTTTCTTAAAGTATTATTTACTTTTCATTCTCATAATGGGGGATAATATCCCTGTCAGTTTCCAAACAATGAACTGTTAAGTGTCAACAACCTAATAACTGAAACACCCCAAACAAAAACACTAAAAATGGTTAGACTTTAGATGGTAGTTTTTTCAAATTGTTCATTTTCAACATATTACATTTACATATCATGTTAATCATAATGAAAGGTTTTACTAGTCTTGAGTTCTAATAGTGGCAGAAAAATATATTCTCTCAAGACCAACTTTAAAGACTAAAATAGATGATATCTCTCAAATGATTTTGATTTTAAAATGTATGATAGCTAGGTAAGAAGGAAAAAAAAATTGAGCTAGTTTTTCGAAACTAATGTACAGTAAAAGGTTTTTGTATAGAAAATTTCAGAAATGTAAACCACTTTTGAACGAGTTCATGAAGGGTTCTGCTGTTTACAGTAAATGTAGTCTCATATCCGTTGTGCTTTCAGCAAATATACAATTTCAAGCTATTTTTTATATTTTGATAATAAAAACAACCAACGCATCTGTGGGATGATAAACAATTCATGATTAATTTACTCTAATCTCTCTTGAAATACAGACCATCAGAATAAGTTGATTTTATATTGCCTATCCCATGTTTAGTATGAAAAGGGGATCACAAGGGAACCTACCTGCATAAACTGCCAAACTTTTCTGTTTCCCCCAAGGCATTTAAACATATATTAGATATGATTTATACATGAGTAAGGGGAGTCATTTTGCCATAAAACTTTAAAATCTTAATGATACCCTAGGCTTTAAGTGCCTCAATTATGAATAATTACAATGATCTGTATGTGGGTGGAAATTCAATGCAAAATTTGGCTGATGCAAGAGTTGTCTAAATTATTTTGGGGAAGAAAAAAAAGTTGGGTGGCTGCAATCTTAATCCTTGCTTTTAACTTCCTCTGAGGGGAATGTAAATTTTTAAAACTTGTCAAGTTGTTAGAAGCATCGGTACTTTCATGAAATTTTGTTGTTGTAAATTGACAATATAAACAGAACAAAAATAGCCATTAAAAATTGTTATCTTACTAAACATAGACACTGAAGAAAGCGTGAAAGTATATGAATATTTAATGCTTGCAAATATTATACATAGTTTATGATATGAATCAGAAACTGCGAATTTTCAACAAGTATTACAGAATTTTGTAACCAATGCAAGATTGCGTCACTTATGATGGAATCAAGCTTATAACGAGGCATAACAGATGTATTCTCTAGAGTTGTCATTTCATCAGCTTTGATAAAGTTTTGTAAACATTTCATCATTGTAACTGTCTTGTTAAAAAATTGTAGAATTATGGATATATGTGAATTACACCTGTAAAAGAATCTTTCTTCAATCATCTTACACATACAATACCACACATTTCTTTAGAATGATGTAACCTTCAAGCAGTGTTTTCATTCAAGAGACTGTAGGATATTGGTTACCGCTTTGAGCTGCATTGCTAGAGTGATGCATTCACAAGAAGTACTTTGTACCAAGCTTCAGAGAAAATATGTGAAGTGAATAATAATTTTGTAATCAGGAAAATGTATTGGTTAATCTTGAGTTAGGAAATAAGACAAGCTTTCATATGTATACCCTGAAATGTTTCCAATTAGGTTATTACTTTAAATGATAATTGCTATTTCGAGCCCAAAGGGTGTTAACGCAAACAAGTATGCTGTAAGACAGAGTTAACATCCTTCTGGCTTTGAAATGAAGATATTCCAACCAATTATCTTTCTGTTATGCAATTCTTAAATTCATAGCAACTGCTTTTCATGATAAGTGAATGTGTTATATTTGTTTCAAAGAAAACCTATTTTCTGATGCTCAGAGTAAGCTTGCATGTTCATGATATTGTAGCCTCATTGGTATTTCTTGTTTGCATTTGCCTACTATTCTGTACCTCGCTTTTCATCACCCACACCATTCCCTCGCAGGTGGTGGTCGTGCTACTGCAGTCACCATAGGTATGCATCCCATTCAAACAAACACATACATTCCATATCCTTTCTGTAGCTTCTTTAAAAGCCACATTTCTGGAGATACAAGGTTCCTAATGTTTCTGGAAATAATGCCCCTTGCACCTCCCTCCAAAAAAAAAGTTATTAATTACCAGCTAACCTGCTGAAGTAAAGTTTAAACTCTTGACTCACCTAGCGCTATCATCAGACTCTAAGATAGCCACATTTTCTCAGAGTATCTGTACAGTTTGGATATGGTACTTATACATGTACACTTTATGTGTGCCAAAAGTTTACTGTGGCAGCTAGTCCACCAAAGCTAGCCTTAAGTGTTAATGTTTTATAAGCATGATAAACTCTTTGGATCATCCTGTAATCTCATCATTTTTTTGATAAGCATTACTGTGATATCTGAAGGTGCTGAATTTCTAGAAATGTTTGGGACCAGTTTCATTCTCACACTAGGCTCATCTTCTCCAACCTTACTTGTCCTGTCTCTGACCCCATTTATTATTTCCTTTATATTTTCTAAATAGCATTCATTTAACTCTTTAACTTCTTTCATAATTTTCTGGGATCTGTTACTTGTACTCCTGCCTATCCCGGCCAGTATAGAATCACTCCAGTCACCCCATTTTAATTCCTTCACTCCCATTGTTCCACTTCTTCCTAACCACTTTGATTTAAGATCTCCCAATACCATTGCTTGAATTCACCTAATCCCATTTTCTCTAATCCCATGTCCTTCGTTTGAATTCAACTTCTCCCATTGCTAGATTTCTTCTAGTCCTATTACATGTATTAAAACCTATTCAATTCAATCCAATTCAATTCATATTTATTTCATTTCCAATCCCATTGCTTACATTCATCCAAACCTATGGCTGACATTCATCCAATCCCATTGCTTACATTCATCCAATCACATTGTTTACATTCATCCAATCCCATTGCTTACATTCATCCAATCCCATTGCTTACATTCATCCAAACCTATGGCTTACATTCATCCAATCTCATTGCTTACATTCATCCAATCCCATTGCTTACATTCATCCAATCCCATTGCTTACGTTCATCCAAACCTATTGCTTACATTCATCCAAACCTATGGCTTACATTCATCCAATCCCATTGCTTACATTCATCCAATCCCATTGCTTACATTCATCCTATCCCATTGCTTACATTCATCCTATCCCATTGCTTACATTCATCCAATCCCATTGCTTACATTCATCCAATCCCATTGCTTATCCAAACCTATGGCTTACATTCATCCCATCGCATTGCTTACATTCATCCAATCCCATTGCTTACATTCATCCTATCCCATTGCTTACATTCATCCTATCCCATTGCTTACATTCATCCAATCCCATTGCTTACATTCATCCAATCCCATTGCTTACATTCATCCTATCCCATTGCTTACATTCATCCTATCCCATTGCTTACATTCATCCAATCCCATTGCTTATCCAAACCTATGGCTTACATTCATCCCATCGCATGCTCAAATTTATCCAACTCCATTTTTTTGATTTGCCAACCCATTGCTGGAATTCTTGCCAGTCCCCAAAGTTGTAATTAAAACTATTGCTTTAAGTTCAACATTCCTACTCGGTGCTTTCCTATGTGTTTTTGTTTTCCTTAGCTTATAGCTCATACTATTTGTGGTACAATTCTGTTCTATCTTCAATATGCCTATACATGTAGATAAAACTTTTGTTGTATAATATATATAGCTTTTATCATGACAAATTTTCTTTCTCCTTATACCCTTCTGTATGCGTCTGCCAGTTAACCTTCCTAACCCTTGTTTAAGAAATTCTCTGCTGCTGTCATTGTGATTTTGATGATCACGGAACAAAAAGCATGTGATTACTAAGATTTGTATTATTATATGCAAATTTGTGTGCTTTTACACATCTATAAAATTAACAAAAATGCTGTTATTGTCAAAGTCAGTTCACCACACTACTATAGATGATTGAAGGGTAATTTGGTCTACTCACTTTCTCTTCAAACTGTCCTAAAGTGTGCTGGTACATTTCTATCATAGAGAGAATATTTTGTCATTTAAACAAATATATAATATGGCATTAAACTAATTATATTCTTCATGTTATGTGTTAAAAAGAAAGTTGGTTCGTAAGGTTGGCTACATTTAAATTCTTAACTGATATGTTTTTGTAATATTTTGTTGTGTCTATTCCATCATTGTTATTGGTGATCCCTATAATTAAAATTAATCCATAACAACCCCTGCTCCCTAGCCCTTATAATATTTATCCCATGTCACCAATTATCCACCTGAACATGTTGTTCTTTGAATTTTTCTCCACTTTCCCCACTTCCCCCACTCCACCCCCCCCCCCCCACTTCTTCCCCAATGCTTCACCAACCCCTCCTTTGCCCCCATGCCGCCATCTTAAAAATTCACCAATGAAATCGCCCTCACATCATCTGCATCAACATGTGTTGTCAACCTTGTGTTTACCAAATCAACAATGCATCATCCATAAACAGATTCCCAGCGATTCGGATCAAGAGGTTTTTGTTATAATTTAAATATATTATTAGTTTAGTTTTCATCATCTCATCAATCAGGTTCATTCCCATGTGAGCTCTCTGTTTGAAGGGTCATTGATTTTTTCCTTCTAAAATTGGGACTTAGTAAATCTGTGATTCATACTAGTTTAAATCTTTTGTTCCAAATCTTTGTTCTAAAAACGTTTTTCGGGTCTATATTTACCTTGTTTTCCATAACAAAGTTTTCTAGGAAATGCCATAAACATATTAGAGAAAAAGCCCAAAAGATATGTTTTGTGCATGTGAAAAAAACTGTGGCTACAGGGATGCTTTACTGCCTTGTAAAACAAAGTCTAATTACTCTGAGAGTCTGAAAGGCCATAGCTTGTATCCATACTCACAGTGTTTAAATAATGCCTGCCCAAGCGGACAATTCTCTCTATCCTTTAAAAAAAATAAAAAAATTGTAGTATCATTTTTTTTTCAGTGACCCTTCAATTGAGTTAATTTCATGAAAAATGTTTGCTGAAAGTGGGAATGAACCACTGTAGTGCAGTACATAGCAGTAGGCATAATAAGCTTAGATACTCATTCCATCCATAGATGAAGATGTGTGGATGCATATAGCGTGATAATGATACAGTTCTTAGATTCAAAGATATTAGATCTTTAGTCATATCTCAACTGTGTTGGGACAATGTAGCTTGTCACTGTCATTAGCTGTCATTAGCAATGGTAGACTATAGGGCATGGGGTCAAAAGAGCTTCCTAAAATGATTTTTGTAGTCTCCTCCTTGTGACTACCTAAACTATGGCTTAAAATGTTGGTATTGTGTGTCTTATCAATATTCTGATAGTTCCCACTTCCAGAAGTGGAGCACTTCCGAAAAAATGGCGCCCAAAACAAAAGATCTAAAAACAAGCATTCCTTCATAAAAGGACTGCATCCGGTGCAAGTGATTTTCACTAATACAGGTGGTAATTGGTTTTAATCAGTGAATGTGATACCGCTTTTGCGGTCTAACTTCATATTTATTGTACAAAATATCTATAGGGAAGATTTAATATTTCACAAAACACTGATAGTTGAGGAAATTTGCATGAAAATGACATTTTAAGCCAAAATACGTAAGTTTGACATTTTTCTGCAACAAAGCCTGTAATACTTTAATTATTCTGAATGAGGAAGTTCATTTACAAGCAATAAATATTACAATAAAAACAAACTACTTTGCTTTGTGCTGCTTCTTTAGTTTGATGAACAATACATACAGCATTCATTTAACTTAAGGCAGAGCCATGCTGCTGGGAGCTGTTAGGACCTGGTTCTCATAGCGCATGTTGTAGTCTGCTGGGAGCTGCATGTTACTGGTGTTATGACCTGGTTCTCCTCATCTTTAGGCTACAAAGACAAAAAATGAAAAGCTTATTAGATATTTAGCTAACTTTAAAAGAATTATTAATAGTTTTATCATGCTGCTGTATTTTAATGTGAAGGTGAACTGTGCGGCATTTCACAATACACTGTATAGTTGATGAAATTTGAATGAAAATGACATTTTAAGCTAAAAATATGTAAATTTGTCATTTTTCTGCAACAAAGCCTGTATTGATTTAACAATTATTCTGAATTACGAAGTTCATTTACAAACAATGAATATTACAGTACAAAAACAATACATACTTCTTTCATGTCACCGGTGGTAATTACGGCAGATCCATGCTGCTGGGAGCTGTTGGGACTTGGTTCTCATAGCACATGTTGTAGTGCTGGGAGCTGTTGGGACCTGGTTCTCATAGCGCATGTTGAAGTGCTGGGAGCTGTTGGGACCTGGTTCTCATATGCTGGGGACTTGGTTCTCATAGCACATGTTGTAGTGCTGGGAGCTGTTGGGACCTGGTTCTCATAGCGCATGTTGTAGTGCTGGGAGCTGTGGGGACCTGCATGGTTCTCATGTCATCATCTTTAGGCTATAAAGACAAAATAGTAAAGAAAATGATAAGAATATAAGATATTGGGCTAATTTTAAAAGAATTATTCATACTTTTAACATGCTGCAGTATTCTAATGTAAAGGTGAACTGTGCAGCATTTCATAATACACTGTATAGTTGATGAAATTTGAATGAAAATGACATTTTAAGCTAAAAATATGTAAATTTGTCATTTTTCTACAACAAAGCCTGTATTGATTTAACAATTATTCTGAATTACGAAGTTCATTTACAAACAATGAATATTACAGTACAAAAACAATACATACTTCTTTCATGTCACCGGTGGTAATTACGGCAGATCCATGCTGCTGGGAGCTGTTGGGACTTGGTTCTCATAGCGCATGTTGAAGTGCTGGGAGCTGTTGGGACCTGGTTCTCATAGCATATGTTATAATGCTGGGGACTGGTTCTCATAGCACATGTTGTAGTGCTGGGAGCTGTTGGGACTTAGTAGCGCATGTTGTAGTGCTGGGAGATGTTGGGACCTGGTTCTCATGTCATCATCTTAGGCTATAAAGACAAAATAGTAAAGGAAATGATAAGAATGTAAGATATTGGGCCAACTTAAAACATGTATTATTTATAGTTTTAACATGCTGCATTATTCGCCTTCGTGTTACGTGTTACGTTCAAACCTTTAACTGGATCAGGCTTTGAATCCTGAATCACAATCGAAACAAGCACTACACTTACAGGTAAGTATACTTCCGATACTCTTGTGCCTGCTGGATGTGCATGGTTTAGTTACTATGGACTTGCATAAACATTTCGCTGGCTAATAGAGTTAAACTTAAAACAATGTTTTTCAACTTCAAGTTGGTTGCTTAGCACAAAGCCTGACTGTTCTTACTAGATGATAATTATTTATTATTTATGGGATATATATGAGTTTTTGCTACCTACCTGAACATGTTAAAATAACTCCTCTTCTTCAAAGTTCTCCTCATCGTCACAGTTGTCACCTTCATCAGCTTCTGCTTCTTCTTCTTCTCCAATGATTGGTTCCTCACCTGGCACAGCCATGTTGTCGCAGTTCTTGCACTCACACAGTTCTGTGCAGGGAAGGCCCAGAGGCGCACAACACTGGGCATCTGCTCCTGTGACTTTACATTTGGACTTTTTGCACTTGCATGAAGTAAGTTCAAGGATGCTCTGTTGAGCAGGTTGCATATCCATCCAGTCTATTCGAAGCCCTCCATCGACCGATTGCCAACCTCGCCCAACTGGTGACGGAACATCTGGCTGGCTCTCAAGGCAGCGCCTCCAAATAGCAGCTTGATAGTTGGCCCTTTGGATGTGCTTCATGAGGGCATCCTTGTTTGGTGGCATAATGTCTTCTTGTCTCGTCGCCATGGAAAAAAAAGCATATCTTGCTTCATTCACCTTACTGATTTCCTTCATCCCATACAACTTGCAAACAAACTCCTCCAGAGTAGAAATCAGGTCATCAGTAAGGGTGAATGCTTTCCCAAGCTCCTGAAATGCCTTGATAAACTTTGTAGTCTGCGACATCAGCGTAAAGGGCTTAGTCTTCCCCCGTCCATACAAAGCACTGACGGAATCGCAACCTGTGAATGGGTGCAGGCCTACGATTGCATCGCTGATTTGATCTCCAAGATGACATTGAATGGCGTTCAAATCGATTGTCCGTTCCTTATCTTGCTTGCCAGTATGGAAATACAACTTGGAACCCTCAAGTTGGGCAGCTATGCCAATGCCAATGACGAATACGTCGGTGTCCGGGCTCTTAATGATGATGTCCTTCCTACCCATGTTGCTGATGTACTTTGCGTGTAGCATCATCCTCGTGTCGGCTTCCTCTTGAGTAGTGTATAGCTCTGGAATCGCTTCACTGACCGTGGTACCACTACGACAAGATAACTTGTGGCATTCTTCAGAATGAGCCAGATATACATCAACTCCCTTGAATTCATCCTCACCACAAGCACTCCACGACTCATATAAAAACTTGGCAAAGTGTTGCTTATTGAAGCCATTTGCTAAGAATTTCTTCCATTGCTTTGGAACGGGTTGGTCTTGGTTTGTAATCTTTATACGCTGAGACCCACTTGCAGCACGCCTTTTTCTCTCTGCACCTTTGATGCTGACAGGTGGGTATGTGTCAGTGACAAAGTGGACTTGATCAGAACTTGTGCTCCTGGCTAGGTAGACTGCATCCTTCAGGATTTTCTTGGCCAACTGTCCCATGGTAGCAGGCATCCTACTTGGTATTAGGCCTTGAAGCAATGCCATACCATCAACAATCCACACTGACTCCAGCAGTCGATCCACTGTTGGGGATGACTCTGGCAAATTTTCCAACTGGTGAAGGAGGGCAGCTTTGTTGTTCTTGACCAAACATCCATCTTCTTTACAAATGGCTGGTGGGTATGTGCTTAAGGAGTAACTGAGCATCTTGCGTTGGTTAACTTTGCGTACACGGCCTATGATGATGAGCCTTGCCAGTAACTCCCGGGCGCTCTTAAGCACAACTTCTCTCCCTTTAATGTTGACTTTTGCCTTGTCAGAATCGGCAAATGTCTTAAGTTTCATCTTGGTGATGGTCTTGTTAAGATCGGTATCTCCTTGTAGTCTGGTTTTGGCAAAGTTGATGAATGCTTTGTCCCCCTTCTCGCCTGCTTTCAGAAGATCTGAGCACACACTGACTGACGCAACAATGCCTGATGAGAGATGCACAAGATCATCAGCATCTGTCTCTCGATCGACCACAAAGGGATTTGTCATGCTGTTGATGGTACTCATGATATTGGCTACATCCTGCTGGTCCCTTGTCATTCTGCTTTTTGTTAAGTCTACTCTTTTTGAAGACTTCTCGCCCTTTCCAGCCATCACTTCACACTGTCTTGTGATCAGGGCTCTCTCATGGTGACCTCTGACCCAGCGGTTTGTCGCCCCTTGGTTGTTAGAGAACCCCTTTACACCGCCGCTGGTCTTCGTATCCCTATTGACTGTCTGCTCAATAGTCATGTCACATGCTACCTGAGCAAACCCATGACTGTCTTGGCGTTGCACTCCAAAGTGACCCTTCATCAACTCGTTGTAAATGTATGGATGAGTGGTTGGAAGTTGGCTCATCTCGATCCAATAAACTGGCAGGTACCGTGCATAATTTGTTCTGTCATAGGCAAACATCCAAGGAAGCAGGGCTCTGACTGAAGCAAGATGCAGTTGCCAATCTCCTTCTCGTGTTGCACGTATGAACAGGAGGATATTTCCAACCAAATCTAGATAGGAAGACCAAAATGTGAAAGTAGCATCCTTCTTTCCTTCTTCAATGAAATCCTTGTACTCCTTGACCATTGCTTGGTACAACTCTCCTTGAACTTGGTTGGTGAATTCACTTGGAAATGATCCCTGTAGAGATGCCACTACTTCTCTGTACTGATGCTGCCTCTCCTCTTCCAAGGAACCCATGAAGCTCTGCCAGCGCAAGCGATGAAGTGCTTCGGCCATAAGCTTATGGCATCTGATACTTCTATTGTAGTTGTGGCCATTCATCACACCAGTCACTGAGCCTGTAGCTACAACACCTGCCTCAATAAGAATATCTTGCAGTCCTGCCTCCTGAAATCGCTTTCCAATACAAGCGAGTGCCGTCATTGTTGTGTGGAAAGCCCCTAGCCGAATGACTATCTTCTTCAGAAATGTTGGTTCTTGCCAGCGAATTGTTTGAGCTTTGCAATAAATGGCCTGATCAACCACTATCACAATGGCTGGAAGTGCCAACTGATCTGCTATCTCCAGACTTCGGTGTAGTACTGTATGGACGGTGTTAAAATCTGTTGGGCTTGCATCTATCACTGGCAAGTAAGCTATTGTTGCCTTAGGAGGGATATTGGACGAAAGCAGTTGATTAAATCCAGTCCAAGATGGCAGTAGTCGTTCCTGTGACGATTTTGCAACATAGAAGGCTGCATCCTTTTCTTTGTTAGAATGTAGAACATCATCGTACTGACTCATCTCAAGCGCCACAGAATCATCAAATGCCTCTGGCGATGACTTCCTCTGGCCAGTGAATCTCACCAGTATTGTAGCAGGTGCAGGCAAAGATCGTTGTCTTGTCTTCTTCATACTCTGAGCTGGTAAAGCTTGAGGGATTGCAGCAGCAAGATGTGCATGTTGTACAGCTATCCCATTGGTATTATGTGTCGTCCCTTTTCCTGAAAGTGTTCTTTCCCCGAAGTCGTTATTGTCCCAGACTAAAGTAGTGTAGGATGACTTTTCCAGACTGGACGGAAGCTTACTTGAACCTTTCTCTATCTCCTGCAGCCCTAGAGCCGTATCATGCTCCAAAACATTAGTGTGCGACACACAATATCCAAAACCGTTAAGTAGCCCAATCAGCTGTGATGAACCACTCAAATGACGCATTGCCATTGATAGAGATGTATGCTTGGGCATCATCTTCCTCCCCTTTGTAGCCATGTAGATAATATCTTGACAAATTGTAAGGATACGACGATCTTCTGCTGCTCCTATCTTGACTTTCTCCTCTTCTTCTGGATCCTCAGAAGCACCTACAACCCATGCTAGAAAATTGTACAGCTTGGTGGATACTATTGTGCGTGCAGAATCCAATGTTAAATCAGATGATGTTGGAGGCCATGGTAGACTGGTCCTGGTCTGCATGACATCGTCCTTTAGGTCCAGTGCAGAGGCGTAGCGATCTCGAAGTGAGGCCATTGGAGGTTTGGATCGTCTACCATTCCCGCCTTTTTGTCGCTTCGTTGGAGGTTCTATGCTTTCATCAACATCTGTGATGTCTGTGTCAGTATCAGATAGGGCGTCTGTATCAGTGGTGGTGTCTGTTTCTTCTCCTTCAGAACCAACTGCTCCTGGCACAAGGTCTTCAGTTGATAGCGTCTCGACATACACCATTTCACTTGCATACCTCTTCTTAGGCTGAAGAAAGCAGAGTTGTGGATACTTTTGTTTCAGGCGTTGTTTTAGGCTGTAGGTCTTGTAATTTGATGCATCTTTAGACTCAACATCTTTAACAGCTTTTACAAACAATCTTCTCAGTGCTGTCATTCTATATATTTGCTTCTCTTGTATGATCTTCTTGTCTACAACATAACTGCAAAATGTAAGGAATGCCTTTCCATACTTCTGCTCCTTGATGGGCTCAACACTTTTCCTTGATTGGTAGACAGTATAGCTCCTGAAACAACTGCGATGATACCTGACCTCTATTGCTACACAGTCTCTGTCCTGGATCTGAAGAAGAATGTGGTCGTCCTTCTTGTCTTTAGCAGCTGTTGCTACTTTTCCACCATCTGGCTGTTGACACAGCATTAATGGTTCCTTCTTTTTCTTCCCCTCAGAGTCCTTATGAGTTTTATTTTGTCGACAGATGATGCAAATCTTTGGTAGAATGTGGGCAGAGACAGAGGGCTGCTTTGAAGCACCAGCAACACTGGAGTTTGACCGTAAGCGTCTTATTGCTGAGGCTGAGGACGGACCTAGAGCTTGACCGCCTGCACTTGACGTAGAAGGCTCCAATTCTGTACAAATAAATGAAAATTGAGAGAAATGGGTGATTTTCACAATTCAAATAATGTTTGAACAATTATGCAAGCAGGTTAAATAAAAATTCATAGTCATAACAGTAACAATATAATTTATTGATTTAACAAATATCAGCTGTATTCAAAACTGTACTTGTAAAGTTAAAAAAAAACAGGCTGTATTGGACAGAGTTAAGCACAAGGAGAAAGAAATTAGACACTAAGACATTATATTATAATGCATTTGTATGTGAACATCCCATTTAAATTTAAGCACAATTAAAATTGTAATGTGTTCAAAGTAATCAAAGGTTAAAATTGCCACAAAATAAAATTGGCCATAGCTTCGCTGTCTGACGGCTTTTTAGACAAAAGCCGTCAGAAAACTAAGACATTATATTATAATCATTTGTATTTGAACATCCCATTTAAATTTAAGCACAAATAAAATGTTAAGGTGTTCGAAGTAGTGCTACGAAGCAATCAAAGGTTAAATTGAAGGTTAAAATTGCCCCCCCCAAATTTTTTTTTTTTTTTTAAATGGCCATAGCTTCGCTGTCTGACGGCTTTTTAGACAAAAGCCGTCAGAAAACTAAGACATTGTATTATAATGCATTTGTATGTGAACATCCCATTTATGATTTAAATTTAAGCACAAATAAAATTTTAATGTGTTCAAATACAAAGCAATCAAAGGTTAAAAATTGCCCCCCCAAAAAATTTGCCATAGCTTCGCTGACTGACGGCTTTTTAGACAAAAGCCGTCAGAAAACTAAGAAATTATATTTATAATGCATTTGCATGTGAACATCCCATTTAAATTTAATCACAAATAAAATGTTAAGGTGTTCAAAGTATTCAGTGCTATAGACCTAGACTAATAACAAATCAATCGAAAGTTAAAATTGCCCCCCCCCCCCCCAAAAAAAAAAAAAATGGCCAAGCCCAGTTATAGCTGAAAACTAAGTCTAGATTTCTAGGCTATTGAACACTTTTTGTTATAGGCCTAGGTCTAGAATCGATTTATTTTTAGCTGCAAATTAAGTGCAAGACTAAATTAGACCTAGCTCTGTGCTTGTTTACAACTGTGAACATTTTTGACCCGTAACTCCGGCGTGGAGATACTCTAAAATCTAGACCGTCTTCTTGTTCAAACCAGTGGCAGTGACTGTGAAAAAGTGTAGAGGTCTAGCCTAGGCCTGAGCCTCGGAAATATAGTCTACTATTAAAAAAAAAAGATTTAAAATTGACACGAAACAGATAAGAAAGATAACGACTTTTAAATCATGACTGTTATTTGAGCAACTGTGGAAGTTTTAGATGAATTTTGATGTGTTAGTCTGTAGAGTAGGGTTTCTCCACGCCGGAGTCACGGGTCAAAAATGGTCACACTCACACTCGCAGTTGTGAACAAAATTTTGAATGAAAAGAATTCGCGCAAGTTAAGTTAAATGTATGGCTTACCTAAAGTTTGACATGATGCAGCGTCTGTTTTTTGTTTGTCTTTGTTGAGTTTCCCTCTCTCTTGCTTGGATGAATCTGTGAAATAGCGATAGCACGTCGGGTGATATCCACCACTTTCTGGTACTGGTAAGCCTACAGCAGTATCGACCAGTGCATCAGGTCCAACTTCGCGTAAAAAGGCTCTCGCTGTATCAGCCTGATACCCCACTAAATCTTTCCAAATATTCACACTGCTTACAAATGTGTTCCACCGTGTGGTCGTGAAAGGTTTGAGATCTTCGGAAACACTAGAGCAATGAGCAAAACATCTATTTTTTGACGAATTTCGATAAGATTTTGCACCGACAGACATGATTACGGCAAACAAAGCGCCTGTATGTACACGTGACTCGCAAAAACGCAGTACCAAAGCCGGTTAATACAACTTTTCTGATTGGCGGACTAGCGATAATCTATCATTTTGTCAATCTGATGGGCCAATCAGATGAGTTTATAGTCTTAGCAACGTAAGTGGATTAATTACGTGATTTAATTGGACGATTTTATTGCAATAATATTAACCCTTTTTCATCAAAATATTAAACAATGACCCAACTCCCAGTGTGGGAACTAACAAATTTATTTCCTAAAAACACAATGCTTATTTCTTAGATAAGTTTCAGGTAGTCACAACATGTGGAGTACAAGACAAGCGTTAAAATCGGCTCGCCCTATGGTCTATGGAGAATCATCTGTGAATTGAGTCTTGCATGAAATCTAACCTTCATGAATCATTACTGATTTTGTCATCAAATGTGTGACCTTTATAATTCCTATCAAATGCAATGGTAAAAACCAATACATGATCCCGATTCTTAGGATATGCTTTAATATGCAATAAACTTGATTACTTGTTGACTCTTTATTTGCTGCCGACAGAAACCTCCTTGATTTCCACATGGTTTTATCTTTATAAGTTTCTGTATATATCAACTGTGACAGTACAGTTTCTGTTCCATTAGTTTGCCGAAGCAAATAAAGAGTTAGAATGTTGATTAATTATGCAGATAATGAATCCTGCTTGATGGTTTTGCTAAGTAAGCACCGTTTTCTCCATTTTTCCCCTTTAAATATTTCATCACAACTAACCATGCCAGTGTGTATATCATCTTTGCTGTGCCTAATTTTAAATGCCGTTCTAATAGTTTGTTCAAAGTTAGATCGGTGGAGACTTATCTTTGATTTTGCTGTGGTTGAAAGGAAAAGTCATACTCACAGTTTCATCTCTGAAATGAACCTAAAAACTGTATATTGTCCATAATAATTCATCACATTGCTGTCTCCCAGTTGACTGCCTTTGAGGGCTTCTAAAAGTCATCAATCAAGAAATGATAAACTTAAAAGAAGAGGAATGAAAAGAGATACATAACTCTGAGGCATTTTGATTCTGCAGCAGAATTTATGTCAGTGTAATGTTACATGTCATGGCAACATGTATTTGTTTCTTTTTTTGGGTGTTATTTTTACATAATCACCTCTTCACATGTTCCATGGCAAGTTTCTGGAAGCTTTAGATCAGCTTGAAATTATGTGGAGAGGACAAAATCTTTTTTTTTTTTAATCTTTAAAAAAAAAATCCACATGCAGTTACGTACTGTCTTTCATCATTTAAAGATTCACAAATACATTGACTTGTTCTTGTTAGTGCATCATTTGACATTCATCTAACATTCCCAACCATAATAACTAATTTCATCTAACTCTTGTAATGTGAATAGAGCATATGGCAGCAATTATTTTCAAAAATGTGCCCAGGAAATTTCTAGGCATTAATTGCCTGTAAAAATGTGTTACCGGTACACTTTTACCTTTCAATATGTGGTGCTTTAAATAAGTTTACTGGACAAATTTGGCAATTTTCAGAAAATGCTTGCGTCAATGTTATATTCATTCACCTAATAACACATGTTAACTTAGCACGGTAGCTAGAATCACGTAAATTGAATGATATATATATATATATCTTTTTCTTAAATTGTTATAGTGCATCAAGTTTGTTAAAATAAATCAGACAGCAAAGGATGTAAATGATGCGATATAAAGTGATAGAAGATAATCTACAGATGATTTGAATAAGAAATTTCATTCATTTTGTAAGAAAACAAATTCATTTAATTTTTAGGAAGAGAGAATGTTACTGTTACTCCCCAATCAATAATCAATAATGCTGATTGTGTAGCAGATCTCAATATTGGGAATTACAGCTGCAAATTTCTTTCTTTTATAAATTTTTTAGTGAAGCTTCTAAACATTAATTCTTATGAGGTCACAATTTAAGGGGACATCATCTATTTGAAAATCGCGATAACAGAATTCAACATCAGAAAAGATTGTGCAGAAAGCTTTAATAATCTGTAACATTTAGATCATAGAAAAAATTCATATAGATAGAAGAAAGTGGCATTTTATAAAATAATCTTATTAGAGATGTGATTATATTCCTATTACATAATACAGGAATCAAGGAAATAGGCCTATTATTTAAGCCTTTGTAGCATTTTACCTAAAATGAAGTGTTGTGTCACTTTCAAGAATTGTGGGTACATATCTTTATGATTTGTTTTTCTTTACACAAACAGCTGAAACAATGAAAGCAACAAAAGGAAAAACCAAAGGAAAAGACAAGAAACAGAGCGAGGCAGAGGTAAGGCTTGGTAATTGCAAGTATCATTGCTCATGGCATATTACAAATTGGTAACTCTGATGTTTAATGTATATAGGTAACTTTCACCAGTTTTTTTTGTACAAACTGTATGGAAAAAAATGGAGAATATTAGATTTTATGAAATGTTGTAACAAATGAATATTTTCAGTGTATTTAAGCATCAATAGTAGGTAGCACTTCTGATGTCCAGAAAATGGACACAAAACTTCTTTTTTTTGGATGTTGACAAAGTGCAAATAAAAAGCAAGTTTAAAAAACATTTTATCGATAGTGTTTGATCCTGCCAATCCGTTAAGTACAATACAGTAGTGATTAATAACCTTTATAAAAGTAAACCGCTTTCTTTGAGGTTGTCCATTTCAATATAAACAAGCATGGATGATTTCAAACCTGAACAATTAATGCCTCTTTAAAAAAGGTTGACTATCCCTTTTAGAATGCGATGTAATATCCGTAATAACTTCCATCATGTTTTTTTCCAGTCACCAGACATTTTAGAAGCCATCAATCCATTATTAGCTGAGCAGCCTGAGTCGATAGATGGCCAGCTGTGGATACCCGGAAACCGCGCCTTGATCAATCTCAATGTTTCACGTGAGTTAATTGACTGGTCATAACGATACCTATAATAGTGCCAGCTATTAGGGAAAACTTACAATGAGTGTTTTATCAAGTGACTGCCATTTGCTGTAGCTTATTTTGACGATAAGATGCATGGCTGAAAAAATTTAAGATTTAAAACTCCTCTAGAAATGCTTTGAGCGTCTTTATTTTATGTACATGTGGATAATTTTTACGTGCATAAAGTAATACCTTGCAGTGATTTGGCAAATACATTCTAAAGTCTTAGCCTAATAATAATAGGCATTTCTATAACGGCGTCTATCTAGAAATTCTATTCCGAGGCGCATTTATTATTGCCCCGGCTTTAGCCTAGCTGCCATTACAGCGCTCTAGCATTTCAAGGAATTAATTCCTGCCAGAAACCCCTTTACCTCACCTGGGTCGAGTGTGGCAAATGGAAGATTTATGCCTTGCCAAAGGGCATTAGTGCCGTATCGAGGATCGAACCATGACCTTTAAATTTTAAGTCAAGTGCTTAAACCACTCGACTATGACACTTCTACTCCATATGCCAATAACTCTGTTAACTAATTCAAGGCATAATCTTTCTAACAAAGGTGTCTTTTGACAACTAAAAACTTTGCCTGCTGACATAGCACCAACTCACATCTGTATGGTCTGTTAGTAACTTGATGTGTCAGAGACTGTGCCAATTTGTACTTTATAACCATGGCACATATAAATCAACATTACATCTGTACATTATTACCAAATTAAACTAAGTATGCATAGGTGAGATAATCCTAGAGCTAATCCATCTTGATCTTCTCCTAGAGCTAATTCATCTTGATCTTCTCCTACCAGGTAACAACATTGGAGAGCCAGGGATGAAAGCCTTATTGCTAGCTATACAGTATCAACAGACTCTAGGCACCCTCTCCCCTCATCCAGCACTCAAGGGCTTAATGAGACTCTCAATTGCAGTAAGTAGTAAACATAGTTATTAACAAATAGTAATAACAGCTTCTTATATAGCGCTATCATGCTGTGTAACTCATGGCATTTTGACACCCTAACCCTGGTAATTATAGCTGAGCTGCCAAAGCTAGCTGTCAAGCATTGCAGGTACCCATTCATACCTGGGTGGAGAAAGGCAAATGTAGAATAATGTCTTGCCAAAGGATGTTAGTACCGGGCTTGGATTCAAAACCTGTACCTTGTGATCTACAGTCCAGTGACTTATCTAGTAGATCATAACACCTTGCCATAAGACATTTTACATTGTAAGTCCCTTCACTAGGTTTATGAAAGAATTATCATCAACAATTTTGAAAACTCCAATGTAGGGTGTTGTTTCTTCATTGAATGTGGCTTTCGATCATTCAAAGGGAGTTATTGCCTGTTCAATGAATGCACAGTGCTTCTGTTTCAGGAAAATCAATCACTAATATTTTGGGCATGATTTCTGTCTGGCTCTTAAGGACAGCTTTGCTATTAAAATCAAAGGTAATAGTAGTACTCTGTAGGTTATTGAGTATTCCTGGAGATGGACAAGTGTGCATCATAAATGTAGTTATATACCTCACTTAAGAAATCCAGCCATCTGATTGGTCGAATTGCATTCATAAACTTCAACTGTTCCTGTAAAATTCTCGGTAACCATGCATAAACATTTCAATATTTTTTAATAACCATGGTTACTCCATGGTTACCCCATAGGTTTACATGTTAAAAAATGGTTTGAATATTTTTTGAGCTATGAAAAATTGATTTGTCCCAATGATCCCGTCTTCGACAAAAATGAAAAATATTTTTTATTTTTTATTTTTTAGTCTATTTTTTTTCGGCATATAAAAGTATTAATGACTGCTTTAATATTCGGGAAATAGTTGTTTTCATACGCTCGCGGGAAGGTTACAATTGGGCTATTCCCCTCGGCAAGCCTCGGGGAATAGCACAATTCTAACCTTCCCTTGAGCGTAATAAAACAACTATTTCTCTCAAAGCAGTCATTAATACTATACTATTAACTTGAGAAAGATTATTTTTTGCTATATCTTAAAACAGATATCCAAAACCAATGCCAATATTTTCGCATTGATTAAGTGCAGTTTATATGGAGTTACAATTTTCATATTCCCTGTATTTATAACCAATAGATAAAAACACATTTCAATGTTTTGTTTTTATGTACCGGTAGTATAACATTTTTTTTCTTTTTTCTTTTTCTTAAATGCAATAAATTTTCCTGTAGAATGCACAAGATTTGTTTCTTCTTTCTGTTTATTTTGTAGAATTGCAATTGCAGAAGAGGTCACCATCAATCTTAATGAAGATTTATGTCTTTTTTCATTTGCATCTGATTATTCTGTGTATGGTGGTTTCTTTTGATATGTATGGAACTAACCATTCCGCTAAGCAGCTTAGCAATTAATGGGATTGCATTAATGATCAAAATTAAAGTTTATTTATAGGTAGGTGTTTTTGCTAGGAGATAAAAAGAAGCAAATATTCATAGTTTGTGGTTTTATAGGAGTCCCAATGTTTGCTGGATCAATATATTCTGGGAATGACAAGACAACAAAAAGCTAACTTGAAGGATTAGAGCCTAAAACAAAATCCCATATTTGCATGTTAATTGGGGAAATAAGCTGTATGTGATAAATCACCCAGGCTTTTGTAAATCCTTTGATCATTAAAACTCGCTGTGCAGGTGTTGTGCGGAGGCTTCCATTTGCATACAAATGGAATTGACATAATATATATATACACAGACGTGAAAGTTGTTTTGAGAGTTTATATTTTCAAATGAGAGAAAATGAAAGAATATCTGCCCACAATATTATCACCATTATCCAGTGGGGCTTTAGAAGAAAGGAAACCAAGGATCTTGGTAGATCATTTTTCAATTTCTTAGTGGCTTGGGGTATTTAGAGCATAGGATCGAGCGGGGATAATATTCCTAGCTGTCAAGTACCAGGGTCCTCAGGAAATCAAGACATGCTACCCTCATTATCCTAGAAATTCAAAGAGCATAAAGGAAAGATGGAAGGATCTCTACAAGGATAATGACCTCATTGTTGCAGAGTTGCACTCAAAATAATTGCCTTACTTTCTTCTATTTTTTTACAAACTGGTTTTCTTAACCCATTGGATACTGAGATTGTCAAATTCCTTTAAGCTAACTACATAATACATGAATATTTTGTTTGTGTAGATTGGCAAGTGCGCATGGAATTTTGAAGATTAAAAAATAGGAAAATTTCTTATATTTCTTTTTTATATTCATTTTGCTTGAAACTTTGTTCATGCATTTTAAAATGTTGATTGTAACAACATATGTAACTTTCAAAATAATGATATAGTCAGTCCATCACTGTATAGTCATCACTGCAGTAGTCGCTTTTATTATGTACTCTCTTTAGAATTAGGTTATCAGAGAGCCTGTCCTTAAAAGGCTTTGTTTTCCATAGCAACTCTTACAATTTTCCTTTGTGGTCTTCATTGATGGGTTTGCATGACTGCTGTATACAATGAACCTTTACATCCATGCAAAAAACTAAATCCAAATAAGTCTGGAATGGAATTGAAATCTCCAAAGATAATAACAGTTCTGGGTAACTAAAAATTAAAGGTCTTTCATAATATGTTTACTTATATATCTGCTTTATCTTTTTCCATTCTCATTCCTGAAACCAGAAAACAGGCTGTCGTGAATTTGTTTAATATTCAATCTGTTATCTGTTCAATCCATATACCTATGGTATAAACTTCCTGCATTTCTGAGAAATAACACTTCACTTGACTAAAAGATTTTAGAAATCTAAAATTACACTGTACCTCTACAATTCTACTTGTACAGTATACATATTGTATTCATATATTAACAAGTACCACCTTAGGTGATAAATTTTGGATTTTCAACAATTATGCAGGCTGTGTTCGGAACACATATTTTTGTGCATTTTGCTAAGCTATCTTTATAGTGTTGTTGTTGTTGCTGCTGCTGCTACAGTTGTTGTTGTTGTCATCATTACTGTCATCATTATTATTATTACATAATTATTTATATTCATTACTATTTCTCTTTTTTCTCTTTTCAATAGAAGAACAGCGTGGATGGGCAGTGTGAGACCTATCAGAAGCTTCATGAAATGATGGTACAGAAAGATCCCTTCTACAAGCCTCAGTCACAGAGTCCCTCGGGAGACAACCAGTCAACGGCCGGCTAGCTATTCCGATAGTCAGATAGTCCTACCCAGCCAGATAGCCTACCAGTTACATCAATGTGTACGCCTACATGGGTGGTATTCTAAAAACTATCTCATCTTCATTTTTAAAATAGTATATGGTTTCAATCTTTGTTTCAAATATTTAATTCTAATTATCAAAACAAATTTCAATCTCAACATTCATTTGTTTTGCAAATTTTTCTTTCCCTTCTGCAGCCACCTATGAGTAGTCATTAACTGATGGCGCACTATACATGCAGTCTAAGCTAAAGACAGTTGAAATCGTTTAACGACATAGAAGAGACATTTTTCAACTGTTCAAAACCATTGGATTGGCAGTTGAATGGTAGAAGTTGAAGCCCCTCCTCCAAGAGTTTGAAGGTGGTCTCTAGTTATGATGATGTGAAGTAATAGTTCTCCAAGTTCTAATTAATAAGAATGAAAAGATAAACATTATTTCATTGGAAGAATCACATGGGGGCAGGGGCAGGGAAAGAATTGTCTTAAGGAGAATAGAAACGTAAAAATTACTGTACTTCCATGAAAATCTTTAAATATTGAAGAAAATCAACTGGCAGGAAGAAAGTTGGATGTTGAAATATTTTGAAATGAATAACTAATCTGTTAGTGCATTACAGTTGATCTATAAGATCCATTTTCAATGCATTTAATTTGCTTGAAATAGCATCACAACCTTTAGATCTTTCTTTTCCAAGCAATGCATGCTAACAGTAGCAATTATTTTTGTGTGTGTATATGCGGGTTAGATGAGAGACTCTGTTCTACTACACCTGTGCGATTCTTTTATGTGACACGCGATCGACTGTATTCCAAACATCCTTCAAGATCTCTTTATGTGGATATCAATGAATGCCTCCTGTTAGCAAAAATGCATAGGAATGAGACACAATTATAAAGTGGTTAGTATTCAATCCATTGATTGTTATCAGGGAAAAAGGGTACTATTAAACCCCTTATTAAGTTTTTAAACAATATTTCTTCAGGAGTTGTTTTTTGCAATTTTAATATGGGTTTGAAATATCTGCCTTGGGAATATATTTCTCAGTGAGGGTACCCGTTTCTGTTCTTGAAAGGAAAATGTAGCCATTCTTTAATCAAAAATCTTGTCCAAATCAATGCTCATATTCACGGGCCAGCGTGTACCACCTCATCCCCTTTCAGAAGGGGTAATAAATGTGGGCTAGTCATGACCAATTTGACATTGTTTTATATTAATTTGTTTGGCATTTCTTGTTCACAGGATAATAGAAAAATGCTGTGGTAATATTCTTATATAAACTGTTTTTATACCACACATATAATCTCCTTGTGCCACATTGTATTTATCATGAGATAGATAGATAGATATACCAAAGGCTTCAAGATTGTTTAACTGTTTCCAGTGCAAGATTAATCTAGATACCAGTGTTAAAAGGGTCGTCCTGGAGCAAATCAAGACCCAAAATGGGTAAGTTTGCAAGGCATATTGTGTTGCACAAAGCAAACCTTCTGTCAATTGGTGCCTATTGTTTTGTGCAAAATTGCTTGGCAAACGAACGACCATGCAGACAGGGCAAGAAAACAACCAAAGTGTTAAGAATCACTTCTGTATGCAGGTAGTTGAAAAATACATAAATCTACGCTATTGTGTACAATTATGTTGTCATCTAAGTTGTATATATGTTCGGTGTATATGTATATCCGTCCAAAATTTTAATTGTACATAATGTATTTATTCATAAAATGTAATTATTTTGTAGTATATTTGTACAGAATAGGTATTGAATATTAATGTTATCTATTAAAGAGATTAAATATGGAACATTTCTTCAAACTCTATTGTATCGAAAGCGTGATTTCTTTGTGCATGTATACATGTATGTACGGTGAATTTGTGTATTTAAAGACTGCCATTTATTTAAAAAAAGTTCCTTTAAAACGGGTTCTAGTGCAAAATTATTCTCAAGGGATACAAAAATGTGGTCTTTACAGCTGACAGGTAGTGTTTATATACAGATAGGGTAGTCATGAAAGCAGGTGTGGCTGGGCTTAAAGACGATCCGCTGTAATGTTGTGCACACCCAGCTGGTTCAGTATTCACAACGCATGAAGTTCCTATAGGAATACATGATCAGCTGGCCCCAAGCAGCTATTGTGCATCAACATACCTGCAGAACGTCCTTAATCAGAGAATACATCCAGCCATGTGTACATGTATGTAATATTAGTGGATGAGAGAGGAGAAGATGAGAAGCTGAGTAAGTTTGAGATGAAGTGCTTTCAGCCATTGGTGTGGGAGTGAATCACCTATCAGTCATACATGTTTTATACAAGAACACCATATTCAGCTAACAAAAGAGGAAGGTGTAATGGGGAGGGTAGGAAGAAGGAAACTATGTATTGGGAGAGGAGTGAAAGGAAGAGGCAAGAGAGAGAAAGAAAGAAAGATGAGGAGAGAAGCAAAACAATGGCCAGAAATGAGAGGAAACGAGGAACAAAAAAATACACTCTGTCAGAGAGATACAATTTAAAAAGCAAAAGGATAAAAAATTAAGTTAAGACAAGAAGGGATAGAAAGAGAGAGTGAGAAATTCATAAGAAATGTCATACTATCCCTTCATCTCCTCAAGTAAAACAATGACTACACAAGCTGTGACATTAATAGTGTTGATCCTTGAACTTCCCTTGATTCTTCCTTGGGGATGTAGTCTATATACGACCCTCTATGTAAGAAATTAATCTTGATTTGTTTTAATTAATGGAGGAATATGAATTTATGCAACTACTGACTGAATATTGATTATGTATTGAACACACATTAAAATAAAAAATAAAAAATATCTGTTGAATTACCAGAGAAGACAAACATGTAAAATGTCATAAATAAAACAGTTCACATCCATCAGTTTCAAAGCAGTCATACTGCACTTTTGGCAATTTAATACTGAACATCTGTACAACATTTGATGAAATAATATGGGTTGGCTAAATGCTGGCTAATGCTTTAAGTAATGATACTGTACATGACAAGCAAAAAAACACAGAATACTTTAAGTACATCAAACAGATCTAAAATCAACAGGCATCAGCATCATCAAGGGAAAGTTACAGTAGTATGTGGAGAGCTAGTAGGGCCTATGCAGATATATATATATGTGGGCAAGTCCACACTATTTTGTCCCATACACTGTTTCTTACTAACCTCATCTCATTTAAAATATGAGAAGGTAACCCGCACAGGTTTTTTTTTTAATGATGACAGTAGTATACGCATCACATTCTTTGTATCTTATAGTACAAAGTTTAGTGAACACAACTAGGACCTTTATTGCGCAGTTGCCATTCATTTACACTTTTCCAAAAGTAGCCAGTTTTCTTTTGGCAGAGTTTACTACACCATATCAAGCCTGAAGGGCAGGGCTTATGGCCCGGTCCCACTGGCCGACAGACACAAAACGTATGCATAAAGGACACAGCGGACGAGCAAAATTTCGGGGATGGCTCCATCCGTTTTCATCCGCTCCAGAAATGGACAAAATTTGCGAAAATTTGCGAAAACAGAACGGAAAATAACGGACATGGGTAGTATGTAGCGGGGATGTTAAACGGATGTTCATCGGAAGCATAGCGGATGAAAGCGGATGGAAGTGGATGACAGCTTTGAATACTTTATATACGAGATGCATACGCTTACATCCTTTCTATTTCCGTGCTACTAACGATGTATATACGTTCCATGTACCTTATCTTTCCTCCCTCTTTCCGTTTTAAGCTGCAGCGGATGTGAGTTGCGAGGATGCCCAGAGGATGCAGAGAGGATACAGCGGACGTTTAACGGATGATAACGGACATAGAACGTTTGTTGCTCGTATTTGTCGCGGATTTACATCGTACACGGCGGAAGTTCATCCGTTCTAAAAGTTTTGTGCAGCTCAAAACTTTTTGCGCTGATGAAATCACAGTGGACGGATGCTCGACGGATAGAGCGTATGAAACACGTATGCAATGAGTACACAACGGATGCATAGCGTTTTCCAACGGATGGCAAGATTTGTTTACGTTTTACATCCTCTTTGCATCCGTAAGTGCAGTGGGACCGGGCCTTTAGACTAAATAATGATTGTAACAAGTCAAAAGCCCTTCTCAGAGCTAAACCAAATATGAAGTGAAATGTCATTGAAAAGGATACAAAAATGGGGATGGAACAAGAAAGTGAATAATCTTTATTTCTACAACATCGGCTACAGTTATTAGAAAACCAATTTCTTTATCATTCATTTGTGAGAAAATTAACACTTATTATCAAATGTGCATTTCACATGCAATTATTGATTTATTTGCAATTCAACTCTTTGTTTCATTTTTTGCTCAGCTAACATTGACAGGAGTGTCTTTTCACTGTCGTAAAGTAATTTCTGGCAAATTATATTTCGATCTGACTATGGTAGCTAAACATTGCGATACACAACATGACAATTATATATTAAAGCTTTGAATAACACTTCAAATGCAGCACTGATTTACACTAAGCTAATGCTTTGCCTGTGCTAAACTTTGGTGGATCAAATACACCTAGTGGCATTTAACTGAGTTGAAAGGAAAAAACATACATGTCATTGGATAAACTGGCACATATATTGAACTTGAACAAATGAAAATTAAATTGCATACTGGATTGTTTTTAGTGTACACTACATGTACATGTTGGATATATATGTTTTTTTTTAATACACATATTTATTGTTAGGATTTCAGGAAAACACAAACACCAACAGCATTGTAATATATTTCAATTTTGTTCATAGCAAATCATCTTTCATTTCACAAAATACGTAGACTTGAGTATACTTTAATAATCAAACTGCAATTAATTGTCAGTTGTTTATACACATCTGACTACAACTTAACATTTTGGGGGGACATGTTATCATTTAGATGAATGACATAGACCTTCATGAATGTAAAATATATATGTATCATGTCACTACAACAGTGTAACTGAACTTGGCAGTGCTCAAAAGACATTGCCATCTTATATGATGACAATGTTATGATGTCAATTACACAGTTATGATGTCGATTCCCATTCAAACATTTTGCCACATAGTAGCAATAGCAGTAGTATAATACTCTTACATGAATCAGATGAAGTCTGTCCATGCTTTGGTTGATTTTCACATGGCTTATTTCCTTTTTAAAAAGCTTGCAAAAAATTGTAGGTGCCAACAATAATGAATATCTAAATTGATATTTGTTTCTTTAAGAAAGAAAATGAAACACCCAACAACAAAATATTATTGTAAATAGGATATTAAAGAAAATTACATTGTATATCTTGGGAATCAGTTACCAAACCATTTATGAACTTGAACAGATTCGTTCGTTAGTGTTCGTTTGATAGTATCAAACATACAGTTACATGTACTGTACTGTTGGCAGCTCCACATACTGTCTTATGTGCATGCATATCAACCAATTGATTCATTTATTTTTCATATGCCAGTGATCTGAATACGAGACCATTACAAATAAAAGAATAACTATCAATTTATTTTGTGAACATATCCATTCAAGTGGATGCTCGGGCGCTACGAAGTACTACATGTACTACTATCACCCTGGCTACATTCAGACAAGCTGCCTGCTCCAAGGTGCTCAAAGCATTCAAACAATTATTTCCTTCCAAGTACCTATCTACTACATCTGGGTTGAGGGTGGAAAACACAAGAGGATAAATTTTCTTTCAATCCATAATGGCATGATGCGGCACCCAAAGTAGAGTATATACAGGAACATATACAAGGCGCAGAATATACAGCAGAAAATATATGTACAGATGAATAATCAGTTGCCTATTTTTTAATCATGTTGCATTGATCAGTCTTTTTCATGGGGTATTTAGAATATGGGTTATTGGTGCTACTCATCTATTCTTATGAATAAATTCTGTTTAAACTGACTTTAAATTATGTTCTTAAAAACTGTGGTATTTGAAGCAAATTTCCATTTTGTTTTCTTCCTTCATATATCTACTTGGATAGCTTACTGCCCATAACACTGATTTTACTACATTTATGTTTTGCAAACTAGTACCATAAACTCACAAGCATACATTTTACATGTTAGCATTTTATGCACATAAGAGTCAACAACATATACAGGGCATATCAATAAAAAGTTTACCCAACTTCGGTAGCTCCTAATTAAAAAGTCATAACCAACATGACTTTGGAATTGCTTTCATGATGAAGAGTAACTTATTTTTGTCCAATGTTTATACCCTATTCATAATATTTCTGCCACGGGTGAATGAGTACCAGGGTCTTTAAAAAGTTAAATTATGCCTCATGTTTCAGTGTTTCATTGTTTAAAATGATGCAATGTAACTATAAGCTTTCACAGAACCTTGTTTCAATTGACAGGATTAAATTGAATTACCGGTATGTGTTTATCTTGAATATCAATAAAAAAAACTCAAGGTTAGTAAACCCAAATGCAAGAAAGAATATTTATAATGATAAATATCAAATAAATTGACAGCAGACTTAAAAGAAAAAAGAGGCTAACATCCCAGATAAACTTTATCCATTTTGTATCACTCAATGAGAAGGTTACCTTTAAACAAGGGATGCGAATGAAGTTAAGATTGTAATGATCATAACGAGAATATCATTAAGTTTGCTTGTAATAAGCATTTCTTTGAGTTTGAGTTGATGTTAACACTTTTGTCAACTGCCTAATAGTCAATGTAAATAAAAGAGCAATTGTTTTGGAATGAGATAACACACACATAATGGCTTTTGACCTACATTTTGTTGCTTCAGCCCAAACTTGGTACAAGAGGATTTTGACAATACTTTTGAAAACCCTGCTGTTCAGTCATCCTTGGCAGCACAATTTTGAAAATGATATCATTAGACAGAGCATTAGTTCTTCCTTACAATAAATATGATTCAAGGTCTCACAGGTTACAACTTTTTAATTAGAAACTACCAAAGTTGGATACATTATTTTTTGATACACACTGTATTATGAACTGTATGATCTGTTCTCTGTAATATCAAAGACAGACACTTGTTTGTAGTCTGTGAAACCACCAGTTTCATAGAGGTTACAGTGGGAAAGCAACAGAGGTACATGGGTTAATTCTACAACAGAAGCCTGAAGCAACAAAGAAAATACCATACCCTGATTGGTTTGATGCAAAAATCTTGCTTAATTTTCAACCTTTCCAATCTTTATCTTAATTCACCACTGGTGACATGAATGAAGAAATCAAGAATTATTGTCTGAAAACAGTTGCATATGTAGACAGATGCAGCAAATGAACATTGGTCCCTTCTTGTATATGGGGTGCAGGCATCTTATGATCATCAATGGATGCGCTTGTCTCCATGGATCAACAAATTTCCAAGAAACAAAAATTCCTATAATTCTTGCCTAAATGACATTAAATGTACACAGAGGCAGCAAATGAGAATATTCTTGAATACCTGATATCATTTATCTGATCATCAATGTCAATCACAATAACGAGGTGGGTCATAAAAAGACATCTTCTCTCTATCTGTCTCTCTGGCCACAAGGCTGATCATTTTGAATGACGTATACTGAGCTGCTAGTGGTCACAGAGTACGGGATGGGCTAGCCAGCGACGGTCATAACTTGGGATCCACGTCCCTACGTTCAATGTGGAAGAGAAAAACGACAGTGTTTTAATATAAACTGTAAGAAATTAGAGTCTAGAGGTTGATCTCTTGAATGAACTGCATCTTTTGATCTAATGCTTATCATTTCCATGTGTGTTCTTATCCTCATAAGAGTTTCTAAAATGTATGTACAGTAGCTTTGAGCTAAACTGTTTCCTCCAGTGGTTGAATTCTTCATACCAAACACGTTTCAACAAAGATGATTATAGTTCTTTTAAGGAGAAAAAACCCAGCTTAACTCAGCATTTTGTTGCTGTCATCAAGAAAAACATATTATACCCAAGCTCCATGTTTAGTTACACATAATACATTACTGAGGCACTTTTCTGCGACAAAGTTTAGCAATAGCAATATTACACAATGGATGAAAAAATAAATAATACCTGTAAATTGTTCTATATTTCTTCAAGAAATATTTAAGTATGGTACTATTTTCTAAATAATCTTGCTACCCAACACACTCTATTTTTGCAATTTTAAAAAGTTGCTTGTACCGATCCAATATGACATACCCAAGGCAAGGTTCAAGATTTACAATTGTGACATAGCTTACCCATGAAGATCAAGCCTGTTGACGATCTCTCTCACGTTTGAGATAAGGTTATCATTCTGGGGTGAGTCCATAATAAGCTGATGTAGTTTGGTCATGTAGGAATCAACGGTGGTCAGTGATGGCACTTCATTAGAGCCTGTGTACACAAAAACAAACAAAAAAACATCCACAATCGCATCTTTTAAATTAGACTGTTATTTGGAAGAATCACTGTTCTCGTTTGAATTTTTTAACTTGTGACAACAGAAACAAAAAGATATCTGCAATATACGATCTGTAGTGAAATGTGGAGTTCTACATTGCATGAAGGAGTGTACGATCGCTGAACTTGCATGATCATCATAGAGAAATTATTATCATGCATATCACTGATAATACTCACTTGGTAAAAATGATGCAGAATGATTGTTAAACGAATATAAATATCAAATCAAAATAGATCTGATGTTCGTAGCAAGTCTTAAAAATGATCTTTCCTGAATTAAAGATAGATTCAGAGCTTCAAAGTTCAAGCTTGTAATCTAAAAATCAATGGACTTTTCTTGTTAGGGGAATTCTTCCTACCGCATATTGCTGAAAACAAGTCCGCGTAAGTGGCTATTTTTACTAGCTAATTTGCTAGGATTTTGCAGTAACATGAACTTTTTAGAATCACTGTGATTTAGTGTGTTTGCAAAATCGCCCATGTATCTGAGGCGCAATGCATTATGGGAATGTACATTGCTATATGCAGTAGTGAGAATAGTTGTATTACTCAGTTTTCCACATTGTGACCCACCTGGTAGTGGGACCCCAGCAAAGCTTGCTGTGAGGGTAGCTCTGAGTTGCTGGAGATGGCTCTGTAGTGCCATGTTGGTGTTGCGTTGCTGTACTGTCTCTGCTTCTAACTTATCAATAGCTTCCTTCATCTTATCAATGTGCTTCTGTAAGATGGCGTTCTGTTCCTCGTACTCCGTTGTTGACTTTCTCAGCTGCCTCAGCTCATTCTCTCGTACTGTAATTGGACAAAGAAAAGAAAAGAAAAGAAAATCCACTCATGTCATCACTCTAACCAGATAGATTCAATGAATCAACAACAATTTTGTTTCCAAGAGAAGCCTCATCAGCATAGTGCTCTTCTTCTTGCAGGCATTCCAATCGTTATTACCCAGTCATGAAAGATCGTTCAATGAACCAATGAGCTGCATTTAAATTTATTTTTACGGACCATTGGTTGAATATGCATGATTTCGTCATGACTGGTGTGTTCAATGAACCAATGAATATCCCCAAATTGCTGATGTGAGATGCTTGTAGGATACTTTATGGGAGAGAATGGGCAATTTGCCAATGAAAATGACACACACACACACCAAAAACATTCAAATATTCTGATTTTGTTATATTTTGTTGTTGTTGAAAATTGTATTTTATTGAGGAAAAAATTGTACTGTCATATTTACTTCTAAAAATCGTACTGATTGGCAGCTCTGTATGTGGCTTAAATGTCTTGCCGGTGTACCTCAAGTGAATGAACCACAACACAACTATACTTCAACAACTCATGGTTTAAACCATCTGGACTACCACATGTATCAAAGCATATTATCAGCCACTCATTAGACATAAGGACACACACACACTACCCTTATAGGTTTACATCATTGGATGAGATAAACCTATTCTTTTGTTTATTTTGGTATATGCTGTAGTATGTACTATTCTTTAAATATTTCTTAAAGTGTCATCCTATTAAATAACCAAAATTAACCCATTGCCACTGGAACCTACATGAAAGCCTATGGGAATAAGAGAATTCAGTAGTCAATAGGTTATCATTTACCTTTGTTGTAGTTAAGAAATTCCTCTGTGAAGATGGGGATATCAAAGCCTGGGATCTCTTCTCTGTTTTCGTCAATAAACTGTGGCAGGAACACACAAAAACAACACAAGGTTAAAAATGAAACATTTCGTATTACAAATCTGCTGCATGGTTTTGCAAGTATTGTAATGAATGGAAATTGACCCTCTCAAACACACAATGGACCCCTTAATTTTAATAAAAAGTCAAAAAGTATTCCCTATATATGTATATATCCAGATCCCTCAAGCTGTTCTTTACAGCATCCTTAGAGTGATACAGCCTCTTCATTTATAAACTGGCCCACTGATATAACATACACCATTGAAAAAATAGACACAATAGACCTTCTGATAATACACTCAAAGAAATAGATGCTTCTATTAAAGGGATCGTTTAACAATGTTAAATATGAGATGCACGGTCCTACGTGATATCAGTGTCTGTGATATGGTGTGAGATTGAAGCCCTAAAAAATTGCGCTTCAAAATGATCAAGAAGTGCCTCAAAAAAGTAAAAATCTTTGAGTGACCGGTTTTACCATACTCGTTTCCCACAATAGACTGTAGTGTTATGAAAACCGTTTGGCAAACGCATAATTTGATTTCGATTTTCAATCATAAATATCTTGGTAATCAGACAGGCGATCGGCTTGTAAAAGTAATGGGGTTCCTGACTGACCTAAAGGTTTATAATTATCATTGCAGCATGAGCTAAATGAAGGATTTTTGTAAAGGATCTAAGACAAAGTTACCGGATCCCTTTAAGACATGTCATAATTGGTCTAACAATTGATTTGCTCTCGGTTATTAATATGATACCTTGACGCTTTATAAAAACTTGGATTGGATTGGATACTTGCATTTAGTTTTTGTAAGCTAAGACAATCTGCCAATTCAGGATAAAATTTAAAAACACAAAATAGTTTATTGATCTGATGGGTTTGAGTGTGTGACTGTGAGTGTGTGTGTACCTCCATAGCAGAGCCATTAGTTTGAGCTTCTTCAGCTTCCATGAGCTCATTCCTAAGCTTGCGTTCCTCCTGTTTCCTGCTGAATGCCTTGAAAGCCTCTGTCTGCTGGTACTGCTGAAGCTCCTTGGCATATCGCTCCTTGTCTCGATCTGCTTCATCCAGGAATCGCTATAGCAAAAAAGGAAATATGATGTTTAAGGTTAGAATACGAATGGATGAAAAGAGTGATTATTTCTTTGTAATATACACATTTTCTGTTTGATTTTAATTTTAAATGGTATGTACCATACTTATTTCATCAACCTAAAGTTCTCTAACAAAACATGATTTGGTGTAAAAATTCAAAACAACTATAAATGTATGTAGTGATAATAGAAGCTGAGAGACATTCTGAATTGGGATGTGCCATAATTATAACAAAAACTGATAGGAAACATTACATTATTCAGGGTTGGTGTAATATTTTAACCTTTTATGTAAATTGTGATTCAAATCACATTAATCAAAACATTGATTTAAATCAGTCGTATAAAGCTGCGTTGTTATTTTTTTCCCAGACCCTGATATGTCAAGGCTAGGTATGATTTCTGTAAATCTTGGCGTTCCACATTAATTATACAATACATCAGGAGAAGAAACAGGCAATACACCTCAGATCTTTAATAATACATATCTACATGTACCACAGAGTGTGACATCAACTCTCACCTGTTTGTCAACAGCAGACATCTTAGACCACTGTCCAGCCAGTAGCTTGGTGATCTCAGCAAAGCTCATGTTAGGGTTATCTTCTCGTACCTTCTCCCGTCCCTCCTTTAGGAAGCGGACATACCCTGTGTGGGGTGCCCTGGGAGCATTGTGATCTCGCAGGGGCTTCACTTTACGCTTCTTGCCCTTTGGCCAGCCCCCTTTACCCTTTGAGGCTGCCTAGAGTCGGGGGAAACAAATGTTTATCCTTCAAAATTGTTCTACTAAAGGGCAATTCTTCAGTAGAGGAATTACACACAAACACAAATTCTCAACATTTTCATTTCCTTCTCAGAAATACAGGGTTACTAAGTCCAAAGCATTTGAGCAGAATTACGTAGCCAGTTGAACAAATGTCAGTTAAAGATTTGAACTGAACACATCTTACAGCTGGATATATGGGACTGGGTGTCATGCACATGGTTGAGACATTCTTTGCTCATTAATCAGCAATTATACATTTCTTTAAAAAAAAGCTAAAAGCCTATATTTATCTGTAGTCCAATTTTTTAAAATTATTATTTGTATTTGGATCTGTGAAAATTTACACCCAATTATTATGAGACATAAAGATTAGCTTTATAGTACTTCTTTATGACGGAATATGGTTTCATAACACTAAATTATTACATCTCTACAGATACATGTAGCTACACATATAACCCAAGTTTTTATGTCGATCTCACCTCAGAATCTTTACCGGTTTCAACTGCATCTTGAGATGGTGTGTCTTGTTGCAAAATCTCAACTTTTGACAAACAAAAACAAGATAATGAGTATAGTGAAATCATAACATGTCACATCTAATAGCCGTACATACTACTCGCCAGCAAAACTTCTTCAATTAACATATTCATTACGTTTCTCAAAAACATTTGATCATCATTTTCTTAGCTTGTATTAGAGATCTCATGTACCTGAAACCAAATGACAAAATATTTTATTAGGAATAACCTGTACGTACAAGCACTCACAGGGTACCCTGGTCCAACTGGGATTCTGTGAGCAAGGTTTTTATGCTATCCTCTATCTTCTTTTATACTCCCCCTAATGTTCCCCACAGATTACCACATGCAAGTAATAAGTCCTTTTGTGGTTGATTTTAGACCTACTAGCTAAACATAAATAATGAAATAGGTGATCGGCTACCATCACTCTAACATCATTGTAACATCACTCTTCAGACTGCCACATTGTTCAGAGTATATTATACAAGTCCACTGTAAATGTGACAGAAATCAACCGTGGCAGTCGCCTTTTGTAATCCAACAAAGAGTTTTAAACAATTTACTTATCATCTACATGTATCTATCCATCCATCCATACAGAACTTTCTTCCTACCTTGAGATATATCTGTAATGATTTGTGGGTTACTGAGAGATTGGTCCAGAGAAGCACTCACATCAGGTGTATTGGACTCATTGAAGCTGCAAGGATGTAATCAAACAATGAAATATAATTGTTGTATAGTATAGCTTCCTGAGTGAGCTGCCAAAGGGATTACCCAACCAAGTACCATGTAGTTCAGTTTAATTCAGTTTACTAATACAATTTCTAAAATGTACAAACAGTTGTACAAGACAAACAAACATGTCAATTCATAAAAAAGGCAATTATTAGAGTTGTATATTAATTATTAACCCATGGGAAATTGAACACAATGCTGCAATGAGCCTTGTGGAATAAGTGCCCTTTATAGTTTCACTACAATATGAATATAATTTTGTTTGAATACAAGTATTTTTAGTCAAATACAAAAAAATTCTAGACAAAGTATTGACTGAACGACGACACAGTAAACTGGAGTATTTTGTTACCTGCCCTCTACTGACAGCTGTGAGTCATCTTTTGAAACATCTTCCTCAAAGCCAGTGATGCTGAAGAGACCTCCAGCGCCTCCAGATGATGACATCAGAGATTGACCGGTTGACCCTTCAGTCAAATCCATACTTCTTACACAGATCTGCTCAACAACTGCATAAAATAGACCAATTTTCCTACCAATCCAAGTGCCTGTTGAGTGTGATAAATTGGGAAAAGAGGACACAAATTATAAATGAATTACATGAATTAGGAGAATCTACCAATTAAACAATCATGGCATGATACCAGAGATGCCAACTTTTGGAAAACAGAAATAGGGAGGATTTGTAACCAACACCAAATAATGTGCGCGTAGCGCACATCTCAAGCACGTAGCACCCGACCCATGCTGCCGGGGTCCAGGGCCCGCCTTAGGAAGCTCTGGGGTTCTAGATGCTCTCTGGTGCAATCTGAGCCTAATTTTGCAGCATTTTACATGTGTATTTACAGGGTTCTTGTTAATAGCCGGCAACCGGCTATTTTTTCCGGCTGTAACGGCAATCGTAGCCGGCTGTAAGCCTCTCCAAAAAAAAAAAATAATAATACAAAAATCACATCATATTCGGTCAAGTCGCTATCTCAAATTTCTGTTATCACAAGCTTCACGAAGACACACTTTCATAGCGCGGGGTTGTGAAAACGGTCGTAAAGAAATGAGATGAAACGTCTCCGAAACGATCGTAAAATAAAACCCTATTAAAATATGGACTTGCGGCGCGGCGCACGCGGGGGCAGAGCTATCTAGTATATGCCCAGTGCGCCAGAGCCAAGCGCAGGCCGGCAAGCTAGCTTACGCAAGAAAAGCGCGCGTTGTGAGCCGAGCTGAGCTAGCTAGCTGAGTGAATTTATCTCCGAGATCGCACGCCAGTCGAATTAAAATGGAATCGAAACGGCAGACATCAATGTCTTCCTTCCTTACTATTAAGAGTAAGAAGCAACGTACAGGTAAGTTTTTTATTTGAAATGTAAATAATAATGTAGGCTAAATTATAAATAATACCGGTAGTAATAATGAGTGTGAAACTGTGATTGATTTGGCGATGCACGATTCGATTCAGAATACGAGCGCTGCACAACCGGTGCGGCACGCTATACACATACACTGTCACAGAGACTAGACCGTAGACGTACGTTCGTTCACAAATATGATTGATTTATCAGAAACAATAATGGAGCATTTTCATTTCATATTGTATATCATATGAAAAGTAAGTTATTCAGCCAAAATATTCATGATCTTTATCATTAAACTATGGCTCATACAGTGTGGTCATATCTTCAAAAATAAGGCTAAGATAGCACCAGAGAGCATCTAAAACCCTAAAGCTTCCAGGGCCCTTGGGCGGGCCCTGGACCCCGGCCGCAAGGGACTTCGCGCTTCGCGCTCGTGATGTGCGCTTCGCGCACATGGTGATGTGCGCTACGCGCACAGAGATTTTTCTTTTGCAATTTTAGTAGCCTCCTGTAAATCATAAATAGCCTGCTATCAGAAAAATTAACAAGAACCCTGATTTAGCTAAATAATTCCCACTTTTTTTAAAAATAACATACAAATTGTACAAAATGCATGATGAATTCCTTTCAGACTTCCGAATACACGGTTACTTGATACTGTATTCGGTCTTTAATATACTTCTGAGATCATTTCTTGGTCTCCTTTTGCTGATTTTCCGCCATTTGGATTCTGTGTCAATATCCACGCATTGGTTACGGCGATCCATATGCTGAAACAATCTTTCGCTACTCTTATTTTGTCTTTTAACATAGTGGAATTACTACATGCTAAAGTTAACAGACGATATTTCTCATTCAATTCACAGTTATATTTACTGATAAGCGCCAAAACAAACAAAAAATCATAATTTTTTTTTTTAATCGGGAGGATAAGGATGGTGATCGTAAGGTCGGGAGTTGGGGTGAATTATCGGGAGCCTCTCGATGAAATCGGAAGGGTTGGCATCTCTGTGATACATAGCATACCTGCGAAGGTTAATTTCTTTGTGTATCATTATTGATATTCACTCGAATGCACTTGTTTTTCAGTGATTCGAAACAATCATGGCAACAGAGAGAATGTACCATTTACATGTAATTAATTGAATGTTATAAGATTCTGTGTATGTCAGGAAAATCTTGACGTTTTTGTGAAATACGGCTACACAGCAGCATTTCATTTTGTGCAATGCTAATATTTCAAACTTTAAAGATCGCTGGTATGAGGTCCATCCCATTTACGGTTAGACTACATTCATTGTAGGAGTGGTGTGTGCCACTGCAGCAAAGCATAGTATAGTAGTCCATGCTAATGCGTATTGACCTGCAGTGTTGAGAGGCACCAGTTTTGTTCACACGTGTACAAAACAAATGAGAGAAAATAAAAAATATTGTTCAAATAGACTATTTATTTTTGAATGCGATGCTTCAAAATCATACTATTACTGTAAATGACCGTAATAATTCATTTCTGTAATCCCCAGCTAAAAATCGCGTAGAAAAACTGAAGAAACCGCCTCTGATTTTCCTCCATCGTGTTTCGTTACGCATTACGACCTAATTTGTGTATACGATTTTACATGGAGATTCAACGCGCTTGTGGAGGCGACAACAAAAATTGCACAAAATGAATACGAAGTTGCTGATCTGCAAGTTTGACAGTAGACTCACGATTTGGATTTTCAACAAATTTTTTCTAACATCATTAAGTTGAAAAGATTGTATTTTACTGTTATTTAGGTGTCATCAATTGTCACTGACTGAAGTAAAGTCTAAAGACAAGTACCAATTTTGAGTGAACTCAGTTGAGCTTTGTACAGTGGTATTTGAAAAATCAATAAGGGTCGTCTGACCGGAGTCGGGCTAACTCGGACCAGGGGACAACTCGGCCCAGCTGTAAAAACTGTCATTTTTTGCATGTTTAGGTTTAGGGTTAGGGTTAGAGTTAGAGTTAGAGTTAGGGTAAAATGACAAAAAATGACAGTTTTTGCAGCTGGGCCAAGTTGTCCCCTGGTCCGAGTTAGCCCGGATCCGTCTGACCCACAGTTTTTAATACACAAAAAGTAGGTCTAGATTTAGATCTATACAATCTATTGCTATGTCTGGTGTGTGCCACATTCGTCAAAAGGGACTTTTAGATTTGCGTGGACTGATACGTGTGACGTCCATTCAAGGCAGTGCATTAAAAGGACGTCGATCGTAGCAATCCATGTTGTCGTTGTGCAAATCTAAAAGTCCCTAGACCTATTTGCCTTCCGTCAATGCCCGACGGGAGGACGCATCTAAACATGACCAAATCTGTGAAATTTTTGCTTGCACCATGTTAATAGCATTGCCCCATGCACCTGGCTCTCGTAAGCACACACACACCCATCAGTCTGCAAGAATCTTCAACTGTGAAGGAGGTAGACTTAACCCAAAGAAGAAGAAGACTACATTGCAGCACTTCAGCATGCACATTATCAAACGTGTGGGACTGTACACAAAGACATGCATGCATATTGTTCAAAATAGGACACATTTAAGCTCATTTTAAGTTAAAATAAACTACTAAACCATTTCATATTGACGCCACACTGATATCTAATTCTTATTCCTGTACATTAGCTTTCTCACATTGCAAATAATTAATATCAAAGGGGAAATGCATGCTTTACTTACCAGCGAAATGTATGAAGAATGACAATGTTATTAGTCTGCAAACCAGACTCAACTGTGATTTTCACACAGCTCACAGCCAGGCCGCGACTTTGCGTTTTACACCCTGGCCTGGACCTTTTCCCAATAAATTTCAAGGAACCGACTGGGAAAAGTCTATCCATGACAAGATATTGCGCGCGCACGTAGCTCTTCTGCAATGCTCAACGTACGTCCTATATGTCACAGTACAGTGTCGCGGTACGCGGTACATATGTACTTTAGAAAAACAACGAATAACAACAGAAGGAAATAGAGAAAAACAATAAATAATTAAAGAACAGAGAGGAAACAAAGAATGTCATAAGCAGAGAGAGAAAACAAAAACTAACTTGAAAGAAAGAGAGAAATTAGAGAAGGAATTAATCAAAGTAAGGAAAGAGAGAAACCAAATAATATTATGGTTTTTGTGGTTTAATTCCGCCTTCTTCAGGGTTTCAATTTTTGACGTGTAGCCTACTTTCAAACCATTTGCTGATTCGGACCCCCCCCCCCCCCCCCCGCCTAACACACGTGTACACATATCGACACATACACAGACTACACTCGACATAATATGTGTAATGGTAATGTAATACATAAACTGTGATTTAAATATTGCACTCGTACCATTTTCTATTATTGTGGGATCACGTCTTTCATTTTTTAAATTCATGTCATTTGTTTCTAAGACCTAATTTCTCTAATTCTCTTGACCCCTCTCCCTTCATATTTGTTTTCTAAGACCTCCCCCCCCCCTCATCTCTCTTCATATTTGTTTTCTAAGACCCATTTCTCCCCCGCCCCCCCCCCCCCCCCATCTCTATTCATATTTGTTTTCTAAGACCTCTCTCTCTCGACCCACTCTCTCTCTCGTATGTATTTCTCAGACCCCTCTTTCTTTCTCTCTCATTAACCCCCTCTTCATATTTGTTTCTAAGGCCTCTCTCTCTCTCTTCATATTTGTTTCTAAGACCCCCGCCCCCCTCTCTTTCTCATTTCTTGATATTTGTTTCTAAGACCTCTCTCTCTCTAGCTCTCAATTCATGATATTTGTTTCTAAGACCCCCTCTCTTTCTCACTTCTTGAATTCATATTTGTTTCTAAGACCTCTGTCTCTCTCTCCCTTTCTCTCTTTCTCATTTTAAATTCATGATATTTGTTTATAAGACCTCTCTTTCTCTCTTTTTCCATTCATCACTTTGTCTAGTGTAATGTACAGACACATAACATATAAAGGAAATTATACACCAGTTTTACATGAATTCATTTGCACTTTATTTACTGCTTTACATTCATATACTTTTTTTTTTCGTGAAGGTAATCTAATCCTTCAATGTCAGAGAAGTAATACAAAAGATACAGGAGTAGGAGTATGTGTATGCATAAATAGTTATATAAAGAAGAAATATGTAGTAAAAGTGAAAGCAAACAATAGTAGAAATTTGAACAGATAATTTGACAGTGTGTTAAGATTTAGATGCAAGAAATGACTATAAGAAATTTTTATTTGAAAATACATGCACATGTAGATAAAAAGAGATCTGAACATAGGCGGATTCATGGGCGCAGAGGCGTGCACCGCACTTTACTTTGGAGATAACGAACTGAATACACATAATAATGGATGATACGTGAAAATATTTTTCTTCAGCGAGTAACAATATTTCACGTATTTCGCGAAAATTGATCATCCAATATTATAATTATTATTTAGATACTCCACAGAGATATTGTGATTTATTCACCATTTTTTATAATATACTAGTACATGTACTTGTAAACTGCATCTTGGCAATTGAAGCTTGAAACGAGTGCAAATATGAAATTTCCCAAGCATTTATGTGGTGCTGGTGCACAACTAACATGAAAAGTTAAAAATGTTTGAATTTCAAGAAAACAGTAGGCCTACCGTAACACTAATATAATCATTTACCTGTACAAAGTCGAACATCTAGAATTTACATATCCCAATCCAAGTTGTTACTTGAAGTTATTGTGACGTTACAATTATTGAAAACGAAGTAGTTACTTGGATGGTGCAATTTCATATGGTGACGTCACGTTTAATAGCTGCATGCGCACAATCACTAATAATGGCGTGGCTTAAGAGGAAAAATAAAAAAGAGCAACATAGGTTTTATTGTTACTTCACGTTAGCTGAATGCACACAATCATGTATTGACCAATCATAATCTTGTGGGCGTGGCAGAATGTTCATTGCGTCCAATATTTTATGTTATTATGAATTCTCCATAGGCTTAGACGTTTGACACTGTGCAGCGACTCACTTAGTCTTACTCTTAGTTTTGCTAACTATGGATGCCTAACAGTTACAGTTAATCGTACTCATATAACTACAATTCAAAACTGGATTTACAGTATTCATACCCGCAAAGGCGTCTGCATTGCCACTCCGTCATCATCCTCGATGAATTCCATCGTGCAGCAAGCTTCTTAACTTGTTGTTCTGAACTTGAAATCCTATATCTTCTCCCTTTATCTTCAGTATTGCAGCTGCGTACGGTGTGTATAAATGCTGCATCGACGTACGTCTGTGCATGTACGATTCGATTTGGAACTGGCGCGCCCGATCGAGGAGCGTAGACTAGACTCATTCAAGCAGTTTCATTGCTATTTACCGGGAAAATGTCCAGGCCAGGGTGTAAAACGCAAAGTCGCAGCCAGGCCACACGTAGACTACGTTGTTGTTGTTGGCGTTTAGATGGCGCTCTTCAATCTTGACAGATTTTCTGCGCCACCGCGTTCCTTCTTTGCATGTTCATCTTTCCGAACTTGATCTCATGGCTCACTAATTATATTTGATTTCCCTTCACCATTTAGTCGTGCATTTTCATACTGAATCAAACATTTCAATCATATTAAATCATAATACTCACAGAGGAAAACGCACTAGATTTATACAAACATTTCAAATCTGTTTGTATCTTTAATATAATCTAAGAGGACTCTAAAATCCGATAAATTTCCTAATAATCTTACTAATTCTAACGTATTACATTTCAATCGTCTTTGCATTGTCCTTCTTTCTCTCTCATATTTCTTGCATTGTAGTAACAAATGCTCTATATATATAGTTCCTAAAACCTTATAATGTATACATATTTCTGGTAAAAGTATACATTAATATGAGTTGGCCCGGGCGGGATGGAGCGGGTTAATCTCGGTAACTTCCTAAAGTATACGTGAAGGACCGCTACTAGTATTCAAAAGGGGATCACCCACCATTCATAAAAAGGCATAAATTCCGTTATTCGTCATCCAGGACTGCTATTTATAATGCTAGATGAGGGCCGGGAGCCCGCCCCCCCCCCCCCCCCCCACTCTGAGAACGAAATGACCCCATGCGTGTTACCAAAATGTCCGGTAAAGGGGTACTTTTCGTGCGACAAAGTCCGGCCCGAGAATTGTAAAAAAAGGGTGTATTAACTTTTCACCCGGTGATTTCTTTAAAAAGGGTTTTTTTTTTTTTTTTCCCTCTCATCTCTTTGGACTCCTGAGAAATTATTCCGAATTTAGGGGGTACATTGAGCATTTTTCATGATTTAGGGGGGTCTCCAAGGCAGGAAAAGCCCGCGAAAAGCCCGCGAAAGGGGGGTTCGGAAATGTTGGCAGTCCTCAGATAGGGGGTGCTTTCAAAAAGAGGGAACAAGCATATGCGTACCCTAAATAACACTGAGTGGGGGGGGGGGCGGGGCCGGGAGTCCTAATTCATAATTCACATAGCGATCTTCTTCTCATATTATGAATAGCGACCCTCTTCGTCGATTTATAACGCAGCGGTCCTTGTGAATAATGACCCTTATTGATAATGATCCTTTTCTCAAATTATGAATATAGCTGCCCTTATGAATAGCGGTCCTTATGAATAGCGAGTGGACCCCCCATGGATGGAGCTACCTAATTATAGGCCTTATCATATAGTTCATTTCATTTCTCCTTTCACAAACATTTGTACATAGAATTTCAAATAAAGTAACTGGAACAGCAGATTATCAATATAACAAACATAATTTGAAGCGCAATAGTAATGTTCAACATAGGCCTACAACTCTTGTTATTAACTAAAGAAATTCTATAAAAAAGTTACTTATGTAAGATCATGTTCTGTACATGAAAGAAAGAGGAGACCTTATAGAAGCTGGGCTTGTTATATAATTAGAGCAAGGTCCCCAAACATAATATAATACCTGAATGCTTTAATTTCTACTTAACAACTAAACTACCTTAACAGACTAAAAGCAAATACACATGGGAAATATTTACAAAAGAGATAGATTGACGTATTATGAGAAGGAGAAAATGGGAAGATTATACATAAGGATGCTGAGCGAAAGCGCAAAAAAAAGTGTGTGCTGAATTGAAATAAATACCACTCTGGATTTTTTGGAGGAGGGGTGTGATTACCGGAGGTGGGACGTGTCTCCTTATTCTACATATTCAATATAAAAATTGCACCCTATAATTATGATTAACTGACTGACAAAATTAACAACCGTAAAAGGTGTTTCATTTGATTTAGAATGACTAATGTCTGTTGGAATGTGACGTGGACCTGCTATCGACAAGGACACAGAACTAAGCAAACAAATCGACGTTTTGACGTCGTGTTCTGCCTCGATTTCTCTCTCTCCTCTCTCCGTCACCCCCTCTACACCCCCCCCTCTCTCTCTCTCTCTCTCTCTCTCTCTCTCTCTCTCGCTCTTTGTAATTAAGAGTAATTGGGTCCGGTTTCTTCAAGGTTTATGACAAATTAATGAAATTCTAATGCCTAAACAACACTTATCTACGAAGGATGAAATTGGATAAGGACATAACATTATCTTTTTACAACAACCGTAATAATCAAAATTAAGTGCACACAGAGCATAATCTTACCCACACGCACTAATTATGTTCTTGTCATAGCCTATATAACATGCAAACATATTGTACAAACATGTCCACTATAAATATTCATGTGTGACCCTTCCTTCTACATTCGTAGGCGGGTCCATGGAATGGGTGTGGGCTGGGGTTTGAAATGCCATATTTATATTATAGGGGAGAAAAGAGCATAAGATAAATTATTGGGGAAGGTATTAAAGCCTCGGTCACAAATGCCATTACGAACTGCTACGAACGCCGTACGAACAATTTTCAGACAATGGAAGTTCGGGAAGACAATGGAAAAACAAGGAGATTCGTACGAAATTATCGTTCGTACGAACCTTTGTGACCGTAGCATCAGGCGACACCCCTCCGATCCCCTTTCGGAGCATCAGTAGGACGAGCGGAACTCTCCAAATCATGCTCCATAGAAGAAAAGAAAAAAAATAATACAGTCAGGAATGATTTTGCCCCCCCCCCCCCCCACTTCGGACAATCTTTGACCCGCCCCTACCATATTTTGTCTCCCACGTCCTTAATTAAGCAAAGAAAACTACAGAATGTGTATACGCAACTCTTTAAACAACAACTAAACTTGCTTAAACGAGATCGAGTTTTATTGGTCTTTATTGGGCTAGTCAGAGCAAACATCCTTTCGAGACTTTGGACCTCAAAAGTAAACTTAGCACCGAACCCAAACTATTTATAAGAATTCGACATCTTCCATGTAATACTCATTTGGAATTTTGTTCCGTCGCTGTATAGTCGTATAATTGTTTCATATTGCATTCTTCTTGTGAGAGTAACCATTTCAGCTGTTCATTATGGCTCGGAAAGGAGTCCTTCCCATCCTCTTGCTTGTGTTGACTGTGGTCTCATGCATCTTTGGTGCCCCAGCAAAACGTAAGTTTAAGTTATTTTTATGTTTTTTTAATGATTTGTACACGGAAGTTGATATACATTTGAGGGAAATAAAATACACAATGACTCTATCATTATACTTCAGGTCTTAATGCGTACGTTATCAACGTGGGGGGGGGGGGGTGGTGGGGTGAGAACAGGGGATATTCACTTCTTTCGATCAGAAGAAAGAGTCTTCCATACTGTTAAACTTTCCTTAATTAATAAAAATGGGAAAATACATATGGAAAAGGAAAGGAATACACGGTAACCTATAGTTGGTAAATAACATTATGGGCTAGACTGGGGAGGGAGCAGAAACACTGAGAAAATGTTATATAGCGCTGTTTAGCAGATTTGCTTAATAAATTATGGATACTACTGCATGGTAACATATATAAAAGAGCGCGTGTTATAAATGGACAGAGGAATTGGGTAAAAAAATAGAATGTTATTTCCATGCAAACCATTGTGCTATAAAGCCCATAATGTCTACAATTCTGTTCAAGGAGCACGCGTTTTTATTTATCTTTCGTTTTGCCTTGCCCCTCTAATATACTTCCTTTCACTTTTAGTTTCTTCATATTTGTCCATAGCAATATCTTTTTTTACAATTCTTTCACAATGACACATGTTTTGTTAGCATTTATTGTTTTATCATAATTACCATGGTAATGGTGCTGAATTCACCAATTAAACCATAGGCCTAATGATCAGTGTTGTATCCACTCCAGAGTGAAGCCGGTGTCCGTCCTCCCTGTATAAGGATAAACAATAAGTACAAAATACACCCTGAGATGGATGTACATCACGTGGGACAGTACCTTATAGTACCCCCCTCCCCCCACCCGACCCTCAATCCTATTTAGAGGTCTAGGCAGATTGCGTTCTACTGTTCTGTTTGGCAAAGTTTTGCGTACGTCTCTCGTCTATTCAGAACCAGAAGGGCGTTAACTCTGTGTTTAAAGCAAATATGGGCTCTTCTGGCTCCAAACAGACGCTCTGATAATTAGGATTACAGATAAATCTTCTTTTATTTTGTTTTCTTCTTTGGGATAGAAGATGTACCTCCTCAAGCAAAGAGTGTTGATGTACCATCTCATATCACGAAGGTAAATAAACTACTTGTTTTTTGTTTTTATTATTACCATGATTTCTAAAATTAAGCTCAACGAAGTTATCCTTTGTCCAGTCAAGCTCATTTCCTTTATCATGATAATTATTTTATAAATAATATCATGTGACACATATGTTTTTATCGAAATTTGTCATGAGGTATAGTTGAAAACATAGCATCTATAATGTACTAAGCAAAAGCCATTGTATGCTATTGACCATGTAAGACTCTCTAATACTAACACTTGAGATGAAGTTCTCCGTTTTCTCTTTTGACAACCCCATTTCATTTTTTTTTCTTGTCTTCTCTCTGTTTTTGCTTACTTTCGATTCTATTTCTTAAAAGTTATTACTAACCTTTTTCCAAGTTTTAGACAACCCACCCGTAGATCACTGTCCTTTCAATGAATTTGAGGGGGCGGGGGCCGGGGGTCTTCATCTAAGTACAGAATTTTGTCATGTTGATGAAGGTATGCCCATTATTAATACAGTTCTGTTAACACTTTACCAACCTCGAAAAAGACTGAGTGACAAAGGTCCTTATTCTAATCATTCAGTCAAACGTAGCACTGGCTGATTCTAAGATCACGTTTACCGATAGAAAACGTAGACATGAGCAGACTAACTTCCTCTTTTATACCTGATTGTGTGTCTTTTTTAAGAGAGAGAGAGAAGAAGAAGAAAACAAGGCTGAACATATCGTCAGGTTTAAATTTTAGTAGAATACGGGTCCATAAGTATAAAGTACATGAAGGTATTACTATTAGCTCACCATTTCACAACAAACTTGGAATCGGTTTGTCTAATACTTGGCTAGCGAACTTGCTTCTTGCGGCACTTGTATGCAAGTGTTGGTCAATGAAATGTATTTGAATGGAGGTTTTCAACAATCACAAAATAACTTTTTTTTTCTTCTCTTATCTCTCTTTTTCACAGGGAGATGTGCTGTTGCTCAAAGAAAAGGTGAGTAAAGCTTTCAGCACAAACTATTATTGGAAACCTCACCCAAATAATAAGTGTAGGTATGTGGAAAAATTGAGATGTATTCCTGCCCTTTGAAGCACAATATTCCTTACGAAAACGTATAAGCGATATATAAATGAAAATATTCTGTGCATAATGAGATGCCTTTTAGCATGACATGGGCACAGCCTTTTTCTTGGACATTTGACGTACCAGTTGAAGTTGTACATGTATCATGCATCGAGCTTTAGTTGGAAAGACTTTTCAAATCAATCAACAAAACTTTACTTTTCATTAAGGAAAATCATAGCTAATGAGATAGAAATTATGAAAAATATATAACATTGTAACAATAATATGTAACTCATTCATTTAAAAATGATAAAAAAATAGCAGTTGACAAATCTATTTCATGTATGCGGAACGTGGGTGAATGGTCCCGGTGTCTTCTTTTCTTGTACTTTTCCCCTTCTTTCTTTGCCTTTCTTTCTTTTTCTCTTGTGTTTCTTTACCTTTCCTTTTTTTTTTATTCGATTCGATGGGGGGAGGGGGCAGTGCCCCCGTGATCTCGTAGCTACACCACTGAGTCATTTGTCCCTTATTATCTTTCTCGTTTATGTTTATCTTGTTTCTTCTCTCAATAATTCATCCTCAGCTGGAGGAACTAGAAGCAGACGTAAGTATTTACAAATTATTCCATTTTCACTTGTTAGTTTCTATTTTTATCTCAGATCTAGATTATAAAATGCACTCATATTAAGACAGACTAAAGTTTTTAGCTAAAATATAAGTGGTTTCAAAGACTATATCATTTCATACAAAAGTTTTTCCATATCACGGGCAGTAGTAAAAAATCTCCTTTTAATGAGATGCTGAAAAGATAACTAATAAAAGTTGGGTATATAATTATAGAGGCTTTTAATTATAACTGAAAATTAACTTTATCTTATAATATTTTAGATAAGATTTTTCTTTCTTTCTTTCTGTACAGTAGAGACATTTGGAGTGTTATCATTTTCTTAACATAAGTATCCCTACTTGTCAGATAGGTATTTTATATTTTTTCGTAATGAAATCCAAGAACCCCACTCACGTCACCCCGATTAAATTCAGTCTGTTGATTGACTGCGTGATTAAACTCAGTGATTTGCACTGATTACACCTTAATGACGTATACAGTTGCGATAAAGGAATTGTGCATGCATTGCATTTGCTTCTCTTAGTTTTGTCGTGATGTTTCTTTGTCTCCTTTCGTGATGTGACTTGAGTAAACATATTTACTCCTGGAATTGCGATTTAATTCGTTTGGTAAATAATGATTCCATTCCTGTTTGTCACATTAGAGAACTTGAGGCACCATTCTAAGTTGTTCACGATTAAAAGAATATAAACGTATCTGTGTGTGTGTGTTTTATACTCGTGTGTGGATTCCTGATAAAGGTGCTCTTCGTGGTTGGTAATTTTTAAAATGTAAACGTTTCTTCTGCGTTTCTATTGATTGTACGTCACCTTCTAGATATCAAAACTAAAGCTAAATATGCGTTACAATTAAATTACCCAAATTTAGTCCAATCATAGTAACACAATTAGATGAGAAGGAGAGAAAAATTAATACATTCTCGATATTCGTTACGATTCTTTTGCATAAAATATGAAACATGATTATATCTACACAATCAGATGCCTTTGCTTTCGGGGATTTTTCATCTGTACTGTGCACCTTAAATTAAAGTACTAACACGAGAGTTGTTAGTTGAATGGAAACGTTGATAGTTTTAATCAGATTACAAAAACGGGTGATATACTCTTTTGTTAGGGGGAGGGGGCCAAGAAGCGAAATTAATCAAAATGTATTCATCACATTTTAATAAAACACGTCCCTGGTAATTTTAATTACATGTACATTGCCGTTTGACTTAACTTGATTGTATTTGTTATTAGAGTCTTGTATACGACTTTAATCAAATATGGAAACGCACTCTATGAAATCAAATTGTTATCACTTTATCAGTTAGACCAGCTCGAACCCCAGGTTCCTGTAGAAACGGCAGGCGACGACGATGAAGACGATGCTGACATTGAACCAGTCGATGAAACTGACGAAGAGGAGGAGATCGCACGACCACCGGTTGAGAAGGTGCCAGAAATTCCAGCACCGGTCGAACATCAGCCACCCGAGAGTGTACCCGCCAAACACGAAATGGAATCCGATCTCGTCGTCGAACATCCGGAGGAGGCGAAGGATGAGGGGTTGGTGGGAGAAGGAGGCGCGCAAGATGACGGCGTAGAAACTGATGGCGAGTGGGGAGAAGAAGAGGCGGCGCATGAAGGCATCATGCCGTATCGCGACTCTGTAGATGATGACCTGTATCTGAGGAAACTTATTGTTCAGGTCAGTACAGTTGCGTAGCTAGCGGGGGCAACCGCAAGCACCCAACAATCGAATGGCAGAACAACATTGTAATAGATGTAATAGAAGGAGAGAGAGAGAGAGTGGGAGGGAAAGGGGAGGAAGAATGGAAGAGGAGTGCGAACAAAAATATAGGACCTCTCCCAAAAACATTCCCTAATCGGTTGCTTTGTAAACTCGCATTTCATCCGCCTAATATATAGGAACGGTGTCCCACCCCCTGTTTCTTTATTTTCCTTTCTCTCGCTTTCAAGTTCATTTCAGTCTTTTCAAATTAATCAATTCGATTCGGGGGTGCATATTCCCCAATTCCCTCGTAGTTCTGCCACCGAGTAAAGAACAGAACTTGCATCTCTTAGATATGTAACAATACATTGCGCACAGATGAGTACGCGTTACAGCCTGTCTCCCCAACATGGCCCAACAAAGAAATTAGGATGAGATATTTTCTATATTGATGCATCCTCTGTAACTTTTCTAATCAGTTGATCGTGTACTTGTTCTTGTATGTATAATGGGCCCTCATCCATAATCTATTCAAAAATTAAGGTTTTTCTTAACGTTATATATGTATATTTCTGTTGTCATGCTGAAGTAAAGTATGTTTTCTTGTACAGTTATTCATTCTGAAATAAAGATTGCCCTCAAGTTATATGTACGGTGCCATGTTAAAAGAAATTAAATATCCGCTCTCTGGTAATTGTCCTCGTGGGGTAGTTGTCCTCGGGGGTAATTTTGCGGGGGATTATTGTCCTTGGGGGTTGTTTTGCGGGGGTAATTTTGCGGGGGTGATTTTCCAGGGGGTAATTGTCCTGATACGGGTAAATGGCATTTGCTAGGGTAATGATAATTGATACAGATAAGTCTTCCATGAGTAAACATAATTATTCATATTATTTGCTAGCCTTCAAATTTGTTTCTTCTATATTCCAGGCTTTGACCGTTCTTTATCGGAAGGATGCTGATCGAATCGATACGATGCTACAGGGATACGAGAACCAACTGCTAGAGGATGACGTCTTTTCAGAAAATATCGCCCCTGCACCTCAAGGTATACTTGCCGGCTAGCTGTTCTATCGCATATTCGTTTATTCGCTCAAAAGGGTCATCCATGGAAGGGGCAAAGACCTAAGCCCCGTATCCATATCCCGGTATTGTGTTCGGAGTTTATACCATAATATGTGTAGCCCCTACCATACCATTGAGCCGTTTAGATGTAGGTCACACCGTTTATACCAAATATTAATAACAGATTCAAAGATGCTTAGAATGAAATTAGTTCAATGCCCATGTTGTGATATGCATGAGTTTGGTGATGAATTCCATCATGTTTTTGTATGCCCTTTTTCAGAAAGGAAAGAGAGATATATTTAGATGCTGCTTGTAAGTGTCGGCTTGCATGGTGATGTAGATATACAGTAAGTTTGCGGGTGCACCATGTGAGAGAGAGAGAGAGAGAGAGGGTTGAGGAGTCCTGAAAAGGACTCTGACTCGGTAATCTTTCTTGGGGGTGTGGTAGTCCTGAAAAGGACTGTTTGTTATCTTTCTAAGCATAATTAGTTCTAAGGAGAACTATAGCGCTTGGAGAGAATGAGTGGCTCAGAGTCCTTTTCAGGACTCCTCAACCCTCTCACTCTCTCACACATGGTGCACCCGCAAACCTACTGTAGATATATTTAGGTCTTAAAGTAATAGTTAAACGCCCTTGCACATTACACATGTTATTTTTTTATTTTATTCCGGTATAGGACAGCTGAGGAAATTAGTACTCTTTTTATAAAGAATTATAATTTCATGTTTTGCTGGTCTATCAGAACAATCCAATCCAAAGTTAATTAAGCTTTTTTTTGGTCTTTTTTTTTTTTACTCATTATATTCTATTATGTTTTTTGTTTATCCTTTGGAAAGCAAAGAGTGATTTAGGTTTACCTTTTTAGAGACAATTATGCCGTATTTTGTTAGTCTGCATACATTTTAACAATACAATCACATTTCTCACTTACATGTACAAAAATGAAACTTATAATTTGTTAGATATTAAAGTAGGAAAATTACATTGTCTGAGCTGCGCGCATCTGACGCGAAGACAACCTGAATCTAATCGAGAAGGCCTGACCCCCAAAAGGATCGCAAAGACCATTTACATGTTTATATATAATTATAACAAATGTTAAATGCATTTCGTTGTTCAATAAATAATATATATTCACCTCGAAATTCAGATTTATCCCTTTTGCCACTATATTTCAACTTCGGCCTACGGCCTTTTGTAAACTATTAACATCACTCGCGGGGATATTCTGCATTTATCGGTTCATAATTATATATTTTGTTAAACGGTATAGAACGCCGGAGCATGCAATATTGGCCATGTATACAATATCTGACAAATTTGGAGGTTCTAACTTTTAAAGACATGTTGGCGTTGTATAATATAAGTGACGAAAGATGTATAGTCCTATCAAATCCATTGTAATTCCCCGATTTTAGTAGTTCTAATGTGTATTTCTTTCAATAGATCTGAAACCAAATCCGGGAATGGGAGGACAGAAAATGGAAGCTAGTGTCTTTGCAGAGCGACCTTTCACTAACGAAGAACTTCACCAAGAAGAAGGTATATACATGTATACGGCTGCCACCTTGTCACCTTCACTCGTCTGTCCTCTGCCAATCAAATGCAATAATTTCAGTAGCTTAATGCAACTTGTAATTGCTTAGAATTCTTATGAATCGCGGCCCCTAAATTGAAACGAAATCATGAGTAGGCCTACGTTAAGTCTCAGACTGTCAATTTTCTTGTAAGAATGTTGCCTTTGATAAATAGAATTCTAACATCTTTTAGGGTAACTATTTTCATTCTTATTCAGAATCTCTTCTTTTTGTTCTGACCCCCCCCCCCCTACAGTTTTACAAGCTATGGCGGCAAAGAAAAAACAAGGTAAGTTTAATTGCTATAATTATTAGTCTTGTTCGGTCTGATCTCGGTTGCGACAAAAGCGGTAGCACACTCTCATTGTTTAATATATTTCCTTACAAATTTCTCTTTTACGGATATAGACAAAAGACTTTGCATTGAAATATAAAAAGCTATTTTCAGATATTAAAACAAATGAAATGACTACTACTACTACTACTACTACTACTTTACTACTACTACTACTACTTTAATACTACTACTACTACTACTTTAATACTACTACTACTACTACTTTAATACTACTACTACTACTACTACTAATGTTACTACTACCACTACTAGTATTACTACTACCACTAATACTAGTACTCATAATCATAATCACAGTCATAATTATTTAGTACTAGTATAATTTGTTTTCTACATATAATTATAAATATTATATTCATAATTATGATAAGTTTTTGCTATATTCTATTCTGAACACCTTTTGCAGACATGAACACTGCCGAACATGATCTTCTTTTTGATATGCAAACATTTGAAGGTGAGGGAATAACTCTGGATGATCTCCTCAAAGATCTTGAGGACAAGAAGAAGAATCCCCAAAGTCAAGGACCTCTTATGGAACCACGAAATGGTATGATGATGAGCTACACTGTATTCAAACAATAAAATCTTTTCAATTTAAGGAACAGAGTGATTCCCCCTGAACTCGAGGCTGCATTGAGAATAGAGGGGAGGGGCGCGCTTACACACAACGCGCCGGCAATCAATTTTGCACTTTTGCATTTTTGTCTGCAGGACTCGAATCGACGCGCATAACGGAAGGCGTGAGAGCCAGAGCGAAGACGATCCGAAACCTCTATATGCTAGTTTTAAAACTACCGGAATTTCGATTTTTAGTTTAACAAATGATTTCATTGATTTTATTTAAACTAAATTTAATTAAGATTTAGATCAGAATTAATTTTGATCAGTAAGATTTAGAACCTGTATCCATTATTGCAGCCCAATAATTTTTGTATCTTGTCATATGAAACAAAATTAATGTTATGTTTAAATGTTAACCTATATAATGATTTACTTTTTCATGAAAGCAATAGATGAAACTGACGAGGAAGAAGAGGCAATGTTTGGAGAGTACAAAGAGGACGTCGGAGGCGTAAACGACGTCGACAAGGAAGAAGAAGACCTAGCACTTTCCCTCCAGGAGCTGCAGAAGACCAGCAACGAAGGCGTCAATGGTGTGGAACATGAAGTCGATGATGATGAGGAGGATGCCGATGATTTGCTGATGGAGCTCATGTTGAACCTGAACACTTCACTGAAGAAACTCGAAGAGCATAAAGCCGCATTGCCCAAATAAAAACTCGATTTGTAAAATATTGCAGAATTCCCAAGCTTATTAAAGCTTTAAAATTCCTTATGACTGTTTCTTTAAGGTGAAATCCAACATTTATATTTTGGCATTTTGATTTGAGTGAAGTTGACTGGCGAATGTTTGAACGAAACCGGACAAACGGTACCAAAGTTATGAATGTTTTTAAAATTAATAACACTATACATAATTATGGGAACTTCTGTTTTCGAATTTATAATGCATCTGTGACGTATTATCGATAACCCTCACATTCGCTTCTATGCAAAAAATAGCTATCTTTACTCCAAAACAGAGCAGGATTTCTTTTAACTGGAAGACATTAAAAATAACATGCCACACTTCATATCCGAGAAAAAGGCCCTATGCAATTGTGTGTGTGTGTGGAGGGGGGGGGGGGGGGAGAGAGAGCCGGGGGGATAGAGTGTAATGCACTTGGTGAGAATATAATTATTCTGTTTTTATTTACTAATGTAAAGCGCTTTGAGCATGTTTATGTAAAGGCGCTATATAATATCAATATGTATGTATGTATGTATGTATACTTAAGAGAAAAATGGAACATGTTTAATAGAATCGATCTTAATTTTAGAGCCGAAAAGCACCCTCTAGAAGGTTCACATAGATTAACTGATCTCATATTTCAAACATTCATAGCTTATCATTTCCCTGGTATATTTTAAACTTTCAGCACCTATTTTAAATATATTTCAGCTTTTTCACCAATTCACATATTGGGAAGATTAGATCGCCCTTTGACCGTCAGATTTGTAAGGCCCATGAAGAAAAAGAACAAAATATATACAAACGTGCAATGTGTATAAATGCAAGGCTACCTTTAGGAGCCCATGTACATCTTCTCTTAGAGTAGTTAGATGATTTCACCTCTCCTTGTTTATCAACTAAAAGACGGATCAAAGACTGATTTTTTTAAATTAGAATGAATACTCTCTCACTTTTGCCTTTGCGATTTGGGGCCAGTTGACCCCTCCCCCCCCCCCCCCCCCCTGCCCCTTCGTAGATACGTCGCTGTATCAAGGTTTGTTCAGATTCTGTCCGTTATTTTTGTTGTTATTCTTCTATCAGTGCACGCATCGATCCGTAGTCCAGATTCAACCCGTTCGTTGTTTTTATTCTCCTATCGCACGCATAGATCCTACACACAGCGGGGTCTCTCCACTGATCGCGCGATCCCCCAAACGCCGTCTACTTTCAACGTTGAAGTTGTGTTATTTTATCACTCAAATTTAGATTTTAGATTGTCATTTTAATGTTTTTTTAAAGTAGTTTTAACAAGGAACATTATAGTCACATGCGCAATTTATTCCCGTGTTGTTCCCGTTTTGCATAGTTGAAGTATTTTGCCATTTGTTATCATAATTTATTTCAAGAAAAATAAGAATTTCTTATTTTCCAAATAAACCTATTCATATATATATAGTATAAAGTTAAAATGAATATACCGTGTTGTGCTTTGTGTCTTTTTGTACAACTTAGAGTACTTTGAAAATAGATAGAGGGGCGGGGGGGGATTCAGGTGGGGGGGGGGGAGAGGTGGCCTGTACAATCACCCCCCCCCCAATAATTCACCATCAAAACAAAACAATGCAGAGAAAATTTAATGATGAGAGCCCGATGAGAGTAGTTAATGGTTATTACTCGCAAGATGACCATCAATATACACATTTTGCTATCTCATTTTCATAATACATACATATATAAATAGAAAACGAAGTAAATGAGACAACCGTATATGAGACAAGAAAAAATTGAATTCTCGCTCATACGGCTTCATCAGGAATTGATGAATTTATTCAATTTATTCAATCAGCAGTATCATAGAAATGCAGTGCGCCAAATGCAAAGCCGCAGCGTTAATAACCCATGTAGCAATCCCATGTGGGACCCACATGGGTCCCATATTCTCTGAAACATGGGCCCCATATGGAAAACCATCTGGGGCCCTAAGGCATCTGCACCCAAGAAGCATATGGGACCCATGATACGGGTAAACCAATATAAGACAGGTGGGACCCAGATGGGAGCCATACCAAACTCGGCCCAAATGGGTATGCCCAGCTTAATCCCATCTGGTACCCGTATTTTTTAACCCAGATATATCTCATGTGGATTAACCCAGATTTTCCCCATGAGGGTTAACCCAGATTTTCCCCATGTGTTACCCATATGGGCATATTAATATTCTAACCATAATTATGTGTACGCCCAGCTCATTCCCATCTGGGACCCATAAGGGCTGGCCCAGATAGATCCCATATGGGTTACTAAATATTGGCCCCATATGGGATACATAATATGGGTTCCATTTAGCCCAGATGGCACAAGTGACCCAGATTATCCCCATATGGGCTTGCTACCTGCACTGTAAAAAAATAATAGTCGAAATAACTCAATAAAATTGAGGAAAAGAATTGCCTTATTTTTATTAAGTAAATATTACCTACGGCATCTTAAGTAGAATTTACTTATTTTGCTGAATAAATTTTTACTCAGTTAAATCGAGTTACATTAACGTAAATAATTTAAGTATTGTAATCATTTTAGATAATTAAAAAAAAGCTATGATAGGATTACATATTGCACGATTTGGTACCCATCTAATCTAACAAGTAACATCCACTAATCATATTTAAGATTAATCACTAATCACTAACACTACTTCTATTTAAGATTTAACCGTATATATATATCTACCACCATCACAAACTATTACATACGCTTCAATTCGACACAATCATATTGAAAGGCTCCAAATTTTATATATACTTGATCGTAGCATCTTAAAAGGAAAATTGGTTGACAATTTCCTGAAATATCAAGTTTTGATTTGTTTTGAACTGGGTAACAATTAAAAATTGTCTTGTCTTTGCTTAGCCATGTTAAATGAATTAGTAAATGTTTTAAAGTCCTTAAATTTTCATTCAACCACAAAAAAGAATTGTTTTATTTAAAAAAGAGTTTAATTTGGTCTTAATGAATATTCATAAATTATGTAAATATTTCTATTACGCACTGCATCGGTCCTTACTTTAAAAAGATAAGAATAATCAACATAAATTGTTTGAGTAATACGTATAATTTCTGATTTTGAGTTAAAATTACTAAATTAATACAAGCTGAAATTACTTAAAGTTCTTATATATTTGATTTTACTTAAATATTCCATGTATGTTCTACTAAATTGAAAGTTTGAGTTAGCAAGACTTAAATCTAGTGCGTATAAGTGGCAAAACTAATGTTTTCAAGTAAATTCTATATGGAAAAAATACGTAAAAATTACCAATGAACAAATTCTTTTTTACAGTGTGGGAAAAGGGGAAAAGGGGAAGAAACGGGCAGAAAAATAAGGGAAGGGGAAGAGAAAGGGAAGAAAGACAAGAGAAAGACGGTTTTGTCCAAATGGCAGCATGTAGGAGACGAAACTTTCAGTTTGTTCCCTGATTCATACTCAGTATCTATCTGTTTTATTGATTTCATCCATTTCTTTTTTATTTATATCTCTACATGTAAAACTTTTGAAGAGCTATTTTCCGAAGGAGCAAAATCTTTTGATAGCAGATGGAGATGATATACATTTTCCTCTATTTACCTTGAACAAAATTATTAACCTAAATTACGAGAGAAATTATGAACACATGCATCTTTTAATAACAATTTTCCATAGACACCTGAACAAAATCGGGTAAACAAAGAGTTCTTTCTTAAGTTACACACATGGATCTAGTGCCTCTTGAAAATAAACTCTTTGTATGTACATAAAGAAGCAATACAACAGAATACCCCAGTTCGATATTTTTGAAAAAGATTAATATGTCACAACTTATTTTTGTTTTATTGAAAAGCTGATGTAGGCCTATGTATTGCATTCAAACGTAACAGGCATAAGATAGTTAAGGTGTTTTTGAAGGTTATAATGTTATTGAGTTTGAAGTTTTGTTTATAAAACCCTTCAAATAATAATGCACCTTCTAAGACTGGTTATAGTTTTTGAAGAAGAAAATAGTGCTCTGGTCAGGGCCTTAGGGGAATATTATGCTTATATTTTAGAGCGTATCTGGTATGATATCTGGGTAAAGAAGGGGATAATGGAAATTTAGTTGGAACGTAAGTTTTATATTATGTTTTTAAGAAACAGACAGTTTGTATGAGATCAGGAGTGGAAATTTTCTGTCATTTTGAGAACCAAATTGTGCATCAGTGATATTCTGTTTCATTGAATTAAGTTTCCCGCAGAGAGGATTCAGTTGGTTTAATTAAAGAAGGAAGAGAGTCAAATGAAGAACCGAAAGCAATATATTTTTCATTTACTAATGAGAACTATGTTTTTTTGAGATCTCCTTACACAAAATATTGGAATGCCGGGGTTTTTCACGATGAATGTTGTTTGGAGACCAAACATCACCTATCTATCACCAGGAAATAAAGAATTTTCTGGTTGCTTATTAATGCATTTGCCCACTGGTAACATAATACTTTCACAAGTTGATATCCCTCACCATTGGATTTTTTGGGGGGTAATGTCTAAATTTCGTTTAAACATAGATGATATCAGACTGGTAGGCCTACACTGCAGGCAAGAGTCAGGACTAACATTTAGCATGTTATTAATTTTATTACCACTCTTATATTCTCTGAAATGTTATCTTTATCGAGGGTGACTTGAAAAAGTTAATAACTTGGAAGGGAGGGAGTGCAACCTGCCACACGCTTCTACCTCTTGGTTGCTTTGATCCATTGCCGAAAATATTTTGGCACCTATCATCCCCCCCCAACCACGGATACAAACTGACACCCCTGCTCAGGACCCTCCACATTTCAGCTGATGAGGCTTTCCTTGATAAAAGAAATATCTGCTTATTATTATTATCGATATTGATATCACTTTTGTTATTATTATCATTATTATTGATATTATTATCATTATTATTATCATTTTCATCAAATCATCAAATGATAAAATTAATGATTCACAATATTGCATCTACATTATTCATGTAGAACTTTGTCAGAATTTGTACCTTATGTGTAAGCCATCACTACTCTTGCGGACAATGATAAATCATCAAACATTAGTCACACCCCACAAACAGAATCCAAACTAGCCTCTTGTCGATGGCGGTCCTCGCGCTGTTGGAGTCCGTAAATTTTGGCGAGCGAAGCGAGCCTGTCAGCGCAAGTGCCTCGGACTCCAACAGCACGAGGGCCATCGACAAGAGGCTACTCCAAACAGACTTCGAACCATGTTCGAACCGACCTATTTGGGGTAATGTGATTTTTTGTACAGTCTGTTATCGGGTATCATTTAAAAATTACTTGGATAACAGAAACAATTTAAAGATAAAGGTGAGTTCTGGTAAAATAAAGAAAATGAATTCTCACAGAATCAAACGAAACTTACACTGAATGTTCAAGATTACAAATAAATGTCATTTGCCAAACAATTTTGGTAGAAAATGTATACTGGCTGAATAATGAGCAAAGAAAGATTAGGACATCAAGGTTAGTAGCCACGACACCATTTGTGTAGTCCCATATCAGTGGCGGATCCAGGAATTTCTTACGGGGGGGGGGGGCACAAAATGGCATGGAGTGAAATTTAGTAGCGTACGCAGGATTTTTTGAAGGGGGGGGGGGGGGTTAACACTTTTAAATCAGCCAACTGAATAAACGGGGGGGGGGGTGGGATGGGGTAAGAGGACATAATATTATTTTTTTTTTGGACCCAAAAAATCGCAACGACTCAGCCAGCCGCTGAATAAGCGGGGGTGGATATTTTTTGGTTCCCCAAAAAATCGCAACGACTCAGCCAGCCGCTGAATAAACAGGGAGGGGGGGGGGGGGGGGGGGGGGGGGGGGGGGGGGGGTAAGATAATTTTTTTTTTGTTTGCTCCCGAACATTTGAAAATCGCGCCGACCGCAAATTCGCTGTGTAGAGGGGGAGCGGTAGTGAGCACTATTTTTATCTATGTAATGAAATGAAATTGAAGAGAAAACTAAAGGCATCAATATTTTATATATGCAGCTTTTTAACAAAATTTCTTTGAAGAAAAGCATGATTTACTGGATCTTATTGGATTTTATTGGATCCGTCCCTGCATATACATGTTTCTGTGTACAGTGCTATCAAGACTGGGCCAAATTTATTATGATTTTGGTGACTCCAGAACTTCCATGCTACATGGTCAACTTTTTCTGATCCACTGATTTCACACCTTTTCTTTCACAATGTAATCGGATGACAAGAGAAGAGGGATTAGGAAGTGCGAATGCTGTCAGGCTTATTTCTAATCGGATGTTTGCCGGGAGGTTATTGAAAAGTTTTGAGGCTGAATAGAGAGGGCTCTTTCTGAGGTAATTTGTACGAGGTCGTGGTAGTTGAATTTGGCAATTGATACTACGTAACAGGTAGTTGTGTGATTTAAGATGGATCCGTGAGCATAGTGAGGGTGGGGCTATGTTATTAACTAATTTGAATACTAGTAAAATTGACTGCTTGTTCCACCTTTCGTCGAGTTGATCGACCTTTAGCGTGTTACACAAAGTGGCTCTATTGAAATGGTTATTTACCTCTAAAAAGGACCTTACTAAGTAATTTACCTACGGCTATCTTGCCTGATAACCTCATAACATTTATATCCCTGACCTTACATGTCATTGTTTATGTTTCATATGCGCCTTTATCAACTCATATACATGTACAATCCTATCCACTTGTTTATACAACCTCATACGGGCAGCCGTTTTGAAATGCCCAACCATGTAGCTATATCGTAACCCCTAGGCTTCGACAGGGTTTTCCCACTCATAGAAGACTTTGCTGTCCGAAGTGATAAACGCCCCCACCGGCCAAACTAATTTAAAACAAATTGACGACTAAGTTCGGTCCGCAACAGTATATTATAGTCTTTTAGGTGCCAAGCACTGCACTTTAGTTTTTAGAGTGTGACATTCAAGGAATGAGAACGCTTTGAAATCATTTTCATCAAATACGATCGATGAGCTATTGATAGAGTTTCACGATATGATAACACTACAATGGGTCTAACAACGGGAGATATTGGAAAACGTCCTAAATATTTGTATGCATACAATTCTTTATAAAATGTTTCGCTTCATATCCAATATTACATTTGTTAAACAGCACATAAAATACTACCTATCATGCAATGTATAGTAAATGAAGTCAAAAGATGCGTAGAGGTTTTAGTGAGAGAATTGAACGCGTAGAAAAGATTTGTTTTTCTCTATTGCTCTTCTTTCACATGTTGATGGTTGATGGTCAATTAAGTCTTCGGGAATATTCCAAACCAGCCGTTTTGGCTGTTTGAATATTCTACCACTCCCACTACATACAGTTATATATCTCTCTCTTAATATTTGCTATACAAAGGTATTCATCGCTCTTTTATTAATTTGGTGTCTGAGAAAATAGCATTTTAATAGTTTTCTCCAAATTTGCTACTTTCTTACTAAACTGGCAAGAACCAGCAAATTTTATTACACCACTTGCTTGATAAACATCCAACACAAAGTTTTTAGACTGTGCTGTTTGTCGCATGTAGGCCTATCTCCTATTTTGTCCATCACAAAGCGAGCCACAGTATACGTATATAAATGGTTGTATAGAGTTGACTTCCCTGAACTAGCTCAATGATTCGTTATATTGTGACCTTTGACTTGATTCGGAGAAATAATACCACTTGAGAACTGACGTCATAATACTGATGATTCATACAGTCAATATAATTATATCATTGACATGTGTCGTCTTTGAGATGACATGCTGAGTTTGCAAGACAAATGCAAGTCTAACCATTGTGTGTTCAAACAAATTGATATTTTAAACTCTTTACAAGGGGAATTGAAGTACTGGGATTTGGTTTGGAACATTAAATTTGGCAATAATGGTACCACTGCGGTGCCCCTTGGGTCGATATATGTTCCTTGCAACCAGACAGATTCACGATCCATGGAATTATAGATCTTTATGATTTTTATCACAGTAAAGCCCTTATTACAATTGATAGTATGATTCTTTTCACCATTTAAATAAAACTGTTTCTTATTATAAAAATCTATATACACATTGATTTTGTATATACATGTGTATTTTTTAAACAAATAAATATCAATGAAATAAATTGATTCTGATGGATGTAAGAAGAAAATGCTTTCTACCAATTAAGCAAAATAAGTTATTGTAATTTGAGAAAAGAAATGTATCAGCTATATTAACACAACTAAACGAATAAACTTTACAAAGGTGGAAAATCGTAGAGATACATTTTTAGGAGCAATTCTAATATTTAAAATGTTGTTCGTTTCTATACGTTTTTCTTCAATAATGTAAAAGAAAACACATGTTTGGCTCAGATTGCTATCCACCTGAAAATAATTTACACCACATAAACGCTCCAGAATTCTGCATGGTCTTCTGAAAAGTATGCTTCCGGTTTCACATGACCAGCATGTCAGTCTTGTGGGCATTCTTATTTTTTTCTACGGGTTCAAGAAACCTGCATTCGTGGGCTTTCTGTAATAATCCCAGCTAGACCAGAAGCAGGATTATTTGTTTTCTCTCTTTGATTATGTTGAAATATTTGTCTTTACCATGGCAAGATTTTACTAAGCAGCCAGGTAGATGGAGGTGTCATAAAATAATTGATAGTGTGCGTGTGTTTGTGGGGATGGGGGGGGGGGGGGTACTGCCCATGCTCACATTTCATGAAAACATCTGAGAGTGTAGAAGTACTTGTCGATTGCACTCAGCACTTTAAACCTTTAAACTGTCTGCATTACAACATGTCAAATTACTATCGTCCAGTTTAATAAAGCGAGATACTGGCCAAATTAAGGGGGGGGGGGGGGGGGGGTAAATAGCACATTTTCACGCACTAGTTAACTGAGTGATATTAATTTTAACTTGAGGGTTGTTTAGTTATCCATCATTTGACACAGAACCTAGGGTGATTAGATGTTTTACTTAAAAGTTTATCTTTAAAACCCACATGTATATGGAAAAAATGTTTTTTGATAAAATTCAATAATAAAAAAAATCACAAATATTTATTAATTAATGATTTCTTTCAACATGGTAGTTTCTTGGTTATTTCTTAAAATATCGATGTTTTTTAATCCTAATTCCATCAAAATTGGTATCGAAATGTAAATAAATTAATCTGTACTCATATGACACCAAACCCATGGTGGTTCAAGGTTTCTTTGAAATATTAGTTACAAAATACTATTTTCGTCAAAATTGTCTCTTTTTTCTCTGAAATATTGTGTATTATCTTTCGAATAAACAATGTGTGGTAGTGGCAGGCAAAAAAAAAACTACGCATACTTGACCTTGCCCCCCCCCCTTATTGGTCTTGTCAGCAAGCTTTACGATTTTTAATATCCTAATGATGACTTTGTATTGTCGGCTGAAGTGGTAATGGATTTGTCTTTTTGTAATTTTGTAAATACATCAATTTTACCTCCTAGTCCATATATTGGCACCTTAATATCCCTTCCTCCATTTAGTTGACCATTATTTCTACGGGATGAATACAATCGGCCCAGTGATACTTATTGGACCAAGTATGTTTGCCAAATGTTTTTGCAGCCTATATTGGTATATAGTGGGTTTGAGTATTAGTGGTATTGGGCATTGGGCCATTGGCCTATCAACAGCGACCAAGTTTATCGGAGTTTATGGTCCCCAAATGAACACAGTTTCTTATTCCGTACATAGCTAAAGTACCAGAAATAGTTTATTAGTTTACTACTGTGCTCCACGTGAGCTTAATAAGGGGAAACTCGCTTGGGTTCGAGTATGTCATGCACTGGCTCAATCGTTAACACATGGTTCGGTATTAATGTTTTAGTGTTTAACCTACGGTGAATAGGCCCTACATTAGATTAAAATTGTATCTGTGATCTTCTCCATTGGGTTCAATTAAAAGTGTCATTAACTGAAGATTAGTTATTGGAATCACATTTCAGATATGTTAGATGTGTCGGATTATTCTTGTATACATACTGTTTTTTAATTTTTTCTATAGCCAAGCCATGTTTGCATCGAAGCAAAACGGAGAAATATGCCCAAATTTAGACATGCATGCCATGGATTTTTAACTCCCTCAGTTTCCATTGTAATTTTACTCTTAAAACCTGTTCCGCTAACATGCTTTTGAGCGCATATCACCAACGCTCTTTAGACGCACCTCAGATTTCTTTCGTGTAAAACTCGTGTGCGTGACCAACATACAAATCATTTCAATCAAGGTAATCTTTTTTTTTTGTTATTTCGAAATGTTGTCAATTTTGTGTATGTGAAGATTGTATTGCCTATTGCAACAAGAAGCTAAGCAGCTAGTATCATACAGTGTGCATCAAAACAATTAGGAAATACCCAACTTTAGGAGCTCAGATCTAAAAAAAAGACATTATTAATGTACCCTTTGAATCTTATTTATGGTAGAGGGTAACTTGTTTCTTGTCTAAGGATACCTTATTCATATACTACACTCTGGCCCAGCGATAAGAATCTGACGAAATTTAAAAGGTTCGTTTGTCTGTGATGATGAGTGATTACATAATCAACATTGTCGGGTCAAATGAATGTCCTCATCAACATACACATTATCAGGTGGCGGTGGTCATGATGTGATCAAAGAAAGACTCTCATTATCAGTCCCTCTGTAGTAGGGTCCATGGTTCAATCAAATTATGGAAATTCAAGCATTACTTTAAACAAACAGAAATTTGTTATTCCTGACTCATTTTTCCTGATTGAGGTGTCATAAATATGAAAGGGCAGAAAATGAACTTTTTAGAAATGTAAGTTTCTCTTTGAAATTCAGATACCGCCCGTTGAACGATTTTTTGGTACCCTCTCTTCAACTTTTTTTAATCACTCATGCGTGACATATGCATCATAATGAATTGCATCAAATGAAAGGGGAGGATCTAAGCTTTACAATATGTGTCATTTCTTAATTATAATCGTGATTAAGTTGTGATAAAGCATCGATAGTTCTCGGTTTCGTTTTTCTGGGACGCACTGTATATGTTTAGGTCAAGATGTCCCAAATCTTCATTGTCTTGGTCGCTGTCCGAGGTACTTCCTTTTAATTTTACCTCCTCAAAACTCAAATCAAGTATCTTTTCATCCATATCGATATTTCCAGGGGGTTTTGATGAGGGTCTGAATGGGTACGGCACTCAATGCAATACAAGTGATTTGCAACGCGCACCGTCGTCAATCAGTTCAGATGAGCGGTCCATTGTTCATTCGGTGACGTCACTGAAATTCAGCTATATTACGATTGTTTTGGGGGTCTTTAGTGGGTTGATTTTTCGTCAATTTTAATAAACTCTTATAATTTTCGCTCGAATTTACAAGTTAAACCAAATTTTCATAATTTGTTTCTGCCTCGGATGAGGTTCCATGACACATGCTCCGCCGACGATTGCTCCGCCGACAGTTGCTCCGCCGACAATTGCTCCGCCGACAGATGCTCCGCCGACAATTGCTCCGCCGACAATTGCTCCGCCGACAATTGCTTTGCCGTCAATTGCTCCGCAAAACGCGACAATTGCTCCGCCGACAATTGCTCCGCCTGAAGCGGCGATTGCTCCGCCGACATTTGCTCCGCCGACATTTGCTCCGCCGACAATTGCTCCGCCGACAATTGCTCCGCCGTCAATTGCTCCGCAAAACGCGACAATTGCTCCGCCGACATTTGCTCCGCCGACAATTGCTCCGCCGACAATTGCTCCGCCTGAAGCGACACTTGCTCCGCCGACATTTGCTCCGCCGACATTTGCTCCGCCGATAATTGCTCCGCCGACAATTGCTCCGCCGACATTTGCTCCGCTCAAAAATTGCCCCGTAAAATACAAAGGCTACTACGACAATTATTGTTGCTCCTCCCCAAAAGTACCCCTTAAAAGACAATGCTCCGCCAACAATAAAATTGCTCTCCGATCCAAAAGTGCGGCCTCTTGGAAGATATGAATGCTCCTCTGGTAATTAGTGCAATAAATGCTCAGCCGTTTTTCGCTATTCCCCATGTTTGATTAAAAAGAGAAAATCAAGTTATAGCTCCTTTATATGCAAGTTCTCCGGCGAAAGATAATTACTCCGCTCAAAATCTGTTTCATTTATTACTCATTAGCTGATCCAAAGCTCACGGCTATCTCTCTCTCTTTCTCTCTTGCTCCTCCTTTTCCTTTTTACACCCTTTTCTTGTCTTCTTGGCTCTTTTCTTTCCTCTCATGCTATTAGTCTTTTTTCAATTTCATCACTTCTTCTCTTCTCCCCCTCTCGAGTTCTATTTCTCTCGTGAAATTGTAACGTAATGTAGTACATTCTTGTATAGAATAGTATTTTCAATAATATCCAGTCCGTTTTCTATAGGTTTCTTTCCTTCAGTTAAGTGTATGTAGCTTTACTATAATTATATATATATATATATATATATATATATATATATATATATATATATATTAGTGTGTAAAACACCCCGTCTCATTCGAGTACTTTGTTTTCACTGACTTTAAGGGACTCACGGAGCCACCGGAAGAAGAGCAATTGGCTTATTATGAAGAACTAACATCAAACTGCAACAGAATGATTTGTATAAATGGGAATAAGCAGAAAGGCTAAGAACTAAACCATAAAGATAATAAAATAACAGTGTTATTCATTTTCTTTATTCTTATCGTTTCAAATAATAATTACAAAAACTTACATCACATATTCAACCAAACAATTTCATGATGCAGATATGTTATATCATAAGTTACTATCATTTCCTGAAAGAACTTTTTTTCAAAATTATCTTCATATTGTTTCAACCTAATTCTTCTACAAACTGTATAGGCCTAATTTTCATGACCGTCACATCATTTTCTACTCGGTTTATCTTCTTCTTATCTCAATTCCAATCAATTTTTTTATTGGAGTTCTGGTCATCCAATTACATTTCGAAATAAACCGTTTCAAAGCATTACGAAATTAGATTAGGTGTACATAAACAAGATTTAGGGATTATCGAATCGATAATTTTACACACGAAAGTCCGCCTCAGGCACTTGCGGTGCATGCATAAACGAGTAGTACTACAAGGGACCAAACTCAATTTGTTCTGGCATGAATGTTCAGCCCGAATCCAGCCATTTCTTGACATTACTAAATATACATGATAAAGGCCTTTGACGAGCAAACCCCTTTCAGGGAACCTTTAAAAAAAGTTACGACATTCTTCCTAACTCAGAAGGGGAAAAAATGCGAAAACACACACAAAAATCCTTTTCCCAAAACTTAAGGTTGTTTTTAACCAGTTTTTGGATATGCATTATTATGCAAGTACAAAGTAGGCCTATTTATGCGTCATTCCGAATTGTCTCCAAAACTAGGCAACACGCAAAAAGAACAGACATCCGAGATATTGATCAAAGAATCTTTTAAAAACCAAACTTGAAAACAAGAGGATTGAGCACCATACAATTAATACAATTAACATATCAAAGAATCTATGCTGATATTGGAAATATGTTCAAAAAGGATAAGAAACATTTCTCTTACTCCTGTTAACCGAACAATTGCCAAAACACTCTCAAATGGTATGCAACAGGCAGCATTATAACATAAAAACAATCCTACATATCATTGTTGGATGGTAAATATCCTTAATAACAATCTAACAAATTACAGCTCAAACAGGAAACGTACATGATTCGTCGAACTGCTCTAAAATAGAAAGATTGCAAAATAAGCTTTTAAAATTAATAGGCACCGTTAAACGGGGTGGATGAGAAAAACAAATAAAAACATGTTTTGGGTAATTTGTTTTCTTGATTATTACCCACATATTTCCAGCTTCCTGGCTATGACTATCATGCTGTGAATCATCAATCAAGTAATATATCCTCTCGGAGGGAATATGTACATTGCTTTAATGTTCTGAGATATGTCTACAATTTCTTTCTCTTGACCTTCTAGATAATGATCTGATTTACATGAAGACCTCACAAGTACGGTGTTTCATAACATTCCTGAGAAAGAAAATGATTGCATTTTGAAAGGGTTATAATTTGTTTTCCCTTTAAATGCTTCGGATCGTTGTCTCTCGCACTGCCATCTAATTTTCCCGTCTGAATGGGTTCTCTTCTTAACAAGTGTCCTTCAAAGCTGATTTTTACCCCTCCCCTGTTGTTTTCTATGGGCGGCCAAAGGGGCCAATATCAACAGTCACAAAAACAAACAAAGATGCATACAAACAAACAAAGAAGCATACAAACAAACAAAGGACAGAGCAAAATAGACAAAGTACCCAGAAGAAAGGACCAATTAACAAAGAATAAATCAAAGGTCAGAGCAAAATAGACAAAGTACAGGTCAGAAGAAACAGAGGGCGTTTTGGTTTACGGTAAGCAAATAGACATCAGGCACGAAAACGAGAAAGGACAAACTCAAACAGACATCACATCATCTACGAACTGACCCTCAAAGGACAACAGAGGGCGTTTTGGTTTACGGTAAGCAAATAGACATCAAGCACGAAAACGAGAAAGGACAAACTCAAAAGGACATCACATCATCTACGAACTGACCCTCAAAGGACAACAGAGGGCGTTTTGGTTTACGGTAAGCAAATAGACATCAAGCACGAAAACGAGAAAGGACAAACTCAAAAGGACATCACATCATCTACGAACTGACCCTCAAAGGACAACAGAGGGCGTTTTGGTTTACGGTAAGCAAATAGACATCAAGCACGAAAACGAGAAAGGACAAACTCAAAAGGACATCACATCATCTACGAACTGACCCTCAAAGGACAACAGAGGGCGTTTTGGTTTACGGTAAGCAAATAGACATCAAGCACGAAAACGAGAAAGGACAAACTCAAAAGGACATCACATCATCTACGAACTGACCCTCAAAGGACAACAGAGGGCGTTTTGGTTTACGGTAAGCAAATAGACATCAGGAACGAAAACGAGAAAGGATAAACTCAAACAGACATCACATCATCGTACGAACTGACCCTCAAAGGACAACAGAGGGCTTAGGCTCGCAAGTAATAACAGATGCGTATGTATTTCATTTAAAGACCGTCAATACTGGGCCAGAAGGGATTAGACCACACAGCGATAACGAGGTCACTGACAGGTGGCTATCTCTTTAACTCAGCTCTCAACTAACATAAGAAAAAGAGGGTGGGGGACCAAAAGGCACC